>OZ022239.1:36090329-36307829 GCA_963978895.1 Erpobdella octoculata
CGTCGTCTGTTATGGAGGCCTCCGTTTCAGAACCGTCGCTGTATGGGTAAAAGCCATCGCTGTTATTGTCATTATTAAAATCATCATCATCACTTTCATCCTCATCGTTTTGCATTTCGTTTTCAACATTCTTCTCATCTTCTTTAGTTTTGTTTTCGACGTTCAAGGCCAAACCGACTGTATCACTGACACCATCTTTGCATGGTTCATCTTGAGCATCCTTGCAAGGTTTATTATCATGACTGTCTTTGACAGGCACATCATCATGACCGTTTTTGCCAGGCTCATCATCATGACCATCTTTGCATGGTTCATCTTGTACATTCTTGCATGGTTCATCTTGACCGTCTTTTTTGCTTCCGCAATTGTTTGTGTCACCATTGAGGAGTTCAAGAAATTTCTTCCTTTCTTGCTGTGCTGCTCTGTGTGCTGCTCTGTTCTCCTCCTGTGCTGCTCTGTTTTCCTCCGCCATTTTATTCAGCGCCTTCAACAAATCATTTTCTACTTCAAACTCATACTCTTCGGGATCAAACCCATTTTTCTCCAATGACGTCCGGAGGCGGTCCACGAGCTCAGACTTTCTTCCTTTATCACTGAGCTCTCGTTTTCTAAGTTCCTGCCTCAACTCGAGTATCAAGAGCTCATCCAATGCTTTCAAAACCATTCTTGTATCCCACTTCTGATCACCAATGTTACGATATCCCCAAATCGTATACCGGGCTCAATAGAATAGTTTTGCAGTTTATTGGAAAATAATAAATGAAGCTTTGCTAAGGCTAATTATACCTTGAAATCTCTTGATAATCATCAAATAATTATTGTCCCTAATAAAGGTAAGGTTTATCAATAGGAAGTTGATTGTGAAACCAGTGATATTACATTAATATATATATATATATATATATATATATATATATATATATATATATATATATATATATATATACATATATATATATATATATATATATATATATATATATATATATATATATATATATATATATATATTTATTTTCTGGTGGACCCCTTACCCCTGCCCAGGAAAAATTATCTTTGATTTATTTAAATCAGGAGCTGAACCAGCAGAAAATGTATGAGGGAAGGCTCAAGTGTGAAAAAGTGAAAAAACCCGCCACAGGCGAAATTTTTTTTATGACAGTTTTTTTGTCTGCAGTCTTTTTATGGTATCATTAATAATTTATTAATGAACTAGCGGAGTGCCCGGCGTTGCCCGGGTTTTTAGAGGTTTTTCTAGTGTTTGTCTCTCTCGCTCAGGTTTCCTTCTCCAGTTCCTTTCCCGCTCCCGTTTGCTTTCCCATTCTCGGTCGCTTTTCCGTTCCTGGCCGCTTTCCTGCTTCCGGTCGCTTTTTCGCTCCCGTTCCAGGTCGCTTTCCCGTTCCCGCTCCCGCTTGCTCTCCCGTTCTCGCTCATGCTTGCTCTCTCATTCCCGTTCTCGCACGCGCTCATTTTCTCTTTTTCATTCTTTCCTAGCTTCTTTTAGCCCATAAAACATAAAATAGATTTGGCTAAATCTTGCTTGAAGCTTTCAAACGTTGTTACGTAACCTAAATCTGAATTTTATTTCGCAATTACCGATTTTGAATTTTATTACTCACCCCCGAATATATATATATATATATACATATATATATTAGGGATGTAACGGGTACGACTTTTTGACTTTTTCGGGTTCGGGTTCGGGTTTGAGACTTTCCAAAAACCGGGTTCGGGTCGGGTTCATGTCGGGTTCGGGTCAGTTTCCGGTCGGGTTCGGGTTCGGGTCGAGTTTGAATTAGTACTATTTATATATTTTTTTAGAAATACGTCTGTGAACAAAAAACCGGTAAAAGTTTTGAGGGACACTGGCTGTACTGCCATAATGGTAAAGGAATCATTAGTGCACCCGCGTCAGATGACCGGAAGAACAAGACCCTGTGTTTTGATCAACGGCACAGTTCGGGTAGCTCCAACAGCAGTGGTAAAAATCAAAACAGACTGGTTCAGAGGAACCAGAGAGGTTGTGTGCATGAAAAACTTACTTTGCGATTTGGTGCTGGGAAATATTGAAGGAGTAAGAAGTTTGGATGCAATGGCTGCAGGGAAATGCTTTGGTTGGAAACCACAGAAACCCGCTCCTAACTAGGACAGCACACAGAGAAATGATCGGGCAAATTATAGAAAAACGTCGGCTAACTCGGATCTGTATCAAAACAATATATATACATTCATATATATATATTTGTAATAACGCACAAGAGAAAGACCAAGGCTCAATCTACTGCCTAGAGGCCAACATGGAAGGGTGGGGAAAGATGAAAAGTTGAATTCGGCAATCTTCGGAGACGCCCGCCCTATTGACACAACACGCAGAGAGATAGAGATTGAAAATAGGTTTAAAGTAAACTAGATCAAAGGCAAGGAAAACATCGGTGCTAACTTTCTTAGTCGTAAAGAGAGTGACGATGTAATCAGAAACGCTGACGCGTTCCTTTTTTCGAAGAGGGGGGATATGTAAGATGAAGATGGTTTATCTTACGTATTTTCGTGATATTTCTTTATTTTATTTTATTATGTGTGCATTTTATAATGATTGGATATGTTTAAACAATAGTCATTTATGTATGTATGTATGTATGTATGTATGTATGTATATATATATATATATATATATATATATATATATATATATATATATATATATTAATGTAAAATCGCTAATTTTACGATAGGTTTTCCCAATGATAGACGTTAAAGGACTTGGAATAACTATTATGGACATTAGTAATAGACCAGAAGGTATAACTAGCCTTAACAAAGCTTCATTTATTATTTTCCAATAAAACTGCAAAACCATTCTATTGAGCCCGGTATACGATTTGGTGATATCGTAACAATATATATATATGTATATATATGTATATATGTATATCTGTGCTCTTGTGACATTGTGTGTGCGTATGTATAATTTTATTTATCATTAATATATATATATATATATATATATATGTATGTTTGAATGTATATGTGTATATATATATATATATATATATATATATATATATATATATATATATATATATATGAATGTATGGGTATATGTATGTGTATATATATATGTATATATATGTATATATATGTATATATATATATATATATATGTATATATATAATTGTTATTGGTCTTTTTCCTATTAGGGGTCTTCATTGAAGAAGTAAGATGTTTTTGGGGGGGGGGAAATTTAAATTATCAAAAGATTTGTTAGAACCGTGCGAAATTCTACAAAGTGAGATAATTCAGTTTTGAGTCAAATAAAAGATTATATTCAACGAAGAATATTAAAGTTAAAATAAATTCGAGAAATATTGTGTTAAAAATAACTTCGACTTTAACGTTACGAATCGCTAGAAAGCATATTCCTCTACGTTTACACCCCGTTTTAAAAAGGAAAAAAGCCCGCCGCAGGCTAAATTTTTTTTTACTATCTCAAACTGTCTCCAGTCTGCAGTCCTTTTTTGGTATCTTTAAGAATTTATTTATTATAGAAAATAAATACTAAAAACTGAAGATAGTCAAAATCAGTCTCAAACCATTTAAAGCAATTGTAAAAAAAAATAAGTTTATGAATAAATGTAGCACCCCCATCCCACGTAAAAAAAACCCTCGTATTTGTAAAAATTGCAGGGCCTTTCGATTTGGCCTCGGGGCGAGGGCTTGCTCAAGTTTTAAAAAGGGAAGAAAGCCAGCCGCAGGCGAAAATTTTTTTGAGTATCTTCAGTCTCCAGTCTTTTTTTGGTATCTTTAATAACTTAAAATGTAATTTTATCCTAAAGTGGGGGGAGATTGCCCCTACCAGCCCCTGGATCCGCCAATGCTGTAGGAGTCCGTAAATAACGCCAACTTGGCTGGACCGTTAGTTCTGGCCATCCACTCGACTCCTTTTTTAATCGTTGTCAGTTCGGCTGTAAAGATCGAGACAACGTCTGTCACTCTAAGGCTCAACCTATAGCCAGATATAGGGACAAACCCACCAACTGCGACTTTGCGTCTAATATTCGAGCATTGGTGTACATCTGGGTGCGATTCCGGTATGTATCCAGAAGTTCCAACGCTCTTGGTAAAAGTGTTGGGTCTTCTTTTGCTAACCCTACAAGCCTTTTGTCAAATTGAGGAGGGTTGTATTTCCACGGTGGCAATGCAGGAGTTGCCAGCTCTTTTAGTTGCATTCTTGCAACCATTTAGTTTAACACCGACACCCGTTTGGCCATTGGTGCTTTTGCATCCTTTGGTTTTCTCCTGAAGCAGTATCGATGGAAAAAGGGTTTCCATTTCCGTGTCTGCTGTTTCCCGACTGGCTCAAATGATTTATCATAAGAATTATATTAAATGATAAAAATGTATATTACTTTAATTTGCTTGTCTTCTTTTTTGTTTCCGAGAAAACACGCCATATTGGCGAAGAGATCGTATCGATGAAATAATAGTTATTAGTGTTAAGGAAAAATGCTAGAATGAAAATATATGTCAAAAAAATAATAAAGTTGTTTTCAAGTTTTTCATATTGAGATTTTTACATTCTGAAAAACTAGATTATTTTTATTTTATAATCCAATTTGAACTGATTAAGTGCATTAACATATTTAAAAAATTTATTTATACAACGTGTGAATTATTATAAATGCACAAATTAAATATTGTTATGACTAACATATGATCGTCGTCAGTTTCCTGTACACACACATTTGTACAGCTACCAGACGAATGCAAGATTCGGAATTTTTTTATTATCAGAATCAAAAATACAATTATTCTAGTGAACCAAATGAATAAAATGATGTAGCAAGTCTAGATAACTGTCATGGTTGAAAAATAAAAAAATACTTCAATGAAGAGGGGCTGCAACAGACATATGTCGAACGACACGTAATTTCTAAGAATTCAATCTTTTGAAACAAGGGGCATGGATTGCGTGTTGTTGTAAGTTTGGTTGTTAAAGTAATTGTATTATTCATCGCTACGTCTGAAGTACTTGCGCTCCAATTTTCAGTGCGCTTTAATTCACAGAACGAAGAAGCTGACGTCCTCAATGTTGCGGACAATCTTGAACTGCTCGATCAAGTCACCTGTCAAAAGATGGTCTTGGTGTCGTGAATCCATGCTGTTGCAGGCGATATTCATAGGGTTGATGTCTTAGTATTGCAATAATTTTTGTTGCCCGGCGTTGGGCCTGCTCGAAAAGGTTGATATCGTTCTTTTGATCAGGTGCCAAGAGTGAAGGGCAAATTCAAGATATTGGCAGAAGTGAAGCGTGAGCCACAGAATAAGGCTGCGGCTGCAAAAAGTTTTTCTGAGCTGGCTGTGCATATGATCGGCCTATGACGCTGCGTTTTCAATATCGGATCGGAACCTTAAATCAACCGAGAAGAGAACGACAAGAGTATTTGTGCTGGAATTTATTTTATAAATGTCCGACTTGCATGATTACACATTTCTCATCATTGAAGTGCATGACCACTCAACTGAAGGTCAATGTCAGCCTGAAAAAGATGAAATGTCGAAAAATGACTTGATTATGCTCTGAATATGATTTTGCTTCAATTTTGAGTATATATTAAAAACTTATTTAGAATTTTTTAGAACTAAGTGATCTTATGCGTGTATCGTTTCAAAAATCTATGTATTGTTTTATACACGAGACAAATGATTTCTAATACATTCTCTTGTTTAAGTTCAAGAAAAATCATTTACTGTGATAGAAATTGTGTTATATTCTTTTGATACACGCACGCAAGATGCAGAGGCGAATATAGGGGGATCCTGGGGGTCCAGTTGTCATAAACTTCCTTTATCTTCTACTTTTAGTTAATTTCATCTTTATATTTAAAAATCAAGGCTCAGCCGGGCAAGTACTTTGTTCTACACGAAGCTACATCAAAGCTACACTAAAAATATAGTCAAAAAAGTCCCTAAATATAGCGAACTCTATTAATCTGCTGGAAACTGCAACAGAAAATTAAGACTTCAGAATGAAAACGACTTCATTAAAAATTTAAGCTACAGTCTGCAATTTTTTATACATTTTAAACATCTATTTTGAAATGTTATTGACATTGGCATTAATTTAAGAAAATAGTGATTAGCAGAGAAACGTAATTTTTTTCATTGAAGTAAAATAAAAACGCATACATTTAAAAATTTATCTGACATGTACCTTTGCTTTTTTTCAATGAATTTTTCATCTGAGCAGTTTAAATGGATGGAATGGAAAAACTCAAAGAACGAAATAAACGACCGAATTACCAAACTCTTAGTTCATAATCGATTTTCATAGCATCGTCTGCTGCTAGCTGTTTCTTTTTTCTCCATGTTGTATGGTAAAAAAAATAAGGAGAGACATTGTTTCGGTTCCTTATCTTTAGTTGGCAGCTGTGGTTCATTCATCAAAGCTACACTAAGTTCTGCCATGTCTTAAATCACTCTCATAATATTGATAGTGTTCGTTGCCGACTGGTAACCAGCCTTTGCAGATCAAAGCTTCACATTTTTGCTGAGGAAAGTTGATGGTAGACCAGTTTTGGTAAAAATCTGCGACTGTTCTTGATAACATAGTTTTCCAAGTTCTGGAAGCTCCACAACGTTGGAATAACAGTTATTTTCTTCAAAAGATGTTTGGCACCCGGTGTTTGCATGTTATTGACTATCAAATGTCTCGTGTCATTGGAGACTACGAGTTTAAAAAACCATAATTTTTACTAAAAGTACTACACATTTCTTTGTGTTATTTTATTTCGATCTGAAACACTTTTCAATTCTGTTTTTGTATGTATTGATTTATGTTGTTGGCTTATACGGGTCTCATCACCAAGCCTTGACCACATATACTGTCCTGATTTGGCAAAAGGAGGCAAGTCCATTTTTGCAAAAAATGAGATAATTAGTTTGTTTAATTGTAGGAAACAAATCCTACATTATGGTATTTTCAAATTTATTAAATTTTGTTTAGTTTCGGTCTTTAATAAGTTCCTGACCGAGCGCTATTGAACACCATGGCAAAAGAAACAAGTCCATGCACTTTTAGTAAATACTAAGGCAAAAGGAAGTATGTCCTTCAACCAATAGCAATGAGCCCTTTACTTGACTAACTTAATAAAAATCCCTTCTAAGTCTGGTCTTCGTTCTTCTTCTTCTCGTAATCATTCTCGCATCTTCACTATTAAGCACTCTTTTGCTAAACGCTTTTTCTCCTACTCTGGTCCCTATCTCTGGAACTCTCTTCCTGTTTCTCTTACTAACTATATTTCTCTTACAGTTTTCCGTCGTGCACTTAAAACATATCTGTTTAATAATTTCCTGACCGAGCGCTATTGAATTTATTTCTGACTAAAGATTATGATTCAGTTCGACACGATAGAAAAACTCGTGGAGGGGGTGTAGCGATGGTAGTAAAAACAAGTATTCCTCACAGAACCGTATTAGTACCTGATAACTTCCGGCATATTGAACTTGTTTGTGTAGATATTGAATTAAACCATAAATCATACAGAATTGTCACATACTATCGTCCTGGAGGTTTTGGTGCTGAGGCGGAGATCTATATGGTGGACAGTATTAATTGTTTTAAAGCGTTATATTCTCTGATACGTACAATGTGCCTGGTTGGAGATTTTAATTTGCCGGATGTAGATTGGACCTGTTACTCATATCCAAACAACAGAGTCTACGGAGTGTTCATGGAATTTGTAAATGAATTTGGACTTCAACAGTTTATTCAAGAGCCGACTCGAGGAAACAACATTCTAGATTTGGTGCTCTCTGGAGACTCAATGTTGATCTCAAATGTGGAGTTTAGATGCCAGATTGCTACCAGTGACCACAATGTAATGATTCTCCATTTAAATGATACAGATCCAAGAGACAAAAGCGATGTTCAAAACTCATATATGTTTGATAAAGCAAACTTTGCAGCAATAAACAACTTTCTGAAACTTGTGAAATGGGACGACATCTTCCATTATTGTTTCGACGTAGAAAACTGCTGGAATGCCTTTCAGCAGTGTATGAGTTATGTGACACAAACCTTCGTTCCAGTTCGTACTGTATTGAGCTCACGAGGACGACCAAGGAAAATCTCCAATAGAATAAAACGTCTATATAAATTCAAATTATTCTTCTGGAAAATCTGGAAGCATACTAAAGAGAATAAAGATAAAATCAAATACATGGAGTTTTCAAAATTACTAAAGCAGTAAAAAGAGAACAATATGACATTGAGAAATGTCTTGTTTTATCTGGTAACGTTGGTGCTTTCTACAAATATATTCACAACAAACTCTCCTTGAATTCTAAAATTACTGGGATAAAAACAAGTGATGGCACGATTGTTACAGATCCGGCTAAAATGTCAAATGTCTTCAACGACTATTTTGCAACCGTTTTTATAAAAGACGATGGAAGTAATCGACCTCTGGTGCAGAGGTCTCCCAATCTCCTGGAAGAAGTTACGTTCACTCCTCATGTTGTTTTTTTAACCCTCAGAAGTCTTCGAATGACAAAATCTTGTGGCCCAGATGGTATACCGAATATATTGCTTAAACACTGCGCCCAAAACTTGACTATTCCACTCTGTCATATTTTTGAAATGTCTCTCAAAACACGAAGATTGCCTGAAATATGGAGAACTGCATACATCACACCAATTCACAAAAAAGACCTACAAGTGTTGTCTCAAACTACAGACCAATCTCTCTCACGTGTACATGCTGCCACGTTATGGAAAAGATTGTTAGCAAAAGCATCTTGGCCCACCTCTCTATTCATGGTCTTATTTCTCCACATCAGCACGGTTTCCTGAGACAGAGATCAACTTGTACGAACCTTCTGGAGTGTGTACATGACTGGATTATGGGGTTACTGGATGGTAGTCGAGTGGACATTGTTTATTTTGATTTTCAAAAGGCTTTCAACTCGGTCTCCCACCCAAAGTTGAAGACTAAACTCATTAGCTACGGAATATCAGGTGATTTGTTGGCATGGATCTTGGATTTTTTGAGTGCTCGAAAACAGCTTGTTCGAATTGGTGAGTGCTTATCTGCTCCGAGAGATGTTACCAGTGGTGTCCCTCAAGGAAGTGTCCTGGGCCCTATACTCTTTCTAATTTTTATTAACGATATTACGGATGGAGATGCTTTTGGACCGGTCTCTGTCAAGATGTTTGCAGACGACATAAAAATTTACTCAGCAACTCAGCCCACATCTTCTTCGGGTCCAGAAATACAGAGAGCAATTGATGAACTAGTTCTCTGGAGTGAAACATGGCAACTGAATCTGGCACTATCAAAGTGTTTTGTATGTCCCATTCACAGGCGAAGAAACGACAAAGACTTCGAAATACCTAGATATCGAATTGGGACATACGAGCTTGAACCGACCGAGCAAGCAAGGGATCTGGGTGTACTAATTGATAAAAACCTTGATTTCAAAAAACACATTAAGAACATTATCCACTCTGCGTCGGTGAAACTCAGATTAATAAAACTATGCCTCCTGTCTTAAGATCCGTATCTGATGAAAAAAGCATTCACTACATACGTGCGACCATTGCTCGAATACTGCTCTCCAGTTTGGAGCCCTCGGCACAAGTACCTAATCGACGGCCTGGAGAAGGTTCAGAAAAGATTCACCCGAATGGTTCCAAATATCAGCCATCTACCATACTCGACCCGTCTCAGCTTTTTGGGATTGAAAACTCTAGAAGAGCGCAGACTTATTGCAGACATTTGTTTCTGCTACAGATCTTTAAATGGAATGGTGGATTATAGCCTGGTTGGACAATTTAAACGAGCAAATTATGAAAAAACAAGGGGCCATAGCTACAAACTGATGCCAGGTCAATATAGAACTGACGATGCCAGGTTTTTCATAACTGGACGCGTGGTCTCAGCATGGAATTCTTTGCCTCAGGATGTTGTTGCATCATCAAACTACAGTCGATTCAGAAGCTTGATAAATCAGATGGATTTATCTAAGTTTTCAAGACTTTGAATTTTTCATGAAGCATTAGCAGATCTGGATGTCAAATGAACAAATTTTTGGAAGTATTTAGAGGGATTTTGATGATTGCGGTGGAAGTTTCAACTTCACGGCATTATGTATAAGCGTTAAGAACAACAATTTGTCAGGTTTAACCGTTCCATAAATGCAAAATTTAAATATTTACAAGACTTAATATCTTATTCAATATGTTATACGCGAGCATACCTTGCTATTGTATGTTTCTAACATCTTAACAATTTACGATTTGCAACTGAGTATGTGTACATATTTCGTTTATTGGTTTTTTTTGTTTCGTTTGTACTGTCCGAACGGTATTAGAGGCCGATAGGCCCTTCTGTTTGAGAATAAATAAATAAAATAAATAAAATGTTGAGAGATTTGTATTAAAAAATCTGCAGGTAGCAATTCAATGTATAAATGTCATTTAAATGTCATTAAGGTAAAGACCCATGAAGATTTGCTATTAGCTCAGTGGTCGTCTGAAAACAATAAAGGAAATTTTCTAATTTTTTCCGTCGAGCACCTGATTTGACTCGATAATTTGGCTCTTTGTGAAAACGCTTATGAATGTATCGAGTATTATTTTTACCAGTTAAGTTCATCTATTTAAAAAAACCATTAAAAAAGTGTACATTTTCTGCACACCTGAAAAAGAAAATGGTGAAACAACAATCTCACGTCAAATATAAAATACACATACAACATTATCGCCGACGTCGCATGGTTCTGCAAAATTTGCCCTGCGGTCAATTGTGCCAAAAAAACATTATCACCACCAACCGCTTCATTATTTATAAAAATAAAAATTTTCTTTTATAAACCGCATTTTGTTATTCAGGCGATCGAATGATGGACCAGATGCAAGAACATACCTGTCACCATACAGCAATCATGCATATATAATTGATATTCAGTTGAGATTCATAAAATTGTAAAGCTGGAATAGTAAAATTCTGAGTCTCGCAGCGGAGTTAGTTTTCATCACACGTCAAAATGTCTAAATTGTTCAAGTATCATTTCTAGTTGTCATGTCTAACTAACTGAGCCTATATTTTTTCGTGGCTTTTAACTCTTGCAAGTGTTAAATCTAAGAAGTCCGCAAAGCCTTGAAGCGTTAAAATTAATATACGCTTTTGCAGACTCGAGCTATTTCAGATAAACTTATAGTGCTATAAAAGTTTTGAAAATGATAGGTTTGTGGGTATTATTGCTTTGGTTCATACAAAATACGGAAATGTTTCTTCCATTTGTTGAACAGTTTGAAATTGTGCGCATTAACGATAAGACATTATGCACTTCTATAAATGCTGCCAATGTGAAGATTTTAAGAAATATTTCAAATCAGAAAAATGGAAAAAATACAAATTTACTAAAAGAAGATGAATTGAATTGTTGTCTTGAATGTTTTACTAGTGGAAGTTGTTCCAGTTTAAAGGTTATCAAAGAAAATGAATCTGCAATCTCGTGTCATCTTTTTCCCAAATTGCTTACACTTTTTAACACCAAATTGAACTACAACTGCTCAATGTATTCGAGTCGCAGTAAGTTTAATTAGTCTTGTTATTTTACTAATTTAAATTAGATTATTGAATAAAAACATTATTATAAAAGGATTTTGTTTAATTATTGTTGAAAGGTTTTTTTTACAAAATGTATCTGATGATTGAACATATTTTAATTACAATTTTGATTTTTTTAGAACTGTGTTATTTAAACATAAGTTCATGGGGATTTGATGACATTGCACCCAGTTCTTCATCCTCTTTTATTAACGTTTTTGGTGGAAACACATTTGATTGCCAAACTAAAGGAATCAACACTGTTGTCCTCGAATCGAAGAATTGCACTTTGAATTCTTTTAGAAATTTTGACACTTACTCTGACACAGCTGAATCCAACAAATTGATGTCCTACATGATGCAAGTAAATATGTTTTTAAACCAACACGTATAGTATTTATTATATGACTTAATTTTAATCTAATTTTATTTAATTTGTTGTCTTAACTTTTTTATAAGTCTTTTCCTATGACATAAATGATAAACATCGCGCTTTTGTGACTGACTAGTTAAAAAGCTTTGATAATAATAAAAAACATAGTTTAGAATTAAAAACTAAAATTAATATAATACTAATTATATCTTTTCACTTAGTTGAAGTTTGATTTTTTTAATTAAATTTTGTTAGAAGTTATCGTCTAAGGTTAAGGTTTACACAAAATTTAAACTATTTATGTATAAAAAATCAAGTATTATAGCAGTTCTATATTTAATTGTATTAAATTATTTACATGTCGTTATTGTTTAATATTGCTTCAAGGAGCTGACCAATCAAACAATTTTGCTCGGACAAACGTACGACGATGCCCAATTTAATCTCTACCCAATAAAAGGTTACATGGCATCACAAGGTTTGAACGTGGATAGTTTGGCTTTCAGAGGAAAAATGGTTTTTATCTGGCAAAAAGGATTTCCTGATAAATCAATTATTCAGATTAAAAATGACGTTTATCCGTTTTTATTTCAAATTGCCGTTGAAAGTAAACGCAATTTAATAATTTTTTTGATTGAAAACAATTTTTACAATAAGTGCCTAATGAAATTTCAATGTAAGAGTACAAAAACTGTTTTTCATATTTTACAGGTTGGCAAAACGGTAATAAAACAGAAGTAAACTTTGTAAAGATAAACTGACAAACAAACAAAAACGTTTGCTTGCTTGTTTAAGCTCGGAATGTTAAACAAATTACTTTGTTACATACCACTGTCTAAGCTCACTTCCGTCATAATTTGCACTTTTTTTGTCGGAGCAGCCGGTAATTTAATTATATCTTTAAATGTTTCATTAATTCACATTGTGTAATATAAAAAATTTTTGTATTGACACTTTTGATATAAATTTCAAAATAAACATTTAAAAAACATTTTTAAACATGTATGTTGATAAACGTACGACGATGCCCACTTTTTAAAATATTTCACCAACAAATAATTTGTCTGGAATAGTTTGCAAAAACAAGTTTCCAAGTGACTGAGTAATTTTTTTAATAGAATAACCGGTTATTTAAGGCATGTTTTGTGTTTCGTCATTTTTGAAGCTTGTTTATTTTTTAATAATTTTTTGTTTATCAAAAATTAGTGTTGTATGCTGCAAATTCAAATTTTCAACTTTTTTGTTTTCCGTTGCCGTCATTTGATATGAATCATTATAATATTTTTATAATTTGTTTTGTATAAAATAACTGCGCATTAATCCGACAACAAGCAAATTTTTATTGACATTTTTGACTCACCAGATTCAATAAACTGACAACTCCAAATGATTAATTATAAATATTTTCTGAAGCAGCGTCATACATGTCATCTCAAAAAGTTATTTATTGATATTCAACAAGTTGAAGTTAAAGTACATTCATTTCTGAGTACCACTAACATAACAGACCAGCTGCCACTGTACTACGTTGGCAGCTTGCAGATAGAACCAGCGGCCTTTATTTTCTTCTATGATAAATTTTATCTGATCATATCAATATTTATCTATTAGTTGTACTAAATTTGCATAAAATGTTTCAAGAAAATTAACCGTGTATTGTTTTATTAATTTTTTAAAATGCTGTTTTCTAAGTGCATTTGTTTACTCATTTTTGAAATAATGGGTTCTTCGATTTACGTTGTCCTAGCAACAACTATTTTGAGATGTTGCTCTAAATTAACTAATCTGATTGTTTGTTTCGGTCAAACGCTTGACAGAAAAGTACAACATCCACATGTTTAAATGATGTTTTGTATTTTATTTGGGTTATTGAAATTTTGTATTAACAACTGAGAGAATGGTATAATGATAACTGTGTAAGGGAAAGTGATACGGGATGGGAGGGTGACAGGTGTTTCCTCAAAGATTTTGAAAAAAATTTGGTGCAGAATGTGACGGTGACGGAAGGTTCGTCGGAAACTGTGGAGGGGAGTTTGGTGGATGATGTGGTCGTGACTGATGGCTTTTTATTTTTTGTGAAAGACGGTTTTGGTATAAAATGTGACGGCGACTAGCGACTTATCGGAACTCATAGAGATGGATTAGTGCAGAATGTGGTGGTATTTGGTGGCTTTTCATAAATACACTTTACCAAACTATTGCTGAAATTAGTTGTTTTTGTTTTCCATATGTCTTCAACGTTGCTTTTACAGTTTTTTCAAAATTTATTCAGCACTTGAGTAGAAAATGAATGAACAAACTTAACGCAGCATCTTTTGGGTTTCAGCCATCAGAATAAACGCAAAAAAGCTAGAATAGGACAAGATTTCCAGATTGCATTGCTGA
This sequence comes from Erpobdella octoculata, assembly GCA_963978895.1. Classification (NCBI taxonomy): domain Eukaryota; kingdom Metazoa; phylum Annelida; class Clitellata; order Hirudinida; family Erpobdellidae; genus Erpobdella; species Erpobdella octoculata. Next base: position 36,104,701 of record OZ022239.1, read on the forward strand.
TGATGGGATTCTGTTAAAATTTTACAAAGGGATTTTCATTCTTTTTAGTGTAGCAACTGAAGACACAAGCGAGGTGGTAGAGAAACTTTATATCGTCCCTCCACCGCCTGTTTCCTTAATCTCAGTTTTACCGTTGCTGAAGGCTTTTTTAAATTTATCAAAGTTGCTCATCAAATCCTGCACAAAAGAAGTACTTAATTTTTGGTGATTTAGTCGACCCATGGAGCTCATCTTCCATGACAAGGCAAAGAACCGGATTTAGCACAGGGTGCTGCATACTGAAGAACTTAGGTTTGGGGTAACCTTTTTCTTCAAAACATTTGGTGCAGCCAAATCACACCTGTTTCTTTTGCCGGTATTCACGTTTGTTGTGTTTGCAACTATCACCACAATTGATCCCCACAGGTTGATATTTTTTATTTTAATAGATTATAGTCCTTTACACCAGGTGCTTTAAGACTAAATGACTGTATGTGGGAAGCAGCTAAGTACTTCCTGTCCTGGATCATAAATTGATTTGTTAACTTTTCTTAGTTCATTCACTCCTCTAACACATCAGGAAGTCTTTTAACGATTGTTTGAGTTTCTTCACTTTTCAATTTGAGAGCAGACAACTTAATTTATTCTGTTTTATTCTTCAGGACCACTGGCTGATATTCAAACTTTTTAATATGTTTTGTGTCAAAGCTCCATTTCTTCAAATTAGGCCTACTCAACAACTGTTTCTTCACCTTAGCAGCCTGTATAGGTAATCTTGTGGATTGCTGACTAACACGGGGTTGAGATTCCAATGCCCTCATGAGAAAGCTGGCGGCACATCTTTGCTGCTCCGTGGGGCGACAGTTTTGAACTTGTAACAAGGCGTCTTGCAAGGTTTGTTGGTTTTGCTTTCGTCTGCTTTTTGGTGTAGCATTCTTATCATGTCAATGACTGTTTTTGCTGTTTTTGAATGAGTCCGTGCTATTTTTTAAATTTATTATATTGAGCTCATTAATAATTATACAATTTATTTTAAAATGTTTAAATTGAATTAAAAATATTCAATTTAAACTCTAAAGAAATGTTTACAGCTAAAGATGATTTAAACTCAATGAAAGATAAAAGTGCAAAGTACATCAATATGTGATAACAACATGCGTGATTATAGGTAAATTCAGTGCTTTAATATAAATTGAAAACAAAAACGAAAATATTCAAATTCAATGACGAGCTCAAAAAATGAAGTTAAAATGTTACAATAGTTGAAGTAAGGATAGATAAAAGAGTAGTAAATAGTAAGTAAAGTAGATTTGCTTAATAGATTAGAAGACTTATAGAAAACACCAATATTGCGAGAAACGTTTTTACATACACTACTTATATGATCATCCAATTTAAGAAATTCATTGATATATACTCCTAGAAACTTAGTGGAAGATACATTAATTATCCGAGAGTTTTCAATAAAAATTTCTATAGAGGCTGCTGGCATAGGCGTAGAGCGATGTTTGTGGAATGCTATGAAGTTAATTTTTGCTGCATTAAGTGATAGTATATTACTTTTGAACCAGTCCGAAACTAATTTCAGTTTGGTAATGGTTTTACTAATTAGGTCCTTAAAATTCTTATCTGCTGCTAGCTAGTGTATTAGTGTCATCTGCAAATAGAAAAAGTTAAAAAACTTTGTCGAATGGACAATATCATAAAATAAAGGATAAACAAAAGTGGACCTAATATTGAGCTCTGGGGCACTCCACAAGTTATTTCATTCAGGGTTGAGCACCTGCGTTTATAGAAAATATATTGTTTTCTTTTAAACAAGTAACTCTCGAACCATTTAATAGCTGCATTGCGAACCCCATAATATTGCAATTTGTTTAATAAAATTTCATGATTCACTGTGTCAAAATGGTGAGATTGTCAAAATGGGAATATATCTATACAAAAATATATCTATACAAAAATAATTATTTTCTAAGTTTTGAGAGACGTGGTCATACATCTGCATTATTGGCATATACTTGGAATAGCCAGCTCAAAAACAAATTAAAAATCATTAATTATTAAATGTGAACTTAGAAAATGATAGAGCCTAATATATAAGATTTTTTTTCAAATAACTTGGAAAAATACGGCAGTAAAGAAATAGGTCTATAATTACAGACAGATGATTTACAGCCAGATTTATATATTGAAACTATTTTTGCAATTTTAAGTTTATCAGGAAATGTACCAGTAACTAGTGAGACGTTGATAATATAGGACAAAATATTGGCTAATTTAGAGATGGATGCTTGAATGATATAAGGATCCAGATCATCTACGCCACAACTGCGAGAAACTTTGAAAGATTTTGTAAGAAGTATTATTTCGTTGGAGTCCTTTGGCTGGAGATCGAAGTTGTGCTTGCTGGGTGTAGATAGCTAGTCGCTAAAAGATGAACTGCAATGAGGAATACTTTCTGCTAGACGGTCACCAATGTTTGAGAAGTAGTTGTTGAAAGAATCAGCAATTATTAAAGGATCAGTACTGTCACGCCCGCGTAAACGCAGTGTGCGTGCCTGGCCCTATATGTTTGGAATTTCCGGCGTAGGTGGTGCAAGGTATATTGCACAACGTTGTGTGTTTTGAATTGTATGTATCATTGCGCGATTGTTTGAATATTTTGGCCTGTAGCCTGTAAATTTACGCATTTGCGGCTGGCCTGGAGGGCTTGTATATATAAGGCTGTTTGGAACTACTTCAAGAGATTCGCCATGTTTTGATAGAACTTGAACCTGTTATTCTCTGTCGTGTTGTGTGATTGATAGTTTTCGATAATTTTGAACTGTATTCGTTAATAAAATAACTAATACTCAATCAGTGTGTGATTAACTTTGTTTCGATAGTTAATCGTCTCGAATTTCTCCAGTAATAGCGACTATCGCAAGAGCGATAGACGTCACAAGTACATTTTTCATTATTTTGTAGTTTGAAGTAGTCGGTGTCATCACTTTGTTTTTTGTCGAGGTTGATGATGGAGCCAATTGTTTGCCAAGTTTTTCTGAAGTTGTTTTTGTTACTCGTAAATGTTTCATAATAATAATTCCTAATAGTTATGTCTTTTATTTTTTTAAATTTATTTCTGAAAGTTAAGAAAACTTTTTTGGTGTTTTCGTTAGGATTATTTACGAATTTTTTGTATAGTTTTGATTTGAACTTGCATGCGTTAAGAAGCTCGTCAGTCATCCATTTTTGTTTAAATTTTAGTTTTCTTGTTGTAGGTTTCTGTTGAAGGCATAGATTATAGTGAGATTGTTAAATTTTTTGAAAGGTGCTGTGGGCTAGATTAATTTCATTAAGATTACAAGCGTTATAAACCTGAGACCAGTCAAGATTATTTAAGGTTTCTAAAAATTGCTTCTTGTTTTTTTCAGAAAGGGTATTGAGTTAGAAAAGTTGTTGTAGGGCTTATTAATTATATTAACAATTTAACAAGACAACCGTAAAAAAAAGTTGTTTTTTTAGATCCTTAATAATTTTATAATTCGGCGCTAAAAATGATTTGCAAAATATTTTATGATAAAAACAAGTCTATAAAAAATGAAAATATATACCACAGTCTTTTAAATACTTGATCTGTGAAGTATGTGAGGATTGAAAATTTAATAAACTTTCGAATCAATATGGAAAAAACAAATTTTTATTAAAAACTTTTAAATTTTAAAATTTAGAAATCGTTTTCTTTAAAGAAATGAAAAATGAAAAATTCGCATTTCTACATAAAATTTGTAATTTAAAGAAATGAAGTCTGAATTAATTTTATTCTATAATTCACACAAATGTTGTCCAAACAATCCGAAATTCAATAAAATGGAAAAGCCGCAGCAAAAAATAAATCCACCAATATTCAGCTCGATTGTGAGGATTGAAATAATAAGCTTTTTTGGAAGCAATACAAAATAAATAAATTTTTTGACTATCTTCAGTCTGCTGTCTTTTTTTGGTATCTTTAATAACTTAATAATGATAGAAAATAAAGACTGCAAACTAAAGATAGTCAAACTCAGTGTCAAACCAGTTAAAGCAAATGTTAAAAAAATTAGTTTATAAATAAATGTAGCACCCCCACCCAAAAAAACTCATCGAATTTGGAAAAATTGCAGGGCCCTCAGATTTGGCCTGGTGGGGCTTGCGCCCATGCCCCCTTAGTTGCGCTCCTGAATGTTACATAAGAAAAGTTTTTAAAATGCGCATTATTTGCTGTCTACCCTACTAAACGCACTGCGTACTCTTTGGTAGCACGTACTCTTTGGTGTCTCTACCCTACAATGCTCCAGAATATAACTGCTGAGATTCGATTATTAACGTTGTACTAACAACAGAAACGGCCAGGGGCTGCAAATTGCACTCAAGGATCCATTGAGGGTTTAAAAACAAGCGTAACTAAGCAAATGTTTATAGACAATTAAAACAAGTCTAATGCAAAAGTCTGTCGTCCGGTGAGAAAGCCATCGATGCGCACAGAGGCTTTTGAAAATGTTTTGTGTTGTTCTTAAGCGATGGACAAATTAAAATCGTTAACGTGTTTGAACAGAGTGAAAATTTTGTATGTTTTCATTTGAGAGAAATACATTTTTAATTTTATGGAAAAATAATGACATAATTTCAATGATATACATGTTAGAACAACTTTTTTTTATTTCTTCTCTACTGCTATGTTGTGCTAATTTATTAAAGCAAATCAGTTGTTGTTTGAAAATATTATATTTATAATAAACTTCACTCGTAAAATTTTTAGCGTACATTTTCTCGCCTCAGGTAAATTATCAATCAATCAATCATAATGAACTTATGTGGCATTTTTCGTAAATTCAAAGACGTTCTTCTTTTGATAAACTTATTAAATAAAAATGTTTTGAAACCGTTTGGAAAAGTAAACACGGAATCGCAAATAATAAGTTAGAAGGTAAAGAATTTAATGTTAAAAATTGAACAACGTTGATTATGGTTAATGTCAATACATTTTATTGTTTATCCATGTTGTATTATTACGTTTCTGTTTTTCTTTCATCATTATATTAATTTGAAAAAGTTTTTATGTTTTAGTTCGTAAATGTTAGTAATTGATTTTTAACTTTCAAAAATACATTTGTATCTATCAGTAATACAAGATATAAATGTCCCACCTTACGTATATTGTGTAATAAGTTTATTTTGAGATGAAATTTTTTTTGACAAAACTTGCTCAAAATTTTCAAATAAAAATGTTGTTAAACACAAAAATGTTGTTTCCTAATATCAAACTTGTTTGGTAATTTTTTATTGACATCTTTTGTATGTTGTGTAATAAGTTTATTTTAAGAAAAAAATATTTTTTTGTTGACAACATTTGTTCAAAGTTTTCAAATATTGTTAAATACAAGCGTATTTAAATACAAAAACCTTTTTCTTAATATCAAATTTGTTTGTAAATTTTTTTATCAACATCTCTTTTTATTAAACTTTCAGTTTCCTACCCCATTAATCAGTTTTGCTATTCTATGGAAATAACAGGGAAAAAAATTTTGCCCTGAAAATGATGGTGCGGGACTTTGGTGTGCTGCTCAGCTCAGTCATGTCCATAGCTGGTCACGTGGGCAAGGTGGTCTGAAAGTGTTATTACAAGCTGCGACAACTTGAGACATGCAGGCGATGAATGCCAGTATCGGTTGCGTTGTTACTGGCTTATAGCTTTGTTGTTTCAAAAATCGACGTTTGCAACGCTCTGCTCCCTGATCAACGTGATTATGTCATCTGTTGCTTTCAGTCAGTACTCAACACTGCAGCTAGACTCGTGTTTGATCTGAAGAAATTGGACCACATCTCAGATATCATGCGTGACAAATTTCATTGGTTAATGGATCGAGATTATTAATGTTACGTTTCCAATTTTTGAAACTTGTTCAACTATTTTTTAAACTAAAAAACAATTCTGTGAGTTGAAATTTTTCCAACTGCCAAATTGACTAAAAAACATGAAATTTTGAAAATTTGGCAGTAACAAAACTTAAAATTCTAACATAAAATATTATATGACGCTATAACTGTTCTCTCCAAAAAAATGTTTGTATGACTATTCATCCTATTATCAAGCATTTCATTGGAAGATCTACTTTGTATAGCATAAATTATAAATACAGATCACTAGTTTTTCCAACCATTCACTTGTTTTTTGTTCGAAAATGAAGTGGGCGTTGATGGAAGAAAAATAGCAAGAATAAAAAAAAACACTAGCGGAGTTACCCGGTGTTGCCCGGAGTTTTAGAAATTTTTCTATCGTTTTTCTCTCGCTCCCGTTTCATTCCCCGCTTGCTCTCCTGCTTGCGTATTTACAAACACGCAACGCTGTACTTATTTATATTTAAGCGGGCTGTAATTCAGTCTCTGGAATTGGTTAAACAAGTCAGGCTTGCTCCTTAGTTGAGAATTAAAAAAAATAAATTAAACATAACTAGTTACTCAATTGATATTCAAACCGTAAATGTTGTCTTGATATTAATACATTAATGAAGAGTTGCATGCAATTTGTATCAAACTTTACTTTCTAAATGATAACTTACATTTTTTAATTCTTTTCTGTTTACAAATTTGATACCTGTAAGATAATGTTTCAAAATACTTCAAAATACATTAAAATACTTTGCACCACCTCAGTAGATCATAATTAAAATTAGCATTTACTACGAAATTGAAAAGCTTAATAAAATGGGCATGTAATCTTTAATTGATATTTGCGTTATATCAAGACAACAAACAAATTTCATCTTCTATTTATAAAACAAATTGCTTTTGTTAAAACGCAATTATTTCCCCAAAGAATTTCTTGCGACACAACTAAAGTAATATGTTTGTTTGATAATGAATTCTAGTTTAGCAAAAAAGAATAACTTCATTAATTTAATAAAAATAATAAGAATTTATTATCGACTAGTGGGGTACCCGGCGTTGCCCGGGGTTTTTAGATGTTTTTCTAATGCTGGTCTTTCTCGGTCCCGTTTCCTTCCCCGCTTGTTTTCCCGTTCCTGCTTGCTTTCCCGTTCCTGGTCGCTTTCCCGATCCGGCCGCTTTCCCGCTCCCGGTCGCTTTCCCGCTCCCGGTCGTCTTCCCGCTCCCGATCGCTTTCCCGCTCCCGGTCACTTTCTTTTTCCCGCTAGCTCTTTCGATCTTGGTCGCTTGGTTTCCCGGGGTTTTTAGAGGTTTTTTAGAATGCTTGTCTCTCTCGCTCCCGTTTCCTTCCCCGCTTATTTTCCCGTTCCTGCTTCCTCTCCCGTTCCCGGCTGCTTTCCCGCTTGTTCGTTCACTCTCAGATGCTTTTCTGTTCTTGTTACCGCCTAATTATATCTTTATATATAAAAATATATAGCTGTGCGATGTCTGGCTAAAACTCAAAAACCGCCGAACAGATTTCATTGAAATTTGGTACACTTAAGTAAAACATTTAGCAGGTTGTATATATCAATTTTGGAAAAAATTTGGTAATCCGTTGGTGTTTTATAGTTTTAACGTTTCGGTCAGCGGTTGTATAGGAAAGTAAATTTATTTTCTTCAAAATAAAAATAAAAATTAATTAACTTATAATTAAATTAAAAAAATTTTATAACAGTTTTTTATCATTTTCAAATATAAATATCAAATAAATTTGTGTTTTGTTTAGTGGCACCTTATACTTTTGTTTTTGTTTTTTTTATCCAACTCATTTCTCTCTCCGGAACCGTAGCTGGCCATAGCTGTACTTTCGGTGGTTTATATTTGATATTTCGATTACCAAAAAAGTTTTCTTTTAAATACATATAGTTTTGGATAAAGTTCGAATATAGCGTTCCAAACCGATTTCGATGAAAAATGCCCGGTTTGGCCTGAATATTTTTTGGTCATAAAAAATTAGAAAATAAATAAAAAATACCCTAAGACCTTCTACTTTTTTAGCTATCTGACTTTATTTTTTTTTATAAATTTTTAACTATCAGCAAGTATTTAATACTTGATAACCCGTCAACTTTTATAATTATTCTATTAAAACCAAAAAACAAAAGTTTTATAAAGAACTGAAGCATGTTTTTTGAATTATTAATAACATTTTGTTCTTCATATTTTGGCTTAAACATTTTATCAAACAATTTTAGATCAATTCATCATATTTTTCGAAAACAATCCAGAAACTTGTGAAACATTTTAGATTTGCATAGCTATCAATCAACAAAGACAAAAAAAAATAACGAGACGCAATGAAGTACATTTTTAAAGGAAATTATATTTATGCAGGTCAACTTTTATCTTCTTTTTTTAATTATTTTGTTCATCCAATTATAGAAAAAAATTCGACTTGCTGCTCGTTTGATAATTTATATAGCGCCCCCTTCCAGTGTTCAGAAGCGCTGTTCTTTTACATGCCCCACGGAGAGAATGATTTTACCCGCTAAGTTTTTCGTTGGAATGGGCTAATAGGCAGTGTGTGCTTTCACGTTCAAGGCTAACACTAAGACTTGTATTATTTTAGTTAGTGATTGCTCATTCAGCTGTTTTTCATGAATACACTTTACTACACTATTGCTAAAATTGGTTATCTTAGCTTTTCATATGTCTTTAACGTTGTTTTTTCAGTTTTTAAAAGTTCTTTTGCTGAAAATCATATAAAGTTGCAACTAATTTAAATTTAAAGATGAACTATGCTGTTTTGCATTGCGGTCTACGACCATGCATTGTATCAAATATTTTATTCAATTTGACAAACATTGAAAAGATATACAAGAAATAAAAGTGAACATTTTTGTTAATTTCAAAAATTTAAATTGTCTTCAGAAAAATAAACTACCCGTGTATTTTGTTTTCAGTTCATTCTAAGAAAATCAAACATAATTTTTCAAATCAAACGTCACAATAAAAAAATTTTCCCATTGTTGTTGTCGGCGTTTAAGAGAAAAGTTATCAGATCCCGCATGTACTGCAATACCTGACCAACTTGCAAAGATCATCAATTCTAGGCTGTTTAGGAGACCTTCGTCTCGGAGCTGAAATGGCTAAAAAAAAGATGAGCTAAAACTCAAAGTGATATTCAATGATCTGAATGCTTTGAAAAAGTAGTGCCGCGGATAAATTAGTTAAGAAGATTGCTACCTGGTTTTTTAAGTTTTTTCACGTTTTTTGACAATAACACCTAAAATAATAAACCGATTTTTTAATAGATCGAAACTTTTTACTCAACAATAACTACCTCATTGCCAAATTTTGTTAAGATTTGTCCAGCGATTCAGATGTGATAAGTAGACAAACAAACAAACACATTAATTTGTCATAAAATACATTTTAAAATAAAAAAGAATTGACAGTTATTTTAGCGAGTTCAAAGGTGATATGTTTTGATACATGACAAACTTATACGTAAGCAGAAATTCTTTTTTTGTAATAACCACTTGTTCTCGTATAAATAAATGTGGCGTATTTTAAGCTTTAAAAAACACGACGGTTCACAGCAACAACTAAGTAACAACTTCTAATATACAAGAAAAAAACGTTCGCTAATTTGGCTGCAAAGCTAAATTATTTGTCACTTTTTAGTGCGAAGATGTTGCGTGCATGGCAACAATATCAAACTAGAAAAAAGATATGATAATGTTCAAAATGTTTTTTTGAAAAAACCGGTTAAACTACAATATTTAAATATAGATGTAACAAACTTTCAAATGTTTTTACCAATGCTTTTATTAACTCGTCGGCTCTGTTTCTCTGTCTGTTTCTCTGTCTGTTTCTCTGTCTGTTTCTCTGTCTGTTTCAAATCTTGCAATCAATTTTTGAGTCACTTCCTGATGATAGATTTTTTTCAAATTTTGCATACATGCTCAAGATAGAAGACAATGCAATATTCAATTATTAGTTTTATAATAAGTCAATTAATTTAGTTAATTTTCTTGAGGATTTTATCGAGGGGTTTCTTGAGGGTTTTCTTGAGGGTTTTCTTGAGGGTTTTCTGGAAGGTTTTCTTGAGGGTTTTCTTGACCACAAAACGCTAACCGACTGGCAGACTACTTTACCAAGTTAACACGAACCACACTCACTGACCGCGATTCTCAAGCGTGTACGAAATTTTCATGAAAATAGTTGAGATATTTAAATTCGATGCTTTTTGATGATATTTTTATTATTATTACCAATGCTTTTATTAACTCGTCGTCTCTGTTTCTCTGTCTGTCTGTTTGTTTCTCTGTCTGTTTCAAATCTTGCAATCAATTTTTGAGTCACTTCCTGATGATAGATTTTTTCAAATTTTGCATACATGCTTAAAATAGAAGACAATGCAATATTCAATTATTAGTTTTACAATGAGTCAATTAATTTAGATAATTTTAATTAATTTCGATATTTCGATATAATTAAGATATTTCGACTTTAACATAAAATAAAAGAGTAATATAAGAAAAAATTGATTGCAAAATTTGTGTTGTAATTACATATAAGAGCATTGGTTTTAAAAATTCGTTTTTAATTTACTTGTTTTTAATATAGACATTAAAAAACCAACAGTCTAACAAAGATATAAAATAGCACGTTTAGCTCAATTTGGCAAAAATATAAAATCTATTGTTTTTTAGTTAAACTTAATACGGTTTAAAACTAAACTAAGATATATTTTAAAATACAAACTTAAACATTTTCAAATTCTTTGAAAATTAATTAAAAATGCAATTAAAATTTGATTTACAATAAGACTGAAAAGTTGCAAACATTAATTAACCTTTCATTTTTACCATCATTTGAAATGCACTTAGCTGATTTTTCATCAGGTTTGTGTCTTTAAAATTTTAAAATTTTGCCAGAATCAAGTGTATGCTTTAAAGCCATCATCAGAACTCATAAAAATACAGCTTCGCAGAAAAAATATATAACGTGTTGCGGCGAGAGTCTACAGGGCAATATCAGATATGTTTACATATTTATCAATGATAAAGTATACAACGAAGAGTAAATGCAAAATAATAAAAACGTTAAAGAACTAAGTTTGTATGTGTAAACTACAACCAAATAAATAAATAAATAAATAAATTATTACCTATGTTAAGTTTGCTATTAAAAAAGAGAATTACTAATAAAAGCAGGGAGAAGTAAAATAATAAAATTTAAATTTAAAGTTACATTCTAAGTTAATGATATATCGTTAAAATTGAGAAAGTTTAATTAAAAGGTGATATATTAACAAAATATGAAAATGATCAACTTCTACGTATAGTAATGTTGCAGTTATCAATCAAGTGCAAACACATTCCATTGGTCCTAATACCATCACGCAAATAGGCAGTCTCAAAGCCCCGAACCGGTGGGGCACTGTTCGGTTGCGTTTACAACTTCAATACGGTTGGTATGGTCTATTGCATTGGTAGATGGAGGAAAGGAAACAGGACTACAAACTGGGCCGTTGTTGTATTGGTCATATGGATGATCATAACTGTGATGAGAAACATGTGTAGTTTTGGTTGGCAAACTCCTAGTACTGAGTACAGATGAATCTGAAGACGAGAAACAAGGACTGACAGAAGAAGAATGTGCTAAAACAGTGGATAGTAAGGTTCTTGGCATTTCAACACTCACGGGGTGAGTGTTGACTTAAAATAATAATTATAATAATAATTTATTTGTAAGTAAATTTAAAATAAAATTGTTTGGAAACCATTTCCTGATGTCATTGAAGAATTTAGAGATAGGTTCAATATCTACAAGACATAACCAGTTTTTCACGACTGTATGGATTTTCTTGGAAATTATACAACAGATACGTATCAAACATGGAATTGGGCCCTATGTAACGAATTAATATGCGTTGTATTGAAACAGTACTCTAATAAAACTCTACGTAAAATTAAACTAACAAGCTGATACAAACATTTTGTAGCTATATTTGGCATTATTGTTTATAATAAGAAAAGTTGAAATTATATTGATGCTTAAGTGATGTTATTAAAAAGTTAAATTACGCTTTACCAAATTACAGGCCAACGATGATTACAGTTTTATCTTTTTACACCAACATCAGAGGATACAGAAGCATAAAGGTACTTGTAATTTGCAAAATTTGTTTTCATTATTATGAATAAATAAATATTGTTTTAAACCTCAAAAAGAAGAAAAAATATTTTTATAGATTCAAAAAGAAATGTCTATAAGTTCAAAACATTTATTTTATACATTTTGAGTAAAAGTTTGCGTGAAAATTTAAAAACAAATTAAATTCAGTTTAACAAAAAGATGTGAACTAAAAATTGGTGCATTCAAATTTGCAACTCTGAAACTCATATTTTAGTTCATATTTTGTTTCTGTCAATATCCGTTTGCTGTCATATGAATTACCGTTCATAGCCTAGAAATAATTGAAACTGTATTTGCAGTTTTAAAAACAAATTAAATTCAGTTTAACAAAAAGATGTGAACTAAAAATTGGTGCATTCAAATTTGCAACTCTGAAACTCATATTTTAGTTCATATTTTGTTTCTGTCAATATCCGTTTGCTGTCATATGAATTACCGTTCATAGCCTAGAAATAATTGAAACTGTATTTGCAGTTTTGATCAGTGTTTGCATAATCTAGATAAAAAAAACAAAAACAGTAAGAAACGAGCGTTACAGAGTAGTGAGTGAGTCAGTGATAATCGTAAATATAAATATAGTATTTCACAGCTGGCCATTTCTTAAAATTATTTTTAAATTACTTGAGTTTTCAGTAAAGCTTTATGTTCAACAAACAACATACGCTGTTATTCGTTTTTCAAATTTTTCATTTTTGTTTACAGTTAAAAGTCTTTAAATATTCACGTTGACAAGAGTTGTGACAATATGACATTTCAAGTACTTTTAGGCTATTCCAGTGTTTTGTTATTTAGTTAATGTTGCAGCTTTTGTTAGACACGCCGTAAATTTTTAATTAAACATGAGATTATAATAGGATTTCAAACATTTTCAGTGAATAGTTTGTGAAACTATTGTTGATAGTGTGTTTAGATACCCTATAAGTATACGCGTATTTATATTTTTTACCGTTCTAAATTTTGTTTTTGTATATACAGAATACGTTTATCAATTCTATATTGTTACTACAATTTTATTTTAATAAAAAATTGATTAAAAGTTGAATAATGTAAAACCTGATAAAATAATTAAATGTAAATTGGTTCAGAAGCTGTTTTTATTTATTTAATTAAATTAATAATATAACACGCTCTGTTATTAAGTAGTTACATACAAAAATGAACTTTGTTGCACAGTTTCTGATTTTTATTTGCATCTTAAACGTCTTTGAAAGCCATGCAAAGAGCTTCGAGATTCTCTTTAAAAAAGAGTCATGTTATTATGGTTATGAAATGACCAAGCTGACAACTTCTTCGGTAAAACTTTGCCAGCTGCAATGCTTGCAGTTGTTATCAAAGTTGTGCGTCATGATCCAGTACAACAGCTATGCAAAAGAATGCAGCATTGTAAGCAATTGGTATCCTAAAAATGTACTCACTGTTGTGTCTCCTCAAAAGTGCGTCAGCTACTTAAGAAAAGGTACAATTTAGTTATAACGTTTTTAAAAATTTACCACAAGTTCCAACTTAAATTTTCTCAACAGATTTGTGCCCGTTGGAGTTTGTTTTTATTCCTAAGGTTTGGACTTGTCTCAAGGTTTGAAGTGTTATTCAATTTTTTTGCGGCGTTTTCTTCACTGATTGATTTGTTGGTTTGTATTTTTTAATAAGGGCTTTGTTGTGTTTTAATTTGAACTAATATTTGATTTGTTGGTATTTATTTATCCTCCTGATTATTATTTTTTTAGAATGTTTGTCATCGCCATTGATGCTTTTTTCATAGTGGGTTTTCCTGTTGGTGATTTGAAAAAAATTGTTTTTAGTTTTAGTATGGTATTAAGCCCAGTACACACTGACCTGTTTTCGCTGGTACCAGTCGTTCGGCACTAGAATCTGGTGTGTGTGACACGAGAACCGCGCCAGAAATTATGATAATTTATGCACGTCCAGATTCTGGTGCCAGATTTTGCCAGCCGATTCATGTTCTATTTCTCTCCAGAACTGGTTGAAAGACTGACGCTCTGATAATTTGATTAGTTTGTTTACTTTTATTTTAATAAATAGAAGTTACGATGGAGTGGACCGATGATAAAGAGCTTGAATTGATCCGACTTTTTGACCTTTTTATGACAAGATATTGAAGCCACAATAAAAATGATTACATAAAAATACTCGTACGATGTTTTCTGAGCCAAGAAAGTCTATTTAAACAAGTTCAGACATGGAATTCTAGATATAGCATGTTATATCTAGAAATCCATGGTTCAGACAGTTCATTTTTTCCTTGAAAGTCTATTTAAACAAGTTATATACACCACCACACATTGTTTTATTACTTTTTACAAGCCTTTTGATGTAAAAATTAAAAGATAGACAGAACCTTTCGAGTTACACAATTTCTTGTAAACCCTTTAATGCGCTATCTAAACCATATCGGGGCGGTTTTGTTGCGCACAACATGCTGGGTGGCCGCGTGCATTGAGTTTCTTACGTGCGACTTATTTGGTTACAAAAACAAACGGCTAAGTGTGGCATGCTCTCTGGCACCAAAATAAACTATCATAATCTATGCACCAGTTCTGGCAAACAGAAGCTGGTTCAAAAAACCGGTCAGTGTGTACGCACCTTCATGTTAGTGATTGAAAAAAGATTTTTTTTTACTGTTGTTAGTTTTAGGGTCCTTGGTAGTGCTGCCTTATAGAGGCCATTTAGAAAGCATTTTCATATTATAATTGTTTCTTTTCTTTAGTTATCTATGCTCTTGTTTAATGTTTGTTTTCTTGTGTTTGTTGGTTAATTATGTTGATAGTCTTCCGTTTTCTAATTAGATATGCATGTTGCAATTCATTGTTATTTTTCGTGGTTTTTTAGAACATTTGTACTTAACGAATTTATTGGAGAGGAAGCACCTTTGAATTTAAGAAAAAGCGCTTTATACGTTTATTTGATTGATTGATTAAAGGTTAAAAACGGGTCGTGGAACTGGTCAGATGCGAGAAACCAGTGCAATCAAATGGGAAAGTCTGTTCATCCGGCTATTGTGAAAAATGGACTGCCATCCTCCTACATTTATTACTTACACTGTAATCACATCTCTTGTTTTTATTCTTCTGCATAACGTACATACATTGCTATTATTTTTTATGTTTCCACCTTTCTACGAAACTTTCATACAATGTAATTACGTTTACTTGTTTTTATCTTTTTACATAACTTACATACAGTGTCATCGCATTTACATGTTTCCAGTCTCATAAAGAACTTAAAAATATGTCATCACATTTAATTGCGTTTATCTTTCTACTTAACTTACATACACCATGTATTAACATTTACTTGTTTTCAAGATTTTATCATTAAATCAACTCATGCAAAGTCATAATTGATTTATAAAATAAATATTATAAAATTGTTTTTACATATTTCCAGCCAGGCATATTAAAATTTGTTGTTTTTTCAAAAGATGATGTTGAATACAGCACCTGTTACATGTATAACTCGTACGGATTTTGGAACGCCGGTCAGAGAGTTATACCCGGTAACCTATCTACGAGATTTGTTTGGAAACCGTATCCTGGATCTGAAGTTGAGTTCGTTGATTACAAAGCATACGTCAATTTTCCATCTTTTTATTCCTGCATGTACAATAATTATAACTGGACTTCTCATTTAGTTGGGATCATGGATTGGGACTCGTGCGATCAAAAGAAATGTGCCCTCTGCCAAACGGACAGCATCTCTCCTTAATTTGTTGATTGACGCAATAGAGGCTATATACTTGAATTTTCTTCGGTGTTGTTTTGTGGTAGCCAGTTTTTTTTCTCAAAGTTTATCTTTTCTATATTTCAATATTTTAAATTTATTTTTATATTTACATTAAATATTTATAAAAAATAAATAATGGAGAAGTTTTATAAAATTTTTAGACAAATGCATTTCCGATTACCCCTCGGGTCATTAGTTATTTTTGGAGCCAAAAACATATTGAGTTTTAGAAAATGTTTTTAATGTTTGCCGAAAATGTTTTTTAGAAAGTAGAATTTTAAGGAAATGCTGAAATGACAATACCCTGCTGACTGCTTTATGCAAATTTATCCACAATTTCATTAGAGTCAATGGTTAGTTTTCTATGTATGCTAAATGCTGAGTAGAGCAAGTCCATAAAATCTTTTGAAGCTAGTAGAGCTTCTGATGTAAGATTTAATTATTTTTAATGTTGAAAAAGTTCTGAAAAAAAGTTTTTACATATGGATAAAATTCCACTTTGCACACCAAAATGCGTTAATTGCTGGAGCTGGTTGGTCTATGTTTATTATCAATCTTTTTTCGTCTTTGTTGCCACAAAGAAAGCTCAAATCTCAAAAGCCTTGAGTCAAAAAAAGTTCCACACTGAGTGATTGAGATATCATGAATATCATAGTCTTGCTAGCCTTATAACTTTAAAAACTCTCTTACTCATCATAAAATTCCATATTTCCGGGGAGAGAGGGTTATAACCCGTAAAACTGTTCTTAAAAAAACCCATAATTTATAGGGGATTGAACCCATAAAATTTCTTTTTAAAACGGCCCTGGATTTGGTTGTGTTTTAGTTAGTGTTGCTTTTTAAATCGCATGTTTTCAAATTGTATTTTTTAATCTCATTATATTTTTGAAGATTAGCTTCATCTTTTTATTTGCATTTCACTCAATCAAATAAAATTTGCAATTCACTCAAAAACGTTTGCAACTCACACAATCACATTTGCAATTCACTTAATCACACTTCCAATTCACTCAATCACACTTGCAGTTCACTCAATCACATCTGCACTTCACTGAATCACGATTGCAATTCACTTGATCACATTTTTAATTTACTCAAACGCATTTGCAATTCATGCAATCACATTTGCAAATCACTCAATCACTTTTTCAATTCACTCTTCCACATTTCCAATTCACTAAATTAAATTTTCAATTCACTCAATCACATTTGCAGTTCACTCAATCACATCTGCACTTCACTGAATCACGATTGCAATTCACTCGATCACATTTGCAATTTACTCGATTACATTTTTAATCTACTCAAACGCATTTGCAATTCATGCAATCACATTTGCAAATCACTTAATCACTTTTTCAATTCACTCTTCCACATTTCCAATTGACTAAATTACATTTTCATTAATTGAGTGTATACTCAATTATATTTGCAGTTTACTCAATCACATTTGCAGTTCACTCAATCACATTTGCAATTCATTCAATCATATTTGTAATTTACTCAATGAAATTTGCAATTCACTGAATTACATTTGCAACTCACTGAATTACATTTGCAACTAACTGAATTACATTTGCAACTAACTGAATCAGATTTGCAATTTAATCATTCACATTTGCAATTCACTGAATCACATTTGCAACTCACTGAATTAGATTTGCAATTCACTCAATCCCATTTGCATTATTTTCTTTAAGTTTCCGTGAATGTAATTTTGAGTAACAATCAACTTCAAAGTAATTTTATTTAGTTCACAATATAGCACACCCAGTTGTTTTAGTTTTTAGAAAAGCGCACCTAATTATATAATTTGTTTTATACATTATATTGATTGAACACAGATATATTTTTTATAGTTTGAGCACTTTAAAATTACTTCTAAAACCGATAAAAAATTTCAAAACAATAAAGTTGTTTACTCAATTTTGTTTATTTGTAGACAATAAAGTAAATTGCAATATATCGATATATATATATATATACGAAAGCGTTGGCCAGCCGGTCCGTGACAACTCGTCATATACGTTTGATCGGGCTTCGGTAGATGCGACACCGTGCTGTTTCAGCTGTGCCTATAATGAGATTGTTTCGATAAATGAAGCACTTAATGATGAAAATGTTCTTTTAGCAAGAATGACGGCAGTTCTGCATTGTGACAATATAACTATGCGACGTCGACGATAACGTTTTGTACTTTTGTGTAAAATAACGCGGCATTTTAATTAATTAATTTAATTTTTGAAATTCTTCAGATATGGTTTCCGTTTGAACAATGTCATGGTTGCTCGAGATGTGACGTAGATATGTCGTTTGACAATTATTAGATTTTTCTTTTCGACCGTATTTTTAAATGTATAACAGTTTTATTATATAACCAGCCCTTGACGCACGCTCAGCGCGCGAAGCGTGTGGGGTTTTTCTGCCAGTCGCAGATGATTTTTTAATTGAAAACGTTTTTGAACTGCCTACGACAAAAAACCTTTAATGGGCGACATTGGAAAAAACAGCCTACGAAAAAACCACATTTATTGCGTGATAGTGAAAAAACTGCGTATGAAAAACACAATATTTATTAGATGGTATCCGAAAAAACAGCCTACGAAAAAAACAACATTTAATTGGTGATAGTGAAAAAAAACCTACAAAAAAACCCAACCTTTAATGGCTGATAATTAAAAAAACCGCCTACAAGAAACCCAACCTTCAATGGCTGATTTTGGGGAAACCCGCCGATGTACTACTTCGGAGATTTATTTATTTTCAACTTGTTTATATTGAGTTATGACGTATGCTCAAAATATATCCGCAAAGCGTCGAACTTTCCAAATTAGTTAATTTTCGTAAATAATAATATTATTAATAATTAAAATAAAAAGAATAATAATTGCAAAATAGTAAAATGTCGTTAATAATAATTTCATTTAATATATCTGCAAAGCGTCAAACTTTCCAATAATAGGAATATTAGCAAATTAGTTAATTTTCGTTAATAATAATATTATTAATAAATACAATTAGAGGAATAATAATTGCAAAATAGTAAATTGTCGTTAATAATAATTTACAACTTGTTTAAAATTGGGAAAAATCCGCCGACTACTACTTCGGTGATTTATTTATTTTCAACTTGTTTATATTGAAGGATGCCGTATGATGCATTATATCCGCAAAGCGTTAATCTTTCGCGGCTAATAACTTTTTATTTAAACAGTTTAACAAAAAAGTGTCCCAACAAACCGTGTTCAGCGTCTCATAATCTATCAACGTACATTTTTTCAGACCTGCAGATGCTAATCGGGTGACATAATACATAATACATAATTCATAATACATCATTTCGCTTTTATGTTGGGACCGGCACTTGACGCACGCTTCGCGCGCGAATCGTGTGAGTTTTTTGTTCAGCTAGTCGCAGATGAGTTTTTACTTGGAAACAATTTGAAATGGTCTTTTCTTTGAATGGCTGAATTTGAAAAAACCGCCTACGAAAAAAATAACCTTTAATGGCTAATAATAAAAAAAACGCCTGCAAAAAAACACCTCTATTTATTTCCAACTTGTTTATATTGAGTAATGACTTACGCTCAAAATTGATAAAACTCCGCTTCGGTGATTCGTTTATTTTCAACTTGTTTATAATGCGTAATGACGTAATCTTAAAATTATTGGGAAAACCCGCCTTCGGTGATTTGTTTATTTTCAATTTGTTTATATTGAGTGATGACGTAAGCTCAAAATTGAGAAAAACCCGTCGGCGAACATCTGAGATTTATTTATTTTCAACTTGTTTATATTTTGGAATGATCCTCTCTTTGATTGGACAATTTTGAAAAAACTGCTTACGAAAAAAACCTTTAATGGGCGATAATGGATAAAACAGCCTTAAAAACCACATTTATTGGGTAATAGTGAAAAAAACGCCTACGAAAAAACTATATTGGATGTGTTTGGAAATAACCGCCTAAGAAAAACACAATATTTATTGGATGGTATCGGAAAAAACAGCCTACGAAAAAAAAACTGTAACGGCTATTACAGAAAAAAAACTCCTACGAAAAAAAAACTTTTATTTGGCGATATTGAAAAAAAGCCTACAAAAAAACACAACCTTTAATGGCTGATAATGAAAAAAAACCCATTTTTTAATGGCTGATAATGGGAAAACCCGCCGATATACTACTTTGATGATTTTTTTTATTTTCAACTTGTTTATATTGAGTTATGACGTATGCTCAAAATTTGGAAAAACCCGCCGACTACTACCTCGGTGAATTGTTTATTTTCAACTTGTTTATATTCAGCGATGACGTACGTTGTTTTTTTATATATCCGCAAGGCGTCGAACTTTCCAATAATAGGAATAATATTAGCAAATTAGTTAATTTTCGTTAATAATTATATTATTAATAATTAAATTAAGAGGAATATTAATTGCAAATTAGTAAATTGTTGTTAATATTACTTATATTGTTCGATGACGTACGCTCAAATGTAAGGAAAACCCGCCGGCGTACTTCGGAGATTTATTTTTTTTTTTTTTTTATTTTTTTTTTTTTTTATAATAGTTTATAGTCCTTTACACCAGGTGTTTTAAGACTGAAATGGCTGTATGTAGAAAACACCTAAGTACTTCCTGTCGTGGATCATAATTTGTTCTTTTAAACTTTTCCCTCCTCCTTTCTCCAGGCTTGGGACTGGCTTGCAAATGCAAGGCGGAGTTGGAGATTTATTTACTTTCAACTTGTTTATATTCAGCGATGACGTACGATGCCTTATATATATCTGCGAGGCG
Source organism: Erpobdella octoculata (assembly GCA_963978895.1). Classification (NCBI taxonomy): domain Eukaryota; kingdom Metazoa; phylum Annelida; class Clitellata; order Hirudinida; family Erpobdellidae; genus Erpobdella; species Erpobdella octoculata. The sequence goes on from OZ022239.1 coordinate 36,125,312, forward strand.
TTAAACTTTCGCGGCTAATAACTTTTTATTTAAACATTTTAACAAAAAAGTGCTCTAACAAATCATGTTCAGCGTCTCATAATCTATCAACGTGAGTTTTTTTAGACCTGTAGATGCTAATCGGGTGACATACATAATACATCATTGCGCTTTTATAGTAGGGAACCAGCACTTGACGCACGCTTCGCGCGTGAAGCGTGTGAGTTTTTACATATTAATAGTAAAGGTAGTCGCACTCAAATTGCACTCTAAGCTCAAAAACAACACCAATGCGCTATTATAGTAATAACTTTACGCTATTTTAGCCAGTAGCTGATGACTTTTCACTTCAAAACTTTTTGGAATGATCTTCTAATTGATTGGATGATGTTGGAAAAACAACCTACAAAAAAAACCTTAAATGGGCGATATTGGGAAAAATAGCCTACGAAAAAAACACATTTATTATATGATAGTGAAAAAGCCGCCTACGAAAAAAACCTATATTGGATGTTTTTGGAAATAAAAGCCTACGAAAAACACAATATTTATTGAATGGTATCGGAAAAACAGCCTACGAAAAAAACAAACAAACTGTAACGTCTAATATAGAAAAAAAACTCCTACGGATAAAAAAACTTTTATTGGACAATTTTGGAAAAACATCCTACGAAAAAACACAACCTTAAATGTCAAATAATGAATAGAACCGCCTACAAAAAACTCAACATTCAATGGCTGATATTGGGAAAACCCGCCGGTGATTTATTTATTTTCGCAGATGCTTTTTCACTTGGAAACGTTGCGGAATGGTCTTCTCTTTGAATGGCTAAATTTGAAAAACCCGCCTACGAAAAAAACAACCTTTATTGGCTGATATTGCGCCTACGTATAAAACCACCTTTATTAATTTTTAACTTGTTTATAATGTATGATGACGTAATCTCAAAATTATAGGAAAAACACGCCTTCGGTGATTTGTTTATTTTCAACTTCTTTATATTGTTTGATGACGTAATCTCAAAATTTTTGGGAAAACCCGCCTTCGGTGATTTATTTATTTTCAACTTGTTTATATTCAGCGATGACGTACGATGCATTATATATATCCGCAAAGCGTTAAACTTTCGCGGCTAATAACTTTTTATTTAAACATTTTAGCAAAAAAGTGCCTTAACAAACCGTGTTCAGCGTCTCATAATCTATCAACGTGAGTTTTTTCAGACCTGCAGATGGTAATCGGGTGACATAACACATATTACATATTACATCATTGCGCTTTTATAGTAGGGAATTTATTTTCTTAATATCTCCCCACAGTAAAATAAATTAACATATCATTCTCGAAAAATAAATATTATTATTTTGTTTCATTATCGGTTTTAACTAATTTCACTTTTCATTATTCTATCCATGTTTTGTTTTTTCTTTTCAGGCTCTGATGATGTCAAACTAACTGTCGAAACGCGTTAGCCTTGTTTATTACTTTAAGCTTATAAGTTAGACCTTTTAGTTTATTTTATTTATTTTATAACTTAACTAGCGAGGTACCCGGCGTTGCCCGGGGTTTTAAGAGGTTTTTCTTATGTTTGTCTCTCTCGCTCCAGTTTCTTTCTCCGCTTTCCCGTTCCCGTCGCGTTCCCGGTCACTTTTCCGCTCCCGGTCGCTTTCCCGTTCTCGGTCGTTTTCCAGCTCCCGGTCGCTTTCTTGCTCCCGGTTGCTTTCCCTTTCTCGGTCGCTTTCCCACTCTATCTTTCGCTCTCAATTTTCGCTCATTTATGTATGTATATGTATGTATGTATTTATGTATATATATATATATATATATATATATATATATATATATATATATATATATATATATATATATATATATATATATATATATATATATATATATATATATAAATGAATGTTTGTATATATGTATATATGTATATATATTAATGTCCTTTATGCATTGCTACACCATTCATCCGATCGTAATGAAATTTTCACACAACCTTGAGAGTCAAGGGGAATCAAAAATTAAAAAATAAATTTTGAAATCCGTCACAAAATGAGCGGAGCGGAGCGGGTGAGCGAGCGGGAACTATATATATATGTATGTGCGTATGTATGTGTGTATGTATGTATGTGTATGTGCATGTATGTGTGTCTGTGGGTGTGTTTATGTATGTACTAGCGGAGATACCCGGCGTTGCCCAGGTTTTTTAGAGGTTTTTCTAATGTTTGTCTCTTTCTCTCCCGTTTCCTTTCCCACCTGCTATCCCACTCCTGTTCGCTTTCCCGTTTTCGGTCGTTTTCCCGCTGCCGGTCGCTTTCCCGCTCCCGGTCGCTTTTCCGCTCCCGGTCGCTTTTCCGCTCCCGGTCGCTTTCCCGCTCCCGGTCGCTTTCCCGCTCCCGGTCGTTTTCCCGTTCCCGGTGGCTGTCCCGTTCCCGCTCACGTTTGCTCTCCCATTCCCGCTCACGCTTGCTTTTCCGTTCCCGCTCGCTGTCCGTTCCGGGTCGCTTTCCCGTTTCTATAATAGACAAACTAACCCACAAACATTCATATATATATATATATATAGTCTTAGCAAATCTATTTTACGTTTTATAGGCTAACAGAAGTTATGAAAGAATGTAAAAGAGAAAATGAGCGTGAACGGGAACGGGAACGGGAGAGCAACCGTGACCGGGAATGGGAGAGCAAGCATGACCGGGAACGGGAGAGCAAGCGTGAGCGGGAACGGGAAAGCGACCGGGAACGAGAAAGCGACCGGGAACGGGAAAGCGACCGGGAACGGGAAAGCGACCGGGAACGGGAAAGCGACCGGGAACGGGAAAGCGACCGGGAACGGGAAAGCGACCGAGAACGGGAAAGCGACCGGGAACGGGAAAGCGACCGGGAACGGGAAAGCGACCGGGAACGCGGAAAGCGACCGGGAACGCGGAAAGCGACCGGGAACGCGGAAAGCGACTGGAATCGGGTGAGCAAGCTTGGAAGGAAACGCGAGCAAGAGAGAAAATCGATAACAAAACGTCTGAGCGGGAAAGCGACCGGGAGCTGGAAAACGACCGAGAGCGGAAAAGCGACCAGGAACGCTACGAAAACGGGAAAGTGGAGAAGGGAACGGGAGCGAGAGAGACAAACATTAGAAAAACCTCTAAAAACCCCGGGCAACGCCGGGTAACCCCGCTAGTATATATATATATATATATATATATATATATATATATATATATATATATATATATATATATATATATATATATATATATATATATACATATACATTTTGTGACGGAATTCATTTTTTTTCTATATTTGATTCCCCTTGACTCTCAAGGTTGTGTGAAAATTTCATTACGATCGGATGAATGGTGTAGCAATTCATAAAGGATATACATACATACATACAAACATTCATTTATATATATATATATATACTAGCGAGGGCACCCGGTGTTGCCCGGGGTTTTTAGAGGTTTTTCTAATGTTTGTCTCTCTCGCTCCCGTTTTCTTCTCCGTTTTCCCGTTCCCGTCGCGTTCCCGGTCGCTTTTCCACTCCCAGTCGCTTTCCCGCTCTCAGTCGTTTTCCAGCTCCCGGTTGCTTTCCCGTTCTCGGTCGCTTTCCTTTTCCCGCTCTATCTGTCGCTCTCAGTTGGTTTCCCGTTCCCGTTTTTGCTCATTTTTGTATGTATATGTATGTGTATATATATATGTTTATAGCTCCCGCTCACACCCGCTCCGCTCCGCTCATTTTGTAACGGATTTCAAATTTCTTTCTCTATATTTGATTCTCCTTGACTCTCAAGGTTGTGTGAAAATTTCATTACGATCGGATGAATGGTGTAGCATGCATAAAGAACATATATACATATATATATAAAAACGTTCATTTTATATATATAGATTGTCTTTTTACAAATATTTTTACATAAAAACGTAAATACGGCTGCAAACAAGGAATTCGTTAATAGTCTATCTTCCCAACAACGGGCTTCCCTTCGACGTTTTGAGTCTTTGGCGAAAAAATTAACAAATACAAAATGGGCAATTATCTTCAATGGAGTTTGCGTACAAGAAAATATCGTACCGCTATAAGAAAGAAATATATATATATATATATATATATATATATATATATATATATATATACATAATAAACACGTAATAATGATAAACATAATAACGTATAATATATAAAGTATTATTTTTTCTTCTTTCGCGTTGTTATGTTGATGTTGCCCGACCCCTCAATGTCACTTGAGACATCGACATTCTCTTGAACTCTCGCTGGCATCGACATCTCAGGAACAGACTCCAACACCTTCTCCAAAGCTTCCTCCGGAACTCCGCTCGAACCACTCCGCGTGGACATGCCAGGAACAACCTGTGTTATTTCAACCAAGATTTCTTCTGAAACCTCCTCCAGAACCTTATCCAAACCACATTTTTCAACCAATCGTCTTGCTTTATTTTCCACCACTTTCTCGACAATCCATTTGCACCTTTGTAGACTTTGGGTCATATAGTTTTAGAACCTGTGGAAAGCTATCAAACTGTCTGTTAATTTCCGGACCATGGCTTAAGATCAAGAAAGCTTCTTTTATTCTCAATTGTCTAACATTTCTTTCCTTAGTCAGCATAGTAACACTATCCACAAAAGTTTATCGCTTCAAGTTACAATTATGAATGCGATTGAAATGCTATAAAATGCTTCCATTCTGTAAATGCATCATTTTAATCACATTCATAATTGTAACTTGAAGCAAGTATTATTTAAATATATATATATATATATATATATATATATATATATATATATATATATATATATATATATATATATATATATATATATATATATATATATATATATATATATATATATTGCTGCGGCAAAACCCAGTTTGAACTGGAGTCCACCAGCTGTGTCTCAGAACATGTGACAGATGATGGCTGTACAGACTGCACAGGTGAGGTGAGTCATGAGGAGAGCAGTGAAAGGAAAAGTGGTCCAGTTTTGTGGCGGTGCGCCTCCAGAAGTGGACCTGTAGCTGAGTGTTGCTGGACTCTGACAGATTTTGCAAAGGTCGTCGAATCCGTCAGAGAAGGTTTAGGGTTTAGGGGATTGCTTGATTGAGGTAGCCAGAGATGTTCCTGTTGCAGAAAAAGTTTTGGACAGTTTCGTGTTTGGTCGCGGTGGCTTGAGTGAGATGTGTATCGACGCTTGTGATATGGCGTCTGGACAGGGTGTTTCACAGTTTTTGCATGGCGGGCCAGATTTGGTGGGGGTTCATGAGCTCCAGGACATTTGGGTAGGATTGGACTTAGAGCAAGGTAATTTTGGAATAGATGTAGCGGAGCTCCAGATGATGTATGCTGATTGGAGCGCCTGTGTGAATGATGCTACCATGGATGAGTCGGCTGCTCCGGTTGCTGCAAAACAGTTTGAATGTGCTTCTATAGATACTAGTGAAACTGAGACCCAGAGCGGTTTGGTTAAAGATTCTGTGTTTAGGTGGTGGCTCGCGGGAGTGGAACTGGAGCTTGGGAGGGTCGGACAGTTCTGCATTGACAACAGTCCTTTGTTTAAAAAATTAAAAAGTGGCATAGGGTTTGAAACTGACTGTGTATGAAGACATTGAGAAATAAAGATTTGGCATGGTATTCAAGCCCACAAAACCGAATCAGAAGATTGCACAGGGTCCAGCAAAACTTATTCGCACTCGATGTTCCTAATCGCACTCGACGTTGCGATGAAACAAACAAATCACAAACAAACAACGTTGCAAGTTAATATAAGAGTTTTGTAAAAATAATATAAAGTATAAAAAATATTTTTTAAAACCAACGCTTGTATACTTATGTAGTAAAGTTTTTAAAATAATATTAAAGTGTACATATTACAATTTTTTGAAATAAACGTTTCGTTTGGAAGAAATAAAGCGTTGTGCAATAGTAAGTAATAAGTATTATAAAGATAACGTTTTAGGTATTATAAAGATAACGTCATAAGTATTTAGTACATTTTCTTACATTTGTATACAAGCGTATTGTATTGTACTATTTTTTTATTTTTTTTTTAAATCTAAATATTATTCATATTTTTTATTATTTTTTAGTGTATACATTTTTTTAAATCTAATAACGAATTAATGTAGTTAATGGCACCTATCGAAGTACTAACAAACAAATTTATCCAAACAAACAAATTACATACAAACACAAATCTAAATATTAATCACTTATTTTTTTTAATGTTTAAATTTTTTTATTTCCACGCTATCAAAATAAATAACCACGCACTGAGTTGTTGTGTTGGCACTCGATGTGCTTATTCGCACTCGACGTTGCGATGAAACAAACAAATTACAAAAAAAAGTTGCAAGTTAATATAAGCGTTGTAAAATGTTGAATAACGCTGAGTATTATTGCTAGTTTCTCGTAAATCAATTTAAAATTTTGTTTTTTTAAATCAAATAAACATTCTTAAGTTTATTTTCATGAAAAATTCTAAAAAAATGTATGTAATTAAATTTTGAAAAAAAAAAATAAAAAAAATAACTAAGATAAAATATATTGTAACGTCGCAGTTACTTTTGTTAATTATCAATATTGTGTTTCAATTTGTCGTGTTTTTTTAGAAAATTCAGTACAAGGTCTTCTTTTAATGAGTTTTCTTTCACGAAATTTATAATGGCATCAGCTTCTGGAATGATCTGATTTTCAAACTTGTAATAAATTTGGTATGCCTCTATCAGATGAGCGACCAACGCTTCGATCGTTTTAGGTTCCTTGCAATAGTCGTAGTCAAGCGACAAGAGAAGTGAAATATAATTAAGGTCCGGTGATAATAAGGCTTTCCAAAAAACATTTGAAACATACTCAGTTATTAATTTATATACCCAATAGTGACGTGATTTAGAATTCAACATGACTTTAAAAAGTTTTACGAATTTCCCGACTTTTAGGCCAAATCTGTAAAGGTTATTTAATAGCGAAAAAAATTGATCATATTCATCGTCTCTAGAAACATAATAATAAAGCCCTCTGTGTAGATGTTCAACAGTAAGTGGAAGATTGTTTTTAAGGAATAAACGAATGTTTTTATATTCAGAATGTGTTTTACTATCTAATGAATTAATGTAAGCTTCAAAATTTAGTGGTTTCCAACAAAATTTTTCAATAGTCATTACATATTCATCGGATGAGTAAAATGCATTTACAATATCAGTGCTCATATCTGCAGAAGGTTCAAACAAAGACCACGTATTAAAATACAATCCCAAAAACTGAAAACGTCTCGAATGCTTCCACTTAAGTTTCACAAATATTACACCAAAATTACTTATGTCTAAATAAACTAAATGAGGTAGTTTATCAATCATATTGTATATTAATTGCAGGTTACACTCATCAATCATCTGAAAACAACTATTATGGCTCATATCAAGCCACGTTAAATTGGAAAGACAAGATATTGAGTCAACCAATTCTTCCAATGATTCACCAGCAAAAGAAGATATAGCTAATTTTTGAAGATTACTAAAACGGGAAAACTTTTTTATAGTTTTTCTTGCATATTCACAACCATTTATACATAAGTTTTTCAAGTTCTGGCAAGGAAATTCAAGTTTAAGAAGATCAATTAGATCTTCTTCGGTGTTGACAGTATTCTTACAAACACAACTCAAAGAAAGTCGAACTAATTTAGGACACAACCACGCAGATTTATCCGTTTTATCTTGGTAAAAACTCGTGATTTCCTGACAAAAAATTTCTAATTCTAGGTCTTCTAAGTTCAAAGACAACATTGAATTTGTGCAAAAATGATGATAAAACATTCCTGATTGATTGAATCTTGTTTTAATTTTGCTAAAATCTGAATTCCCACCCAACGATATACGAGTTAAATTTCCTCTGTTCACAATAACTTGCAAAGGTTGATAAAACTTGTCGATGTCAACTTCTTTAAGCACTATTTCAAAACAGAAGTCAAATTTCAAGAAAATAGGAATTATGTACTCGTGATGTAATTCCAATCCTATTTCTTGACCTCTTGAAATTAAGTTTTCAAAAGGATTCCAAGAAAGTTTCACGTTGTCTTTAACTTTAAAAGGAAGACATTCCATTTCAGAAGATGGCTCGAGAAAAACTTGCTTGAAGTTCAATAGGATAAAATCTGCACAAGACATTTTTAACGAAATTAGTTGAGGTTGGCAACAAACCATTTTTAACTTTTTGTAATCTGGTTTGATAGAACAACTTTGAAGTGAATGCCTAATTATAAATTGTTCCCGTTAAGGTAGTTTTACAACGATATTTAAGCAATATAATTGATATGAATATATATATATATATATATATATATATATATATATATATATATATATATATATATATATATATATATATATATATATATATATATATATATATATATATATATTATATTAATATAATAGTAGACCACGTCACTGTTTAATGATTCTGTAACGCTTATATATATATATATATATATATATATATATATATATATATATATATATATATATATATATATATATATATATATATATATATATATATATATATATATTCTTTTAGACAAGTTTCGTTGAACTTTTTAGTCCATTCTGCATTAACAAGCTTCTTACAAAAGTTTTGAAGAATAACGATTTCTTTTTTATTAGGAATAAGATTAAAAAGAGATTTAAAACTTTTATTGAATTGGGCTAACTGGCCAGTTTCGGACGTATCCATCTTCAGAGCCCCTAATTTAATTTCATAAATATGAGTTAAAACATATAAAAATAAATTAAGCATTGATTTGAACTATTGTATGTTGATACGAAACGTTTAATATTGGTATAAAATATTGAATAATGATATGGAGTGATTCGAAACGTTGAAATATGAAACATTGGATATTAGTATGACACCTTAAATAATGGTATAAGGCATTGGATTTTAATATAAAGCATTGATTATATATGTGTGTGTATGTATGTATGTATATATATATGTATGTATGTATATATATGTATGTATATATATGTGTATTTATACATATACATATATATATATATATATATATATATTAGTTTTGTTTTTCCTATTATTTAAGTTCAGCTTTTAATAATAATTGAAAAACAAAGTATATTTTTTTAAACAAAATGTCTCTTGATATAAATGACGACGAAGATCCTGTGTCAAGAAAACGGCGTCTAGCTAAAGAAAGGCAACAGAGATATCGCGCAAGACAAACTCCACGATCAAAAACAAAAATTCGAGTTTTAGATGCAGAAGCTCATCAACAACGCACTGCACAAATGTCTGTTGAGGAATTGCAAATTTTGCATGCTTCTCATGCCGCATCACAACAACGTTATGTCTATCGACTTACTCCTCAACATCTAGAAGCTTTTCACACTTCCATTGCTGCCTCACAACGTCATCGAATTGAGCAAATGTCTCCCCATGAATTGCAGTTACATCGAGAAACCAATGCTGCCAAGGAACGCCATCGAGTTGAACAAATGTCTCCCAATGAATTGCAGCTACATCGAGCTGCTAATGCGATCTCCCAACGTTTAGCACGAGATCGTGCGGGTGAGGCAGCTCGTAACGAAGCAATTAACTTCAACGAAACTCAATTCGATCAACTTGATTGTGGTGAATTTGATGTTTTATGTACTTCATGTCGATCAAGAAGATTTGCTGCAGAGCAACCATCAGATGGACTATTCACTTCATGTTGTCGAAAAGGCAAAGTAATGTTGACAAAACCAATTGACATTCACGGTAATACACTTGAATATCCCGATTTTCTTAAAAGCCTCATGTCAGACACGGCCAATCCAGATAGACAAAAATTTTTGATTTGCTTATATATAAAAAATTTGTTTATGGTTATCAAATGTCATTTTGTTTTTGTTGACTATTTTTATAATAACGGGCGCCGTATTTTAAAACTTCCGTCATTTTTGACGGGCTATCTCTAGTATATATATATTTAATATATCTTTATCTTTCTTTATATATAAAAACTAGCTGACCCAGCAAACGTTGTTTTGCCTTTTAAATTATTTTGGTCTTTTTTATTAAAAGTTTAATGTACAAAATTATGACAATTTAAAAAAATCGTTTTTGAAGAGCAATCGAGTGTACAATGCCCAGGGTTTTTGAAAGTTTTTTATCGTTTTTCTTTCTTGCTCCCGTTTCCTTCCCCGCTTGCTCTCCCGTTTGCTCTCTCGTTCCCGTTTACTCTCCCGTTTCCGCTTGTTTTCCCGTATATATATATATATATATATATATATATATATATATATATATATATATATATATATATATATATATATATATATAAATATATATATATATATATATATATATATATATATATATATATATATATATATATATATATATATAATATATATATATATATATATATATATATATATATATATATATATATATATATATATATATATATATATATATATATATATATATATATATATATAATATATATATATACATATATATATATATATATATATAAATATATATATATCTTATATATATATATATATATATATATATATATATATATATATATATATATATATATATATATATATATATGAGTTTCTGTCTGTCTGTTTGTCCTTTGTTTTTCTAAAATAACTTTTTTAAATAATTTAAAAAAAATATTCTAAATAGCCATGGACCTATCCTCAGACCTACCAAATGTACACAAAAAATTTCATAAAAATCGGTTCAGCCGTTTTGGAGGAGTTCAATTTCAAACACTATGATACGAGATTTATATATATATATATACCAGCACTTGACGCACGCTTCGCGCGCGAAGCGTGTGAGTTTTATCATAATAATAATAATAATATACATTATGGTAATCTCACTCGAAAAAGATATTGAAGCGTGCGTCAAGTGCTGGTGAGTTTTTACATATTAATTGTAAATAGCACTCTAAGCTTAAAAACAACACCGATGCGCTATTATAGTAATAACTTTAAGCACGCTTCGCAAGCGAAGCGTGTGACTATTTTAGCCAGTAGCTGATGATTTTTCACTTGAACACGTTCTGGAATGGTCTTCTCTTTGATTGGATGATTTTAGAAAATATGCCTACAATAAAACCTTTAATGGGTGATATTGGAAAAAACAGCTTACGTAAAAACCCATATTTATTCGGTGATAGTGAAAAAGCCGCCTACGAAAAAAACCTATATTGGATGTTTTTGGAAACAACAGCCTAAGAAAAACACATTATTTATTGAATGGTATCGGAAAAACAGACTACGAAAAAAAAACAAACTGTAAAGGCTAAAATAGAAAAAAACTCCTACGAAAAAAAACTTTTATTGGGCAATATTGGAAAAATATACTACGAAAAAACCCAACCTTTAATGGCTGATAATGAAAAAAACCGCCTACAAAAAACCCAACCTTCAATGGCTGATATTGGGAAAAGCCGCCTGTGATTTAGTTATTTTCAACTTGTTTATATTGAGTTATGACGTATGCTCAAAATATATCTGCAAAGCGTCGCAGATGATTTTTCACTTGGAAACGTTTTGGAATGGTCTTCTCTTTGAATGGCTAAATTTGAAGAAAAAAAACAGCCTACGAAAAAAACAACCTTTAATATACATCATTGCGCTTTTATGTTAGGAATCGTGTGAGGTTTTACATATTAATAGTAAAGGTAGTCGCACTCAAAGCTCAGAAACAACACCAATGCGATATTATGGTAATAAATTTACGCACGCTTCGCAAGCGAAGCGTGTGACTATTTTATCCAGTAGCAGATGGTTTTTCACTTGAACACGTTTTGGAATGGTCTTCTCTTTGAATGAATAATTTAGGAAAATCTGCTTTCGAAAAAAAACCCTTTAATGAGTGTTAATAGAGAATACAGCCTAAACAAACATATTTATTGGGTGATAGTGAAAAACCGACTACGAAAAAAAAACCTATATTGGATGTTTTTGGAAATAACAGACTACGAAAAACACAATATTTATTTAAAGGTATCGGAAAAAACAGCCTACGAAAAACAACAAACTGTAACGGCTAATATACAAAAAAAACTTTTATTGGGCAATATTGGAAAACAATCCTACGAAAAAACCGAATGTTTAATGGCTGATAATGAAAAAAACCACCTAAGAAAAAACCCAACTTTTATTGGCTGAGAATGAAATAAACCGCCTACAAAATACCCAACCTTCAATGGCGGATATTGAGAAAACCCGCCGACTACTACTTCGGTGAATTGTTTATTTTCAACTTGTTTATATTCAGCGATGACGTACGTTGTTTTTGATATATCCGCATAACGTCGAACTTTACAATAATAGGAATAAAATATTATTCAACTTATTAAGCAACTAACTTAGTTAATTTTCGTTATTAATAATATTATTAATAATTAAAATAAGAGAAATAATAGTTGCAAGTTAGTAAATTGACGTTAATAATAATTTTCAACTTTTTTATATTGTTTGATGACGTACGCTCATATTTATTAGGAAAACCGGCCGTCTACTACTTCGGTGATTTATTTTCAACTTGTTTATACTGAGTGATGACGTACGATGCATTATATATATCCGCAAAGCGTTAAACTTTCGCGGCTAATAACTTTTTATTTAAGCATTTTAACAAAAAAGTGCCTTAACAAACCGTGTTCAGCTTCTCATAATCTTAGTCCGGTAAAAAGTTTGAAAATCGCATCAATAGCTTAAAATTTATTCATGATTATATCTTGTTATATGAAAAGCTTTGGATTAATTTGTATTTTATTGTGGTTGAAATAATTTTTTTGTAAAATATTTGGAACATATGAAATTTTGAACGAATTTGAAACTGTTTATTATTATTAGAGTACGTTGGATAAAAATTGTTTTGAAAGGTGGATTAAAACGTTGGAAGCGAATAAAGATATTCAAAGGTTAGACAATATAGTCTTTAATCTGAATCCGTCGTTAACAGCTTGAAAAACCTTATTTAAATAAGATTTCGGAGCGAGTTTGATAGCCTACAACAGGTGAGCGATAAATTGACCGGCTGAGCTGAGACTTGTTGGAACATGTAATTAATTTATTATTACATTTATTATTTGTTAGTTATTAGGCAATGCAACGCTTTTTGTATTTCTGTGCACAATTTCCTTCTTTAACGATATTACTGACTCTGACTCTGGTTACGAGGGTTCGTGTTTAATATTTCTATAAAGTTAACTTTAATATTCTGTTTGTAGATTTTGATTCCAGCATCCCTACAAACTCACATAATAAAGTTGCGACAAGCTCTTTTTTATTAAAATTGTAAGCTAAATAAGTAGATTAGTTGTTGGAATTTAATGACATAAATATAATGTTATAATTTAATGTTAGCACTCTAGTTTTTTCTATTTGTTCCAGAAATGTCTATCATGAGTTTGTGCATAATTTGCAAGAAAGGTGGAAAGTTGTCGAATGTTTTGGAGAAAGGTCAGAAGACGATTATAGAGGCATCAGTACAATGTGAATATGACATTGATAAGGACATCGTAAGACTGACATCATCCAACTCGTTTGTTTTAATTCACGAAAAGTGTTGACGCGATTATAGTAACAAATTAAACGTCGAAAAAGTCGTCGAGGAGAATGCTGCCAAGTTGCTTCCGCCTTCCAAGCGTGTCACTCGTAGAAAGATCTCAGATCCGTTTGACTACCCAACACACTGCATCATCTGTGCAAAAAGAGCAGACATAGATAAATACAATCGGAATCCAGCATTTTATCCACAAGTTCGTAAGATAGAGTTGATCGACAGTAAGAAGAAGAGTATGGTACAAGATACTATTTTATGTGCATGCCAGCAATGTGGAGATGACCTCTCAATTCAAGTGAGAGCTAGAATCGAATTTGCCCAGTACCTGTGAGCTGTTGAGGCAGTTTATCACAAAGCGTGTGTTTCAACATTCACCTCACCATTGAGTATCAAGTGTGCTGGTACCACAGGAGTTAACATTAGGAATCTGAATTTGGACAATGACCTGGCATTTAAGGAATTGTGTAACTGGCTGCAGGATGCGGAAAATCAAATAAGACAGTACACACTGGCTGAGCTACGTACTGAAATGTCTCGATATCTTCCAGATGGTGTACCAGCATATTCAGTAAATCATCTAAAGACAAAACTGCTGGAGAAATTTCAAGATCAGGTGATTGTCTCAGGTATGGAAGGAAAAATTAATGTTGTAACATTTTCACGTTCAGCCACTGCCATACTTCATGAAACATACAGAGATACAAATACACGTGATTTTGATGAAATATTGGAATCCATAAACAATATTGGGAAAACTATCAGACAGGATATTCACACAGAACAAAAGTCGAATGGATCTTATCCGCCACCATGTGATATTAATATAGAGACTCTTGAATCGCAAATACCGTACTACTTATTAAAATTAATCACATGCATCATTCATGGTCCATCGGAGAAGACTGAAGTTAATGAAGGAAAGCGTTTGGTTATAATCTCAATTTGCCATCTTATAATGCAAGCCACTCAAAAACAACCATTCATTTTGCCCTTACTGCTATCTATCGGTCTATTCATTCACCAAAATACACCCTCTCGCTTGCTAATTGATGTACTGTCACGTCTTGGATTATCCATTTCATATAGTCATGTGCTTGCTTTTGAACGATCAGCAGCTGTCTGTTCATCTCGTGGGTTGCCTCCTGGTCTAGTTGAAATAAGTGAAGGAGGTGGATTCGTTCAGTGGGTTGCGGACAACTTTGATTACAATGAAGACACCCTCACTGGACATGACACCACACATGTAATGGGTATTATTGCTTGTCAAAATGTTCTATCGGAAAAATGTGGTTAGTATGGAAAAATATATAAAAGTTTCTGTTATTCATTTTCATAAATTGTGTTTATACAATTTTGATCTTTACATATAGATCTACAGTGAATTTAAAAATGAAAAGACTTAATCATCATTATTTTTTACAGATGAATTTGTTTCCGTCGAGAAAAAATCAGTAACGTCATATGATATTCTGAAAGCGGGTAACTTTGGCGATGTTGTAAAACCTTACAAGGCACCGATAAAAGGAAAAGTCTTGGATGTTGTCTTTGATGGCATGATGCCTGTTGATATTGATACTCGGTTCAAATGTGTAGACAACCTATGGTTAGTGTCATCAAGATTAGTACCCAAGGCACCAAGCTGGCATGGTTTTATGTCAAGAACTGCTACTGGACCAATACAATGCTCAACCGTTGTCTACGATCCGATGGTCCCGTTGAACCCTTCGACATGGGAAGCAGTATATTCTACAATGGTTTTCGTTTTGAAGCAGTCTGAAAAATTAAGACAACATTGTGGAGTTTTGACCTTAGACCAGCCTCTTTACTACAAGGCATACTGTGTGAAACATGAGAAAATGGATGAGTTTAAAAATATGTTCATTCGTCTCGGTGGCTTCCATCAACTGATGTCGTTCTTGGGGGCAGGTAAGATTCATAAAGATTCATCCCACTTATTGTGCTTGTTTAGTGTACCAGACCCACTTTTTTAGTCACCTTTTATATTTCTGCAGGGTGCAAATTGATGGAAGACAATGGGTTGGATGATGTGTGGGCAGAAGTATATGCGCGAAATTCCCTGCGGAAGATGATGGAAGGCAAGTCCTATTCGAAAACACTGAGGGCTTGTCTGTTGACCGATGCAGCATTGCATAACCTTTTGATGTCAACCGACTTTGCAGAAGAGTATCAACAACAAGATGTGGATGACATCAGTGATTATATAGACAAATCACATGATATGTCTCTATGGCTCGAAAGAATCCATTCATACTTTAGATGAGCTGAGGTAAATAACTTAAATTTTCTTTAAATGCAAAGTATGTTAAACAATGTTATTGTTAAGATGTTTTGCGCAATTGAAAAACACCATGTTATTCCATGTAATTTTCCATTAACTTCAAGAACATAACTATAAATTGTTCAATGTAAAACATGATTTATCAATAAGACAACAAAATTTTGATAACCAAGTCTTGACGACAGAAAAAAATAGTTAATAGTAAATTTAAAATAGTTATAAATAAAATTACGTAAAAAATACAAATTTATTTTAATTTCATTCAGGTACATGATTATGATGGAGCGCCTTCCACCGACATCCAGGGCACCATATTTCCACAGTTTGCGAGTTCATCTTCAGACAAATACATGGAAATCTTTGAGATCAGGTTTGCCAAAGGAAGAATATGGCTATACATGTACAAGTACGGAAATCCATCCAATTATTACAGACATCAATCCGGCACCACCAGAACTTCTCCAGGAGATCAGATGCAGTTGCTCCAAGGGTGCATTGTTATGTTCCACATCATGCGGATGTTATAAAAAGCGATTGTCTTGCAGCATTCACTGCAAGTGTGGTGGACAGTGTGAAAATGCTCCCATTGTAAGACCGAAACAAATTTCAGCAGTTGACGACACAGCTGAGTAAAATCAATAAAATACATTTTTGAAAAACTACGGTGGCCATTATCCTTTGAACAAATTGCAAGTTTCTATATCGTCTTGGTTAGACTGTGTTATTTAATGTCGTCTATCCATCCCTGATGTAGAACTTTGCATTTTTTTTCTTCATGGCAATACAACACAGAACTATTTTGACGCTGTATTTAATGACTTAAATAAGTCATTTCAGACAATATTGCATGTATATAGTTATTTTTCTTTGCTGTTATGTTAAACTTAAACATCTGCCATCTTCCAAATAACTTGTATAAGATACTTGATGTTAATGTTAAATAAATCAGTGTTGTAATGATGAGAGAATATTTTTCATAATCACAAGGAAATCACTCATTGCGTGCCTGAAATTGTTATAAAAGAATAACTTTTAAAACAAATAAAACCGAAAATGAAAGATATTACTCAGTTAACATACCAGTGATGCTAATATAATTATGTACAAAGTAGGAAAAAAAGTAACATGCTTCGTATGGGCCTAGGCCTGGCCCTAGCCTAGGGTTATGCTTACATTCGTGGTTATGAACTTGCAGGGCGTCCCAGGCCGAGTTTTTTTGTTTAGACCCAGGCCACTTGTTAGGAATCACGTAAATGTAATTTTATTTACAAATAACCTGATATAATCCACGGATTTTACGAGTTACCGATGTTGTTTACCTATGGTATATCTATTACCGCCCACGTTTAACTTCGTACAATTTCGATTCAAAATTACTAACTTTCCAAGTATTCCTTGAATAAATTATTTAGTCTGCCGTAAAGAACAGAACATTAGCTTCCATTTTATATAAAAATTTCAAATCATGAATAAATTTAAAGGTATAACATTACATTTGATCGGACTATCTATCAACTTGAGTTTTTTCAGACCTGCAGATGCTAATCGGGTGACATACATAATACATACATATTACATCATTGCGCTTTTATAGTAGGGAATATATATATATATATATATATATATATATATATATATATATATATATATATATATAGTTGTGCGATGTCTGGCTAAAACTCAAAAACCGCCGAACAGATTTCATTAAAATTTGGTACACTTAAGTAAAACATTTAGCAGGCTGCATATATCAATTTTGGAAAAAAAATTGTTCATCCGTTGGTGTTTTATAGTTTTAACGTTTCGGTCAGTGGTTGTAAAGGAAAGTAAATTTATTTTATTCAAAATAAAAATAAAAATTAATTACTTTATAATTAAATTAAAAAAAATTTCAACAGTTTTTTTCATGATTTTTAAATATATATATATATATATATATATATATATATATATATATATATATATATATATATATATATATATATATATATATATATATATATATATATATATATATATATATAATAAATTTGTGTGTTGTTTAGTGGCACCTTATACTTTTGTTTTTGTTTTTTTATCGTGCTCATTTCTTTCTCCAAAACCGTAGCTGTGCTTTTGGTGGTTTATATTTGATATTTCGATTGCCAAAAAGTTTTGTTTTAAATACATATAGTTTTGCTTTTGTTCTTTGCAATGCCGAATAGAAGACGAGCTGACATAGATCGTAAAAGTCTATCCAAATTCCGACAAGCTACTTCACACGTGCTATGCGTGCTATGCTAACCGCACGGATAACCAGCGAGCGACAGAAAATGTTAACAATTCGAGCGTGAATGAAAATGGACGAGAAAAGAATAGGCTTGAAATACAGTGGTGAATTGACTGGATTTTGTTGTGCGGCTGGAAAAGTAAAATTGCAACAATTGGTCCCACCACCAGGTCCATTACGCTCAAAATTGTTGGGTGCTGGAAGTGATTCTACACATTTCTTGGCCAACATACAAAAATACAACAATTGTTTCCAAATGATAAAAATTTCATGCCCACTTTCAAGGTAAGATTCAAATTATTATAAATAACAATAAAATAAATAAAGAATTTCTATAACCATTTCAGATCCAAGGACAAATATATAACTATTACTAATTATTAGGAGCGCTGTTACCACTACCAGATGCGGATCATCAATTTTTGCAAATTTATATCATGGGAAATTTGAATGCGAAAGCTGAACAGCGTTGTGCTCGCAATCCAACTATTGTGCGAGAATTGCAAACTGTTCTTCATCAGAACAATGATATAATAAAAATGTTCAAAATTGCATTGGATTGGATGCCAAAACACCTGCGGGCGAGTACTCGAGAAGGTTTAATGCGCAGACAATTGACAAAGTGGCAATTGTTATTTTCGGAGAAAATATGCATTCTAGAGGTATCATGCTTCATCGCCGGAATAATGAATTGAAACGTGTTTACGAAACGCACAGGAGTTACGATGCATTACAATACCCATTAATATTCTGGCAGGGTGAAGACGGATACCATTACAATATTAAAATTATTAATCAAGTAACAAGTATGTACAACTGATTAAATATTTAATTTTTTAATGCATGAGTACGCAGAAGATGCGATGTCATGTGTTAGTAAATATGGCCGCCCAGATCTCTTTCCGTCATACTCTTCCAGTCATTCCCCGATCAACTACAGCGGACAAAATAAACACGTGTTTAAAGTCATCAAATTTATAGTGGCATGTTAAGACACTTCAACTGACGACTAACATGCGAGTGTTTTTGCAACATAATCAAAGTGCAGATATGTTTTCAAAGCAATTGTTAGATATTGGTAATTGGAAAGTCGAAGTTCACGCCTCGACTGGATTAATTGCATTACCCACCAATTTCCATAACGTAGCGGACTGGTAAGAGGAGTTTATTCAGTGCTTTTCAGGACGTAGGGCAAAAACCATAATTGGCTCAACACATAAACAATACTGGCAGCAAAAAACAAAGATGTCAATTATGTCAATGCGATCATTCCAAATTTTCTTCTGGGACAGTTTGTTTCCATCAAATCAGTTAACACAGTTATCAATAACGATGACGTAGTCAACTATCTTACAGAATTTTTGATGGCCATCAATTCACAAGAAATGGGTGACCCGTCATATGGGCCCCCGACAAAAGGGCCCCGACAGAACAGCCCCGACATTACGGCCCCCGACAAATGGGCCCCGTCAAAACAGCCCCGTCAAAAGGGCCCCGACAAAAGGGCCCCCGTCAAAACGGCCCCCGACAAAACGGCCCCGACAAAAGGGCCCCGACAAAAATGCCCACATTTTTAGCCGTATGGCTTAAAGCCTACTTTGTATAGCCTTAATTTTATGCACGACAGGGCTCCCGACATAACGAAACCGACAAACGTTTCCTTACTTTCTAGTTTACATTAAAAGAGCACTGTGTATTTTTGCATTTAAAAGGTCAAATCAAAATGGATAGTATTTTTGTGAGAGTGACTGTTTTACAGCTCTATTTCACTTTTAGTTTGCTTAAACCCGTTAAGGACCAAAACTTTATTAATGGGATTTCTATTATTTTTTTTGTTTTTTTTAGTTACTCGCTTATGTTTTAACAAATTTATTTTTATTTATTTTGTATTTGATAGAAAACCTTGAAAATTCACTATGCTCGTTTTTCGAACAGTGGTCGTATAGACTACTGAAAACGACAACATTTTCAAACGTCAATTTTTTTGTCTGTGTGTGCGTGTCCTCTATGCATTTCGGTCGTAATAAAATTTTTACACAACCTTGAGAGCCAATGGGGGAAGGTTTTTGTAAAAAAAATTGAAATCGGTCACAAAATAAGCGAGCGGAAACGGGAACTGGAGAATGAGCGGGAACAGGAATGGAGAAGTAAGCGGAAACGGAAAAGCGACAGAAAGCGAAAGAGCGAGCAGGAAAGGGAAAGCGACCGGAAACGGGAGAGCAAGCAGGAACGGGAAAAAGAACGAGAGCGGGAGAGCATGCGAGAAGAAAACGGAAGCTAGAGAGAAAAACGATAGAAAAACTTCTAAAAACCCCGGGCAACGCCGGGTACTAGTGTTTGATAATTGAAAATGAAATTTCAAGTTTTTTAAGGATTTATAGTAAGGATGTTTACTAATTTTTTTCATTATAAAATTTATCATTTTTTCTGTTTATAAATTCACGATAAATTGCAATTAATGTTAAAAATTAATTACTAAAAATTAATTTAAATGAATAACTAGAAGAAAGAGACTATTAAATATGGTATATACATATGTACAAAAAATCAAGGCTATACGAGATGGGCTTTAAGCAATGCAGCTAAAATATGGACCCTTTTGTCGGGGCCCTTTTGATGGGGCCGTTTTGTCGGGGCCGTTTTGACGGGGCCCTTTTGTCGGGGCCCTTTTGACGGGGCCGTTTTGACGGGGCCCATTTGTCGGGGGCCGTAATGTCGGGGCCCTTTTGTCGGGGCTCTTTTGTCTGGGGCCCATTTGACGGGGTACCCAAGAAATGTCGTGTATACTGAAATTCTCTAATAACTAATTATTGCACTCTTTAATTTATATATATATATATATATACATATATGTATATATATATATATATATATATATGTGTGTGTAAATTGTAATAGATATTGGTATATATATTATATATTTATATAAATAATATATATATATCTATATATTTATATAAATAAATATATAGATATATAATATATTATTTACATAAATTTATAATCTATATTATAGTAGCCCACGTCACTCACTCATTCACTCACTTACTCAATCACTCACTGATTGATTCAGTCACGCTTACGTAATTAGTCGTATAGACGATATCGATGTGCACGAAAGAATTTATTGCGCACAGGCATGTAATAAAAGTTATGCAATTGTACCTATATACACTCTCAGTCCTAAAGATCAAAAGAAGTGGCGCTGCAATCTACAAATATTATATAATGGGATTTTAAAAAAATCACAGAAGCAAGGACCACTTCTCAACGATGGCCGTCAATTCACAAGAAATGTCGTGTATACTGAAATTCTCTAATAACTAATTATTGCACTCTTTAATTTTCATATCCTTTGAATTTATATGAAATACTTTAGTAAATTGAAAATTTAAACACAATAAAAAATTTCATTAAATTTACTTATATACATATACACACGAAAACTTTTTTTATGGTTATCAAATGTCATTATGATTTTGTTTACTATTTGTTATAAAATGTATCCAAAGTACATCGTAATTTTAAAACATCTGTCCTTAGGATGCAATCTAAAAATTATTTAAAATGAGATTTTAAAAAATCGTCATTTTTGACGGGCTATCTCTAGTATATCTGTTTCATATATATATATATATATATATATATATATATATATATATATATATATATATATATATATATATATATATATATATATATATATATATATATATATATATATATATATATATATATAATACAACTCGCCATTTGGCAGAAACAATTTTTCGAGCCAAATTCTCGACTTTTCGGTATAAAACTCGCTGTTCGAGACTACAATTAGTCAAAAACTTCTTCGTTAAACTTTTATTGTCAGACCGACGGACCGTTTCAGCTATGTTAGCCATCATCAGGGTCAAAAGTAAAACGAGAAAAGTAAACAAACAGAAAAAACCGAAATTATCAAAGAATTAGCACACTAACAAAAGAGTTAACACTCCACCTATCAAATCGAAAGAATACGAGGCTCAACAAAAAGAACATGAGTAAAACAAAATTCCATAGTGTTTAAGACCGGAATCATAAACTAGTTTGGCTCGAAAAGTTGTTTCTTCCAAATGGCGAGTTGTATTTCTTAGAGCATGTCTCAAAGATAAATTGATTCCACGGTTTATTCGCAATGTATATATATATATATATATATATATATATATATATATATATATATATATGAATTTGAATTTTGAATTTGTTTATTATCAGAACCAAAAATATATAAAAAAAAGAACGTCTATAGAATCAAGCCATAAAAAATTAATGTCTGAAAGTTATATTTTTGATGAAGAGGAGCTACATCAGGCTCCTCTATACTGACAGAAGCTGGAGGACTCGCGACTCCTAAGAGATGCGGTCCTTGAAAGCGTTTACTGTCGGGGCGTCAATTGTGTATTGCGTAAGCGCATTCCATGGAGCGACAATCCGGTTTGTGAAAAAATTGTATCGCTCTTCGCAACCTCTGACATACTGGCGCTCTAATTTGCAGTTGTGGCCACGCAGGTTGTATGCCGTGTGGCCGGCTGCTCGAGTTTGCGGAACG
Organism: Erpobdella octoculata; assembly: GCA_963978895.1. NCBI lineage: Eukaryota > Metazoa > Annelida > Clitellata > Hirudinida > Erpobdellidae > Erpobdella > Erpobdella octoculata. The sequence continues at coordinate 36,148,059 of OZ022239.1, forward strand.
GAAAAGCTGACGTCGTCGATGTTGTGGGCGATTTTGAACTGCTCGATCAGGTCACCTCTCGAACGGCGGTCTTGTAGCGTTGTGATCCCAAGCTGTTGCAGACGATGTTCGTAGGGCTGATGTTTTAGTGTTGCAATGATTTTTGTTGCCCGACGTTGGACCTGCTCAAGAAGGTTAATATCGCCCTTTTGATAAGGCGACCAAGATTGAACAGCAAATTCAAGATGTGGGCGGACGTAGGAGAGGTAAAGTGTACGCCACAGTATGAGGCTGCGGCTGCGGAAAGCTTTTCTGAGTCGGCTGAGCATATGATTGGCTGATGACGCTGCTTTTTCGACCTGTGCTCGGACCTTTAGATCATCTGAGACGAGAACACCAAGATCACGTTCGACTTTTGTGACTTCGAGTGGTCGCCGCGTGCCGTCAATATGTCTCATAGAGTATTGGTGGGTTATTCTGTGTGAGCGACCGACATGCATGATTTTGCATTTCTCGACATTGAAGTGCATTAGCCAAGTGAATGACCACTCAACTGCACGGTCAATGTCAGCCTGGAGAGATGAAATGTCGGAAGCTGACTTGATGATGCCGATGATTTTGCTGTCGTCCGCGTACATTTTGATTTGGTGTGTGATAGTGTCCGGTAAGTCGTTAATATATAACACAAAAAGTAGTGGACCAAGAACAGAGCCTTGAGGAACGCCACTTGTCACATTCTTCCACTCGGACTCGCAGCCTTCAATCAAAACGCGCTGCTTCCTATCTTTCAGCCACGCTTTGATCCATGTGAGTAGCATACCACGGATGCCATAAGCTTTTAGTTTATGCAGTAGGCGTTTGTGAGGTACTCTGTCGAATGCTTTGGCAAAATCTGTATATACTACGTCAGCCACATAGCCGCAATGAACAGCTTCAGTGAGTATGTCGCGAGTTTCAAGTAGATTTGTCAAGCTGCTTTTTTTCTTGAGAAAACCATGTTGATGTTTGCTGATTAAGCCGTTGACGACGCAGTGCTGCATGATGTGTTCATGTAGAATGCCTTCCATTACTTTACAGGGCACAGGAGTGAGAGAGACAGGCCTGTAGTTAGAAGGCTTGAGCTTGCTGCCTTTTTTGAAGATAGGGGAAACATTTGATTTTCTCCATGTGTCCGGTATAACTCCGGACATGAAGGAGCGCTTGTAAATGAGAGCCAGGGGTGTGGCAAAGGCAGCTGCGCAATTACTGAGAACGCGTGGGTGCAAACCGTCAAGACCCATCGATTTAGTTTTGTCTAAGCTGTGGAGTCTTTTTGAAGAATAGCTGCAGAAAAACAACTTTCATTTACATCGCAGATTGATTCGGTGCGATATATATATATATAAATCTTATGTCTTTGGTATTAAATTAAACTCCTCATAAATTGCTGAACTGATTTTTATAAACTTTTTTGTGTACATTTGGTAGGTCTGAAAGTAGGTTCATATCTGAAATAAATATTTTAATAATTTAAAGATTGTTATTTTTTCAGATATGAAAGACTTTTTATTATACTTCAAGCTTCGGCAATCTTTCTCATAAGCGGCCGCTGTTTGAAAGAGTTATACATTCTCGGCTATAATTAGCTATAAACACGATGAAAAGTGATAATTAGGGTTAGGGTTAAGGTTGTAACAAAATAGGACTATTTTATTGGAAGATTCGGTCTGGGTTGCTTATGTGAAAGATAATCCAACTTTCGTGGCTCTCGGTATTTTAATTTCTTAATTGGTTTATTATCAATAATACTATTATATTCAGTGCTTGCAATATTTTGTAGAGTTATTATGCGTATCATCGAAACGGCTGAACCGATTTGTACGCACTTTTTTGTGTATATTTGGTGGTCTGCGAATAAGGTATACTCTATTTAGTATTTTTATTAGAAAAAATAATTTACCAATTTTAATAAATTAGCAAGAAAGTATTCAATTTTACCAATTTTAAAATTGTGTTTTTTCAGACAGACTTGAAATCATCGGCACTGTGGGTTTATGTTGAAAAAGTACAGCTAAAGGTATGCGTGTTCAAATGCTTCAAGATCCATCTGCCGACACATTATCAAAACAATTGCTAGATATCGGTAATGGAAACGTTGCTGGCCATGCAAATACTGGCTGCAAAAAATTGCCAACCGATTTCTGCACAATCATTAATTCGCAAAAGTCTCTCATTGACAGCATATTTCCGATGTACACACACAATACACAAATCATGAGTGGCTGGCAGAAAGAGTCATTTTTGCTGCAAAAAATGTGGATATATATATATATATATATATATATATATATATATATATATATATATATATATATATATATATATATATATATATATATATATATATATATATATATATATATATATATATATATATATATATATATATATATATATACTAGCAGTGCCCGTAGCGGCTTCGCTCGCATGAAATTAGAGAATTTGAACCGTGCTTACATAGTAGAGTACTGCACGGATCAATTTTTTAGGTCTCGGCTCGGCCCGTCGACAACTTGGCTCAGCCCGTTTCAAAAACCGAAATTCCTGGCCCGGCACGGCCCGTCTAATACGGGCCCGGCCCCTTTTTTACAGGCCTAGAAGTTCTATATACTTGATGAAAAACTTCGGCCCGTCCCACCTTGACTTCAGGTTTAGCCCGGCCCGTCTAAACACCCTAAAATCACTAAAGTGTCTATATACTTGGTTAAAAATATTGGCCCGTCCCACCTTGATTTAAGGTTTGGGCAGGGCCGTATGAAGACCCTAAAATAACGGCTTGGCCCGTCCGTCCGGTGATAAACTGAACTCATCTACTTTTAACCGGCACAAAACCTCAAAATACTAATTTTCACATCTGTAGCACTTACAGTTTTTGAGTAGCAGTTATTTTAAAATAAAATAACCCTTTTTCCACTTCACATTTGAGGTCCTGGAAACCAAATTTTCAAAAAATGGTGAAATACGTATATCATTATTTTTAGAGTAGAAACTAAATACTAATTTTACTTTTGTAGCATTTACAGTTTTTGAGTAGCAGTTACTTTAAAAACCAAGTAACCCTATTGTCCACCCCATATTTGAAGTCCTGGAAACCAAATTTTCAAAAAATGCTAAAACACGTATTTCATTATTTTTGGAGTAGAAACTAAATACTAATTTTTACTTCTGTAGCATTAACAGTTTTTGAGTAGCAGCTACTTTAAAAACCAAATAACCCAAAAAATGATGAAACACGTATATCTTTTTTTTGAGTAGATACTAAGTATTGATTTTTACATCTGTGGCAATTACAGTTGTTGAGTAGCAGTTACTTTAAAAACCAAATAACCCTATTTTCCACCCCACATTTAAAGTCCTGGAAACCAAATTTTCAAAAAATTGTGAAACCCGTATATCATTATTTTTAGAGTAGAAACTAAATACTAATTTTTACTTTTGTAGCATTAACAGTTTTTGAGTAGAAGCTACTTTAAAAACCAAATAACCCAATTTTCCAACCCACATTTGAGGTCCGGGAAACCAAATTTGTAAAAAATGGTGAAACACGTATATCTTTATTTTTAGAAAAGAAACTAAATAATAATTTTTACATATGTGGTATTTATTGTTTTTGAGTAGCAGTTACTAAAAAAGACAATTAGCCCTATTTTCCACCCCACATTTGAAGTCCTGGAAACCGAATTTTCAAAAACTGCTAAAACACGTATTTCATTATATTTGGAGTAGAAACTAAATACTAGGGATGTCACGGGTAGTACTTTTTGGAGTTTTCGGGTTCGGGTTCGGGTTCGGGTTTGTGAAACTAGAGTTTTCGGGTTCGAGTTCGGGTTCGGGTTTGTGAAACTAGAGTTTTCGGGTTCGGGTTCGGGTTCGGGTTTGTAAAACTCGAGTTTTCGGGTTCGGGTTCGGGTTCGGGTTTGTGAAACTCAGGTTTTCGGGTTCGGGTTCGGGTTCGGGTTTGTAGTTTTCCAAAAACCGGGTTCGGGTTCGGGTTCGGGTACTGGTTTATGATTTCAAATTCCTGGAATTATTTTAAATTTACTTAGTGTATATACATATACAAACGAGAGCGATCAATTCATCCATTGGACATTACACGTATTGAATAAACTCTAACAAGTAAATTTTTTTAGCTTTCCAAATAATGTGATTTCTTTGGCCGAAGGAGGCTTAATTATTTTAGTTCGTTCGTGGCTCGGTCCGGCCAGATAATAATGCGGATTAGTGGTCTAGTTTACACACTCACCAATAAAATGAACTATTTGTGTTATTTGTTACGCAAAGGTGATAATACAAAACTTGCAGGGCTTGCGATTAGCATAATACGTTACCTCTTAAATTATTGTGATTTATTAATTTTTTCGCGGCTCGGTCCGGTCGGGCAATCAGGATAAGGTTATATAACTGAAGTAAAAAGTTTAGAGTCATGGCTTTCCGCGATTTCTTCGACCGAAGGAGGCTTAATTATTTTAGTTCGTTCGCGGCTCGGTCCGGCCTGATTATAATCAAACGGATTAGCGGTTTAGTTTACACAATCACTAATAAAATGACGTATTTGTGTTATTTGTTACGCAAAGGTGATAATACAAAACTTCTACGCTCGCGATTAGTATAATATGTTACGTCAACAAAACTTGTAATTTATTAATCTCTAAGACACAGCTTTTATAAAGATTTATTTGTTCACAACTCCGAGTTCGGGTATTAGGCTTATAAATTTTCGGGTTCGAGTTCGGGTTCGGGTATCAAGTTTTCACATTTTCGGGTTCGAGTTCGGGTTCGGGTATCAAGTTTTCTCATTTTCGGGTTCGGGTTCGGGTTCGGGTATCAAGTTTTCACATTTTCGGGTTCGGGTTCGGGTTCGGGTACCAAATTTTCACACTTTCGGGTTCGAGTTCGGGTTCGGGTATCAGAAAAAGACCGGGTAGTACCGAACTCGGGTTCGGGTTCGGGTACCCGTGACATCCCTACTAAATACTAATTTTTACTCCTGTAGCATTAACAGTTTTTATGTAGAAGCTACTTTAAAAACCAAATAACCCAATTTTCCAACCCACATTTGAGGTCCGGGAAACCGAATTTTCAAAAAATGGTGAAACACGTATCTTTTTATTTTTTAAAAAGAATCTATATACCAAATTTCAAAATCTCCGTATTTTTGGTTTTCGAGATATACATTGTTTTAGAAAAAAGTTTGTTTTCCAGTTTTTTCCCCTCAGGAGCAAAATTTTCAAAAATCCTTTCTTAGCGGATGTTAACGCTATAAAAGTAATATAAGTTCCAAATTTCACGTTCCTAGGATGAGGCGTTTGAGCTCGGCGTTGATTATCAGTCAGTCAGTCAGTCAGTCAGTCAGGACATGTTCTTTTATATATATAGATATATATATATATATATATATATATATATATATATATATATATATATATATATATATATATATATATATATATATATATATATATATAAATATATATAAATATATATATATATATGTATAAATATATATATATATGTATATATAAATATATATATATATGCATTTCCGTTTATTCTACCTTAGCAAGCAGGAGACCAAGCGGGAGCGGGAGAGCAAGCTGGAACGGGAAAGCAAGCGGGGAAGAATTGATATTGATTTTTTTAAATTGTAATAATTTTGTACATTAAACTTTTAATAAGAAAACCAAAATAATTTATTAGGCAAAACAACGTTTGCTGGGTCAGCTAGTGTATATATATATATATATATATATATATATATATATATATATATATATATATATATATATATATATATATATATATATATATATATATATATATATATATATATATATATATATATATATAAAAGAACATGTCCTGACTGACTGACTGACTGACTGACTGACTGACTGACTGACTGACTGACTGACTGACTGACTGACAGATGACTGACTGATAATCAACGCCGAGCTCAAACGCCTCATCCTAGGAACGTGAAATTTGGAACTTATATTAATTTTATAGCGTAAACATCCGCTAAGAAAAGATTTTTGAAAATTTTGCTCCTGAAGGGAAAAAACTGGAAAACAAACTTTTTTCTAAAACAATGTATATCTCGAAAACCAAAAATGAGGAGATTTTGAAATTTGGTATATAGATTCCTCTTGAAAAATGAAAAAATACGTGTTTCACCATTTTTTGAAAATTCGGTTTCCCGGACCTCAAATGTGGGTTGGAAAATTGGGTTATTTGGTTTTTAAAGTAGCTTCTACTCAAAAACTGTTAATGCTACAGGAGTAAAAATTAGTATTTAGTTTCTACTCCAAAAATAATGAAATACGTGTTTTAGCATTTTATGAAAATTTGGTTTCCAGGACTTCAAATGTGGGGTGGAAAATAGGGCTAATTGTCTTTTATAGTAACTGCTACTCAAAAACAGTAAATACCACATGCGTCTTAAAACACATGGTGTAAAAGACTATAAACTATAATAAAAAAAAAAAAAAAAAAAAGTAAATACCACAGATGTAAAAATTATTATTTAGCTTCTATTCTAAAAATAAAGATATACGTGTTTCACCATTTTTTACAAATTTGGTTTCCCGGACCTCAAATGAGGGTTGGAAAATTGGGTTATTTGGTTTTTAAAGTAGCTTCTACTCAAAAACTGTTAATGCTACAAAAGTAAAAATTAGTATTTAATTTCTACTCTAAAAATAATGATATACGGGTTTCACAATTTTTTGAAAATTTGGTTTCCAGGACTTCAAATGTGGGGTGGAAAATAGGGTTATTTGGTTTTTAATGTAACTGCTACTCAACAACTGTAATTGCCACAGATGTAAAAATTAATACTTAGTATCTACTCAAAAAAAAAAGATATACGTGTTTCATCATTTTTTGGGTTATTTGGTGTTTAAAGTAGCTCAAAAACTGTTAATGCTACAGAAGTAAAAATTAGTATTTAGTTTCTACTTCAAAAATAATGAAATACTGACTGACTGACTGACTGACTGACTGACTGACTGACAGATGACTGACTGATTATCAACGCCGAGCTCAAACGCCTCATCCTAGGAACGTGAAATTTGGAACATATATTACTTTTATAGCGTAAACATCCGCTAAGAAAGTATTTTTGAAAATTTTGCTCCTGAGGGGAAAAAACTTGAAAACAAACTTTTTTCTAAAACAATGTATATCTCGAAAACCAAAAATGAGGAGATTTTGAAATTTGGTATATAGATTCTTTTTGAAAAATAAAAAAAATACGTGTTTTACCATTTTTTGAAAATTCGGTTTCCCGGACCTCAAATGTGGGTTGGAAAATTGGGTTATTTGGTTTTTAAAGTAGCTTATACTCAAAAACTGTTAATGCTACAGGAGTAAAAATTAATATTTCGTTTCTACTCCAAAAATAACGAAATACATGGTTTAGCATTTTTTGAAAATTCGGTTTCCAGGACTTCAAATGTGGGGTGGAAAATAGGGTTATTTGTTTTTTAAAGTAAATGTTACTCAAAAACTGTAAATACCACAGATGTAAAAATTAGTATTTAGTTTCTATTCTAAAAATAAAGATATACGTGTTTTACCAATTTTTATTAATTTGGTTTCCAGGACCTCAAATGTGGGGTGGAATATAACGTTATTTGGTTTTTAATGTTACTGCTACTCGAAAACTGTAGATGCTACAGGAGTAAAAATTGGTATTTGGTTTTTACTCCAGAAATAATGATATACGTGTTTTACCATTTTTTGAAAATTTGGTATCCAGGACTTCAAATATAGGGTGAAAAATAGGGTTACTTGGATTTTAAAGTTACTGCTACTCAAAAACTGTAAATGCTACAAAAGTAAAATTAATATTTAGTTTCTACTTTAAAAATAATGATATACGTGTTTCAGCATTTTTTGAAAATTTGGTTTCCAGGACCTTAAATGTGAATTGGAAAAAGGGTTATTTGATTTTAAAATAACTGTTACTCAAAAAAAGTGCTACAGATGTGAAAATTAGTATTTTGAGTGATTGTGCCGGTTAAAATTATATGAGTTCAGTTTATCACCGGACGGACGGGCTAAGCCGTTATTTTAAGGTCTTCATACGGCCCTGCCCAAACCTTAAATCAAGGTGGGACGGGTTGAGATTTTTAACCAAGTATATAAACATTTTAGTAATTTTAGGGTGTTCAGATGGGCTGGGCTAAACCTGAAGTCAAGGTGGGACGGGCCGAGATTTTTAACCAAGTATATAGACATTTTAGTGATTTTAGGGTGTTCAGACGGGCCGGGCTAAACCTGAAGTCAAGGTGGGACGGGCCGAATTTTTCATCAAGTATATAGAACTTCTAGGCCTGTAAAAACGGGCCAGGCCCATATTAGACGGGCCGTGCCGGGCCAGGAATTTCGGTTTTTGAAACGGGCTGGGCCAAGTTGTCGACGGGCCGAGCCGAGACCTAAAAAATTGATCCGTGCAGTACTCTACTATGTATGCACGGTTCAAATTCTCTAATTTCATGCGAGCGAAGCCGCTACGGGCACTGCTAGTATATATATATATATATATAATTTTGTATGTTGAATTTCCTGTCAATCAATTACGTTAAAATACTGGTAAAGTTTGGTGTAACTTAAAAAAGGAAAAGTTTGAAAACTCAAATTAAATAGTTGTTAAAAAAATTGTTTTTAAAAAAATTATGCATTTTAGTCCACTGAATAATTATTTTCCAATGGTTACAATAATTCCAGACCAGCTTTACTTTGCTTCCGTCAAAGAGGAAAAACCGTGCAACAAGTACAATTATATGTGGTTTGACTGCTTGAGAAAGCAGCCGACTGGATATTTCGGCCCAAACATTCTCAGCACCATCTTCAATTTTAATAATCAAATAGAAAGTTTTTAAAAAAAAACCTTGGATGAAAAGAAACAACTTATCGTTTTCGAAGATCCCCAGTCTACGGATGGAGCTGAAAAAATGGTCAACATGGCGTTTCTTTTCGGAACATTCATGCTAATCAAATTGAATTATTTACCAGAAAATGCTTACGCAATACTTAATGAACTGGGTCCTTTTCTAACATATAAAGAGTTTACTCTACACATTTCTACCCGATCATTTGGTTTAAGTCTTCTTGATTGCCTTAATGGTTTTTACAGAGCTTTGAAAGAGAAATTTTTTAATATGAATTCCTTTGACAATGCATCTTTCAACCATTACGCACTCTATGCAAATGGCAACACAAGTTGGGTAATTCCAAATAAAATGTTAGCTTTCAGTAGTCCAAAAACAGAAAAAACGATAAATTGCGTTCCTCCTGAAAAATTGTTGAGCTATTTCAAATTTCATAACATCAAAGTAGTTGTTCGTCTAAATGATAAACTCTACGATTCAAAAGTTTTCACAGAAGCTGGAATTAACCACTACGAACTCTATTTTAATGACGGAACTGTTCCATCTATAGAACTTGTCGAAACATTTCTTAAAATTTGTAATGAAGCCGAATAAAAAGGAGTGGCAGTGGCTGTTCATTGTTTAGCTGGTCTCGGAAGAACGGGCACAATGATTGGGTGTTACATAATGAAAAAGTTTGAATGGACCGCCAAAGAAACAATTGCCTGGTGCAGGATGGTGCGTCCAAAATCCATTATGGGTCCCCAGCCAAAATTCTTGGAAGACTATTTCTTACACTTGAATAAATAATTTTTAGGAGCCAATAATTTACCAACTTTTTAGTAACGGCTTCAGGTACATCCTTATTTTTAATTTTGTATGTTCAATTCCAGTTTTGTGAGTTCATGAAATTTAATAAATTTTTCATTTCATATAAACGCATCTTTGATAAAACGTCATTATAATAACTTGAAAAAGTTATCTTATTGCATGTGTAAAACTTAGGGTAGGGTGGGGTTAGATGAGCAATTTTCTACACGCTTAGTCAATGCACCTAAGCAAACAGTTTACATTTCGTGTTATGTATTTTTTTCCTAAACTGTCCCTTAACATAAACTTTGATTTCAAATACACTCGATGTATGTATGTGTGTATGTATACTATAGAGGTTCTTCTAATGTTTGTCTTTCTTGCTCCCGTTTCCTTCCCCGCTTACATTAAACGTTTAATGTACAAATTATGTCAATTTAAAAAAGTCAATCTCGAAGAGCAATCGAGTGTACAATGTTTTTTGTCAGTCCATCTTTAGCCAACACAAACAAACTGGATGGTTTGCCCTCGCGAGAACATGCCACGTATAATTGTCCGTGAGAAAAACATGGCGTGCCCAAATCTAAGCCACAAACATATATCGTTTGACCTTGCGACATATTAGTTGTTATTGCAAATGCCAATATAATTGGAAATTGAATTCGTTTGAATTCAATATGCACTTCTGTGGAAATCATTGGGATCCGTGGAAGCAAAACACTTTCGCCTCGGAACTTGCCATTCAAATGTTGGCTTCAACATATTTTTTCATCAATTTTTTAATTACTAATCGCGTGCCATTGCACAGCCGCGGTGGGTTTAAATTCCCAAGTAGAATAACCGGAGATCCAACTTTAAGTTGTAGATGATGTGGTGACATCCCTTGCAAATTCAATGAGTTCAAAAAAATCTGTTGGATAATTTACGGCTTCGCTGGCATCGCAAACTGTATCAATCGATTTGTATGACACTAATTCGCCTAGCAACAACTGCTGTATCTTGAAATTTAAATAATTGACATCCACATTTTTTGCTGCCAAAATGACTCTTTCTGCCAGCCACTCATGATTCAAAACTGTGGCCATGAATGATTGCTTTTTTACGTTGCACATTGCTTAAGTGCTGAATGAGCTGTTCTGAATAACGTTGCTGCAATTTCCAGAAAATGCAACGGCCAAAGCAATGCCAATATTTGATCGTATTTCGCGAGAATTAGAGAAATAATAAATGTTTTCCCAGTTCCACCTGGTGCATCAAAAAAAAAGAATCCACCTTGTATTTCCAAAACTGCCAGTATAATGCGGCCGTAAATGATTCTTTGTTCATAAGTCATTAGTGGAACATAGGGAGTAACAATCGCTGCCATTTCTACAGTATTGTACCGCAGTTCACCTGAAAAAAATCTGCCATGTTTTTGACCTCAAAATGAAAAAAGATGAACATTTTCAATCTCAGACAGTTGAAGATACTATTTTATAGAAAACAGTATAAATGTAAATAGTTGATCAAACTTTATATATATATATATATATATATATATATATATATATATATATATATATATATATATATATATATATATATATATATATATATATATATATATATGAGTGTCTGTTGGTTTGTTTGTCTCTCTGTCTGTCTGTTTGTCTTTTGTTTTTCCAAAATAACTTTTTAAAATAATTTTAAAAAATATTCTAAATAGATTACACCCTATTCTCAATCCTCCCAAATGTACACAAAAAGTTTCATAAAAAATCGGTTCAGCCGTTTCGGAGTTTTTGAGTCAAACACTATGACACGATATATATACAAATCTCGTGTCATAGTGTTTGTAATTGAACTCCGAAACGGCTGAACTGATTTTTATAAAATTTTATGTGTACATTTGGGTGGATTGAGGCTGGGGCGTCATATATTTATAATATTTTTTTAAAATTATTTTAAAATGTTATTTTGGAAAAACAATAAGGTCCTTTTTACAGGAAAATGCAACAGTCATATATATCTATATATATAAAAGAACATGTCCTGACTGACTGACTGACTGACTGATAATCAACGCCGAGCTCAAACGCCTCATCCTAAGAACGTGAAATTTGGAACTTATATTACTTTTATTGCGTAAGCATCCAGTAAAAAGGATTTTTGAAAATTTTGCTCCTAAGGGGAAAAAACTGGAAAACAAACTTATTTCTAAAACAATGTTTATCTCAAAAACCAAAAATGAGAAAATTTTGAAATTTGGTATATGGATTCTTCTTGAAAAATAAAAAGATACGTGTTTCACCATTTTTTGAAAATTTGGTGTCCTGGACCTCAAATGTGGGTTGGAAAATTGGGTTATTTAGTTTTTATAGTAGCTGCTACACAAAAACTGTGAATGCTACAGAAGTAAAAATTAGTATTTAGTTTCTACTCCAAAAATAATAAAATACGTGTTTTAGCATTTTTTGAAAATATGGTTTCAAGGACTTCAAATGTGGGGTGGAAAATTGGATTATTTGGTTTTTAAAGTAGTTGCTACTCAAAAACTGTAAATACCACAGATGTAAAAATTAGTATTTAGTTTCTATTCTAAAAATAAAGATATACGTGTTTTACCATTTTTTTGGTTTTTAATGTAACTGCTACTCGAAAACTGTAGATGCTACAGGAGTAAAAATTAGTATTTGGTTTCTACTCCAGAAATAATGATATACGTGTTTTACCATTTTTTGAAAATTTGGTTTCCAGGACTTCAAATATTGGGTAGAAAAAGGGTTATTTGATTTTTAAATAACTGCTACTCAAAAACTGTAAGTGCTACAGATGTGAAAATTACTTTTTTGAGGTTTTGTGCCGGTTAAAAGTAGATGAGTTCAGTTTATCACCGGACGGACGGGCCAAGCCGTTATTTTAGGATCTTCATACGGCCCTGCCCAAACCTTAAATCAAGGTGGGACGGGCCGAGATTTTTAACCAAGTATATAGACATTTTAGTGATTTTAGGGTGTTCAGACGGGCCGGGCTAAACCTGAAGTCAAGGTGGAACGGGCTGAAGTTTTTCATCAAGTATATAGAACTTCCCGGCCTGTAAAAACGGGCCGGGTCCATATTAGACGGGCCGTGCCGGGCCAGGAATTTCGGTTTTTAAAACGGGCTGGGCCAAGTTGTCGACGGGCCGAGCCGAGACCTAAAAAACTGATCCGTGCAGTACTCTACTATGTATGCACGGTCGAATTCTCTAATTTCATGCGAGCGAATCCGCTACGGGGTTTTTAGAAGTTTTTTTATTGTTTGTATCTCTCGCTCAGATTTTCTTCCCCGCTTGTTTTCACGCTTCCGTGTGCTCTCCCGTTTCCGCACACGCAGGGGCGCAACGAGCAAAAAATGCTGGGGGCTCAAGTGTGAAAAAGTGGAAAAATCCCGCCGCAGGCGAAATTTTTTTTGACTATCTTTAGTCTGCAGTTTTTTTTTGGTATCTTTAATAATTTATTATTAAAAGAAAAGAAGGACTGCAAACTGAAGATAGTCAAACTCAGTCTGAAACCTGTTTAAAGCAATTGTAAAAAAATAAGTTTATGAATAAATGTAACACACCCCAGTTTTAAAAAAATGAAGAAAGCCCGCCGCAGGCGATTGCGGACTACTCTAGCAAAAGCCATACCCACAGTGCTAAGAAGAGAAATACCGCGGTAGTTGTTACAGTCGCTACGGTCGCCTTTATTCTTATACAGCGTGGCAATCCTCGCATTGCGCATATCCTGAGGTATTGTTCCCTCTTCCCAGCACTGAAGCAAGAGCATACGGAGATGACTAAGAAGGAAACTCTCTTTAGCAGCTTTCACAACCTCCGGCGGAATTCCATCGCTGCCCGGCGCCTTTCCGCAACAGATCGAATCTATCGCCTTGCTCAGCTCCTCGATGGTGATTGGCGATTCAAGCTGCTCCATTACAGGAAGCGGTCTATTGCCCCTCATAGCTGTGTCGCTGACGACATTTTCTTTTGAGTACAGCTCCCCGTAGTGTTCTACCCATCTCTTCAAACCATTCTTCACTCTTTCTGGTTTTTTTCCAAAAGTTTCTGAGGCGGCCGTGTACACAACATTGCGAATGAAATCCCAGCGTGTTGTGGCACTGCCCACGGGACAGTCTCCCAATGCTTTGTGTATGACATTAGAAAAGCACCTGCGTATCTCAGGCTTTGAGATCCCGGCAGTGTCAATGCGAGGCCAGCTTTTCTGTCTTTTAGTGTCGCAGTCGGCACTGTGGTAGCTGCGCGTGAGGAGCACGCAATTCAGCAATGATCTCTGTGGAGGGGTTTGGTATAAAAAAAAGTGTTAGTGATGGCAAGCCCGTGAAAAGAACAAAGCTCAAGCACTCGCTGCCCATTCTCGTTGATCGCTCCGACACCGAAGTGTCCAATGCAACGTGGCCAAGACGCGTGGTCTGCACCCACTCGGGCATTGAAGTCTCCAAGTAGAAAAAGGTTCTCTCTCACCGGGATCTCCCTGATCTTTGCCTCGAGCTTTTCATAAAACACATCCTTAGCCTCAGCTGTGGAGGAGAGTGTAGGAGCATGCACGCTGAAGATGTGCGTAGGTCCGCAGGAGATAGTAAGACTGAGTGAGAGGATACGCTCGGTTCCCTGTGGAGGCTCAACTGAGGACAAAAGAAATTTGCGGACAATAATAAACAATGTCTCGCAAACTGCCGAAGCATGAGGAGATTATGGATTTGTTGATGAAAAATAAAACCATTGATTTACTAGCTGATAAAATTAAAATTAAACTACTGCCTGGTCTAGAGTTGAGCAAAAAAGAATTGTTAAAAGAATCAATGCTGGAGCTAGTTACAAAAACTCTCAAGAATGAAATCAAGCCAATTGTCGACCACCTCAGAGTTTTAACAGAAAAAAATATGACTCTACAGTTTCGAGTCGATCAGTTAGAAACTTAAATGAGGGGCAATAATCTTGTGTTTCATGGCATTCCCGAGGTCAGTTATGCCGAAGCGGCTTCTAGTGCCGTAAAAGATGGGGAAAATCGTAAACTATCATCACGGCAGGACACAGTGAAGGCTGTTGTGGATTGCTGTAAGAAAAATCTTGATTTTGATATCTCGGAGCGAGATATTACTGCTGGATATCGAATACCAGGCCTTAAGAATGCTCCACGGCCGATTATAGTTACATTTGCATCCAGGCTGCTCAGGGACAGGATCTACAAATCAAGGCGACTGCTACGTAAAAAAGAGAGCTCACAGGTTTATATAAATGAGCATTTAACCAAACAAAATTCTGACATATTTTCTAAAGGAAAGAAGCTTTATAAAAATAAAAAAAAACAAATTTTGTCTATCTGGATATGGAATTGTGGTGTTTGTCAGGAAAGTTGAAACTGACAGACCTACCCGGGTACTAAATCTGGAAGAATTCGAAAAGTTTTGACTGTAACTGAAGAATTTTATTGCTGAAGAAATATATTTAAGTTCTGCAAAGTTAGAAAATAACTTGTTTGATAAGTTTGAAGATTTCTCTCAGAAAAATGGCTCCTGACATTGAAGAAATTGATAAAGAACGTTTATGTTTACTGAATTTCAGAAGAAGCTCTTATTTATTTAATACTAACATTGATCCTGACAATCATATTTTCCAACCTGTCTGTGATGATAGAGTTTATGTTACTCCCGATGAGTTGAATGTACTAACCGGTCGATTGGCTCAAGATCATTTCTCGTTTCTTCATGTTAACTGCAGAAGTATGATAAACAAACTATATGATTTAACAATGCTGATTCACTGGAGTAGATCTAAGATTATAGCGGTCACAGAAACTTGGACGATAATTCATCTTCGAGCGTAAAAATACAGGGTTTCAGTTTTGTATCTAAGCCCCGAAGTATGAAGAGAGGTGGAGGAGTTGGTGTTTTTATTTATGCAAACAAAATACTGGTACTGATACTGATTCTTGGAATATTGCTGTTACTTCATTTTAAATCCTCTTAGTATCTGTGGAGTGCCGTGGAATTAGAAATTTTACTGTTGGAGTTGCTTACCGCCCACCGGATACCAATGTGCATATTTTCAATACAGAGTTCAGTGACATTTTGGATTGCATTGATAGACTAAAGTAAAGATATTTTTACTAGGGGTCCCCTAGTAGGGGACTTCAATATCGACTTTCTCGACAAAGAACGGAGCTCGTCAGCTAAGTTTTTCAATTTGGTGGCCTCCCACTGCCTTCTTCCGGCTTTTACGACGCCTACCAGAAGATGTTCATCAACTGCCACTGCATTTGATAATATATTCACAAATTATCCAATACAGAAGACTCTTGCAAAGATTGTGCTTGACGATATATCAGACCACTTTCCTATTTTTCTCTCAACTACTCTATCAATTTGTAGCTGCACTAAGAAAGATAACGTTTTTTCTTTCAAAAGCGATTTAATAACAATAACAAAGATGCCTTTGAGCAGATATTGGATGAGATAGATTGGTCTGGTGTGACGAGGGCGGTTGATGGTGGTGATGCTTCGTTGGCTTATTCAATATTCGCTGACAAATACCTTGAATCTTACAACAAATGTTTTCCACTTGTTAAATGCACTCGTGGTCATGACAAATTTGACAAAGAGTGGATGACATCTAATTTCTTGAATTGCTGTAAGAAAAAAAATGCCTTATATAGAAAGTATCTTAAGAACCCGTCAGAATCCAGCAAGCTGAATTTCACTTTGTATCAAAATCGTTTTAAATCAATGAAAATTGCGGCAATCAAAGAGTTTTACTCAAACAAAATTCAATTTATGCCAAAACAACATGAAAGAAACGTGGAAGGTGATTGGGAGCTTATTGGGTAAGCGGACCTCTGTGGAACAGTGCAGGACTTTTGATGCGGGTAACGGAAGTTGTTTAACATCTCCTTTCGAAATCGCTGACTCGTTTAACAGTTATTTCTCCACCATTGGCTCAGATCTTGCCAAAAAGATAGCACCTCTTAATACAACGTTTGACGATTACCTTGGCAACCCTTTGGTCCAATCTTTTGATGTTGTATTTACAACACCAGAGAGATTATCGAGGTTTCGACAAGATTAAAATATTCTCACAGCAGTGGAATGGACGGAATCGACCCGTGTATTGTTCGATGCTCTGTCCCGCACATAGCACATCTTCTGTCATCCATAATAAATTGCTCTTTTTCTACAGGAATTTTTCCTGCTCAGCTAAAGTCAGCAAAAGTTAAACCACTTCACGAATCAGGCAAAAAACGATTTAATTTCTAACTAGCTTCTAACATCTTCCTATTGGGAATTCAAATGCTCTTCAATTGTTATAATAGGCATAGTGGTTGATTGATAAATTTCTTGTAGAATCGATACACACGACAAGCCAGCATCATCTTCATTTAACCATTCTGCTCTTAACATCTCCATGCGCAATAATTGCCATCAGTTCTCTGTCTTTTGGCAGCCACTTGCTTTGCGGTTGAGGAGCATGTGGTAATTGCCTAGCCCCATGATCGCATTCACATTGTCGGTGTTGTTGAACATGCTTCTTCAACATGACTTGTGAAGCAACATAGAGGTAACAAATTTTGCAGATCCGTTCAAACAACGACAACTGAATGGAAGAACAGTACGGATCATATGGAAGAATTTTGAATGCCTTTGCCGATCGAGGTAGCATGTTGTCAAACTTCAAAGTTGGATGTTAAGGTTTTACCTTACAATTTTAGGCCAATTAGTTTTATTTATTTAATTTACAGTTAAGATTTAATTAGAAATCAAAATACTACACAGTTTACAATTATCGTAAATTGTGCCGTATTTTGAATGTTTTTGGGGGTAGGTTGGTAGGTAGACTCTAATTGACTGATTGGCATATAATGCATTTATTACTTTCTTATTTTTTGATTTATTAAATCATGTAAAAAATAAATTGTTGACGTCAATTTATCTTGAACTCCCCCTCGACTATATCAACAATTGTCAAACCTCTTCAAACCCTCTCCCCCCTATTTCGTTGACATAATTAATGGATGTCCCCGACCCCATACAACACAAAACACTCCTGTTCTCCATCTAACTAACTGAGGCTACGTTAAATCAACTGATAACAAATGTTTTTGCCACTGAAAAGAATCGCAAGTCAAACAATCAACACTTTAAAACATTATTTAATTATTACATTGTTTATTTATTACACTAACTTATTCAACAAGAAATTATTGCCTGATAAACTAAATAAAATCAAAACAATCATGCAGACAAACATAATATCCACAACCTTGTGCGTCGGACAACAGTAAATATACAAATTGACAAATCACAAACAAAATCTTAAATAAATAATTCAATATATAATTATTTTGTGCTTTGCATTTTCATGGGAAGTTTTGTTTTATCGACAGTGAACTGAATGGCATTTACAGCTGGTTTCATTCTTAAGTAATAAGAACCTGTTTTTAAACCCTGTAATATCAAGTTTTTTTAAATTCAATTAAAATTGAAAATTAGTTTTAAAATATTTAGACAATATAAATTCTATAAGCTATATTACAAAAACTAATTTAAAACATTTTATAAAAATGTTATCAAAGATTTAAATTAATAAATATTTTAATAAAATGTCTTTCTTTCTTTCTTTCTTTTTAATTAAAGAAACAAAAGTAGTACAATAGAATGAAAACTCTACTTTTTTCCATGCATAAAAATGCATGCTGCAAAGTTTCTCGTAAGTCGGTTCAGCAAGGAACAGGTTCATCGATTGACTCTGATCAACATAAGGACTCCTATCAGCTGCCATGTCGATAATGACTTTCTGAGATATTTCCCACACTGTTTTAAACCTTTCTTTCAAAAGATCTGGTATCCCATTTATATTCTGTTGATATAATGAACTAGAATTCATATTAATTTTTAAATATTAGTTTAATATATAGAAAACTCGGTACAGGCAATCCTTTCGCTAATTAAATTTTTTATTTCAAAAACTCCACTTTTTTGTGCTAAACATAGGCGTTTTCTATACATAAAGATCCTCATAAAACTTGGTTTGCCATGTATATGAACATGCAAGCAAAGTTCAACATGGAGTACTCCCCCAGTTGTTTTTTATAACCTGCACAGGAGGAACAAAATAGACATACTCTTGCAGCTCAGGTCACAAACAGGTCAACTATCTACTTATTATATTATTCACTTAAATTGTATTTATTAACAAAAATTAATTTTAATGAGAAATAAAAGTAATGATGAAAAAACTAAAAAAAAACCTGAACAGAGCCATTGTGGGCCAGCAACTGCATACGCATAGATTCATTCCACATGTCAAGCTCAACAAGTTGTCTTACTAAGTGTGGATTGACAACCTGCACATCAAATTTGTCACTTTAAGAGAGTAAACAAAGTTGAAAAAAAAAAACCAAAATCATACATAACTTCAAAATTACATATTTATGATTTATTTAACAAATTTATCAAGCAAACCTGATATTCTCCAGAATAAACTCTTCTCGTGAAAAGATTTGCTGTGTAAGGTTCAAAACATTCACAGTTTCCAAAGATCTGTGATGTTGAGCTTGTGGGCATCAAACCTATGAGTTGACTGTTCCTCAGACCATGACTGTAATATAACATCATATTACATTGCACAGGAGGCCATACAACATTTAACCACATCCATCATAATTCAGTACATCCTTACAGTACAAGATATCACATTATTTATACATAATACTACATTAAACAGTACTTTATACAACATTCAATCAATCAATCAATCAATCAATTTTTATTTGTATAGCGCTATTTCCGCAGTGTTCAATAGCGCTCGGTCGTGAACTTAGTAAACAGATATGTTTTAAGTCCACGACGGAAAACTGTGAGAGAAGTAGAGTTAGTAAGAGAAGAAGGAAGAGAGTTCCAGAGATAGGGACCAGAGTAGGAGAAAGAGCGTTTAGCAAAAGAATGCTTAATAGTGAAGATGCGAGAGTGATTACGAGAAGAAGAACGAAGACCAGACTTAGGAGGGATATGTATTAAATTAGTTAAGTAGAGAGGAGAAAGGCAATTTTTTATTTTGTACATTATTAAACAGATTTTAAAAATCACCCTATATCTGAGAGGAAGCCAATGGAGAAGAACAAGAGATGGAGAGATGTGAGAGGAGTAGGAGGTGCGAGAAACTAAGCGAGCAGCCAAGTTGAAGGCTTTAGAGAGAGGATAGAGGGTAGTGTCAGGAAGACCATAGTATAGAGAATTGCAGTAGTCAATTCGAGACAGGACAAGAGAAGAGACTAGAAGTTGCAGCGAAGGATCATCCAGAAGTGGACGAAGCTGCTTAATACGGCGAAGATGAAAGTAGCAGGATTTAGTAACAGAAGTAATTTGGGGGGTTAGCGACAAGTTAGAGTCAAAGAGAAAACCTAAGCTACGAATCAAGGGAGAAGGAGAAATGGAAAGAGAAGATGGTGGTGGCAAAACCAAAGGAAGAAGATTTAGGGATTTAGAGGACTTGTTGAAATAGATTAGTTCAAACTTGTCAGGATTAAGTTTAAGACACATAGAAGAACTCCAGGATATAATAGATTGAAGGCAGGCAGCTATTTTGTTAAGAACAGACTCAAGAGAAGAGTTAGAGAAAGTATAGTAGACATAAGAGTCATCGGCATACATTTGGCTATTGAGAGAGTGAGAAGATATAGTATGAGGAAGTTCAGAAGTATAGAGAATAAACAGTAAAGGACCAAGAATAGACCCTTGAGGGACACCGTAGCTCAGAGTTACAGGAGTAGATTTAGAAGATTCAATAGAAACATAGGCATATCTACCAGATAGATAAGATTTAATCCACCGGAGAGCATCGCTAGTTATATTAAAAGATTTATCAAGTACATCCAACAACAGTGAGTGATCAACTGTATCAAATGCAGATGAATAATCAAGACAAAGAAGAAGGGTAGAGAGGCCAGAGTCAGAAGAAACAATAAGGTCATTATGAAGCTTAAGTAGAGCAGTTTCAGTAGAGTGGCCAGGTCTGAAGCCAGATTGAGAAGAGGGAAGAAGTGAGAAAGCAGTTAGATAAGCACTTATTTGCTCATACACAACTCTTTCCATAATTTTAGAGATAAAGGATAGGTTAGAGACAGGCCTATAGCTAGATAGAGAAGAAGGATCAAGAGAGGCATTTTTAATAGTAGGGATAATAAAAGAGGACTTAAGAACAGAGGGAAACACAGATGTAGATAAAGAGAGATTAATTAAATCAAGTAAAATTGGATAAAGAACAGAAGAAAGCTCTTTAAAGATAGTAGTAGGAATGAGATCCAAAGAGCAAGTAGAAGAAGACATAGAGTTAATAAGTTTAGTAAGATAGTCAAGTGTAATAGGAGAGAAAAAAGTAAAAGTTTCAGTAGAGAATTTAGAAAAAATAGGGGTTTTACTATTGTTAGAAGATCTGATGCTTTCAATTTTCGTGGTAAGAAAATTATGATAGTCATCAGGAGAAAAAGAAGGAGGAGGAGATTTTTTATTAAGGAGTTTAGAAAGAGAGGACCACCTATTCCTCGAGCTAGAAGCAAGAACAATAGATTTTCTCAAAAAGGAAGAATGCTTAGTAAAGATGAGGTTATGGTATTGTTTGAGATGGTATTGCCACTCATACCAAGAACCCTTAGACAATTTAGAACGATAAGCTCGCTCGGCTTTACGTGCAGATTGCTTCAAGAGAACACAATCACGATCAAACCAAGGAGCTTTTTTAGAAAAGAGTCGAAACTTAAACGTCTCGAAAGGAACCAAAGTATCCAGTATGGATGAAATCGTCAGATTGAGATTGTCCATAAAGGAATCAACATCAGTGAAAGAAGAAGAAGAAAACCCAGAGGTGAGAAATAAATTTGAAAATTGAATATTATCAAACCTAGACCAACACCTTTTAGTGACTGAAGTAAGATTAATTAAAGGTTGAGATAGAGGTAAAGTGAAAGAAATAAAGTAGTGATCAGTAAAGTGAAGATTAACAGGTGAAAGATTGCTTATATTAGAGAAAAGAGGAGAAATAATAAGATCCAATGTGTTACCCCGATTATGAGTCGGAAAGTCACAATGCTGAAAGAAGTTAAAAGTAGATAAGATTTCAAGAAATTGAGAAACAAAAGAGTCCTTAGTTTTATTAATAGAAATATTAAAATCCCCAATGATAAAAGAAGGAGTAGATAGAGAGAAGAGAGATTCAGAAAGGTTGTAGAAATCCTCCAGAAATTGTGGTTTAGAGCATTTAGGAGGCCTATAGATACCTATTAAATTGAACTTAAAAGAATTAATTTTAACAGAAGTAAAGAGGCATTCAAAAGATGAGAATTTAGTAGAAGAATTGAGAGAGACAGAATAGGAAGACTTGAAGAGAAGGCATATGCCACCATAGGAAGAATGTTGAGCAGAAAAAGGATTAGTAGGAGGCCTAGCCTGCTCAACAAAAGAGAAGCCAGTAGGAACAGAAGCAAGGAGAGAAGGAGAAGATGCAGATTCATGCCAGGTCTCAGTCAGGAGAAAGAGATCAAGATAGTTAGACAGGGCTAGCTCAGAGATAAAGAGTGATTTATTATTTAGAGAACGAATATTAAGGGTGGCTATATTAAGGCTAGAACTAGGATTATTATTATTATTATTATTATTATTATTATTATTATTATTATTATAATTATTATTATTATTATTATTATTATTATTATTATTATTATTATTATTATTATTATTATTATTATTATTATTATTATTATTATTATTATGACTATTATTAGTTTTAGGATTGTTTATTTTAAGAAGAGGATTTGATATAGAGAGATCAGAGAAAGAAGAGTTGCACTTAGCAATACGTTTAAATTTCCTAATATAATTTAGGTTAAGGATATCCAGATAATAAATCTTACGGCGAACAGTGCGAGTGGGCAGAGTAGAAGATTGAGAGAGGCTTAATAAGAAATCCCTAGAGTACATTATTAGAGAAAGAAAGGTTTAGAAAAAGGGAATACAGAAGAAAAGAAAAAAAACTCACAGTTTCCACGTGAAACAATAAAACAATTCAAATTTAACTACGCTCACGAGCCGAAACGCCATGACACCACGGCGCTATCACAAGATGTCATTACATTACATCACATCATCCTACATTAAGTTCATGATATCCCATTACTACTACATCATGCTGCATTACAGTACATGATACTACATTGCATCACATACATTCAGTACATGATACTACATTACATAAAATCATCTCATAATACCGCACATGATACCACATTGTATCACATCATTCACCAGCACTATATATTGCATTATATCACACCATACTATATTACAGGACATCTTATCACATTACATAACTCACATCATCCTACATTAAGTTCATGAAATCACATTACTACACATCATACTGCATTACAGCTCATGATACCACATTGTATCACACACTATATTACAGTACCTGATACTGCATTACATAAAATCCTCTAATTATTCAGCACATGATACCACATCCTATCACACCATTCACCAGACACCATATCACATTATATCACACCAGACTATATTACAGGACATCTTATCACATTACATCACATCATCCTACATTTTAAGACACCATGCCACAATACATCTCATCATACATATAGTTCTAAAAATAAATGCATCATTTTACATTACAAGATATTTTGACATCGTACATTAAATAGTAACGTCGAGATGCCTATCCAACAGGTAGATCTAGGTATCTACGATTAAAACAACCTAAATTACATCATATTCAATTACATCACATTGAATTGCTTCACATCGCACTACTTCACATTGCAACACATAACATAACAACAGCGCACAACGGCACTGAACACATGCCTGAGAATTAAAAACAATACCAACTTAACAATATCTTCTTTCAGTTGTTTCCAGTCATACCTTTCAGATGGTTCTAGTTTCCATAGATCCATCTGAAGTATCTGGTGAAAATAAAGAAAATAAACCAGATACATTAAACATAATATAAAACTAAATTAAAAACAAAAACCCTTCTTGTCATAGACAAACCAGAATGTACAACTCTTAGCCATTGTACAGTATGTATGCATCACTTACTCTTTCACTTAATGCAAAACTTCTAATCATTGTATGATAGATATGCTCCACTTACTTTTTTACTTACTGTAAAACCTCTACCCACTTAAAAAATACGTTTGTATAACTAACTTCTTTACTTGCTGTACAAACTCCATCAATTGCACATCGTGTACGTAATTGTACAGTTTTGTAAACTCACCCCTTTACTTGCTGGTGAACCATGAAACGAAGCATGTGGACCATCTTTTTGGGCCAACTGGCAACTTGTTCTAAGAGCAGAATAATAAATGGTCTCAAAAATGTCCTTATTCAACTGCTTTGACTCGGGACTTCCGAAAGGCATCTTCATTAGTAGGAAGACGTCAGCAAGTCCTTGAACTCCAACTGCCATCGTTCTGTGTCTCAGAGCATTCACTTGTGCCTTTTTTTATAAAATCATTTTATTAACAAAATTTATTTCTGAACGTTTTTCAGCTGAAAACAAAGTTATTAAATGAGAACACAAAATCTAAATAAAAGTTCTGCCAAAAAATTCTCTTTACTGTATTTTCTCTAATTAAACACGCACCCAGACATGCCTGGAAAGAGTGGAAAGGTTAAGAAAAAAAGATTTAGCTTTTTAAATCAAGCAATAAAACTAGCTAAAACCTATTTCTGTTACAGCTCCAAATTCGTTTTGTTTATCCACATTGTCTGATTTAAAGAAGCGCAGCTTTATTACGACCAATCGGGCATGTGTTTGTGCGTGTTTTATTCGGGAGAATATGGTAAACAAATATGAGCTAAAAAGTTTGATGGCATCCATTAATGGTTTGTGAAGCCAATAAAGCTAAACACTTATATAATTAGAAGAACCTCTTTCAGCGGATAATGATTGACATCAATAATTTTATTCAAATTCTTCACCAAGACACTCGTAACGTATTCCAACTTTTCAAAATCAAATGTTGACTCATTTGTAACACACTGGTTCAGTGCTATGGAAGCTACGTTGCATGTTGCAACCTGTCGTAAATCAAAATATTAAAATTATTAATAAATTAATTTAATGCATTCAAATAAAAAAACTCGATAAAAAAATATAAATATTCTTGAATAGAAACCTCGTCTGGGCTACTAAACTGAAGTATTTCAGCACAAGGATTACTGGTTGTTATCGTGCCAAGGTGCTTTTGGTTACTTTTAAAGTTACACGAATCTTTATACATGAGGTAGGGCATACCAGTCTCGGTTTGTGCATTGCATATTTCTTCCCATAATTTTTGAGCTTTTATTGTTTGTCTGCCTAGACCTTGACTTTCATATCTTAAATGTTTTAATATTAATATTAGTACATAAATATATTTCAAAGATGATTAAAATGGTTTCTACTTTTATTGTGAAAACCATTTGAAAAACAAATGCTAAATATTAACAATGCACAGTGATAAAACGGTAAAATCTTCTACTTCTATGCTTGAGGTCCCGGGTTCGATTCCCGTGCGGAATCTCATGCCGTGTAACTTCCATGGGCAAGTAGTTCACTCTTACTACTCAGGATCAACTCAGCTTTTCACTCATTTGTGATTGACAAATGATTACCAGCTTCAGCTGGGTAATAATAAAGTGCAGTCAATGAAAAGTATTTGGGTGGCATGTAACTCTCTGTGTGATACCAACATGCTGTTTCCTGCTACTTCTGAAAGTTAGCAACTGGCATTTCTAATTAATTCTGCCTACCAATCAATCAAGTATTAGCAGACCATTAAATATAATAAGAAATTTTGAAAAACTTATAAAAAAATTTAATGAAACAAAAGCATTCAAACTTTGTATAAAGTTTTTCAAATTCTTCTCCCCACAAGAGATGTAGTCCCGGGCATACGTCAGGGGACATGAGAGTCCACTCGTCATTATTCTCTACCCTCTTCATGAAGAGGTCAGGGACCCAAAGGCCATAAAACATGTCTCTGGCTCTCTGCTCTTCTTTGCCGTTGTTTTTCTTTAAGTTTAAAAAGTCGAAGATGTCGGCATGCCACGGCTCGAGATAAACGGAAAATGCAGCTGGTCGCTGTTATTTAATGTATAATATAAACAATAAGTATACATAATCAATAAAATATAATGTTTAAAATTTAATTATTTTATTTACTAAATATTAGCCTGTCCAAAGACAGGACAAAGTGACAAAGTTAGAAAAAAACAATTGTTGAAGCCATTTGACATTTTATTGCAGCATGTAAAAGCTGCAAATATTTGGCCTTAGAAAATATACATCATTTAACATATCAAAAAAATATTTTTAATATATTTTATTAAAGGTTTTATTTTAAATTGTTGATTTTTATATTAGTTTTTTTTCATATCCTATAACAATTTTTAAGTTTACCACAATAAATGGTCACTAATTTACAAGCAAAAAAACGAAAATGCCAATTTGGGACAAATTCTATAAAAAAACATTACTATATCATTTTATAGTTGACAATAATTGTAAATGACACGTTTTCATTATTTGTCCTAAATGCTGAAAGAGGATAAAACTTGTAAATAAACTACATTAATTTTCTTTAAAATGCTTACTCAATTACTTATTAATGCAAATTTTATTCATTATAAGTTCAGTAACTATAAAAGTACAGTTCAAGTATTTTTCAGATATTAAGTACCAAACTTCAACAAAATAGTTTTTGAAACAAGAGATGGCAATAGAAGATAACCTTGTTGCCTCCTTGAGAAATAAACCTGGCTGTGTCGTTGAACAGCTTCAGCATGGGGACCAATCCATTGGACACTCCATGGATCTGTTGTTGGAAAGTAAAAGAATGCAGATGTTATTGTATGCGTAAATGTTATAACTAGTTCACTGTAATAAATTGCCATCATAAAATATCACAACCTAAATAATGTAATGAAATATAAGCATTGAACACATTATAAGTATATAAGAAAGAAACCTGCACATTTCATTTAGAGAAAATAAACAAAAAATATATATAAAAGAAAAACCAACAATTTCAATAATTGAAAATAAATAAAAATATATTAAAAAACCCAACAATTTCAATTAATTTAAATAAATTAAAAATATATATATATATAAACCAACCAACCCCTTTAATGTAACTCCCAGCAGATCTTACAGAATGAACACCAAGACCCAGGCCTGATGCCCCCCTTGAAATCAGGGCACATCTCTTTACGGTATCAAAAATTCCATCTACACTGTCCTCTTTCACTGGATGGATGTAACAACTGTGAGAAGATGTAATCAAAAAGTTGCAAAAGAAATTCCTCAAATGAATAAATACCATAAGTAAACATTAATTAATTTATTATAATTGCAGGCAACCAATTAAAAAAGAGTTCAATAAAAACCTAATAAAACAATGGCAACCTGCAAAGATTAGCATTTGGAGTTCCTGCATTGAATAGGGTTGGACTGGCATGTATGAAATGCTTTTCTGACATCAATTTATAAGTCTGTAAAAATTAATAAGCAAAAATAAATATAATACAATGAACATTTGACACATAACCAAAAAAGAGCAAAATGTTTATTTTTTTACAAGAAATATAAAATATATTGTAGAAATTTTATATTCTAAATCAGAATTACCTCAAAGGCATCATCAAGATTATCTCCATGTATGGCAAGAGCAACTCTCATAAACATAGACTGGGGTCTTTCAACAATTTCATTTTCAATTTTCAACAAGTATGATTTCTCAAGAGTCTTCGAATAGAAATATTTAATCATTAGATGCCATTTCCATCACAAACCCAATGGAGAAATACATTTATCTATTTCTAGCATCTAACCTTGAAACCAAAATAAGTTAAATTGTAATCCAACTCATAATTCATAACAGAGTCGATCTCTTCAGCATTCTGAGACACAACGTTGTACAAGCTCTCTGAGACAAGAGGTTGATGCTCGCCCGTTTGAGTATTTATGTAGTTATATAATCCTTTAACAACATCTGCACGTTGAAATTAATTTGTAGCAGAAAAATCTTTAGCAAAACCTATTTTCATTTTCATGAACCAAATTGAAAAATTCATTATTCTAAATAAACTTTCACAATTGTATATAAATTTTTTCTGAACTAGCGAACCACTGTATTTAGACTTTGTCTTCTTGTGGAGTTTTGTTACAGCAATCCTTCCTGCCAGCAAGGCATAATCAGTATGTTTAGTAGTCATGGAAGCACAAACTTCAGCTAACAAGACATCAAGATCCTTACTAGCCACTTTTGCTGTTAGGCCATCCTTCACTTTTTTCATGACTTCAGTCTAGACGAAATGCAATAAATACTTCTTTAATAAAGTGTAGCATATAATTTAATAAAATTTAATAATTAATTTAATAAATTTGACAATTAAAAAACCAGCTTACTAAATTAACAAAATTCATGTCGAGGTCAAAACAAGCACTTTGTATTCTGCTTTTGAGCTTGCTCGGTTCAAATTTTTCCATTTTTCCATCTTTTTATTCAACAATGAATCATATTTTATTTTATTTTCTATAACAGCTACATATAAAAGTCAATAAGTAAATGTATATATAATTATTACCTTGTTTCTCTACAAATATCTCTGGTCGATCTTCTTTGCAGCTGACAACTTCGTCAGCTGAGACGTTCTTTAAGCTTAAATCGTATTTCATTTTTTCGAAAATTCTGCCCGACAGATACGTCACAAAATGTCCAACGTCGATGAGAAATATTCAACATTTTGCTTTGCGAAATGTTCTTCTTTTATAAACGAAACTATTTTGGATGACTCACGGAAAATCCAAACAATTCGCATTAAAGAGCATCAGGCTTTTAACAACGAACCTTGAACTTGAAAAACAACTCCAATGATTTTTAAAGAGAAAATTACGAGAGATGACGCAACTTGTCACAACACTTATAAAGAACAAAACAAATAAATAATCTGGGTCAGCTGATCTACACGCAGCAGTCTACAGCTGTTGCACATTGTGAAGTAAAACAGCTCGATTTTGTGGCACGAAATTTTTATTGCTTTAATTCCTATAATTCCTAGGTAGGAATAGGCGTAGAGTTTTCAATTTTCCAGAAGGGATGCCAGACAGCTTTCAGGCAGCTTTCTAGAAAAAAAGTCTAACCGGAAAGGGGGTTAGAATGTGTATATAGTACCATAGATGGTATATACATTTTCCATGCAGTATTAAGCAAAGTGCTTTAACAAAAAATTGTTTATAAAATGCAAGTTTTAAACGCGTAATCGCTGAAAAATGTTTTATTATACAGTTTTAATGATGCGGCAAACGATTTTACCGGAGAGTCATGAATTTAGTCCGGAGGGAGCAGCTGGCCCCATTGCTCCCCGAACTCTACGCCTATGTAAACTTAAGGTGGGCGCACACGAACAACAAAGTTGTGCAATTAAGTTGTGCAACTCGAGTTGTACAGCCAAATTGCTCGTATGCGCGCCATGAGTTGAGCAATTTTTTAAGTTGTCAACTCAGTTGCCCAACTATTTTAATTCGTTTGAAAACTTTGGACAACTTTTATTTACCCGTCTTTCTGTAATTGGTTAAATAGTTCTTTTTATAAGAAAAATAGAAAAATAGAATGAACCAGCGATTCTGTTATGAATTTAATAAATTTTAATAAAAATTTTTAGTAATTTGCACAAAGTTTTATGATTTGATTATCGAATAAAATACAAAACTTGCGAGAAAAAATTGTGACGGAATTTGATTTAATGTAATAAATTAATTTATTAGATATTTTCATTTAACGAAAAATACTAACGGTTACTGTAAGCGTTTGCGCGCAAAGGTTGCTCAAGAAATTTAGTTGTGCAACTAAATTGCACAACTTAGTTGCTCGTTTGCGCCCGCCCTTAAGGTAATAAAATGTAAAGAGACAAGCTTCGAAACGACTATAACTTTTGAATACTGTAGGCTACTTCAGTTTAACTTGCAGAATGTGAGTATAAATAAACAAACAAACCAAATAAGATATTGATATTGGTACTAATTAAGAAGCTTTTCACCGTTCAAAAATTACGTACTTTAACATATTTCTTGAACTCGTAGAAAGATAATCGCTTTTATTGAACTCTAAACTTTTTCAACTGAACTGAACTGATCTGAACTGAGCTGTAAAAAAATCCCATGATGTTGAATGAAGTCGGCGAGTATGACAAGGTCACTAAACCAACAAACAAATATTTTCCATATGAGATTTAACATACAAATTTTACATTACCTACAGTTATAGGTACTAATAAATAATAACACTAAGTTGGTACGAGAAGTGGAGTTTGGACTTTATTTGTTGTGATGCGTAAATTATATCGTACCTACACTACACTGCTATCTTACTGTTCTACTCATATATATAGAATATTCTATATGGTTCTACTATTGTATCGTATTTTACAGACGGAGGGATTTTATTTTATTTCTGTTTAAAGAATTTTTGTTGTTAATTTTTGAATACTTTTAAAAATATTTTTTCATATTGTACATTTAAAACACAAAAACTACTTTGAAATAGACATACTCACTTCTTGTCTCCTTGGTTTAGTTATTGTAGTAGCTTAGGGTATAGGTTACTATGCATCTAATTACTATTTGGTGTGATTTATGTTTTATATTTACTCAATTTTGAATGACACATAAGCTACACAAGGCATCAAGGTACCTACCTACATGTGTACATGCAAGCACATTCTTTAAAGTTCACTCACATTAGTTCTTTTAAAAAAAATTATTATTTTTTGTTTTAATTATAAGTCTCTTCTTTGATTTATTTTATTTCAAAAGTTCAAAATCTACCGATATAGACAGCCAAAAAAAGTTTTATTAAGAAGATTTTCAAAAACCTCATTTAAATTTTTCGAAATAGAAATTTTTATTTATTCGTTAAAATTAAGCACAGTTCAAAATCTAATTGTAGACGTTTCCTTTGCATTATGTTGAGCCTTTTAAGAAAACACACTGAGTTTCACTTTCACTTTCGATTTCATCATTCGAAATTTATTCTTCTTCGCCGCCCTGTAATAAAAAAAAATCTAAATAAAATTAGGTTTGACATTTTCTTTTTGAAATCGTCCACGAATGAAAGTGGCAGCATTAAGTGGACGTGCAGGAACTGATCTTCCATTGATAATGTTCTATTTTAAGTCACGCAACACCCGTCACACGTCATGTCTCTGAATTGCTCAGCTATTTAATAAAATGATGGCGGACAAATCATCAAGCGGTTCTTCTGGCATCTATAAACTGCACGCCAAATATAATTATAAAAAAAAATTTCATTAAAAATGATTTATTTATAAACTATACATAATGTGCAATAATCGACAGACAAATATGTTGTATACAAACATTTGGAAAAATGTAATAAAGAGGCGGGAGTAATTGTGCGGCGGTATGGAAACCACGTAGACCCATCGTGTAAAAAAAGCTTTTTTCCTCTCTCTCTCTCTCTCTCTCTCTCTCTCTCTCTCTCTCTATATATATATATATATATATATATATATATATATATATATATATATATATATATATATATATATATATATATATATATATATATATATATATATATATATATATATATATATATATATATATATATATATATATATATATATATATATATATATATATATATATATATATATATATATATATATATATATATATATATATATATATAATTTTATTTCAAAAATGTTAAAATAATATATAAAATATTTCATATCTGACCACAATAAAATTATTTCTGTGAATCTGAGAGAATATTTCTTAGCTTAAAAAACTTAATCAACAGTAAACTGTTTTCGCAAAATTATACGTTTATCCACCTCGACCTCGCTTTACTGTGGGTATCTGTTATCGGAGAAATTTATGTAACAAAAACCTTTCGAATTTTCTTAGCTAATATTTTTGCAATTTTAGATGTTAAAATTAAAAAAATACTATAAATATGTATATTCATAACAAAATGATTTTAAATAGTCCACCCTATAGCATTTTTAAATTAAAGTTAGATTTTGCACGATCCTGTTTTGACGCAATCTTGAGGCTAATTATAGCCAAGAAAGCAACAAAAAATAATATTGATAGCAACGACCTTGGTAGCCTGTAACGTGAAACTACGTCAAATGTTCTTTGCTGAATACTGAAAGAAATCAGGACTGTTACGTTGAAGGCTCAGTTAAATTTGATATAAATTAAATAGTAAAAAGCTGCGTATCAGTTGTAAGCTGTAAGTTGCATCGAATTTGTCACTCTGCATTTTTTTGATCTTTTTTTGCTCGAGGAAGAAAATCCAAAATTGATTTTAGGAAAATAGAACGGTAGCGCTTATAGCTTATAGGAAATTTTCGTTGAAGAGAGGAAAACGACTTCAGTTCAGTTTTTTGCAAAGCGTGAAGAATATATTGTTGTATCTATATATATAACTAACGGGGTTACCCGGCGTTGCCCGGGGTTTTTAGAGGTTTTTCTAATGTTTGTCTCTCTCGCTCCCATTTCCTTCTCCACTTTCCCGTTTTCGTCGCGTTCCCGGTCGCTTTTCCGCTCTCGGTCGTTTTCCAGCTCCCGGTCGCTTTCCCGCTCAGAAGTTTTGTTATCGATTTTCTCTCTTGCTCGCATTTCCTTCCAAGCTTGCTCTCCAGCTTCCAGTCGCTTTCCGCGTTCCCGGTCGCTTTCCCGTTCCCGGTCGCTTTCCGTTCCCGGTCGCTTTCCCGTTCCGGTCGCTTTCCCGTTCCCGGTCGCTTTCCCGTTCCCGGTCGCTTTCCCGTTCCCGCTCACGCTATCTCTCCCGTTCCCGGTCACGGTTGCTCTCCCATTCCCGGTTACGGTTGCTCTCCCGTTCCCGTTCACGCTCATTTTCTCTTTTCCATTCTTTCATAACTTCTTTTAGCCTATAAAACGTAAAATAGATTTGCTAAGACTATATATATATGAATGTTTGTGGGTTAGTTTGTCTATTATAGAAACGGGAAAGCGACCCGGAACGGACAGCGAGAGGGAACGGAAAAGCAAGCGTGAGCGGGAATGGGAGAGCAAACGTGAGCGGGAACGGGACAGCGACCGGGAACGGGAAAACGCCCGGGAGCCGGAAAGCGACCGGGAGCGGGAAAGCGACCGGGAGCGGGAAAGCGACCGGGAGCGGGAAAGCGACCGGGAGCGGGAAAGCGACCGGCAGCGGGAAAACGACCGAAAACGGGAAAGCGAGCAGGAGTGGGAAAGCAAGTGGGAAAGGAAACGGGAGAGAAAGAGACAAACATTAGAAAAACCTCTAAAAAACCCGGGCAACGCCGGGTATCTCCGCTAGTATATATATATATATATATATATATATATATATATATATATATATATATATATATATATATATATATATATATATATATATATATATATATATATATATATATATATATATATATGTATATGTATATGTATATGTATATATATGTATATATATATGTATATGTATATGTTTCCAATTCACGACGAAATCCAACAGTTGTTCATTTGGCAGTGTACCTATATAGATACATACACACACATACGTACTTTGAATGAGCATATAGTGCCGAAATATTGTAAAAAACACATAATAATAATAATAATGTTTGACAATATTTAGAGTGGCGTAAATCCTAAAGGACTTCAAGGCCACTGAAGGGTTATTTGCAGAGGCAGCCATTTATAGGCGCCTACCCCTTTAGCAAATGCTTAAGGGAGTTACGCTGGTGACGCCGGTAAGGCTTGAACTGCCGACCTAATGATCGACAGGCGAGCGCTCTACCGCTCTGCCACATACATATATACATACATACATACATAAACACAGACACACATATATGCACTTTTTTTTTTATTATAGTTTATAGTCTTTTACACCATGTGTTTTAAGACGCAGACATATATGCACATACACATACATACATACATACATACACACATACATACGCACATACATATATATATATAGTTCCCGCTCGCTCATCCGCTCCGCTCATTTTGTGACGGATTTCAAATTTTTTTTCTCTATATTTGATTCCCCTTGACTCTCAAGGTTGTGTGAAAATTTCATTACGATCGGATGAATGGTGTAGCAATGCATAAAGGACATATATATATATATATATATATATATATATGAATATATATATATATATATATATATATATATATATATATATATATATATATATATATATATATATATATATATATATATATATATATATATATATATACATACATATATATATATATATACAAACATTCATTTTTATATATATAGAAAATAAGAATATGCATGTAAGTAATTTATGCATTGCTACACCATTCATCCGATCGTAATACAATTTTCACACAAGCTTGAGAGGCAATGGGAGACAATTATAGTGAAAAAAATTGAAATCGGAGACAAAATGAGCGGAGCGGGAGATCGAGCGGAAACGAAAATTAGAAAATGAGCGGAAACGGAAAAGCAAGAAAAAACAAAATAGCAACTGAGAGCGAAAAAGCGAGCGGGAAAAGTAAAGCGACCAAGAGCGGGAATGCGTCCGGGATCGGGAAACCGACCGGAAGCGGGAAAGCGAAAAAGAGCGAGAAAACGGCCGGGAGCGAGAAAGCGACCGGGATCAGGAAAGCAACCGCAAGCGGGACAGCGGACGGGAACGGAAGAACGACCGAGAGCAAGCGGGGAAGGAAACCTGAGCTAAAGAGACAAACATTAGAAAAACCTCTAAAAATCCTGGGCAACGCCGGGAACCCCACCAGTGGAATATAAAATATACCTAAAGCATTCTTAGCATAAGTATCACGAACACCTGTAATAATTAGACTGTATTTACTGCCGACCGATATGATTTGACTGTCATTAGTGTCATTAGTGTCATTTCAATATTTTCAATATGGTTAATTCACTAAAAATTATATTTCTCGTTAATAATTCAAGCTGACCTGGTTTGATAAATGTATAATAGATGATTTATTAATTGATCAGTTACGGCCTATATAAGTTTTATTACTTCTGTTTATTACTTCTATAGCATGTTCCTATGATCGCTAGTTAACATCAACAAAATATCCGTGTAAACAGGAAAGCAATAAAGAGTTGTTAAATAGAGCATATCGGTTCAAAACTATCCGCGATACCGATAGTTTACGGGTACTGCTAGCTGGAAATATCGAGGTGATCCAATAACCTAACCGATACCTGTAGGGTCGGTAGTTATTGAAATAATACAGGAATAACTCACAAGTTTGATTTTGTTGGAGTTTTCGGTTGAGAGAATTTTAGAACTGAAGCATTCCGATTCGAAACGTTCCAAGTAAGACTTAAAAATAAATTAAAAAAAATTCACTAAGCAATCAAAACAAGTTAAAGTTTTGTTAATCACATATTTTCTTACTTTGAGAATTCCTGCCGTTTTGAGCATCATTTTGCACGAATATTCGTTTTCATACAAGAGAGATGAAATCGGTTCTTCGGAGAAGCTCTTTTGAAATTCTTTAGCACTGGTTACTGATCGTTTTCCACCTGGAAACCAACCCTTGCTGAAGTGGTAGGCTTGTCCATCACAGACGTAAACAGAAATTTCCAGAACCAACATAAATACGACCATGAACTTTAACGGGGAACAGGCTTCGGACATCGTTTTCTTGATCTGTAAAATAATTTAATAATTAATTTTATTACGTTATGAACTGTAACTAATATATAAAAGCACTTTTTTTTATAAAATTTTAAAGTTTGTAGAAATGCATTCTTTTTTATTTGCTTATAAAGCAAAAACCCTGATTAATTCTTATTAAAAAATTTTCCATAATCCTTAGTTGGAAGGCAGGCACCATATGTGTGTGGGGAGTAAAGCACCATATATGCGACTGTTTCTAGTTGTTGAAGTGGTTGCCCGCAGACAAAGTAGTCTTCTACATCACTAAAATAAATGTTAATTTAATTTACTTTAATTCAAGTTACTTTATTTTCTCTCAATCTATTTGGAAAAATATTGAAGTTGCAGTTAGGTCAACGTTTTTTAGCTTAAAGTTTAAAATATTTCACGATAAATTCATACTTTTTCAAAATGATTGAAAAAAAAACAAAAATACATTAGTTTTTGTACTGCAGAAAAGAAAGAAAAGAAGAAGAGATTCTTATCGGTGACGATTAATTACACAAGCGAGAAATGTGCCATCAAGTTTGTAACGATTGAAATTTTTCATCGAAAGTATCTGACGAGAATCATGTTTATCCGATGGCGTCCAATGAAATGTTAATAATAAATAACCAAAATGTATATAGTTGTGCAAATATGTGTTTATCAATATTTTTAGCTCATTTTTGGAAACTTGTTTCTAAAAAGGAAGTTTAATAATAAATAAACTTTAATTGTGTGGCTGGCTGGCGAAGAAAACTTGAAAACTAGACATCGTAGAGAGCTCGTGTTTTTTGCATTATGTTTGTATCTAAAAGTTATTCTGAAGATGATTAGTTAAATTGTTATCATTTTTTAAAGCTAAAAACACTAATCTGCCACGCTAAATAGGCATGTTCTCAAGTCACATCGATAAAAAAACAAAGCCATTTGTATTTTTATTATTACCAATGCTTTAATTAACTCGTCGTCTCTGTTTGTTTCTCTGTCTGTCTCTTTGTTTCTCTGTCTGTTTCAAATCATGCAATCAATTTTTGAGTCACTTCCTGATGATAGATTTTTTTCAAATTTTTCATACATGCTCAAAATAGAAGACAATGCAATATTCAATTATTAGTTTTACAATAAGTCAATTAATTTAGTTAATTTTAATTAATTTCGATATTTCGATATAATTCAGATATTTCGACTTAAATATAAAATAAAAGAGTAATATAAGAAAAAATTGATTGCAAAATTTGTGTTTTAATTACATATAAAAAGCATTGGGTTTTAAAAATTCGTTTTTAATTTACTTGTTTTTCTTTTGTTTACCACCTTTATCCACCGCATTCATTCAAACCTTAATTATTATTTTTGCTTCTAATTAAACTGCAACTCAGTAGATAATAGTTCAAGTAATTATATATTTTGTCTCTTTTAAATATTACCGGTTACGAATCGCAATAAATGGAAATTAAGTGCTCATACCAATGAGATTATTTTTAATCATCAATGTAAATCGAGGAATATACCTACAGGCAAATTATTGTCTGTGAGACTGCTATACAATAAATAATTGTGTAAGGTATATTCATATTTGATTAATGAATATTCATATTTGATTAATGAATATTCATATTTGATTAATGAATATTCATATTTGATTAATGAATATTCATATTTGATTATTGAATATTCATATTTGATTAATGAATATTCATATTTGATTAATGAATATTCATATTTGATTAATGAATATTCATATTTGATTAATGAATATTCATATTTGATTAATGAATATTCATATTTGATTAATGAATATTCATATTTGATTAATGAATTTAAAACAAAAATCACGAAAAGTTACCTCACATCGTTATTTTCTGGTTTTCAAAACCAAACTTCATAGATACATTTATGAGGAATGCTTATAAATATTGATCTGTATATTTTAAGAACATTCGGAGATTTTGATGTATTTTGTCATCAATATAATTTAAATAATTGTTTTTAATGGAGATAAAGTCATCATATACTTCTTTAAAGCTGTTTTAGAAATACAACTTTTTCAGTTTTTTTTTTACACGAAGTTGATTCCTCCAAGAGTTTTCAAATTACAAATTTATAAAACTGTGATGAGAAAACAAAACTTTTTTGTGTGTATTATTTAAAAAAGTTTCTCGCCAGAACATCAAAAAATGGATGATATCGCAACAAACGTCGCAAGTTGAACAGAATTCTAAGCCGCAAAACTACAGTTACAGAAATTTTTCAAAGCAGAACGGGGTTTCCGCGGTAGCGTAGCCAGGGTTTATGGCACCCGGGTCAAAGTCTAAGAAATGCGCCCCTAAAAACCCCCATCTGTTAACTTTTCCTTATAAAATAGCTTCGGGGGAGTAGTCGCAGATACTTTCCCCAAAAATTTCCAAAACCTTATACATTTTTGCCTCCTCTTATGCTGATTTTGCACCCCTCTTTAGCGCCCCTAGCTACAGGTGCGGGAGGCGGCTGCCCTCCGTGATCCCTCGCTACGCTGCTGGGATTCCGCATGATTCAAATTTTTAAAAAACGAGAAAAGGACGGGTGGATTAAAACCAATGATAGGTTTTCTGCGGTTCTATGCCAAGATACGCCACAGCACATAGCAATATCAAAGGTAATTACATTTCTCAATTCGATTTGTGATTAAAATATTTTCAAAACAAATTCAACATTTCTGAAAATAGTTCGAAGTTCAAAAGCTTCGACAGTCAAAAGCTTCGAGTGACGTCACGCTAAAAAAATTATTCTCAGGAATTTTTGAGTTGCTGATCGACGCGAAAAGTTGTCGCTAATTTGCATATCGCGTACCTCGAGACGCTGTTGGGTTAATACGGGTCGAGATATGAAAAGATGCGTTTTATAAAAATAGATGACAGGGAAAGAAACTTATAGTTTATAATTTTTTAACTTGTTACATTTAAACTGTGATTTTTTTTGCAAATGTAAATCTTTAATAAATTGAGAATGAAACACTCATTTGACAAAAATCATGCTTTTTTAGAAAAAATAAACTTTCTTAACTAATAAAATTGAATTAAATGAGCTATAAAAAACTGCCAATGCTTGTCACTAATAACAACATTTATTTGATTTTTAATCTTAAATCTGACTTGATTAGTTTTGTTTTCTATTTAATTTTCTCTTTTATAACCGCTGTAAATTTTTCATGAAAAATGTATATATTAGGTAGTTACGCTTTGTAAAACAATGCCAACTAAAAGACATTATAAATTAATTTCATCCAAACATTGCATGCACATCATAGAATGGCTGGATATTTCTAGAATTTATATAATTTTAAATTACTTATCTATATCAGTTTCAACGTCTTGAAAACGCTCAGCATATTATACCTATTTTGTTTTGTAAGAATAAGCCTTTAAATTTTTGACGTCTTGAGTAGGTAACATTAAACCCGGTTTTTTATTTGCTTAGTAAAGATGAAATCAATTACAATATAACACTTCAGACACAAATTATAGTATTTTCATTTAAAAAAAAATTAAATTTCTAAAAAATATTTCAAGTACTTACTTTAAATAAATTTATAATTTGGAGAACACCTGACTCTTGACTCTTCTTTAACTTTTTTTATACCTGAAAGAAACCTATGAAAACAAAACCAAATTCTTGTTCTGGTGTTAAATTCTGTCGCAATCGAACTTTGAAGAGATGCAATTGCAGTGCAAGACGGCTTTTATACGGTTACTTATCATATGAATGTCCCTATGAAAAATTCAGTTTGACGCAGTATGCAGCCTTTCCCGTTATAGTATTTGTAGAATATGTGTGATCTCGTTTGATATTTGATATTTCTCGCTCGGTTGGTACATTTGAAAATGTTGGCCGTCGGGCTGTTATGAAAAATTTAGAGAAAGCGCTGAAGGTTAAAAAAAGCATCAAGGAAATCGTGTGGCATTTAGAGATATTTAATAATTTAAAGACCATCAACTTAAGAATAGATCGTTAAAACGACTGAAAGTCTGCGTGCAGATTATTTCTTTTCCTTAATGTTCAAAATCTTAAGCACGTTTTACATATTATCGTTGAGAGGGGTCACATTGACTATGTAATCAGGCCCTCAATTCTATTTAATTGGGGATTGTCGCTAATTTCTCGGCCTGAAAACGTTCCCTTAAGATTGCTAAAAGCAGAGATTTTGTAAAAGTCATCAACAGATTAGCTGGTTAATTCAAAGCCAATTATTCTATGTTTGAAGAAAAAGTTTAAAACACGAACATGATTCTTTACCATTACAAAGTTTAAACTTGTCGAAGTTTTGCTCTAATCTTTAATGCGTAGTGCTCTAACCAAAATTCGTCAAATTCCTATGCTGATGAGTGTAGTTTTAGACTTATTTAAAATATCTTGTCTTTATATGTATAGTTTTATCACGGCTCACTCAAATGTTTTACCTATAACTCTTACAACGCAATACAGTACAACTGTCACTTAGTGTCATGCCGAAAGTAAACTACTGTCTTACACAAAGGCAAGAATGTTACAACAGAACTGGTTCAAGATTTTTAACTTGCGGTGTGGAGTTGGGTCAAAATAAAATTGTTGGACAAATTTTTAATAAACAAATTTAATGACAAAATCTTTTTTTAAGTAAAAATATAAACTCAAAACATTTCATTTTGCTGTTTACAATCTATTACTGGCAGAGTTACCCGGCGGAATATTTCTAAATGGTAGTATGCGGCAATACAGAGAGGTCGACTAGCAGCCTAAGAAGGGCGTGGCTTAAGGCTAGACTTAAATCGCACTCAGTTCCACATTTTCAAAGTTATGTTGTGGATATTAATAAATATATTAATATAAGTGTCGCAAATAGTATGAATTGTTGATTTAGTTACTTTAAAGTTAGTTTGAGTAAATTAGAATAAAACTTACTTATAATTCGTAAATTGCCTTGACTTCACATTCATGTTATTATTACTATTAATATTATTACCCACTAGTAAAAATGTTCTTTTTAATCACTTTTCATCCATTTGCAACGACGAGAATTGTAATTGAAGAAATTATTAGTTAAAAAATAGATAAAATGAAACAATCAGGATTAACTGGCCATTTCCAGTTATATAAAGCCATCTTCAGAACCCTATGTTAAAACAATAAATTAAATATTATAAACGTTGAAATAGTTGAGTTAAAAATCAGAAATAATTATAAGTTATGTTTAGACAGTGACGTTGAATAGGAGCTAAGCTGAATCGACTTTAACCTAACAAATTAATACACTATTGACGAAGGAAACATATTGAAATTTAAGTTGAAACCACATAAAGAAAAAGCGACCACATTATATGTAGCTCATTTAATATAGATAGTTTTATATATCTATATATATATAATGTCCTGATTGACTGACTGACTGACTGACTGACTGACTGACTGACTGATAATCAACGCCGAGCTCAAACGCCTCATTCTAGGACCGTGAAATTTGGAACTTATATTACTTTTATAGCGTAAGCACCCACTAAGAAAGAATTTTTAAAAATGTTGCTCCTGGGAGGATGAAACTGGAAAACAAATGTTTTTCTAAAACAACGTATATCTTGAAAACCCAAAACGAAGGGCTTTTGAAATTTATCTAGATTCTTCTTAAAAATTGGGGTTAAGGTACGGAGTTGGGTTGCCAACCGTCCCGGTTTTGCCGGGACAGTCCCGGAATTGGCATACGGTGTCCCGTGCCCGGGTTTAGTTGGTTGTGTCCCGGAAAATAATAATAAAAGTATGTTATACAAATAAATAAAAAAATTACTTATTTATTGATAAAATTTTTAAGCCAATAACAAAGAACGGTGACATGAAATTATTTAGTTTTCTAAATTGTTTTATCTTTTCTTTCCTTATTGGTCGATTTGCTAAACATGGCGTCTGCTAGCTTTTCTAAATCCGAAATAACAAATTCACCTAAAAATAATAGCTTGTTGACTCCACCAAAAAAATTAAAGCGTTAATGTGAATTTCGGTAAGAGTGGTTGTCGAAAGACGGTTTAACCTGGCTCAGTAAGGTTGACGAGTTCACCGCTTATTGTTCTATTTGCCGCCTGTCATTTTCTGTTAAATATGAAAGTAAAACAGCAGTGATGAGTCATTCCGAATCGACAAAACATAAAAAGGTGTTGCATCACAGAATGAAAATAAAGCAATTTTGTCATTTTTTGTGAAAAAAAATACAACTGATGAAAACAAAATAATTTTCTCGGAATTGGTTGCAACCTATCACGGGATTGTGCATCACCATAGTTATGCCAGTCAAGACTGTTGCTACAAATTGTTAGCAAAACTGTGTCCAGATTCGTTAATAGCCACAAATTTATCATGTGGTCGCACTAAAGCCACAAGCTACGTAGAAAATATTCTAGGACCTAAAGCCCAGGAAATAGTTGTTACTGAATTGAAAGGAGCTAATTATTTTAGTATTAGTTCAGATGCTTTTAATAAAGGAAATAAAAAACTTTTTCCTATTACTGTTAGGTACTTTTTAAGGAAAGAAGGTCTAAAAATTGCCTTTTTGATTTTTATAATGATAGTGATGAAACCAGTCAAACCATCACTATCAAATTAAAAAAAAACAATTGAAAGTTTTGATCTTGAATTGCAATCAGTCTCTTAATACAGTGCAGATAATAAAGTGCATCTGTTAACTTTGGAAAACATTCATCTGATTTTCAAAGATTAATTCAGCACAACAAAAACATTGTCCAAGCTTATTGCAATTGTCATGTAATGGACAATTGTGTTAAATATGGTTTTAAAGCATTTGAAACAAATTAAAATTATTGATTTATATATATATACTAGCAGTGCCCGTAGCGGCTTCGCTCGCATGAAATTAGAGAATTAGAACCGTGCATACATAGTAGAGTACCCACTGCACGGATCAATTTTTCAGGTCTCGGCTCCGCCCGTCGACAACTTGGCCCAGCCCGTTTCAAAAACCGAAATTCCTGGCCCGGCACGGCCCGTCTAATATGGGCCCGGCCCGTTTTTACAGGCGTAGAAGTTCTATATACTTGATGAAAAACTTCGGCCCGTCCCACCTTGACTTCAGGTTTTAGCCCGGCCCGTCTGAACATCCTAAAATCACTCAAATGTCTATATACTTGGTTAAAAATATCGGCCCGTTCCATCTTGATTTAAGGTTTGGGCAGGGCCGTATAAAAACCCTAAAATAACGGCATGGCCCGTTGCGTCTTAAAACACATGGTGTAAAAGACTATAAACTATAATAAAAAAAAAAAAAAAAAAAGGCTTGGCCCGTCCGTCCGGTGATAAACTAAACTCATCTACTTTTAACCGGCCCAAAACCTCAAAATACTAATTTTCACATCTGTAGCATTTACAGTTTTGAGTAGCAGTTATTTTAAAATCAAATAACCCCTTTTCCACTTCACATTTGAGGTCCTGGAAACCAAATTTTCAAAAAATGGTAAAACACGTATATCTTTATTTTTAGAATAGAAACTAAATACTAATTTTTACATCTGTGGTATTTACAGTTTTTGAGTAGCAGTTACTTTAAAAAACAAATAACCCTATTTTCCACCCCACATTTGAAGTCCTGGAAACCAAATTTTCAAAAAATGCTAAAACACGTATTTCATTATTTTCAAAGTATAAACTAAATATTAATTTTTACTTCTGTAGCATTCACAGTTTTTGAGTAGCAGCTACTTTAAAAACCAAATAACCGAATTTTCCAACCCACATTTGAGGTCCGGGAAACCAAATTTGTAAAAAATTGTGAAACACGTATATCTTTATTTTTAGAAAAGAAACTAAATAATAATTTTTACATCTGTTGTATTTACTGTTTTTGAGTAGCAGTTACTATAAAAGACAATTAGCCCTATTTTCCACCCCACATTTGAAGTCCTAGAAACCAAATTTTCAAAAAATTCTAAAACACGTATTTCATTATTTTTGGAGTAGAAACTAAATACTAATTTTTACTCCTGTAGCATTAACAGTTTTTGAGTAGAAACTACTTTAAAAACCAAATAATCCAATTTTCCAACCCACATTTGAGGTCCGGGAAACCGAATTTTCAAAAAATGGTGAAACACGTATCTTTTTATTTTTTAAAAAGATTCTAATTTTTGGTTTTCGAGATATACATTGTTTTAGAAAAAAGTTTGTTTTCCAGTTTTTTCCCCTCAGGAGCAAAATTTTCAAAAATCCTTTCTTAGCGGATGTTTACGCTATAAAAGTAATAAAAGTTCCAAATTTCACGTTCCTAGGATGAGGCGTTTGAGCTCGGCGTTGATTATCAGTCAGTCATCAGTCAGTCAGTCAGTCAGTCAGGACATGTTCTTTTATATATATAGACTAGCAGTGCCCGTAGCGGCTTCGCTCGCATGAAATTAGAGAATTTGAACCGTGCATACATAGTAGAGTACTGCACGGATGAATTTTTTAGGTCTCGGCTCGGCCCGTCGACAACTTGGCCCAGCCCGTTTCAAAAACCGAAATTCCTGGTCCGGCACGGCCCGTCAAATATGGGCCCGGCCCGTTTTTACAGGCCTAGAAATTCTATATACTTGATGAAAAACGTCGGCCCGTCCCACCTTGACTTCAGGTTTAGCCCGGCCCGTCTGAACAGCCTAAAATCAATAAAATGTCTATATACTTGGTTTAAAAATCTCGGCCCGTCCAGCCTTGATTTAAGGTTTGGGCAGGGCCGTATGAAGACCCTAAAATAACGGCTTGGCCCGTCCGTCCGCTGATAAACTGAACTCATCTACTTTTAACCGACACAATACCTCAAAATACTAATTTTCACATCTGTAGCACTTACAGTTTTTGAGTAGC
The DNA here is from genome assembly GCA_963978895.1 of Erpobdella octoculata. Classification (NCBI taxonomy): domain Eukaryota; kingdom Metazoa; phylum Annelida; class Clitellata; order Hirudinida; family Erpobdellidae; genus Erpobdella; species Erpobdella octoculata. The sequence continues at coordinate 36,192,374 of OZ022239.1, forward strand.
AGTTATTTTAAAATCAAATAACCCTTTTTTCCACAATGCTTTTATTTACTCGTCGTCTCTGTTTGTCTTTCTGTTTCTCTGTCTGTTTCAAATCTTGCAATCAATTTTTGAGTCACTTCCTGATGATAGATTTTTTTCAAATTTTGCATACATGATCAAAATAGAAGACAATGCAATATTCAATTATTAGTTTTACAATAAGTCAATTAATTTAGTTAATTTTAATTAATTTCATTTTTATATGGGAAGAAATATAAAATTGATTGCAAAATTTGTGTTTTAATTACATATAAAAGCATTGGGTTTTAAAAATTCGTTTTTAATTTACTTGTTCCACTTCACATTTGAGGTCCTGGAAACCAAATTTTCAAAAAATGGTAAAATGGTATATCATTATTTCTGGAGTAGAAACCAAATACTAATTTTTACTCCTGTAGCATCTACAGTTTTTGAGTAGCAGTTACATTAAAAACCAAATAACCTTATTTTCCACCCCACATTTGAGGTCCTGGAAACCAAATTTAAAAAAAAATTGTAAAACACGTATATCATTATTTTTGGAGTAGAAACTAAATACTAATTTTACTTTTGTAGCAATTTCAGTTTTTGAGTAGCAGTTACTTTAAAAACCAAGTAATCCTATTTTCCACCCTATATTTGAGGTCCTGGAAACCAAATTTTCATAAAATGGTAAAACACGTATATCATTATTTCTGGAGTAGAAACCAAATACTAATTTTTACTCCTGTAGCATCTACAGTTTTCAAGTAGCAGTTACATTAAAAACCAAATAACCTTATTTTCCACCCCACATTTGAGGTCCTAGAAACCAAATTTTAAAAAAATGGTAAGACACGTATATCTTTATTTTTAGAATAGAAACTAAAAACTAATTTTTACATCTGTGGTATTTACAGTTTTTGAGTAGCAGTTACTTTAAAAAACAAATAACCCGATTTTCCACCCCACATTTGAAGTCCTGGAAACCAAATTTTCAAAAAATGCTAAAACACGTATTTTATTATTTTTGGAGTAGAAACTAAATACTAATTTTCACTCCTGTAGCATTCACAGTTTTTTGAGTAGCAGCTACTTTAAAAACCAAATAACCCAATTTTCCAACCCACATTTGAGGTCCGGGAAACCGAATTTTCAAAAATTAGTGAAACAGGTATTTTTTTATTTTTCAAGAAAAATCCATACACCAAATTTCAAAATCTCATTTTTGGTTTTCGAGATATACATTGTTTTAGAAAAAAGTTTGTTTTTCAGTTTCTTCCCCTCAGGAGCAAAATTTTTAAAAATCCTTTCTTAGCGGATGTTTACGCAATAAAAGTAATATAAGTTCCAAATTTCACGTTCCTAGGATGAGGCGTTTGAGCTCGGCGTTGATTATCAGTCAGTCAGTCAGTCAGTCAGTCAGTCAGTCAGGACATGTTCTTTTATATATATAGATATATATATATAAGTGAACATATCAACAAACCATTATAATTTTTAATGCAAAAAAATGTAAAAATTAATGTCCCGGAATGACTTTTTCCAAAGTTGGCAACCCTAGTACGGAGTCGAAACTTTCACTAAACCATCATCGGAAAGTAATTATAAACAGAGCGAAAACAGGGCAATAGAGCCGCAGCGCCTGTCAACAGTTTATGCAAGTATTCTTGTACGTTAGTTACCTACTTTTACATCTCGTGTCTCATTTCTCAAGTTAAACGTTGTTTTCCTACTTCAGTATCCATCATCATTGCGTTTCTAGTACATTTGCTATTCGTTCTAGTTGTTTTTCAAGTTTTATTGTTTCTTATTATAGTCAAAATATTTCAATTTTGTAACTTTAAGAGCTCTTGGTAATTAAGTTTATTAAAACGTCAAACACAGCTATAAACATGCATTTGTTAAATAAAATTATCAAAATTAAGATATCCGGTAACGCAAAGTCCGCCCACTAGCCCGTAAGCTTCTCCGTAATAAAAATCTATATAAAAATGACTGTCAGTGTGTATGTATGAACTTATGCATTTCTACATCATTCATCCGATCGTAATGATATTTTCATACAACCTTGAGAGTCAATGGAGGAAGGTCTTCTGTGTAAATAACTACTAATTCTCACGCCTTTGAGCCAGATTTTAGTTTTGATAAGGCGTGTCACTATATCACAGCTGTATTGTTTTGATCAAAATATGCTAAAGCCAATTTGTATTATAACTTTGAGTCACTTGTTTGTGTAGAAGCAACACTCATAGTTTAGTCTTTTAATTTTTTAAGTTTTATTATTCTTTTATCTTTTGTGCATTATTGAATTGTATTGTTAATTTTGCACATAAACGTACTCTTGAAAACAATAAACGATTCAATTAAATGATTGGCTTTGTAATACGTTGTCGCTATAATATAAGGTGCTTAAGAAATTGCAAGTCTGTTAGAGGACCTAAAACCAAATACTGAAATGTCGCTCTGTGATTATAAAACTTAAAAATTTCATTACTTAATTAAATATTAAGAGCGTTGTTTATACAAAAAAAGTGTTTTTTACTTATACTTGTTTTTATTAAATAAACAAGAACAACAAAAAGTGTTTTTTACTTATTATTATTTTTATTAAATCCAGGGCCGTAACCAGCTATGGGGCCGGGAAGTCCAGGCTCCCCAGTTTTGTTCAGGCCCCCCAGTTTTGATCGGGCCCCCCAGTTCAATCAGCCCCCCCCCCCACTTTTTGTCGGGCCCAAGCTCAATCATGCCCCCAGTTTTTTGTATTGCTGTCCAATTCAACAAAGCAAATGTAGGTGTCTTATTGGACCCGCTCGAATTTTGAGTCAATGTTATGACGGAACCAGTGTAATCAGCGGCGAAAAGGGAGGTGTCCAGAAAATATTGCAAAACACTCTGGTCGCCGAACTCCGTACGTGCACTGCTATAATCACCAACACCATCTTGTGGTTGCGCACGCTATGCTATGGAATCAGAGATGAAGGTGAAAAACGTTTTTGGCTTATGTGAGCAATTGTATGTGTTTTTCCGCTGAAATTTTGTTACTAACATATATGGAGGTGACACAATAAAGCGGTTATTTGCTCAAAGGCCCTTATCAGCCTGCAATGGTTGTCAAAAACAACAGAGCCAAAATTTTGCAGATCCTCGCAATTGTTTCCAACTTAGAAAAAGCTCCGGCTGATGTGTTGGTTGAAGCAACCAGTGATATTTTAGTAACGAAAACTAAAACTAATACGAAAAAGATCGACCATAGTTAACGAAAACTATAACGAAACGAAAATTGAATGTCACAACTAAAACTAAACTAAAACTAGAATGGTTTGTCCTAGAACTAACTAAAACTATAATAAATAAACTCAAATATTTAGCTACTTTTTCGTTATTTGACAAAAGTTTGTAATTAAAATTTTAATGATCATAGACATCGATGTATTAAGAAACATAAACAAAATTAATTTCATTTCTTCGGTTTCTCAATATCGTCCTGAAATTATTCTCCGTATTTGACAAAAGTTGGTGTGTTGTTTTTGCCACCGATATTAATTTGGCAAGTTTAGTTAAACAGTTTTCTGGTCGCAAGCGGGTAGCAGTGTGTGTACTTATTTTAAATTTGAAGAAACAGAAAACAAAAGTCGATGTCTCGTGGCTTTAGCGAATGGTTCAAAATGCGACGCATTTGTTGCAACTAAGAATCCGACTTATCTTAAAAACCATCTTCAACATCACCACAAGGAAATTTTTAATGACATGATTGAGTTGGAACAAAACCAATTCAGTGTCAATGCAAGCAAGAAGATTCGAATTGATGGTTAGTTTTAATTTGCTACTATAGTATATCGATAATGTAGCTAGCATGATAATTTTTTTTAGAAATACTTGATTTTAACTTATTTATGTAATTGGTTTTCAGTTGAAACATATTTTATGTGTATAGGTTGAACTCCAACCCTATCTACATAAGCAGCCATCAAGTCAACCGCAATTGTCGACAGTCCACTCAACGATGAAAGATTTTCCCCTGCTTTCAGCAAAATTGGCTGAACATTCAACAAGGCAATTGGTTCTTGATGTGGATGCTGTACTGCTAAAAAACCATCTCAATATATTAAAGAAGTCAGCTCATCCCTATATAATTACAGCCTCTCTTCAATTGAGTTCTGGTACCAGAAGCAACAGTTGAATACTTCAGTCCTCTGATTGCGCTGGATCTGATATTGGCACCAGCTTCGCAAGCTTTTGTGGAGCGACTTTTCTCAGTTTGTAGGATTTTGACAGCTGGCAGAAGCAACAGGATGGTAAAATCATTGAGTATGCGTGATTGGTTTAAAGTAGACCAAGATATACTTGTTGAAATGGACAGTTAATATTTATTATATTGAAATAAAAATATATGGGCAAAAATTTCAATCGTGTCGGAATAAACTAATAATAACTAAACTAAACTAGAATGATAGCACCAAAACTATATAGAAACTAAAATAATTGCATTTAGGAAAACTAAAACTAAATAAAATAAAAATGACTTTAGTCAAAACTAACTAAAACTAAAATGATTTTCATAACTAAAATATCACTGGAAGCAACGGGGCTCCTCAACAAAGTTTCAAAATACTGAGCTTGCTGTCACCGGTCGCAAGGTCGCTAGTGCAATGTGTCTCTTGCTATGGAACTGATCTTCACAACTTAAGAGAGCCTTCTTGCCTTGCGGTCTGCAGAGGTCTTTGATCAAATGACAGATGCTGCTGGCTTTCCATCAAATTAGGATGACCATGTAGTATCAGTAAAGCGCAAACGAATTCAGAGCACCTCCACTTTAGATTATTACCATGTTATTGGTTCTAAAGTTACTTCACGCGAGCTCATGAGGCGTGCTTTCTACAACATCATAGATTCTGTCCATTTTGAAATGAACCACTCAGTTGACGAGTCCATCTCGGCTTTGTTTCAAGCTGTAGAATCCTTCGTTTCATCATCTCAGAACTTTTTTGTTGAGATGTGCTTGGAACCACTCAACCAGCTCCTTTGCCTGGACCTAGATGCGTTCGCTGGTGAATTGCCTATTGTAATGCCACTGTGTCGTAACAAATTCCAGCCAAATTCGTCGTTGGAAGATGCAACATATGCAATGCTGCAGTACCGTGACGCATTTTTAAATGTGTATCAGCTGTGTGCCGGAGCATGCACCATCAGTGTGTCGACTGCTACGTGCGAGAGCAGTTTCTCCACTCTCGCGCGGATTTTGCGCTTTATCGCCAATCAAAGGGCCTTGAGCGTAAATTTCAACTGGTACTACTTGATTTTAAGGATTTTATGCTAAAAGTAGATCGGAACATTTTCGTAGAAAAGTTTGCCCAGAAATCGCGCCTTATCTGACATTATGACCCATATGTGTTGTGTTTTTTTTATTCAGTTTTTCCGTGTAAATTATAATTGTTTGTAAATGATGTGTTATTGTTTTATTTACATGCTTCGGGAAATTTTCATGTTGATTCAGAATATTTTCAAATTCAATTAAATATGGTAGAATAAGATTCAAATTTCAATCGCTAAACCTGTTTTTTGCGTGAAGCACATTTTGAGGGTCAAATCACTGTAATATGCAACTTATGTGAACAGAAAATTTATAGTGCCCCCCAAATTTCTTGGGCTCCCACTTCCAAATTCCTGGTTACGGCCCTGATTAAATTGAATATTTAGAAACAATTTGACAAAAGTGCCAACTTTTTAGGCTGCGCTTGTACTTGTTCATATCATATTAATTGATCAATATACTTTTCTCCGAGGATATTCACTCACGCGAATGTTGCAAACGCATTAAAAAACATTAGTGCTAGATGCCAGTGTCACGGTTGAGAAACTTCCTACCAAGTTCAAACTTGGACTTCTAGATACACATTATTGGTAGATAGTTGGTTATAGAAAAGTTTGCTCTTGTTAAATATGTATTTAATTCTACAGTTTCTGTGCAAACAGTAATGAGCAAGTTATTTCAAACAGTGAAGAGTTTCAAAAATCCAAAAATAATATTATTGACTACATTGTCAAATAAAGATTTAATTTTATGATAATAGCTTAAAATATCTCCGGACGTTTTAACTGGGAACAATTTGGTCTTAGACATTTTGTATATCACAAAAAAATTTAAGAAACATACGCGTTGTTCTGTTTTCTCACTGTTCTGTTCAATCAATCAATCAAATTTATTTAACGCTAATGTCGTAAACGAATCTGAGTTTCTTCACTGTTCTGTTTTATCATATTCTGTTTTGTCTGTCATGTTCTCTTTTATCATGTTCAGTTTCATCATAGAACCCCTTAAATCTAAGTCACCAGAATACCTTAACTACGCTGCAGGCAGATGTGTTAATGAAGGGGCGTGGCCTGTCGTGAACCGACCCGGCTTTGTAAATATGCGACCTGGAACGGGAAAGCGACCGGGAACGGAAATGCGACCGGGAACGGGAAAGCGACCGGGAACGGAAATGCGACCAGGAACGGGAAAGCGACTGGGATGGGAGCGGAAGAGCAAGCGGAAAAGGAAACAGAAGCGAGAGAAAAATGATAGAACCTCTAAAAACCCTGGGCAACTCAGGGCAACACCGGGTACCCCGCTAGCTCCTTAGATTAACTTCACCGCCGGTCTTGCTCATTTGCTTTCTTGCTTGAATGTTTGCAAACCTTGGAAAAGAAAATCGAGCTGATATTTGAAATATAGGCTCGCTCCTCATTATAAAACATTCTATTAAGGTTTGAAAAAAATTTAACTGAAAATGTATCTATGTTATAAAATAAAATAAAATACAAATAAATAATTGTTTGCAAATATAAATTTAAAAAATGTCATTTTACTAGAAAATTTTGCAATAAATGAAAGGCCGGCAAATCTTGAAATGTAACGAATTTGTGAAAAAATTCGTTTTTTACGACTAGTATACACTTTCTATGTTGATGTTTTTAATGTCCTGTCAAATATCGCTTAGCCGCTCCACCTCAAGAAATCATTCATTATGTTTACAAGTAAGATTTATTTACGACTATAAAACTTTAAATAAGAATTTTTTATTTTTTAGAGATTTTAATTTACAGGAAGAATTGTTCATCAGGCTGTGTTCAGACATTTTAATAGCACTGTTGTGCTCAATGTAGCAGACAAACAACTTTTGAGCAAGCTACGCAAAACAACTGGTTTTCCTTTTATAAATTGCAGCAAAGCTTTAGAAAAATTTAACAATGACATAAAGCAGGTAGGTTAAATCAAATAACATGTTTTTTCAATTGGCAAGACTTGGGAAATTGCTTTTATTAATTTCTTTTGATCCCTAAAATTACAAGTCTCTTTGACAGGCTGAAATATGGTTGAGAGAGGAGGCACAAAAAGAAGGCTGGTCCAAAGCTACAAAACTTCAAAGCAGGCCAATGTCTCATGGTCTCATTGGAATTTCCACTTCAGATAACTTGACAACAATGGTGGAAGTGAGTATTTTTATTAGGTTTTATTTTGTATTATTAAAAAATTAACAGAAAATTTCTGGATTATTTTCTGCAGGTAAATTGTGAAACAGACTTTGTAGCCAGAAACATCAAATTCCAGAACTTTGTTGCATCAGTTGCTGATGCACTGTTGCATCATGGCAAGCAATCGAACATTAAAAAGGTAGTTTCATTACTTCAGTTTCAGAAACATTAGAAATTGCAAAAATCTTAATTTTCTAATTGGAAAATTAGTTTTTTTTGCCATTTTCAGGTGTTTTTAAATTCTTTATATTAACACATATCCTCTGTCTGATTGATTTAACTCAAACCCATTTCCTGTCATCCAATCAATCTGAAACTTGGTCCATAGACTCGCTAGGACCAAAATTTAATTATGAGATATTCACGCACTCACACACATACACACTGATTTAATTATACTAACATCTAATTTGCATGTAATTTTAACTGCTTTTTCAAATTTTTAACAGCACAAAAGTCATGAAAAACCTTTTTTAAATCTATATATATATATATATATATACTAGCAGTGCCCGTAGCGGCTTCGCTCGCATGAAATTAGAGAATTTAAATCGTGCCCGTTTCAAAAACCAAAATTCCTGGCCCGGCACGGCCCATCTAATATGGGCCCGGCCTGTTTGTACAGGTCTAGAAGTTCTATATACTTGATGAAAAACTTCGGCCCGTCCCACCTTGACTTCAGGTTTAGCCCGGCCCGTCTGAACACCCTAAAATTACTAAAATGTCTATATACTTGGTTAAAAATCTCGGCCCGTCCCACCTTGATTTAAGGTTTGGGCAGAGCCATATGAAGACCCTAAAATAACGGCTTGGCCCGTCCGTCCGGTGATAAACTGAACTCATCTACTTTCAACCGGCACAAAACCTCAAAATACTAATTTTCACATCTGTAGCACTTACAGTTTTTGAGTAGCAGTTATTTTAAAACCAAGTAACCCTATTTTCCACCCCATATTTGAATTCCTGGAAGCCAAATTTTCAAAAAATGGTAAAACACGTATATCATTATTTTTGGAGTAGAAACCAAATACTAATTTTTACTCCTGTAGCATCTACAGTTTTTGAGTAGCAGTTACATTAAAAACCAAATAACCTTATTTTCCACCCCACATTTGAAGTCTTGGAAACCAAATGTTAAAAAATGGTAAAATACGTATATTTTTATTTTTAGAATAGAAACTAAATACTAATTTTTACATCTGTGGTATTTACAGTTTTTGAGCAGCAGTTACTTTAAAAACCAAATAACCCTATTTTCCACCCCACATTTGAAGTCCTGGAAACCAAATTTTCAAAAAATTGTGAAACCCGTATATCATTATTTTTCGAGTAGAAACTAAATACTAATTTTTACTTTTGTAGCATTAACAGTTTTTGAGTAGTAGCTACTTTAAAAACCAAATAACCCAATTTTTCAACCCACATTTGAGGTCCGGGAAACCAAATTTGTAAAAAATGGTGAAACACGTATATCTTTATTTTTAGAAAAGAAACTAAATAATAATTTTTACATCTGTGGTATTTACTGTTTTTGAGTAGCAGTTACTATAAAAGACAATTAGCCCTATTTTCCACCCCACATTTGAAGTCCTGGAAACCAAATTTTCAAAAAAATGCTAAAACACGTATTTCATTATTTTTGGAGTAGAAACTAAATACTAATTTTTACTCTTGTAGCATTAACAGTTTTTGAGTAGAAGCTACTTTAAAAACCAAATAACCCAATTTTCCAACCCACATTTGAGGTCCGGGAAACCGAATTTTCAAAAAATGATGAAACACGCATCTTTTTATTTTTCAAAAAGAATCTATATACCAAATTTCAAAATCTCCTCATTTTTGGTTTTCGAGATATACATTGTTTTAGAAAAAAGTTTTTTTTCCAGTTTTTTCCCCTCAGGAGCAAAATTTTCAAAAATCCTTTCTTAGCGAATGTTTACGCTATAAAAGTAATATAAGTTCCAAATTTCACGTTCCTAGGATGAGGCGTTTGAGCTCGGCGTTGATTATCAGTCAGTCATCAGTCAGTCAGTCAGGACATGTTCTTTTATATATATATAGATATATATATATATATATAAATGACTGTCTGTGTGTTTGTCTTTTATGATTTGCTACACCATTCATCCGATTGTAATGAATTTTTCACACAGCCTTGAGACTCAATCGGGAAGGGTTTTCGTGAAAAAAAATGAGATCCGTCACAAAATGAGTGGGAATGGAAACAAGAAAGCGATTAGGAGCGGGAGAGCAAGCAGGGAAGGAAACGGGAGCGAGAGAGAAAAACCTCTCATAACTCCGGGCAATGTCGGGTACCCCGCTAATCCTTTATATTAACTTCATCAAAAAATACTTTGCAAAATATATTTAGTCGACGAATTACAAAATTATAAAGTTTAACGAAGTTTTTCACAGGTCATTAGTAAATAATTTGAGGTAATGTTGAAAACAGGCATTGTTTGACAATTCTCAACTCGGAGAACTGAAGTTAGAAGACGAACCTCTCTCAGATTTGACAGCAAAACAAGTTGGTAACCTGGGCGAAAACATTCAGATTAGAAGGGGAGTTCTTCTCAGACCTGATCAAGGACAGCTTCTTTCATCATACATTCATGCTACTGGTACATCTTAATTAGAATTTTTGTATTTTATAATGGAGAAGGCAATCACCAGACTGGCTGCTTAAATAGCTTCAATTTCATAAGATCTTCTAATGACTTTTAATTTGTCAACTAGTTTTATCACTTTAATATTATTACCACTACAGTTCATAATAAAATACTTTATAAAAATACTACCAGGTTCTAAGCTTCAGCAGTCACATGATCATTGTATTATGGGCAAATACGGAGCTTTAGTATTGTACAAATCCGACCCATCCATCGCGGCACCTTCGGAAGAAGAGAACACCCTTACAATAGAGGAATTGGGGAAACAACTGTGCCAACATGTTGTAGGAATGAACCCTTCCAGCATTGGAGCTTTTGAAGATCAGCCTAAAGAGAATCGGGAAGATGAAACAAGACTCCTCCATCAAGAATTCATGCTTGACACTTCGTGCACAGTGGGAGACATACTTAAACAGTATGGACTCAGTGTTGTTGATTTCATTAGGCTGGAATGCGGGGAGGAAGTTCCGCAAGTAGAAAAATGCGAAAAAATTAAAGAGGCTCAAACTGATAGTTGTATGATGTAACGAGTCATACACTCGACTGTATAAAATATTAAACATATGACGAATCTTTTTGGTGTTTTGTTTATTTACAAATTTATAAGAAGTGAAACAATCGATCACAAGAATCATGCAGCGGTCTCTGTTTCTTCATCGTTCTCATCACTGCTGAAGTCATCATCACCTTCGTCTCCATTTTCTTCTGTCTCCATACTTTCTTCCTCCACGACAACTTAAAAAAATCCCAACATTTAAATTATATGTTAATTTTCTAAATAAACTTCTCAAAATCAAAACTATATTAACCTTTAGAGACGTCTTCCAATAGTTCCTTCATGTGTGCAACCATTTCTTTATCTTCAAACTTTATTTTTTCTGCCAGCTGGTAATCATTTGATGAATTATAGCTCAAGTAAGTTTTGTTTATTTGATAAACACTTTCAAGTCTTACCTCGAGTCCTTTCTCCATGTATCCCTTCACGTTACCGAAGTAATCTGAACCTCTCAAGTAATTCAGCCATCCCAGTATATACCAGACCTTTAAATTATTGTTGCATGTGTGTCATATCATGATAGCTTGCAACCAAGGATGTCCTGATATAACTACTGGATCCACAACCTATTCTAATAGGCCTACTGTTATATTGCTGATTATATCATAATTATGAATGAATTGATGTAACATACTACAAGTGTCAGTAATTATATCATATTTATAAAAACTTTAATATAACTATGATGCAATTGGCTGAATTGTCTATGCCTACTAGAGTAGGTTGTGGATCCAGCTGTTATATCAATATATCCTTGCTTGCAACTGATTATTATGAGACAAATGAACACCATTCTATATTAATACATCTACTGCATGATTGTAATTTGTGACTTATTTAGACAAATGAACACCATTCTATATCCATGCATCTACTAGATTAGATTTTAAAAAAATGTAGTTCAACCAAGATATTTTTGTCTCATAATCATTGTAGGAATCAATGATGTATCACAGTGTAGACTTGAAATTAATGAATTAAATTTTAATGATCTACAAAATTACCTCCACAACTTGATCATCTTCGTCTAATAAATATTCGAGAATCTCTCCAGCAGTCTGTGTGAACATTTAAGATAAAACAAGGTTTACACAGAAGCAATAAATTTGTGTTTATATAAATATTATTTACAGATTGAAACAAGTAAGCCGTCATAAAAACCAGGTTTTTCACAAATCCCTTATATTTCTGGATTTGCCAGCATTTCATTTATCTCAAAAGATTCTTTTAAAATGACATTTTCTTGAATTTATTTTAGTAAACTTTTACTTAATTTTATTTGATTTGTTTTAAAACATAAATAATTATTTTTAGTTAAAAAAATGTTCAACACAGACAGCATATGCACACATAGGGTGTCAAAATCTGTAGTTTATTGCATATGTAATATATGGATATCCCTCAAGTTTCAAATTTCAGCTCGATTGGATGACGGAAAGTTAGTTAATAGTCACTTTCAAGGTTTGCAAGCATTCAAGCAAGTTAATATAAGGGATTTAAAAATGTGTATTCTTTGTGTTTATATATTAAAAATAACCTCATAGTTCTCTAATTCAATAAGAAGCTTGCTGCAGTTTATTCTTCCACTGTAGCCGATTGGACAGAACTGAAATGAATGAAACATGATCGATCAAGAAAAATTCGATAACAACCAAGTTATCTTTTAGCAAAACAATTTTAAAGTTTTGGAAAGTTCTTTCTTATGATATAGTAATATTTGCTCGCCCCTGGCAGTGATATTTAAGTAACGAAAACTAAAACTAATTCGAAAAAGATCGACCATAGTTAACTAAAACTATAACTAAACAAAAATTGAATTTCAAAACTAAAACTAGTATGATTTGTCCTAGAACTAACTAAAACTAAAATAATCCTAAATATTTAGTTATTTTTTTGTTATTTGACAAAAGTTTGTAATTAAAATTTATGATTATCAAATAAGTGCAGGCACCGTCGACAGTTGGTGGTTATGACTTGACAACCAGCAGTTTATAAAATGAGACCAGCCAACAGTAGCGTCTCAAATCTCTATTCCTTCCTTTAATAGTCATATGCTTGGCCGGATGGTGTACTCCTCAAAACCATCTCACGCAGTATATTAAAGAAGTCAGCTCATCCCCGTATGATTACAGCCTCTCCTCAATTGAGTTCTGGAGCCAGAAGCAACAATTTAATAGCTCAGTCCTTCCTCTGATTGCGCTGGATCTGATACCCGCACCAGCCTCGCAAGCTTTTGTGGAGCGACTTTTCTCAGTTGGTGGGATTTTGACAGCTGGCAGACGCAACAGGATGGAAAAATTATTGAAGATGGGCGCTTGGTTAAAAGTTAACCAATATTTACTTGTTAACATGGACTGTTAATGTTTATTATTAATTTGAAATACAAATATATGAGCAAAAATTCAATCATGTGTCGGAATAAAAAAAACTAATAATAACTGAACTAAACAAAAATGATAGCACCGAAATTATATAATAACTAAATTAAAAGCATTTAGGAAAACTAAATAACATAAAAATGGCTTAAGTCAAAAATAACTAAAACTAAAATAGTTTTCATAACTAAAATATCACTGAGCCCTGGACATTTCAATAAAAAGAAGATAAATTAAAAAAACATTAAAACTGCATAAATGAGAAAATCATTGGGATTAAAAAAAAATGTAAAAGAAAACTGGTTGTTTTAAAATTTGTTGACAATTTTAATAAAATCAAAACCTACTGAAGCATCTGGGTTGTTAGATTCACCTTTTTGAACTTCTTTCAATTGGGGCAACCACATGTTCACACCTTTGTTGATGTATTCCAAGGCAGACTGAATGAGAACGGATGAAATAAATATATTTAATTTAAATATATAAAAATGTCACATTAATAAATAATATACATAGCTCTTTATTATCTCTACTGATAACAATACTTGAATACAGGTGATTGATACTACCTTTTTATCATCTTTACTGATCAGGTAACTTGCATACAAGTGATAGATTTCTGCATTGTTTGGATCTATCGTGAGGGCCGTGTCTAGATTCTCTTTGCAAAGCTGTTCTGCATTTTCTTCAAAACTATTTTGAAACAAAAATGGTGATGTTTTTAGCCACACGCAAAACGCTAACAAAATTTGATTGTGAATTGTCAATTCTATTTACTCTTAATGTATTATATTGTACAGAAATTATGAGTTGTAAAATATATAAATAGCCATGTACCACAAGTCTGTGAGATAAATTTCAGCAACCGACAGATAAGCATTGCTCAAGTCTAATGGTCTAATAGATTCTTTGTTTGAGCTGGTAGAAATTTGGATCTGGAGTTAAAAATCCACATATTTATATCAATACAAATATATAGAAGAAAAAAAATATATTTTAGGTATATGAAACTTTTTTTATTCATGAAATATTTGAAAAATTTCAAGTACTACTCGACCTCCTGCTGAGAAAGTTCTTTTTTCATGATTTCAATTCCTTTTTTATAGTGTGCCACCGCCTCATCGGCACAGGACAACTGTCCCATACACATGTATTTTGTATGTCCCACCTCTGGTTCAAGTTGGACAGCTTTTGAATAACTCTGTATGAAATACATGTCAACATAATTTACATATCATGGTAACAATGCTTACAATTTTTCATAAACAACCATTTGACAAGTTTCAGAACTAGAGCTGTCTATGGGCCTGGTGTGTACTTTTGAATTCCACGCCATTATAACAACCTCTTGCTCGATACTGGTCATGTAACTTTAGCAAACTAGAAGAATGTGTGGGTTGGGTCAAAGTTTTGTGATGATCACTCAACAATTTTGAAAAATATGTTGAACAGTGAAGTTTTATTGCTCAGGGACTAGGTCGACTTCTAATGTTGTTTTGATACAAACATTTTTCTTACATGTCTAGTCTACTTTAACTGAACGGCTGTAGTGAACACTTGCTCCATTTTTCATAGGTGCAATTCAACAATGAATATTTATTTATCAATCTATGCTTGTTCATCTATCTTCTTAATTCAATAGTTTCCTACAACTTTGTCGTTATATAACTTCAAAATATTGTCAAAAAACCTCATAGGCTTCATCGGGCCTTCCCAACTGGAGATGAATAGATCCTTGAAGTTCCAACGCTTTGACGTTGTTAGGCTCAGCATTAAGAGCCTTCACACAAAACTTTAATGCCAAATCAAGTTCAAATGAATCCATCAGCTCTTCAGCCTTTTCCAAGAATTGAGATGCAGAAAAGTTTTGTTTTGTTTTATCAACAGATGACTTTGCATTCTGTCTGGCCATGAGTTCTAAAATTTAATTATAAACAATATCAGTTGAAAGCTAAAAGTACGTTAAAGTCAAATTTCTTAAATTATTTTTTTATTTTAATAACTTATTTTAAAATCATACCGCTTTTCATCTTCTGTTTCTTTTTTTCTAATTTCTCGCTCCTATCCATTATTTACCAAACACCTATAAGTAGACTAGTTATAGTAGACTAAGTAGACCTACTAACTGTCCTAAAGTCCTAAAACACTTAATATAACGAAACCGATATATTGCGAAATTACAAGTTAACACGTGAACAATGTAAACAAAGAACTTTGATGTCTTAAAAATATGCTACAACTAATTGCTTAATGTAAACAATTTTTATTTTCAGTTTTTTCTAAATGAAAAAAAGTGAAAAATAAAATGAACATTGGTTTAATTTAATTAAACATTTCTATAAATTCACAAAAGAATTAATCAGCATTATTCGGATCATTATATTATCCTGAGGTTTTTTAGACTTTAAACAAAGTGCTCAAACAAAAAAAAGCAAAAAAACAAGTGATGCAATAAACAAAGTTATTAAAAACACACTTTTATATAATCGATTGTGTCTAATTGTGTAGTCCACATTCTGTTACATAAACAACGAGCATATTAGCATAGACAATAAATAATTCGACGAAAATATCACAAATAATTAATTAATTAAATTTTGTCCAATCAATCCGAAAGTTTTATAGAATGCTTTGTTAATCAGTTCGGAGGTATGTTTAAATTTTTAAGTCTCTAGCTCATCGGGAATTTAGTTTAAAATCGATTGCAAAATTTGACGACAGACAGACAGACAGACAGACAGACCAACAGACAGACGGACAGACAGACAGAGAAGTCAAGTTGAGTAAAATGTGTAAAAATGATTTTCGTCTTGTAATTAATATAAATAATAATTTTTATTCAGTTCAAAAAATTTTGAAGACATTTCAATAATTTTCACAATGTTATTGACTAAAAATTAATGATTTCCGTTATACTTATTAAATAAATAATAATTTTTTTTATACATTTATTTACAAGCCGTAGAAAACGATATTATAGCTAAGTGGAAATCTCCACAGGCGCCTCCTATGGATGCCCAATTACGTCCGTAATGAAGCTGAGCCATACAATAACATATTATGTAAGTACCTATATGTTAATGTTACCGCCTTTGTTTTGAAGTCATGCCATAAACTGTACCTTAAAGGCATCTTGCTTTTGTCACCAGTGGTGACTCACCACAGCAACTGCAAATTTCTACTGTTCTGTGTCGAAATTAAAAGATAGCAAAATGAGAGAGGCTACTAAAAATGAATCATACATTACATACATTTTGTTCATTATTTTACTTAATTTAATCTTCTGTTTAATATTTTATTAATATTAAGTAAATGAGAATAATTAAATATATTCCTTGGCTACTGCAATTAAATGAATACAACAAGTAGGCTATATCAACATACATACCGAAGTCTGATTTGATTCATGTATTTTAGAACTTATAGTGCATTGCTGCTAGGTCATATAGGTAGATAGCGATGCGATTGCAAAACAACGGTAATTATATCGCATATTGATTTTTAAAAATTTGTCATTTTTTACTGATTATTTTTAGCGATTTAAAATTTGATTGGGAGTTATAAGAATTAAAAATCAACTCCGCTTTCTTTTGCGAATCAGTCCCAAGCCTGGATGAAGCAGGAAAAAAGAGAATTACGAAAAAAGATACTTTTTTCAAAAAACACGCTTTTATTTATGTGTAGAAAGTGAACTAAAAAGTATAAAATAATTTTTTTCCTTTCCTTTTATATGTCATCAAATAATCTTTGACTAAAAATAAAAGCGTGGGAGCTCATCTTAATCCATTTCCATCCTAATCCATGGATTATGATGAGCGTCCCACGCTTTTATTTTTTGTCAAAGATTATTTGATGACATATAGAAGGAAAGGAAAAAAATTGTTTTATACTTTTTAGTGCACTTTCCACACATAAATAAAAACACGTTTTTTGAAAAAGTATCTTTTTTTCGTAATATTATTTTATAATTTTTGGTTTTGTAAAAATTAAAAATGATTTTTCAACCATGCTACACCCTTGAAGTCTTCGTTCAAATCTACTTGTTTACTAAATTTGTTTGGATCCGTCTAATTATAAAGATAAACCACACGTCTATCATGCAGCTTTCATGGCTATTAATGTAGGTTGACTCCGCCCATGTTACCTGCGCCAGTTGAGCGTTTTTCAGTGTGTGTGTGGTGTATGTGCGTTTGTATGTGCGTTTATATGTGCATAAGTATAGTTATATAAGTACTAGCAGTGCCCGTAGCGGCTTCGCTCGCATGAAATTAGAGAATTTGAACCGTGCATACATAGTAGAGTACTGCACGGATCAATTTTTTAGGTCTCGGCTCGGCCCGTCGACAACTTGGCCTAGCCCGTTTCAAAAACCGAAATTCATGGCCCGGAACGGCCCGTCTAATATGGGCCCGGCCCGTTTTTACAGGCCTAGAAGTTCTATATACTTTATTAAAATTCGGCCCGTCCCACCTTTATTTAAGGTTTGGGCAGGCCGTATGAGGACCCTAAAATAACGGCTTAGCCCGTCCGTCCGGTGATAAACTGAACTCATTTACTTTTAACCGGCACAGAACCTCAAAATACTAATTTTCACATCTGTAGCACTTACAGTTTTTCAGTTTTTAAAATCAAATAACCCTTTTTCCACTTTACATTTGAGGTCCTGGAAACCAAATTTTCAAAAAATGGTGAAACACGTATATCATTATTTTTAGGGTAGAAACTAAATACTAATTTTACTTTTGTAGCATTTACAGTTTTTGAGTAGCAGTTATTTTAAAAACCAAGTAACCCTATTTTCCACCCCATATTTGAAGTCCTGGAAACCAAATTTTTTAAAAATGGTAAAACACGTATATTATTATTTCTGGAGTAGAAACCAAATACTAATTTTTACTCCTGTAGCATCTACAGTTTTCGAGTAGCAGTTACATTAAAGACCAAATAACCTTATTTTCCACCTCACATTTGAGGTCCTGGAAACCAAATTTTAAAAAAATGGTAAAACACGTATATCTTTATTTTTAGAATAGAAACTAAATACTAATTTTTACATCTGTTGTATTTACAGTTTTTGAGTAGCAGTTACTTTAAAAAACAAATAACCCTATTTTCCACCCCACATTTAAAGTCCTGGAAACCAAATTTTCAAAAAATGCTAAAACACGTATTTTATTATTTTTGGAGTAGAAACTAAATACTAATTTTTACTCCTGTAGCATTCACAGTTTTTGAGTAGCAGCTAATTTAAAAACCAAATAACCCAATTTTCCAACCAACATTTGAGGTTCGAGAAACCAAATTTTCAAAAATGGTGAAACTCGTATTTTTTTATTTTTCAAGTACAATCCATATACCAAATTTCAAAATCTCCTCATTTTTGGTTTTCGAGATATACATTGTTTTAGAAAAAAGTTTGTTTTCCAGTTTCTTTCCTCAGGAGAAAAATTTTCAAAAATCCTTTCTTAGTGGATGCTTACGCAATAAAAGTAATATAAGTTCCAAATTTCACGTTCCTAGGATGAGGCGTTTGAACTCGGCGTTGATTATCAGTCAGTCAGTCAGTCAGCCAGCCAGCCAGCCAGCCAGCCAGCCAGCCAGCACATGTTCTTTTATATATATAGACTAGCAGTGCCCGTAGCGGCTTCGCTCGCATGAAATTAGAGAATTTGAACCGTGCATACATAGTAGAGTACTGCACGGATCAATTTTTTAGGTCTCGGCTCGGCCCGTCGACAACTTGGCCCAGCCCGCTTCAAAAACCGAAATTCCTGGCCCGGCACGGCCCGTCTAATATGGGCCCGGCCCGTTTTTACAGGCCTAGAAGTTCTATATACTTGATGAAAAACTTCGGCCCGTCCCACCTTGACTTCAGGTTTAGCCCGGTCCGTCTGAAAACCCTAAAATCACTCAAATGTCTATATACTTAGTTAAAAATCTTGGCCCGTCCCACCTTGATTTAAGGTTTGGGCAGGGCCGTGTGAAGACCCTAAAATAACGGCTTGGCCCGTCCGTCCGGTGATAAACTGAACTCATCTACTTTTAACCGGAACAAAACCTCAAAATACTAATTTTCACATCTGTAGCACTTACAGTTTTTGAGTAGCAGTTACTTTAAAAACCAAGAAAACCTATTTTCCACCCCATATTTGAAGTCCTGGAAACCAAATTTTCAAAAAATGGTAAAACACGTATTTCATTATTTTTGGAGTAGAAACTAAATACTAATTTTTACTCCTGCAGCATTCACAGTTTTTGAGTAGCAGCTACTTTAAAAACCAAATAACCCAATTTTCCAACCCACATTTGAGGTCCGGGAAACCGAATTTTCAAAAAATGGTGAAACACGTATCTTTTTATATTTCAAGAAGAATCCATATACCAAATTTCAAAATTTCCTCGTTTTTGGTTTTCGAGATATACATTGTTTTAGAAAAAAGTTTGTTTTCCAGTTTTTTCCCCTCAGGAGCAAAATTTTAAAAAATCCTTTCTTAATGGATGCTTACGCAATAAAAGTAATATAAGTTTCAAATTTCACGTTCCTAGGATGAGGCGTTTGAGCTCGGCGTTGATTATAAGTCAGTCAGTCAGTCAGGACATGTTCTTTTATATATATAGATATATAGTAGCAGCTACTTTAAAAACCAAATAACCCAAAAAATGATGAAACACGTATATCTTTTTTTTTGAGTAGATACTAAGTATTAATTTTTACATCTGTGGCAATTACAGTTGTTGAGTAGCAGTTACTTTAAAAACCAAATAACCCTATTTTCCACCCCACATTTGAAGTCATAAAAACCAAATTTTCAAAAAATTGTGAAACCCGTATATCATTATTTTTTAGAGTAGAAACTAAATACTAATTTTTACTTTTGTAGCATTAACAGTTTTTGAGTAGAAGCTACTTTAAAAACCAAATAACCCAATTTTCCAACCCACATTTGAGGTCCGGGAAACCAAATTTGTAAAAAATGGTGAAACACGTATATCTTTATTTTTAGAAAAGAAACTAAATAATAATTTGTACATCTGTGGTATTCACTGTTTTTGAGTAGCAGTTACTATAAAAGAAAATTAGCCCTATTTTCCACCCCACATTTGAAGTCCTGGAAACCAAATTTTCAAAAAATGCAAAAACACGTATTTCATTATTTTTGGAGTAGAAACTAAATACTAATTTTTACTCCTGTAGCACGTATCTTTTTATTTTTTAAAAAGAATCTATATACCAAATTTCAAAATCTCCTCATTTTTGGTTTTCGAGATATACATTGTTTTAGAAAAAAGTTTGTTTTCCAGTTTTTTCCCCTCAGGAGCAAAATTTTCAAAATTCCTTTCTTAGCGGATGTTTAGGCTATAAAATTAATATAAGTTCCAAATTTCACGTTCCTAGGATAAGGCGTTTGAGCTTGGCGTTGATTATCAGTCAGTCATCTGTCAGTCAGTCAGTCAGTCAGTCAGTCAGTCAGTCAGTCAGTCAGTCAGTCAGGACATGTTCTTTTATATATATATAGATATTACCACTTACAGTTTTTGAGTAGCAGTAATTTTTAAAATCAAATAACTCTATTTTGCACCTTACATTTGGGGTCCTGGAAACCAAATTTTTCAAAAAATGCTAAAACACGTATTTCATTATTTTTGGAGTAGAAACTAAATCCTAATTTTTACTTCGGTAGCATTAACAGTTTTTGAGCTACTTTAAAAACCAAATAACCCAATTTTCCAACCCACATTTGAGGTCCGAAAACCAAATTTGTAAAAAATGGTGAAACACGTATATCTTTATTTTTAGAAAAGAAACTAAATAATAATTTTTACATCTGTGGTATTTACTGTTTTTGAGTAGCAGTTACTGTAAAGGACAATTAGCCCTATTTTCCACCCCACATTTGAAGTCCTGGAAACCAAATTTTAAAAAAATGCTAAAACACGTATTTCATTATTTTTGGAGTAGAAACTAAATACTAATTTTTACTCCTGTAGCATTAACAGTTTTTGAGTAAAAGCTACTTTAAAAACCAAATAACCCAATTTTTCAACCCACATTTGAGGTCCGGGAAACCGAATTTTCAAAAAATGGTGAAACACGTATCTTTTTATTTTTAAAAAAAAATCTATATACCAAATTTCAAAATCTCCTCATTTTTGGTTTTCGATATATACATTGTTTTAGAAAAAAGTTTGTTTTCCAGTTTTTTCCCCTCAAGAGCAAAATTTTCAAAAATCTTTTCTTAGCGGATGTTTACGCTATAAAAGTAATATAAGTTCCAAATTTCATGTTCCTAGGATGAGGCGTTTGAGCTCGGCGTTGATTATCAGTCAGTCATCTGTCAGTCAGTCAGTCAGTCAGTCAGTCAGTCAGTCAGTCAGTCAGTCAGGACATGTTCTTTTATATATATAGATTTCAAAATTTACTCATTTTTGGTTTTCGAGATATACATTGTTTTAGAAAAAAGTTTGTTTTCTAGTTTTTTCCCCTCAGGAGCAAAATTTTCAAAAATCCTTTCTTAGCGGATGTTTACGCTATAAAAGTAATATAAGTTCCAAATTTCACGTTCCTAGGATGAGGCGTTTGAGCTCGGCGTTGATTATCAGTCAGTCATCTGTCAGTCAGTCAGTCAGTCAGTCAGTCAGTCAGTCAGTCAGTCAGTCAGTCAGTCAGTCAGTCAGTCAGTCAGGACATGTTCTTTTATATATATAGATGTATAAGTCATTTATATATATATATATAGAATTTAAACTACAGGCAGGCCGATATACCTATTCTATATATATATGGTATAAGTATAAGGTGCATGCTACGTTAGCAATGATATAGAGATCGCCGCTACGTAGGCCTGAATCTACATGCAACGTTAGCAATGATAGAGAGAACGCCGCTATGTAGGCCTGAATCCACCCTGCTTATTGATTGCATTGGCGTATTTTAGTTAATTATAGTTTAAATATATATTTTTATTAAAATATTGCATTGTCATTGAGAATACATGTGTTTTGAAATTTTCAAGTCAATTGGACGTGTAGAAGTGGTCGAAACATTTATTTAAAAAACCGGAAAATACAACATACAACATACAGTGTGAGGTAAATAAAAGCGTGTAAAAAAGATAAAATTAAGATCTGAAAAAAGCACTTCAGTTTTTCATATATACTGTTGATTCAATCTTAAAGAGCTATAAACTGTTATAAAAGAAAGAAATAAAAGAAACAATACACAAATTTGAGATTTAACATTAATAACTAGATTTTTATTAAGTGACGTCACACCCGACATTAACTTTTTGTTTTTAAAATAAATGGTAGCTGTTCAGTCAGGCGTTGTTCGTCTTCCTAATGAAAAATATTCTTTCATGTTTTTTGCTTCCATTTCTCTCCTCTCCTCTCCTCTCCTCTCCTCTCCTCTCCTCTCCTCTCCTCTCCTCTCCTCTCCTCTCCTCTCCTCTCCTCTCCTCTCCTCTCCTCTCCTCTCCTCTCCTCTCCTCTCCTCTCCTCTCCTCTCCTCTCCTCTCCTCTCCTCTCCTCTCCTCTCCTCTCCTCTCCTCTCCTCTCCTCTCCTCTCCTCTCCTCTCCTCTCCTCTCCTCTCCTCTCCTCTCCTCTCCTCTCCTCTCCTCTCCTCTCCTCTCCTCTCCTCTCCTCTCCTCTCCTCTCCTCTCCTCTCCTCTCCTCTCCTCTCCTCTCCTCTCCTCTCCTCTCCTCTCCTCTCCTCTCCTCTCCTCTCCTCTCCTCTCCTCTCCTCTCCTCTCCTCTCCTCTCCTCTCCTCTCCTCTCCTCTCCTCTCCTCTCCTCTCCTCTCCTCTCCTCTCCTCTCCTCTCCTCTCCTCTCCTCTCCTCTCCTCTCCTCTCCTCTCCTCTCCTCTCCTCTCCTCTCCTCTCCTCTCCTCTCCTCTCCTCTCCTCTCCTCTCCTCTCCTCTCCTCTCCTCTCCTCTCCTCTCCTCTCCTCTCCTCTTCTCCATCTTCTCTCTTCTTCCCTGTTTTACTATTTTCATTCCCTCTCTGCTGTTCTCTCTTTTTTCATTATCTGCCACTCTACAACAACGTTCGCTATTTAAAGTGTTTGCACATCCACCGACTTGTACTCGTTTTCCTGCATAAAGTTCGGCAGCATCGTCTACGTTTCGAGAAGAAGTTAGGAAGAATTAAGAAACACGAATGTTTAACGGTGACGCTGGAATGACATGATATGACATGTCTCTCTCTCACTATCTTCCTCTCTCACTTCGGTCTTGTCACGTGATGTTAACACGTCAAAAATTGTTTGTTGAATTTTTTTAAAGAAAAACAAAAAGGCAAGCTCGAAAAGTGTAAATTTAAAAGTTTCTCAAATTAGACAATTTTCTTGCAGAAAAAGTTTGTAAATCAAAATAGAGAACAATTATTGAAAAGTTTATAAATATTAATAAACACTGAATACTTTAGTTGGACTGCAACAAAAACATTTACTCGAAAAGTGTAAATTTAAAAGTTTCTCAAATTAGACAATTTTCTTGCAGAAAAAGTTTGTAAATCAAAATAGAGAACAATTATTGAAAAGTTTATAAATATTAATAAACACTGAATACTTTAGTTGGACTGCAACAAAAACATTTACTAGCTATAAAAATAGTACAATTCTGCGTTTGAGATCGAATGACTCATCGATGTAGGCGTCATCAACGAGTTTTAAAACTTAAAAATTTAAAGTTGCGGTGAAAAATGTCGGAGGATTTCAAAGAGGAAAGCCGGCCGGAAGAGGAAGTCGTGAGTTTTCTTTTGCTTCTTAATAATGAAATTTAAAAGTTAATTTAGAAAAACATTTGATTAAATTAAGCAGATTTATTCTATGACCATGAGATTTTATTTGAATCTTAAAAAATCTAATCTAATTTTTTTTCTAAATGGCCCTTTCGATTTGAGTTTGCTAATGGAATTCACGAATTCCTTGTGTTAAATAAATTGTTGAAATTCTTTTGTTAACCGCACTGTTAAATTACTTTTTGTTAACAAGATTGTTTGATTCTTTTGTTAACGATTTTTCAGAATTAAACATTTTAAAGGTTTTATTTTTATATAAAAAGTTGAGTCTGATGTATTTTTTGAAAAATTTTCTCTAGCATTTTGATTAATCAGGCAGGTTTTATTGTGATGTATCTTCTACGATATTTTGTCACGAGGATATCGCATGTAGCCAAATGAACAACATGAACCCTAACAACATTTTGTGATTTCCCACTCGCGTGTCGAGAAACGTTCCGATGAAGAAACGATCATTAAAAATAAAAATTATGAATCAGATATAAATCATGTATAATTTAAAGGAGAACAAATATTACTTAAAATATAACCAGTAGGTGTCAGGTCATAGTTGTAGGCCGTAAACATCCTGGCTTTATCACCATATAGGGATTTACGCATTTGACTTTGAGGTTCCTATCATTAGTTATGCTACTAGAACAATATTTGTTTTTTTTGGCAACAACTTTTTATTAATAATAAAGTCAATTATATTTTTGAAAGGACGCAACCGGAACTATTTTAGATTTTCAATTAGCCTCATAAATATTTCATATTACTGTATAATAAGGATCACCAGCTTCATCATCGTTTTCCTCCATTATACTATCGACATCGTCACCGTTGCCTTCATCACCATCATAACTCTCATCCCTCTGTTCCTCCTCCTCTTCATCATCATCGTCATCGTCGTCGACATCATCATCATCATCATCATCGTCATCGTCATCGTCATCGTCATCATCATCATCATCATCATCATCGTCGCCGCCGCCGCCGTCGTCGTCGTCGTCGTCATTGTCATCGTCATCATCATTTTCGTTAGCAAGTGGCAGCAGGACATGTTCCAAAAACATTTGAAGTGGCTTCTTTTAAAGTTATTTTGTGTCTATTTTGTTTTTCATTTGTTCCAATATATTAACTAATAATTTATTCATTGAACCATTGCTAAAAAAAATATGAGTTATTGTACACAGAATCACTCTTGTTCAAAAGATGCATCCGAAAGGACATAATTATGGCTTATAGATGGTCTGTAGTAATGAGATGGCAAAATAACAATTTAAAGATAAAAGAAACAGATTGAGTGCAAAGGGATTTGTAAATAAAAACAAAGTTTTTTAAAAACACACTTTTTATAATCGATTGTGTAGGCCACATTCTGTTACATAAACAACGAGCATATTAGCATCGACAATGAAAGTATCACAAATAACTATTTAATTAAATTTTGTCCAATCGATCCGAAAATTTGATAGAATGCATTATTAATTAGTTCGGAGGTATGTTTAAATTTTGAAGTCTCTAGCTCATCGGGAAGTTAGTTTAAAATCGATTGCAAAATTTGACGACAGACAGATAGACAGACAGAGAAGTCAAATTAAGTAAAAGTGTGTAAAAATGACAATATTGAATAATAAAATTTCCAAATGGTAATTTTAAATGGTTAATAATGAAAATTG
Organism: Erpobdella octoculata; assembly: GCA_963978895.1. Taxonomy (NCBI): domain Eukaryota; kingdom Metazoa; phylum Annelida; class Clitellata; order Hirudinida; family Erpobdellidae; genus Erpobdella; species Erpobdella octoculata. The sequence continues at coordinate 36,217,949 of OZ022239.1, forward strand.
AGTTTTAAATTTATGTTTAAAAGTGACTTTGATGATAATATTGTAGACGGATGGCTTAAATAAATCCTCGGTCCAGCACATAAAATTGAAAACGACTTCAATATGGTTCGAGCGTAGGCTGCTTGAAATTGCGCTGCCGAACGAAGACCATATAAATGAATATCAAATGAGCTGACGAGAAATCAGAAAATGGTGAAGGCAGTAAATTACTCGTACATTTATGCATGAACGAACAATTAAATCTGAAACAGGGTTAATTAATGAATGTTCAGTATGTTGTATTCAAGAAGCTTAATCTGCAAAAAATTGTCTAGAAAGACGAATCATGATAGGAATATAACTTGTAAAAATTTGAGAGGTGACAAACAATTTGAGGCTCCAGAAATACAAAAACTAAAGAATAACCAGCATTCATAATTTCCGATGTCTGTATGGTTTTATGTAGGATAGTTAGAATTTTGCGTAACGTGATTGTGTGGAGTTACAATAACAGAATAAAGAGTGTTATATCTATATGTTGATCAAACTCATTTTGTAAAATTAATCGTTTTTGACGGGTAATCACTGTTATAAAATACAATAAAAGTTTTCATAGTTACAAAGTAAGATACCTTCGAGATAACTGGTATAAACCCAGACAACAGTTTTTTTTCAACCCAACCCACCCATGGGTCAACCCAACTCATGCGCAACTCTGATCCAGCCATGTCAAGCTCTTATCAACAATAACATCTAAAAATTAACATGAGAAAACACGATTTATAGAATTATTACGATTTTGTAAGCGGAATTGTTTTCTGTATTATAAAGTATTTGTAATTATTATTTTTTTAATTTAGTGAGACGTTGGTTGCAAATAATAAGTCATTGATTAGTATACGATCATATAACGAATAGAGACTGTATTAAAAAGCAAAATAGTTTGTTTCATCAGCTGGAAAAAAACAATCAAATGTTAATAGCGAACAACAAGGGATACATTATGAAGCCCCAAGGAACAACACACGATGAAAGACATGGTATTGTTATAACCAAAATATTGCACTTTGATACTCAAGTAACTCCTGAGCATGTTTAACTCCAGTACCCTAACACTATACTAGATATACCTATGTAGAATATTCTGTATACAAAATTTAGTCTACGTAACAAAATTTGAAGGTTTCTAGCAGCTTTTAGCAAATCTATTTTACGTTTTATGGGCAAAAAGAAGTTAGGAGGGAGAGGACGAAATAAAAAGAGCGATAGCGGGAGCGGGAGAGTGAGCGGAAACAGGAGAGCGAGCGGGAAAGAGAGAGAGGAAGCGGAAGAGCGAGAAGGAGCAGGAGAGCAAGCAGGGGAGGAAACTAGAACGAGAGAGATAGAAAAAGTAAAACGATAGAAAAACCTCTAAAAACCCCGGGCGGAATTAAATATTAGAAACATGTGCTTTCTCTTTTATTTTTTTAATCAAAGCCACAGCAAAACGTTGCTAGTAATTTAAATAAATTTATAAATGCCTAACACCTTAGCCATGATCTCGTGGTTAACCCATTAATGATCACTATCATACGAAAATACTAAAAATGACGTTGCGTTTTTGCAACCGTAACCGTTAACAATTACGAACATTTTTGGGATATGAAATTATATCCCATTACCAATAAATGGTTTGTCTTTGTCGAGTTTCGGTAATTCTAGAATATAAAATAACCAAATATGTACATTATTTTTTACATATAAGCGGAATAATGTTTAGGAAACCGAAATTGATTAAATTGCTTATGGGAAATTATTTATACATAGCGTTTAATCGTTTATGCATGAATTTTCCAAAGACTTTTAACTACACTTTCAAATATATAAGTCGACAGTTGAAAATTTGAAATGTTTGCTTGTTTGTAAAAACGGAGTTAACTGAGCTAATTTGAGAAAATGGTTTAAAGAGTTTAATAATAAACGTTGTCAATGAATTCACAATTTTTCATTTGTTCTGCCGAACATGATTTTCATCAATTTTCATCCTCTCTAAGGAAATTGGTAGATGACTCTCTAAAGCAAGACCTGTAAATATATGACTGGCCTGGAATTTAGAAAAATTATATTGTTTGATCAGAAGAAACAAAAATGAAACCGGGTTTGTTAATTAAAAAAAAAATAGCAACAGGCTGTAAGGCTGTACGTTCTCAGTAAGTTCTCAGTTATAACACAGGTTGTCTATTTTATCATAGTTTTATTTAACAATTTTTTTCTGGTTAAAAACAGCTTTATAAGCAGATAATTGAGAGCTGGTAAAACCGAGTTTTAAGTTGGTAGAAGATTCAGTTTACCTCTTTTCTGTACAGCTGTGCTGTTTTCTCAATTCGTTTTCATTTGTTTTTGCCCGCTTCGATAAAAAATTTAGATTTTCCTTTCTTTTTGCTTTTATAGAGTCATGCGCAATAAAAAAGCTTATTAATTTTTTTAAGAGATTCCGTAAATAGATAATTTCTCATAAATTTGAGAATGTCTTTGAGGAGTTTCGGTGCTTTGGTGGTAATGGTGATCTTCATCTTTTGCCTTTCATCTTTTTCTCAAGAATGCAGTCGATGAAAATGTTATAACAATATCTAGATTTGTTTAATTTTTCCGTAATATTCCGTTTTGTTTCATCGTCATGAAATGTGATGCTCTTTATTTAGAACTAGCAGTGCCCGTAGCGGCTTCGCTCGCATGAAATTAAAGAATTTGAACCGTGCATCCATAGTAGAGTACTGCACGGATCAATTTTTTAGGTCTCGGCTCGGCCCGTCCACAACTTGACCTAGCCAGTTTCAAAAACCAAAATTCCTGGCCCGGTACGGCCCGTCTAATTTGGGCCCTGCTTGTTTTACAGGCCCTAAATTCACTATAATGTCTATATACTTAGTGAAAAACCTCGGCCCGTTCCACCTTGATTTATGGCCCGGCCGGTATCTAATCTATATATATATATATATATATATATATATATATATATATATATATATATATATATATATATATATATATATATATATATATATATATATATATATATATATATATATATATATATATATATATATATATATATATATATATATTCTTTTAAACACACTCCGTTGAAAACTATGGCCCACTTGGCGTTTATCAATTTTTTTTTTATGGTGCCCTCGATTTTGCGGTAGTTGAAAGACGTGAGACTTGTTTTAGATGTTTTATTAGGCTTACTGCAGTTTCGGAAATCCTTTTCCATCTTCGGAGCCGAAAGTAATAAACAAAAAGTCAACGTAAAATAAGAAACGGGCGACGAATCGAAACGAGTTAAATTAAATTAAATTGGAGTTCGAAACAAATTAAATTAAATTCCATTAGAGTGCAGAAAACGAGATTACTTTAAATTAAGTAAACGAGTGAGCGCTAAAGCATGAACGCGACAACTGAAAGGTGAGATAGCTGGACGAGGTGAATAGCTGTAGTTGTAGGTGTGTGTATGAATATAGGAAGGGGAGATAGTGTACGAGAAACGATAGAATTGGTGGAATTTATAGGTGTACAAGGTGTATGGCGCGGGTGGTGTACGAATTAATGAAGTATAAATAGGAGAAAGTAACAGTATGTGTGTGGTAAGAAATAATGTTTTATTTGTGTCGATTACGACGCGAAGTAATGTTAGGGTTATTAATAATGTCAGAAGAGATATGTGTATTAGGAGAGCTTGTGTTCGCGGAAACGAGTGAATAATCGACAATAAATTGAGTGGTAGTTTGTTCGGTGGAAGTGAAAAGTGAAGAGATATCGACGATCGTGGGGTCGGATGAGTATTCGACGATGCATTGAGTGGTAGTATGGTCAGTGGGAGTGGAAAGTGAAGAGGTAGCGACGATCGTGGCGTCAGGGTCAGAAGCAGGTGTCGGAGGGTGCGAAGGAAGCGTGGTGGGAAGCTGCGGAGGAAGACAAGATGCGGTGGTAGAAGCAATACTTGGTTCGAGTGTGGAAGTTTGGTTGGTATCAGTGGGTGGGTGTTCTGTGGTCGAACTCGGTTTAGGCTCGCGTAGACTGTAGCCATGAAGTGAAGGGACCGAGTTGAGAACAGTACGTGAAGTTGTAGAACTAGAGTGTGTGTTCGATGGATGTGGAGTTGCGTGTCCGTTGCTGTGACGAAACAATTGCAATGTCTGGTCGAAGTTTTCGTCTTGGACGTTCATCGTGGGTTTTATCTGCAATATGTATAGAGCTTCGAGAATCTTCAATCGAACGGGATCGCCAGAGTACGTAAGCACGCTAGTATTTGAATCAGTAATGTTTCTGGTAAGTAAAGACTCATAAACCTGACATGCCGCTGCGACCCATTATTTCACAATGCCCCACCCCTATATACCTGTTAGCCAAATCTCTCAATTCTCTAATCACTCCCTACTGCCCAGACTCTAATAGTCTCAAGTCTTCATAAGAATTCGTCGATCTTGTCCGCGACTGCAACCATACCTCCGGTTTCATAGCAACCATGGACGTCGTGAACCTGTTCACAAACGTTCCAGTCAACCGTACAATCGACATCATCTTACGCTACGTGTACGGCCACGCTACTCTCGAACCACCACTTCTCAGTAAAACAACCCTCACTCAACTTCTCGAAATATGCACCACTGCCGTACCGTTTAGACACCCAAATGGCGACCTTTACGTTCAGACCGACGGCGTCGCCATGGGATCACCACTCGGTCCCACGTTCGCCCAGTTCTACATGGGTCACTTGGAAAACGTCATTTTCAGTACCCATCTTAAAAGACCCTACATGTACGCGCGTTACGTTGACGACATTTTTATCATGGTCGACGATTTAAGCGATCTTAATCAGTTGAAGATCGCCCTCGAAGCTAACAGCGTACTCCAATTTACCTATCAACTCTGCGACATAAAAAACCAGCTTCCCTTTCTCGATATTCTCGTCTCTCAAATCGAAAGTCGGCTACAATTAGACGTCTACACTAAACCCACCTCTGGTGTCACTACATTAAACGGCGACGGGTTCTGCCCCGAGCGCTACAAAAAAAGCACTATACTATCCTATCTACATCGAGCGTACAAGGTATCCGAGGATTGGGTCCACTTTCATCACGAACTTCATAAAATCAAACAGTTACTGATCAATAACAACTTTTCCCAAAATCTCGTTGATAACACCGTCAACACCTTTCTCAACAAGAAACACCGCCTCACAAGCCTGCCCGACTCACCAAAACCCAGAATCGTCCCTTTATACTATCGCGCTCAAATGCATCACAACTACAAAATCGACGAATCTATTCTACGAGATATAATTCGTCGTCACGTTTCCATCATCGACACTTCCCACCTTCTTCAATTTCGCATCTACTACAAAAGTTTCAAAACCCACAACCTAGTTGCACCAAACAACCTGCTACGCCATAACCTTCTCAAAAAAACTAACGTCGTCTACCAGTTTCGCTGCCCACTTCACCACGAATCTACAACTTCATATGTGGGCCACACTAGAACTACTTTATCTCGCCGACTTACCATGCACGTACAGGGTGGGAATATTCATTCCCACTTCATCAACGACCACGCCATTCCACCTACCAGAAACATTACTGATTCAAATACTAGCGTGCTTACGTACTCTGGCGATCCCGTTCGATTGAAGATTCTCGAAGCTCTATACATATTGCAGATAAAACCCACGATGAACGTCCAAGACGAAAACTTCGACCAGACATTGCAATTGTTTCGTCACGGCAACGGACACGCAACTCCACATCCATCGAACACACACTCTAGTTCTACAACTTCACGTACTGTTCTCAACTCGGTCCCTTCACTTCATGGCTACAGTCTACGCGAGCCTAAACCGAGTTCGACCACAGAACACCCACCCACTGATACCAACCAAACTTCCACACTCGAACCAAGTATTGCTTCTACCACCGCATCTTGTCTTCCTCCGCAGCTTCCCACCACGCTTCCTTCGCACCCTCCGACACCTGCTTCTGACCCTGACGCCACGATCGTCGCTACCTCTTCACTTTCCACTCCCACTGACCATACTACCACTCAATGCATCGTCGAATACTCATCCGACCCCACGATCGTCGATATCTCTTCACTTTTCACTTCCACCGAACAAACTACCACTCAATTTATTGTCGATTATTCACTCGTTTCCGCGAACACAAGCTCTCCTAATACACATATCTCTTCTGACATTATTAATAACCCTAACATTACTTCGCGTCGTAATCGACACAAATAAAACATTATTTCTTACCACACACATACTGTTACTTTCTCCTATTTATACTTCATTAATTCGTACACCACCCGCGCCATACACCTTGTACACCTATAAATTCCACCAATTCTATCGTTTCTCGTACACTATCTCCCCTTCCTATATTCATACACACACCTACAACTACAGCTATTCACCTCGTCCAGCTATCTCACCTTTCAGTTGTCGCGTTCATGCTTTAGCGCTCACTCGTTTACTTAATTTAAAGTAATCTCGTTTTCTGCACTCTAATGGAATTTAATTTAATTTGTTTCGAACTCCAATTTAATTTAATTTAACTCGTTTCGATTCGTCGCCCGTTTCTTATTTTACGTTGACTTTTTGTTTATTACTTTCGGCTCCGAAGATGGAAAAGGATTTCCGAAACTGCAGTAAGCCTAATAAAACATCTAAAACAAGTCTCACGTCTTTCAACTACCGCAAAATCGAGGGCACCATAAAAAAATTGATAAACGCCAAGTGGGCCATAGTTTTCAACGGAGTGTGTTTAAAAGAAAATATAACGCCAAACTACGCTCGAAATATATATATATATATATATATATATATATATATATATATATATATATATATATATATAGATTAGATACTATATACTTATTTTACATCTCAAGCGCTTACAGTTTTTGAGTAGCAGTAATTTTTAAAATCAAATAACTCTATTTTCCACCTTACATTTGAGGTCCTGGAAACCATATTTTCAAAAAATGGTGAAACACATATATCTTTAGTTTTGAGTATATACTAAGTATTAATTTTTACATTTGTGGTATTTACAGTTTTTGAGTAGCAGTTACTTTAAAAAAACAAATTACCCTATTTTCCACCCCACATTTGAAGTCCTGGAAACCAAATTTTCAAAAAATGCTAAAACACGTATTTCATTATTTGTGGAGTAAAAACTAAATACTAATTTTTACTCCTGTAGCATTCACAGTTTTTGAGTAGCAGCTACTTTAAAAACCAAATAACCCAATTTTCCAACACACTTTTGAGGTCCGGGAAACCGAATTTTCAAAAAATGGTGAAACACGTATTTTTTGTTTTTCAAGTAAAATCCATATACCAAATTTCAAAATCTCCTCATTTTTGGTTTTCGAGATATACATTGTTTTAGAAAAAAGGTTGTTTTTCAGTTTTTTCCCCTCAGGAGCAAAATTTTCAAAAATCCTTTCTTAGTGGATGCTTACGCAATAAAAGTAATATAAGTTCCAAATTTCACGTTCCTAGGATGAAGCGTTTGAGCTCGGCGTTGATTAGCAGTCAGTCTGTCGGTCGGTCAGGACATGTTCTTTTATAAATATTGATGTTTTGAGGCTATCCATACACTGGCATACACAGTAGTCCACCCTAAACGTTAACGCATAGCGTCCCTTTTTAATGACATTTTGTTTTGTACTCATAACTTTTTTAATTTAAATTTCTGTTTATTTTAATTATTATTTTTTGTTTGTTAATATGTTAAGCCGAATAAAATATATCAAAATCATTAAAAAAATAATTCATGCATTTTGTGGTTACCGGAAGGCAACTTATCATCGATGTTAGCACGAGACAACCCGTCATCATCAACATAATACAACAACCGAAAAAAGTATTCATTTGCGAGATGATCTGAATTGGGGATAGGATTTAACGATGCGTGTCTTGGCGATGAAAGTTTGTCGGTTCTTTGATGACTGCTCAATATTGCACGCTCATCCGTCAAGACATAATAAGCGTTCTTTAATTATAATGATAATAAAGAGCTTCATACAAATAATGATAATAAGAAGCTTGATACAAATAATGATAATAAAGAGTTTGATACAAATAATGATAATAAAAAGCTTGATACAAATAATGATAATAACAGTTGTTAGTGATGATGATAATGACGACGACGATGACGACGACAATGACGGTGACGATGACGATCGTGATGATCATGATCGTGACATGATCTAATCGACCCTACTACTACTACTACTACTACTACTACAATGACGACGACGATGATGATGATGATTGCGATCATAATATGGTTATAGTGGTAAAATAATTTTTAGCGGCTGAGAAGTCTGCGGAGAAATCATAAAACTGAGATGAAATTTAAAATGGTATGTATATTAATGTACAAATGCAGATGGTGCATACAAGTTACAATTTATTTTTTGATTTTTCTTAAAAATATTGTTTTATTACAAAGTATTTTTAAAGTTCTCAAGCAAAGTTTTCGGTCATAGACAGTGAAAGTCCTCTAGAGTGACACTCTTAAGAGCGGGTGCAGAGAACAAAGGATAATTAAATAATTATGCTACGAACGGAATTTCTTAAACCTGTATCTGCCTTATAGTAGCTTGCCCCCGAAGAAGAAGAGAGTGTCCGGTCTTCGGGACTTTTCTATAAATGAAAATGATTAACTTTTAATGATCGAAGTCGAAGTTGATGCCACTCGTTTATGATGATTGAACGATGAATTGATGGTTGATGGACGGCTGGTGAATGATAATTGGATGGTGAAAGTATGGCACATGGAAGAGATATGGTCGAGTAGATGCATGCTATGCGTGGCGGTCGCAATCATAATTCACATTGTTACTGCGTCTCACGTGTATTCATGCAATTATATCAACAATTGCAATGGAAGTAATTATGACGACGACGACGATGATGATGACGACGATGACCATGATCATGATAATGATGATGATGGCCATGATGACGATGATGGCGATGATGATGACGACGACGACGACGATGATGATGATGATGATGATGATGATGATGATGATGATGATGATGATGACAGTAAGGTCGGTGGAGATAGTTATGAAGGGTTGGTGGTGTTGGTAGATGGATAGCGGTTATGGAAATTTATCTGGCCTTAATAATACACATGATTGATCGATGACGGTTTGGTGATGCCGACAATTGCTAAATTGATGGTGTCAATCCATCGAGTTGAAATCGAAACTTTAATAAAAAAAAATAAAATAGAAACCTGTTTTCTTTTCTGTTTTTAACTTTATAGTTATCTCTCTTCATGCCTGGAAAAGGGTTAACGATTGTATGCTGATTCCAACTATGAAATCACACACACAGCTTACCGCTTGCTCTCATTACTAAATATTATTAGATTGCAGGTTGTGAGAATGTAATTTATTTGCTGACAAATTAAATTCCATCACGAATTGGTTTGATCGGTTTTGGAAGTGCTGAGTCTTTACTGGAATAATTGTGCGGGCGTTGTTCCACGCGTTGAAAACATTAATAAACTTTTTACAAAACTATAAAACTTTCGTGGCCTTGAAATCTAACTATTGACTAAGGCCACGTTAAATATCGTCAAGTTTTCGTTTCATTTCATTGTTTTAATTTAACAATTTTGTATTAAACAAAGTTATACTTTAATTATACATCACTATTTTAGCACATACGCAGTAGCAGTAGATACTTTGATGGTATAATGGAAGTAAATCCATGCTTAAATATGCTGAGCTATTGAAGAATTTTTTTAAAGGCATTAATTCAAACTAGTTTAAATGAGTTTATGCTAATGTATACATTATGTGTTAATCGAAAAAATATTTAATCAAAAGAAAAAGTAAAATAAAAAGCACTCTTTATAAAAGAATGCAAATCTCTAGCTAAGGTTCCTACCCTCTGCACCTTTTAAGCAATTCTCTTCCCATAAAGCTGTTAGTAAATATTGACTGTAATGTTCGTGGAGCTAATGAAAATGTAGCAAAGAATTTTGTTATCTACAAATAATATTGAGTAATTGCTTTTGTCAGGTTATTATTTGTTCGATAAATAATTTTAGTCTCAAAAATCTTTGTTTTTTCCTGAATAGAAAGTTTATTATGTTGTTCATCCCCACACAAAATTCAGAAAACTGTGGTCATTGTTTTTTTAGTTCATAAATTTATAATAATAAAAAAATAATTTACAAATTATTAAAAGTTGCTAAATTACAAAATATAAAAAATTGTGAAAACAAAGCTCACCTGTTTTTGCATTTTTTTCATTACGCGTTTAGTGTATGCAACTTTTAAAAATTATCTTGAAAAGAAAAAGAACTGGTGATTTTTAGTTTTGATAAAACAGATTTTTTCCAGTTAAAACTCCATTTTGTAATTTTCTTGACAATTTAAAATGTTTGATTGGCTGTTTCATAAGCATACTTTGATAGTTACTATTTCTATGTTTTGTAATTTTGTGAATTGCAATTTTTCAAATTTAATGAAAATAAGAATATTTCCAACGTATTTCTCCCGTTTTTTTAAATTCAAAGTTTAAAAATAAATTTGTTGTTTTAATCAAGATTACCTCTGTAAAACGTCATGCTGTTTAAATAATTAGTAGAAAAGTACCCCAAATTTGCTTATTTTCATGTAGGGTTATTACAGCTGAAAATTAAAAACTGAAAAGTTCAGTTTACTAAATCCTTAGGTTCAATTACTTTAATTGAAATTGATTTTTTTTAAAAACTGTAACAAAAATGGATCTTTTTGAAAAACTGTAATTTAAATTGGATTTTTCGAAAAAACTTAATCTTAAACTATGATTTTTTATATACGTAATAATATAAAGGTATCAATTTATATAGTACATTATTATCATTGTAACAAATTTATGTTGGTACTTAAAATTTGTTTTTGTTGTTGTTTTTCTGTTTATAGAGCAAGACAAAATAAGATTGCAAACATTTATTTATAAGTGTTTTCATTGAAAATTCATCAAAGGAATGTTCAATTTGAAAATTTAGCGTGTTTTATTTTATTTTCCATTTCTTTTTTGCTTGACCAAGTTTCATCCAGAGAGTTGAACTGTAAATAACGTTTGAAAAAAGTTTTTGAGATACATAGTTTATGCAGTACATGTTATTATATTTATAGCTGCACAATTCAGACATCACGTTAGTCAGAATAAACTCATAACAAAGTAATGGTGTTGAAATGATATCCATTTACATATTAATAGCTCTTGCAGCCATTTATATTTCGAACAAAAACTCACTGGAATGAAACGTGATGCAACAAAAATCAACGCAGTTCTGGGTAAATTATTGACTAAATAATTGAATATTGGTGTAACCCATGCTATACCAAGAGTGATTGTGAAAGTTTGTAAGCAATGCGAAGAACAACCAGAACAGGTACAGGTTTATGGGCGATGTCATTATATAGCAAGTCATGACACGACGAGAGGAAATTGTCGTACTTGAATATGTCACCAGAATTACCGATAGAGGAAAAGCAGAGGTTTGTGAGAGAGAAAGAGACAATTATGTCACCACGTCTACGAGATGTTAAGCCAACGTCGTTTTTACTAGCCATAGTTGAAGTAGAGCGGGTTGTTTCATGAAGACTGACGCTTGTACTAGTGTGAAGCCATTCACCCGGCGGTGTACAAGAGCCTTACCGAAATTCATTTCAATTATTTCCCATACACTTGTGCCCGTTCTAGTTGATTTCAGCAATGCTTACATGCTCGCGCGATGCCCCTTGGTACACCTACGATTTACACCTATTAAACGTTTAAAGTAGCTTTAGTGTGCTTTTCGCGTAGTTCTGAATATATAGGACTATGAACTATTATAAAAAAGTACAAAAATATGAATTGGTATATAAAGTGTGCTCAAAGGCCTCGTTTGTTTATTGTCATAAAGTTTTGCACGAGCTGGGCAATGGCCTTGATTTAAGGGTTTTCAAACAGGCCGAGAAGGGCTTGAAGACAGGTCGGGTCGAGATTTTGTGCCAAGTATAGAAGTTTTAGGAATGTAAAAAGTATACATTGTTTATATATTATTTTTTATAACAGTTCATAGTCTTTTACACTAAGTGTTTTGAGATAAAATTGCTCGATGTAGGAAATACCAAAGTACTTCCTGTCACGGGTTATAATTCAACCTTTTTTTTCTTTCCATCCTCTTTTATCCAGGTTTGAGACTGGTTTACAAAAAACATAGCTGAATTATTGTATATAAACATAAATGTTTTGTTAGTATAAAAAATTATTAATATTCACTTGGACCGGGTAAACACTTGCAAGTTTTGCATCCATTTTCGTCTAAGACATTTCCATATTTACAGAAAATCATGCATACTGGAGGGCACCCTTTCCAAGAATAGCACACTCCAATATACGGAGGACATCCTGGTCCTACTTGGCATTCATCGTTATGCAGCAACTGGCAAAAGTTTTCTGGAGGGCACTTTATGTTCTAAAATGGATCAATAAAGGAATATTAGCTCCATTTGGTTTAATTTACAAAATTGAACTTTTTAAATATTGAACAAATAATTTTTATTAAAATTATGTTACTGAGCACGGATGATGAAGCCATTAATATGTTGGACATCCTTGGTCGTCAAGGACGTTTTCATATTTACAAGATAAAGAACAAACGCTCTCGCACGAAACTTAGAAATACAATTATGACATAATATTCCATACAATTAAAATAATATTCCATACAATTAAAATAATATTCCATACAATTAAAATAATATTCCATACAATTAAAATAATATTCCATACAATTAAAATAATATTCCATACAATTAAAATAATATTCCATACAATTAAAATAATATTCCATACAATTAAAATATTATTCCATACAATTAAAATAATATTCCATACAATTAAAATAATATTCCATACAATTAAAATAATATTCCATACAATTAAAATAATATTCCATACAATTAAAATAATATTCCATACAATTAAAATAATATTCCATACAATTAAAATAATATTCCATACAATTAAAATAATATTCCATACAATTAAAATAATATTCCATACAATTAAAATAATATTCCATACAATTAAAATAATATTCCATACAATTAAAATAATATTCCATACAATTAAAATAATATTCCATACAATTAAAATAATATTCCATACAATTAAAATAATATTCCATACAATTAAAATAATATTCCATACAATTAAAATAATATTCCATACAATTAAAATAATATTCCATACAATTAAAATAATATTCCATACAATTAAAATAATATTCCATACAATTAAAATAATATTCCATACAATTAAAATAATATTCCATACAATTAAAATAATATTCCATACAATTAAAATAATATTCCAGTACAATTCACATTTTCTTGTAGTTTGCATTCTTGAGTTGGATCACATATTACGTCCTATCAAGATTTTTCATTAAAAACTTTTAAAATTTGTTTTTTTAAGTTAACATTCAAAATTTGGTTATATTTCAAATGTATTAGTAAGGTATCCGGCGTTAACCGAGGTTTTTAGAGGTTTTTTTTATCGTTTTTCTCTATCGCTGCGTTTCCCTCCCCGTCTGCTTTCACACTCCCGGTCGCTTTCCCGTTCCCGGCTGATTTCCCTTTCCCGGTTAAAACATTTTATTGAAAAAACAATTATTTAAAAATTAGAAAACTTTAAAATTTATACAAATTCACAAGATTAAGTTTTTTCAAGAAACTTAAAATGAGTTTAATTTGTTTAGTTTAAGGTCATCCATTTCTCTCAATATAGCGCTACCAAAAATATTTAGTTTGCATTATGCGGTAGTTTATATAATTAGTTAAATGAATTTAAAGAACAATTAGAATTATTCTTCCAAGTATTTGAAAACCTTTTAGCGCATCAATAGAACGGCATTTTTGGGCAATTCAATATTGAAATTGGAAAGAACAATGGAGATAAAAATAGATTGTAGATCACGTGAGTCTGACTTCTTCGCTGATTTCTTCAATTCATTTACTTTTACGAAAGACTCTAAATTGTTTAGAAGCCATCTTCAAATACAGAGCGCCAATTTGTTTATCTCCTAAAGACTTACTATATATATATATATATATATATATATATATATATATATATATATATATATATATATATATATATATATATATATATATATATATATATATATATATATATATATGATATACGGATTGAAAATGCGCTTCCCGGTCACTTTCCCACTCGCTTTTACGCTTCCGGTCACTTTCCGTTCCATAAAGCTTTGCCGTTTCCGTTCAATCCAATTCTATAGTTCCCGTTTCAGTATCCGCTCGCTCTCCCGCTTCCGCTCCGGTTATTTTGTGACCGATTTAATTTTGTTTTACAAAATCCTTCTATTGATTCCCAAAGTTTTGTTATAACTTCATTACGATCGGATGAATGGCGTAGCAATGCATAAACGACAAACATACATACATACATACATACATACATACATACATACTTTTATATATATATATATATATATTCAAATCAAATTAGCAGCAATGTGAACAAGTTTATGTGAGAATAATTTTGTTTTACATTTACAAATACAAAACCTATATTAATGCACTTTCTTGTATATTAATAATCAGCTTCTTACGTCACAAGGAGATTTTAGACATTTGCAGATTTCGCACCCGTTTTTGTTTCTGGCAAACCCATACAGACACAGTTTTTCACACGTTTCTGGTTCACAAGCCACACATTCGTAGTCAATGTACGGAAAACAAGTTTTATGTGTTATTGGAGATTTGCAGTCCTTGATTACCCGTTTACACATCGTACCTAGTGGACAATTCATCTTCTGCAATATTAAAAAAATCAACTTCGGGTTAATTAGTTTATAACTTTGCTTTCAAACAATTAAATTGTAACTCACGTCTCATGGTTTGGCATTACATTAACATATTTCACATCTTTTTAGCCTAAATAAAGCCATGCTTGCAAAACCTAGCGCAAATTACCTCTAAGCAGTTTAGTCAAACGGTGCTTACACATTCTGCGTACACGGGGCGAACTGCCATCGACTTCAAATTGCGTCGAAAAGGGCCACGACCAAAGTTTACACAGGTTTTCGTTCATGACGCAGACATTGAACGTTGCAAGTATAAAAACTAATTGTTGTAGAAGCGACCCAAAATGGAACGACAACGTCTTTTGGTTCTTCAACAAAACCAGGTAGCTTTTGAGCAGAATTACATTGAAGACTCACCGATGCTATTGCTCATGATTGACATTACACGT
Organism: Erpobdella octoculata; assembly: GCA_963978895.1. Taxonomy (NCBI): domain Eukaryota; kingdom Metazoa; phylum Annelida; class Clitellata; order Hirudinida; family Erpobdellidae; genus Erpobdella; species Erpobdella octoculata. The sequence goes on from OZ022239.1 coordinate 36,233,268, forward strand.
TATAACAACCAACCCACATAGCCTTCTGTAATTACGTTACACAGCTTATACGGCAACAACGGATTTTATTGAAATTTGGTACTCGCGAAGAGTATAACCAGGAAGCGAAAAAAATCTTTTGATTTACGTTTTATAAAAAAAAACGTATTTTAGGCTTTTTCATTGCAATAACCTTGCCACCATAGAGTGTTGTTGCCGGGGTAATTCCTGCGTCTGCAAAGGGTGGGGTAGGCACTTATAAATGGCTGCTTCTGGTTGTCCTGCGTAATTGGCACACGGTTGAATGAAGTTAAATAAGTAATTCGTGACTTAGAGTTCTACAGACTTTGAATCTTAATTAAAATAAACTGATAAAACAATTTATGTTAAACAAAACTTAATTTTCAGATCTCAAATTTTAGAGCAAAAATACTGAGTCTTACATCGCAAGGATTCAGCAGACAGCTGCAGGTTTCGCATCCATTTTCATCCGGAATTGATCCAAAATCACATGGCACAAGACACAGCACTGGGGCGCACTTTGTTGTGATAGCTAAACAGTGAAATTGAAATATTAAAATACAGTTTTAATAAATATTTAATGTTATACAAAATTTTTCGGGTGGATAATTTGCAAATAATAAAATTCGTATTACTTTACTAATGAGCTGACGAATGACACGCGTTAGGGGCAACAACGTTCCCTCTAAGCTGCGTGCAGCTCCTCCTCCAGCACCACCGCGCACCAAAATTATTTACCGCGCAGTAAACGTGAATTAATGAATTTCTGCCGCCCAAGAACAACATTAAACAAAATCCTCAATAATGTCATCATAGTCTATGTTCTTTACTATTTTACATTCTATGGTCAAAACTGCAATAGCATTGAGTCTTTCTTGACCAATTGTTGACCTAAAATAGTTCTTGATTCTCTCTAGGGGTCTGACTATTATGATAATAGCTTATTGCAATAATTTTTTAATTCAAAACCAAATAGTTGTGTTTGTCAGAAACGTTCAGTTTCACCTATATTGTGATTTAAAAATGCAAACAATAATAAAATTAAAAAATGGTTTCAGAGCATTTGTTGGTGTTAATAACCAATTATTGAATTTTTCTAAAAATTCTTAAATGTTTTTTCAGGCATGCCAGTTAAATTTTACAAATTTCTTTAGGACTAATACAAAATTACCTCCATTAAGAATAACAAAGAAATTGAACAAAAGAAAACTTGTTAGAATCAACGTCTTCATGTCGATCTCCAAATTTTCCACTAAACGATAAGCTGCAGAAATCTTGTTTTCTCAAAAATAAATTTTAAAAATCGTCTACAACGAATTTTAGCAACCTTTTTCACTGTTGTTAGAAACAGTTGTGTGGACTGAGCACTGCAAAGTCTTCCCTAATTAAGAAGTAACATTTATAGCTCACTGTGTAATGATAACCATATTGATTGCTATTAACAACTTTTTATGATTATTATGATGATGATGAAGATGGTGATGGTGATGGTGGTGATGGTGGTGATGGTGGTGGTGATGATGATGATGATGATGATGATGATGATGATGATGATGATGATGATGATGATGATGATGATGATGATGATGATGATGTTGGTGGTGGTGGTGGTGATGGTGGTGATGATGGTGGTGGTGGTGATGGTGATGATGATGATGATGATGATGATGATGATGATGATGATGATGATGGTGGTGGTGGTGGTGGTGGTGATGATGATGATGATGATGATGATGATGATGATGATGATGATTATGATGATGAAGTTGATGACGGCAATGCCGACGACGACGATGAAGATCATAACGACGATGTCAATGATGATGACGACGATAACAATGATCATCATTTCGTTCTTTGAGTATCAATACGTGATAGTAATTTGACCTGTTTTCTATCGTCATAATATTTTTTCTCTTTTCAAAAGATATCCATTGCTAAATATAGTTATTATAAAAAAAAACTTTTCTGGTAATTAAAATAAGTTTTAAAGCATTTTATGCTCTATTGCATGAGACGTAATTGTTAGCCATGCAACTTTTTAATGCCTAAAACGATATTGACTATAAGAAGCTTTTTGAGTTTTTTTCACGTGACTTTGAAAATGGAAAAAAACTACTTCAATTAACCTACAGTCAGAAATTTTAAACTGACACGATCCTATAAATATTTTTTACAAAATGTACGTTATTTGTGATTTTTCAAACTTGTTTGGCCTGAGATCAGAATACTAAGATTTTTGCAGCACATGTAAAAAATAACATCTTCAATAAATTGACTGAACAAACTGAAAAGTCAATAAATAAAACAAAAAATGGTAAATGTAAATGGTTTCTACTTTTAACGTCCTAATTGAAAAATGTTTTAATGGATTTTTAATAAAGTTTTCACTTCGCAGCTTAATGTAACTGAAAGTATAATTAACCGAGACTGAGATAGCACACATCGAAGTAGTTCAATTATTATTATTGACTTGCAAAAAAAAAGCTAATTTGAAGAATCGAATCATTTTCTTGCTCTCAAAAACAAATCAAACACAATAATACGGATGATAACGTAAGTAAATTCAACAAAATATAAAGGGATTTGTGACAAAAACCTCGTTTTTACGGCTTATTTGTTTACATAAGATTATGGAAAAAACTCAAAAAGTTAAAATGTTATTTTTTATTGCAAACAACTTGATTACAGATGCACTGGTTGCTACTCACAAGCCATCTAATAAATAAATAGTTAATCTATGGGTATGTTTTTAATAATTTTTTTTATAATAGTTTATAGTCCTTTACACCAAGTGTTTTAAGACTGAAATAGCTGTATGTAGGAAGCACCTAAGTACTTCCTTCGTGGATCATAATTTGATCCTTTTAACTTTTCCCTCCTCCTTTCTCCAGGCTTGGGACTGGCTTGCAAATGCAAGGCGAAATTAATAGTTTTTATATTTGCTATCAACTAATATCAACGTCAGTTAATACAGTAATAGCTTATATAAAAAATTAAAAGCACAAATATTTATAAATAAAAGGTTCTAATGTCTGTCTGAGCCTTTCGAAAGATTAAGTTTAGATAAAATTAGTTTTTTTAATTTAAAAACTATTTAATTTTTATTGTTTACTTTTTCATTTGCAATGTTTGCATTTTTCTTGAATTACCAAAAATAAAGTTTTGATTTTAATAATTTTTTTAAGTTAATTATTTTTTCATACAACTCGTTTTATACCAATAATTTTGAATGAGCTCTTGACAAAACAGTTTTTAATTTTTTTCCAATGTCTTTTATCTACTCGTCGTCTCTGTTTGTCTGTTTCTCTGTCTGTTTTTTTTTTGTTTTTTTTGTCTGTCAATTTTTGAGTCACTTCCTGATGATAGATTTTTCTACAATGCTTTTATCTACTCGTCGTCTCTGTTTGTCTGTTTCTCTGTCTGTTTCAAATCTTGCAATCAATTTTTGAGTCACTTCCTGATGATAGATTTTTTTCAAATTTTGCATACATGCTCAAAATAGAAGACAATGCAATATTCAATTATTAGTTTTACAATAAGTCAATTAATTTAGTTAATTTTAATTAATTTCATTTTTATATGGGAAGAAAAAATTATAATAATTATAATTATTATAAATTATAAATTATTATAAATAATATAAATTATAAATTATTATAAATTATTATAAAATTATAAATAATTATAATTATAAGAAAAAATTGATTGCAAAATTTGTGTTTTAATTACATATAAAAGCATTGGGTTTTAAAAATTCGTTTTTAATTTACTTGTTTTGAAATTGATACGATAAAAGGAAGAAGTCTTCAGGTTAGATCGTGCAGTTGCAGAGTGATAAACTAAATGAGACAGGATGGGAAAGTAGAATGATTAGCTTTTCTAATGAAAGAAAGTTAAAAATGGCAGTTAAACAGGACTAAAAAGGATCTAATTGTAGTTCAACAGTTGTTAATTCTACAAGTGTGAATAAATAAATATATGAGGCAATTTATTAAATAAACACAATTTTATAGACGGTCGTGTGAAGGGAAAGGTCAACACGCTATTATTTTTAAATGGAGTTGATATTTTTGTTTCCTCTCACGTATTCATATTGATGCAATTATGTCAACAATTGCAATGAATAGCACTTTTAGGATAACTGTGATGACGTCGGTGATGATGATGACGATGGTGGTGATGATGATGGCGATGACGATGGTGGTGGTGATGATGATGGCGATGACGATGGTGGTGGTGATGATGATGGTGAACATGTTGGCCGTGGTGATGATGATAAAAAACGTTAATAACAATGAAAATGACGATGAAAGAAAAGAACGGTATAGTTTTACAGCTCGTCCTTCCATCTTTCTTATGAAGTGCTTTTTAAAAACAGAAAAACGTCAATTCAACATGATCATGTCGTCATCGTCATCATCATCATCATCACCACCACCACCACCACCATCATCATCATCGTCGTCGTCGTCGTCCTCCTCCTCCTCCTCATCATCATCATCATCATCATCATCATTATATTTTGTTTTAAATTTTAACATTCACTTTCATAAGGAGGACGTAGTGTATGCCTTTCAGCTTTTTGAGTATTCACAAATGGATGTAAATAGACAAAACAACTCATTGTCATCTGTCGCGTTTCTTCATCTTCTTTTGTTACAAAAAATTCAACATGCACTGAATGAACACGTCGTGTTTTTAACCGAAAAAATAATTTTACATTGTAGACGATTCTGGAGACATTTAAACTGTTTGTAAATAAATCTGAGCAAAATGGTAATTATATGTTTATTTTTATTATAAATTCAGTTTTATGCTGTAAACAACTCTTTCATTCCTAATTTATTTCTAAATTAAATTTATAATAAACGAACCGAGAAATTATTTTATCGAATGCACAATGGACTTGACGTGATAGCTTGCCGATATATAATCTGGAGAAAAAAACTACATTTTTAAATCTACAAAAAATCTTTTCAATAGATAGATAGATCTGTCATCGTCGTTTTAAAGATGTCCACTCTTGTGAGAATGAAATGATTATTGTTGAAACCAGAGGCGCATCTGGAAGAGAAGATATTATTTTTTTAGTACATTTCAATAGAAATTTTGCAGGGTGTATTTTCTTCATAAAAAATTTATTGTCATATGATAATATTATGTGTTGTTTTAATATTGAAAGTTATATGAAAAGATTATATTATATAAAAAAATGAGTGTTATTACGCTGAAAACCTTTATTTTAGTGGAGTTTTATTATGTTGAATCTTTTTTTTACACACTTTTACTTAACTTGACTTTTCTGTCTGTCGATCTGTAGTGAAAATTTGCAATCGATTTTAAACTAACTTCCCGATGAACTAGAGAATTAAAAATTTAAACATACCTCCGAACTAATTAGCAATGCATTCTATCAAATATTCGGATCGATTGGACAAAATTTAATTAAATAATTTTTGTGATTTGTTCGTGATTTTATTGTCTATGCTAATATACTCGTTGTTTATGTAACAGAATGTGGCCTACACAATCGATTATATAAAAGTGTGTTTTTAAAAAACTTTGTTTTTTGATTCACGTGTTATATACTTCTATACACTGTTATACACTTTTACTTTGTCGTCGGTTAATCTTGTAAACGATTTTCCAATTTCTTTCCCTTTTTAGATTGAGCTGAAATTTTGCATGCATATTTGTTTTGAATGACAGTAATTAAATTAAATTAGGATTAATTAAACGAGAATAAACTACTTTAATGTGTTTTTTATATAGTCTGTTGGTGCGCAAGAACTCTTTGTTTAGGAGTTTACTGAGTGTTTAAGCTTGTTAGGAGTACTATGTCGGTCAGCAGAGAGGCGCAGTGGAAGCGTGCTGGGCCCATAACCCAGATGTCCGTGGATCGAAACCACGGTCTGCTAACAATATCATGCTTTTATTTTCTCAATAAAAATTGAAAGTCATTAATACGCCGCTGCTTTTAGATAGCCAGTAATAGCCACAAGCCACCATTCAAATTTGGCTTTCTAACTTATTATTATACCAATGCTTCTGAGAAGAACGGATGAGGGTAAACATGGAGAATAGCGGCAGAAATTATTTTCGGTGTTTTTAATTATTTTTCCCTTATAATAATTATATATTTGTAATCACAATAACAACTCCAATTTAATGATCCAAGCAGTTTTTCAATTTTTGATAATAAAATTCTCTCGGAAAACACACGAAATGCGCAAGAGAACCACAACAAAAACTACGAATAGCGCAGTCGTACAGAAACGGTTTATAGCGTAGTCAAAAATAAAGTTATTTGCAAAAAAACCGTAAAAATCACAAGATAAAATATTAATCACGCAGTCAGATTAACATTATTTACAGAAAAAATGACAGTTTATTTAAGTCCGAGCAATTTTTCAGAGAAAGATAAAACTGGATAGTTTTCAATTAAAGAAACACAGAGTTTCCGCAAAGAATTTGCCACCTGGTTTGAAACTACGGAACTCAAATTCACTTAAATAAGTTATTTATTTTCTTAAATATTTTTTATAAAAACTCGCACAAATAATTTCTTTTACATTTTATTTCACTTCACTTCACTTTTAGTCAGATTTTTGTTTATGAGAATAATTGTTTTTCTACTACCTGACGCTTTTCTGGTGTTAACTTCTTTTTTAGTTTTAATTTTTAGAAATTAATTGGATCTGTCAATTGCTAATTTATTTTTCTTTCTAATTATAATAATTTTATAATAGAGAAATAATTAAAAACACCGAAAATAATTTCTGCCGCTATTCTCCATGATTACCGGATGAGAACAATTATATAATGTTCATGTAAAATTTATAAACTTCAGCAAAAAACTAAAAAGAGTATATTACAAATAAATGAAAAAATTTTTTTTAAATACGCTTTTACTTCTAAATGTATTAAAAAAGAAATAATTTTTTTTGTTATCCGATTATATTTTTTAAATAGTTTGACAAAATATAACAAATGTGGAACGTTGATTGTCATGTTTCTATTACTGAAAAGGTTTGTAAAAATTGAACGCCCCAACTTTTATATTTCGTCAAACTATTTAAGAGATATAATTGGATAAATAAAAAGAAATTATTCTTCTTTTTTTTAAAATGTTTTTATAATTTATATATTCTCTCACCGCACAATCACAATTCTCGATACAACAAAAAGTAGAGTCAATTTGTTGATAATTTTTTTTATTTACTAAAATTATAATTAATTTTTCATTAACAGTTAGTGTTAATGTATAATAAAATTATTTATATTAATTATTAAATAAGAAAACTATATTATTGCTACATCATCAATAGTTGTGAATTAATATGTCTTTGTATTATTTTTCTTTGCTTAAATGCTGAAACCCGTTATAAAAAATATTGAGTTGTCACAATCGAAAGAGGAAATATTACTCCTTCTTGTGTTTGTGGTATGTAACTGATTCATTGATCCACTGATTCACTGAATGACTCACTGACTCACTGACTCTCACTCACTCACAATCACACAGTCACACTCACACTCACACTCACACTCACACTCACACTCACACTCACACTCACACTCACACTCACACTCACACTCACACTCACACTCACACTCACACTCACACTCACACTCACACTCACACTCACACTCACACTCACACTCACACTCACACTCACACTCACACTCACACTCACACTCACACTCACACTCACACTCACACTCACACTCACACTCACACTCACACTCACACTCACACTCACACTCACACTCACACTCACACTCACACTCACACTCACACTCACACTCACACTCACACTCACACTCACACTCACACTCACACTCACACTCACACTCACACTCACACTCACACTCACACTCACACTCACACTCACACTCACACTCACTCACACTCACTCACTCACTCACTCACTCACTCACTCACTCACTCACTCACTCACTCACTCACTCACTCACTCACTCACTCACTCACTCACTCACTCACTCACTCACTCACTCACTCACTCACTCACTCACTCACTCACTCACTCACTCACTCACTCACTCACTCACTCACTCACTCACTCACTCACTCACTCACTCACTCACTCACTCACTCACTCACTCACTCACTCACTCACTCACTCACTCAAATCAACACACAAACTCATTTACTTCAAATGTGATGACATGCATGGTGGCTTGCTTGCACAAAAAAGATGGAGTGTTGCAGAGTGCTTGTGAAATATTGATAGTACAAGTCTTTTCCTTATTAACGGTTCTTCTTTCTGGCCTACTAAATAACGCACGCATTCTTTATAAGCACAAAATTTCTAATAGTAGTAATAGTAGTAGTAGTAGTTGTAGTAGTAGTAGTAGTAGTAGTAGTAGTAGTAGTAGTAGTAGTAGTAGTAGTAGTAGTAGTAGTAGTAGTAGTAGTAGTAGTAGTGGTAGTGGTAGTGGTAGTGGTAGTGGTAGTGGTAGTGCTAGTGCTAGTGCTAGTGCTAGTGCTAGTGCTAGTGGTAGTTTAACTTTACTTAACCTTGTGATGATTGAATGCGTATTGGAATCTTTTTTGCGTGTGTAGGCAATTTTATATCTGAGCTCGATACTAGACTACCAATAAATGCATAGTAATAAATTGTGTATCAGTGTTGGTCCAAAGTTTAGCAGGTATTATACCCACAAACATCAATTGATACTCTGGTGGGGGTGGGGAGATGCATTTCTCCACCCCTTTCCTGCTTTTACTTACGTATTTATATAGATATACAAGGTAATGTGTGTGAGAGAGCATTTGCTTATCACATTCAAGCTGCAGGAGCAATCTAAACAACATTTGGCATGCAGGTAGGCTTCATTTATTAGAAAATTAAAAAAAAGTTATTTATTTAATGTTTCATTGGCAAAAAAGAGAAAAACTAAGCAAAAAAACAGCAGGTAACCCTGTCAGTAAGCTATATAATGGCGGGAAAATTTTACCCCCCCCCCTGGAAAATGCTGAAGTTACGTCCCTGAGTAGTAGTAGTAGTAGTAATAGTTGTAGTAGTAGTAGTAGTAGTAGTAGTAGTAGTAGTAGTAGTAGTAGTAGTAGTAGTAGTAGTAGTAGTAGTAGTAGTAGTAGTAGTAGTAGTAGTAGTAGTAGTAGTAGTAGTAGTAGTAGTAGTAGTAGTAGTAGTAGTAGTAGTAGTAGTAGTAGTAGTAGTAGTAGTAGTAGTAGTAGTAGTAGTAGTAGTAGTAGTAGTAGTAGTAGTAGTAGTAGTAGTAGTAGTAGTAGTAGTAGTAGTAGTAGTAGTAGTAGTAGTAGTAGTAGTAGTAGTAGTAGTAGTAGTAGTAGTAGTAGTAGTAGTGGTGGTGGTAGTAATAGGTATAAATAGGTAAATACGCTGCAATGATCACAATTACAATTCATAATTGAAAAAGCACGTGATTTTTTTTCAATCAAAAGTTCAACAATTAAATACAAATTTAATTACGAATAAAATATTTTCATAATTGAAGGACATTACTGGACCATCGTTTTGTCTAACAAACAATATTTCAACATCAGAACAATCTTCAAGTCATCATACAACAAAAATTTTTAAACATAAAAATTCGTCGTCTTCTTCGTCCAGTTGAAACATGCCACAGTTACATTTGGAGCAAAATAAATTGGATTGGCTGCGTGGTGGTGTAATCACGTTTAAAAGGGAACCTCGACATTTCTGCATGGTTTCATGTTTATGCGTTATGGCATGACACCATCTCTACTCACCATTTGATGAAAGTTCCAGAAATGCAAGCGCTTTTAGCGGGCTTAAAATTCTTTATGTCCATTCCCATTAAAACATTTAAACACCTCCATTTATAACAAAAAACTTTAAAGTGCAGTTAAAAATAGAAATATTTATAAATAAAATTATTATGGATCGAATAAATGCATTTGCTGTAGCACACTTGTATCTCAAATCGGTCCAAACAACTTTATAACAAGTGAACCGTAAAAAACTTTTTTTTATTAAAAATCCTTTATTTATTTGAGATAGAAAGATACCAATGTAATGCAAATATTTTTCCTGAAGATATAAGTCTATAATTTTAAAAGCAAACAAATGAAAAGATATTTAGTGTAAAATTGATATCTGCAATCATGAAAAGAAAATCTGATAATCAATAATTATAATAAAATTGGTATAAAAACAATATTCCATTATAAATAACAAGTGAATCAAAAAACAAAGTTTTTTTAAAAACCCACTTTTATATAATCGATTGTGTAGGCCACATTCTGTTACATAAACAACGAGTATATTAGCATAGACAATAAATAGTTCGACGAAAATGTCACAAATAATTGTTTAATTAGGTAAATTTTGTCCAATCGATCCGAAAATTTGATAGAATGCATTGTTAATCAGTTCGGAGGTATGTTTAAATTTTTAAGTCTCTAGCTCATCGGGAAATTATTTTAAAATCGATTGCAAAATTTGACGACAGACAGACAGATAGACAGACAGACAGACTGACAGACAAACTGACAGAGAAGTCAAGTTAAGTAAAAGTGTGTAAAAAGCCTCAGATACGTACTGTGATTAAAGTGGAAATCAATGAAATAAACAATGATGCAACATCGCGTAGATTTTTTGATCATGGCGTTCAACTGGAGAAAAAATTTTCTGTTTGTTTTTGTGATTGACCATCTCAAAATTAATGTTTGGTCTTCACGAGTCTATGGACCAAGTTTCACATCGATTTAATAACGGGAAAGGGGGGTGTACTCCGACCGACTTACAGAAAGGCGAAGTGAAGGATTAAAAAATGTTATTTTCTGCAGAATTTGAACATCTTGCTCCAAGAAAAACTCGATGCAGTCTAGAATGTTTTTTATTTACTTGATCATCACTGAATAAAACCAAAAAAACATTAATGAATTCATGATATTATTTGCATAATTTCTAATTCGATTAATGTTGAAAAAAATCAAATTAAACAATTCGTTATTAGATCCTATATATGTATTTTCTTCCAATTTTATGGCGACTTCAATCCTCGGCGTTACCGATGTTTGCTGATTGATGACACTCTTAAACGAATCAGTTTTAAGCTTGTTAGGAGAAAAAAAGAGTTTTTAATATTGAATGCAGGACCCAGTTGTTCACCGTAGGGAGGTATTTACACAGAGTTTAATTTAAAATGAAAAATTCTAGTTAAATTTTTCAGGTGAAAAATTGTTTTCAAACAGCATTTCAGGTTTTCTGTAATTGTACAACCTGAATTATAAAAAAAATTTTAAGTTTACTTTTAGATACGATTTGAAACCAAAATTGTTTTTGGTGAAAAAAGCAGAAATCAAAACAGAGCGGTGCAAACGAGAGATAAGAGAAGTAAAAAACCCAAACATTCCACGTGTTTCCAGACGTATAAAAGAATATTTTTATTTTATGAACCATTTTATATATAATAAACACGAAAAAAGTTTTGGCATTTTTATTTTGCGTTTAGACACAAAATATACTTTTTTTCTCAATTTGTGAGATGTGGGACCATTACATTCTGAAAGAAAGCACACAACAATTAACTAAGTCCAAGGCCGAGACGTGAAAGATTCAATCCCATCAGGTTTTCAAACACAGCTATTCTCCGAAATCAAACATCACTGAGGAATTTATATTTATTTTATTTTGTAACTGTTGCAGATACCAATATTAGTTGAGTCTCATATATCAGAGATTAGTTTCATCTTTTATAAAAAAAATACTAGCTGCGTTTTATATAGAAAATCAGAGTTGCATCTTGTTTAGAAAAGATTAGTTGCATCTTGTACAAAAATCAAAAAATATTAGCAACTAATATTTTTAAAGTGGTTTCGTGAAGGGTTGACCCCTTTTGAATTAAAAAAAAAACATTATTTAATCTTTAAAACTTGCAGAAAACTTCAATTAAAAACAAAATTTATAACAAAATCTAAAAGTACTTAATTTAATGAAGAAACACTAATTTTCAACTTGAAAGAAAAAGTTCAAAGAGAAAAAAAACTCTAAAAAAATAATAATTATTTTTATAATACTGTAATAAATTTTACAATTTTACAATTGCTGTAAAGAACTGAATCTGTATACAATTTAATTTCAGACAAAGTCTTTCCTCCGAGCAGTTTGCGATGGAGATGTGGAGAGTGTGGAGAAAATGTTGAGTCAAGGAGTGCATGTCGGTGTTTCTAATCAGGTTTGACTTTTTGGAGAATTTTAGATTTGATTCGATTTTTATTATTTCTGCTCCAAAAATGCACAAATATGAATAATTTATATTTTTAGTAATCAAATTTTAAAAAGATTTTAATTAATCAGTTAATTTTCATTAAAATTCAGCAAAATAAAACTTGTTTAGTAATTTAATTATTTCAACGCACTTGTGAAATAAAAGCTATTGAAGTAGAATTTTTGTCTGCACTATCATTTCGTATGAAAATGAGATGGAATGTTTTGTCAACAGAAGGGTCTGCAGGGCATTCACTTTGCATCAAAGACAGGAAACATGGAGATGGTGGAGATGATGATCAACTGTGGAGCTGATGTCAACGCGCAGTCATTGGTCAGTTGCTCTTGAAAAAATATAAAAAAAAATATCTGAAATATTAGTTTAAAAAAAATTAAAAAAAAATCATTTTAAATGAATATATCAAAATTTTATTTAAAAGATCAAAAGGTTTGTTTTTAAAACATCAATTATATCATTTTTAAATTTATTAAAAATTGTTTTTGTTTCTATTCTAAACTACTCTAATATTTAAATGCAATAATTTTAAAATTATGTTATTGGGAAAAACCTGTCACGAAGAATAATTTGAGTTTATGAAGAATAATGAAAAAGTAAAAGAAGTATACTTCATTTAGATTAAAAGGGTTTAGAAATAAATCTAGAATAATTTAGTTTCAATCCTTGCTTGATGGCCGTCTTTAGTAGCTGCATACCGAACGAACGATACATTGAAAATCGCGGAAATGCGTGTTCACAAATATAGTCCCATCTGTAGAGAAATACTAATGAAAATACATCCATCTATCCAATCATTTGCTTTTTTTTATTTCTCTATTAATCCACCCATTCGTCTACCCTTCTTGAAGGTCCTTTCTCCGCTCGTTCATTCGTCTTTTCATTTTCCATCCGTCCGAGCAATAATCTCCTCTCTACCGACAGCAAATATAATAAACTCAACAGTCCTAATGAGCCATTAGCATGTTGAAATAGAGAGAGCGTTTGCTTGAAAATCTTCTCCCTCGAAAGCATTAACGTAAGGTGCTTAACCCTGTGGTGATTGAATCATAAACAAACTTGAAGGCACTTTGGTGGAAATTTTATGAAGCTGCTCAAGCTGAGGAAGAGCTTAGCATTGTTACAAGGGTCGTGAATAACACTTAATAAAAAAGGTGAAAGTAAAAGAATTCGATTATAGTGTTGTTATTTCAGGTGGTAACAAAGGTTCTTTAGTAAGTCGCATGTCAAAGGTGGTCGTTATTTACTGATAGTAGTTTACATTTTTAAACTTGTGTGATAGAATAGGCATTTTATGCAATAAATTATTATTGCAAATTGATTTTATGTTTTTAGAATTCATAAATGAGATATGCATCAAAGAAATATGAAACTATAAACACATAGCTTTTTTATGTTCTTGTATGGCTGTAGACTGTTGTAGTGCTACGACATAGCAGCTCTAGAAACGAGATGGAAAACATTCCATAAACACAAACAAACGTTTAAAAGCTATCATATCATTACTAATTAATGATAAATAAAATAAAATACCTAAATAAAATAAATAAACAAATAGTGAAAACACGGATAATTTTGTTAACTGAACTAAAAATTAAAACTCTATTTATTGATATTTGTTAACAATAACTGAAAAAATTAGACTAAGTGATTGCTAAACTTAAATTAATACTATAATTTTTGAAAATTTAATAACAATTGTAAAACAATAAAGACAATACCTGAGCAAAAAAAAAGTTGTACCCCACAAGAGTTTTTAATAATACAGTTGTACCCCAAAAGAGTTTTTTTTGATAATGTGGTACCCTACAAATGTTTTTATTACTACAGTAGTAACCCACAAACAGCCCTGGATTGGTTTTACTGTGACTTTACCCAAAAAGCAAACAATATTTTTTTGAGCCTACAAAAACAAGTGTGTTGATAAAACAGGGTTTTGTTTTTTGTTTTGTTAGTGCTAGTTGGTACAGTGTTAGTAGTCACTGCCTAGTAGCCCATGTCAACGGAAAGCTTAGCGGGTAAAATTGTTTCTTTTTGTAGAGCATGTAAAAAAACAGCGCCTCTGAGCTTTGTGAGAAGTGCCATATAAATTACCACACATATACATTTGTTTAAAGTATCGGCGATAACGTTTTCTATATGAAAAGCATTTCTATCAAATTCGCATTAAATTTTGAAGCACATTTTTAACATAATGCGAACAAAAAAGTTGCAAAGAAAAACGTTTTCAGTGGTTTTGAAGCTCTTTAGGACTCATGCCACTATAAATTCCTCCAACACATGCTTTAGTCAGATCAAAAGTTATTCTTAAAAGGTTTTTTAAGAGACCAACAGTTCTGCTGAGCTTTTTGTGTTTATGTAAGACCAATACTTGAGTTCTGTTCACCAGTCTGGAGCTCCTACCTAAAACTTTAGATTGCCAAATTAGAACAACTTCAACGACAATTTACTGAAGCCATATAAGCCATATACCCTGTTCGCCACCTGTCGCACCCTGCCAGACTTACTGCACTTGACCTAAGCACAAAAAGCTTAAATGAAATTTTCACACGACATTGAAAGTCAATAGAGGAAGTTTTATGTGAAAAAATTGAAATCAGTCACAAAGTGAGCAGCAGCGGGAGAACGAGCGGAAACGGGAAAGGGAGAATGAGCGAGAACTGGAGAATGAACGGGAACGGAATGGAAGAGCAAGGGGAATCGGAAAAGCGACCAGGAGCGGGAGATCAAGCGGGGCGAAAAAACGAGAGCGAGAGAAAGAAAACCCCGGGCAATGCCGGGCACCCCGCTAGTTGCGTAAGAAAATTAAAATTTAGTTTATGTAACAACGTTTGAAGGTTACAAGCAAGGTTATGGGCTAAAAGAAGCTAAGAAAAATTGGAAAAAAAATGAGCGTCAGCGGGAGCGGGAGAATGAGAGAAGGAGCGGAAACGGAAAAGATACCGGAAACAGAAAAGCGAGCGGAAACTGGAAAGCGAGTGGGAGCTGGAAAGCGACCGGAAACAAAAAAGCGACCGGGAACGGGAGAGGAAGCAAAGGCGCAACCAGCAAAAAATGGTGGGGGAGGACTCAAGTTTGACTTTCCACTTGTGGTTTGTAAATAAATAATAAAAACGAATAACGTGACATACTTGGAAACGTGGCTTTACCGCGCATATTTCAAGGCCACGAAGCAGGTTTATATATAGCGTATTACAGTTTTTGCCTTACTCAACTTTTCCTCGCTTAATGCCAGTCAGTTGCAAGCCTAGATAAAGTAAATACGATCAAATTATGATCTACGCCGAAAAATGCTTTGATATTTTCTCCATAGTGCTAAGAATACTCTGTGCAGAGAACTATTACCTTTTATTTTCAAAGTGCATGATATGGTTACCAGGCGCTTAGCGGTTTTTTGGCTTGTTACATTTACAATAAAATACATAAATTATTAATAGCTTGTTTTTATAGAAATATTTAATGAGTTCCACATTTTGACAATTCAATTCATAAAACCGTGTTTTTTTGAGTCACATAAAACAAAAATAAAAAATGCAAGTTTTAGTTCCCCCCGCCGTTTGTGTTGAAGTAAAAATTTTTACATCATAAAAATACATTTTTAAAATGTATAAAATAATATTCCTATAAGTCTGGCAGAATTTCTGAATAACTTGGTCACATTATGGTAACATAACTTTATAACAGTTTCTAATTAATCTGCAACGAAAAACGTTGTCTTACTAAAGTTTTGATGTTGTAGCCTATATGCGCCCAACGATTTTCATTGTATATGAATTAAAAACTGTTAAAAAGTAGGAATTTTATTTTATACTTTTTAGGGCGCAAGAAAAACGTTGCTTTTAATAAAATGTATTTTTTATGATGTAAAAATTATTTTTAACTTTTTTGTTTTTGATAGGTGAAATTTTGCAAGCATTTGAGTTTTTAGATTAAATTTATTTTTACTTTTTTACTTTTTAGTTTTTAGTTTTTTCGCTAGATGGAATACCTTAGCCCGTTGAATTCAAAATATTATAACTTTTTTACTTCTTTTTGTTAGGTGGCAATATATGATCTATCGTCTATCGGGTACAATGTTTAAAAAAACACCATCGCATTGAATTCGCGGACAGACAAAATCTCAAACAGACAACAAAGTGACCTAATCAAAACGTTATAAAATAGGCTAATTTGTGAATATGAGCTAAATCTTAGAAAATTTCAAAAAGATCCGTTTGCGGTCTGGTTTTGAACAAACCGGAGGAGTTTGGTTTTCGGAGTGTTCAACTTCACAGGCATGAACTTCATGTACATCACGCGCATAACATCTTTGTCTGTTGACCATGCGAACTTTCTTCATGTCGTTGCTAATTGATTAAGTACGCAAATTCTCCTGTTTTTCTATATTGACAACATCTATCAGTATTGTAATTTATTGCAATTAAAATTAATCTACAATCAACTGATTTATTATAATTTTCACACTTTTTTTTTAAATCTTTATTTTGACAGTTAGTCTGATAACCTCCTAATCTTTTCAACAACTCTTTTTATTTTTCGTCTTCTCAAAAAACGTAATTTTTTGTTCATAACTCCTTATTTTGAATAATATTTCTATTTTTCACAAGTTACCTTGAAAATATTTTATTATTATCATAATAATTTTGAATTTTTTTAGAGAGGCAGTAGGGGAGACCGAGGGGAGTTGAAACAATTTTGACATTTTGTTTCATACACCAAATACTATAGACAAAAATTGTATAATATTAGTACCAATCGATAAGTCATGCTTTACACTTGCAAATAACTAACATAAAAAAATTTTAAGCGTTAAATATTGTGGTGAAAAATCGACTTAACCGTAACAAGTCAACTTGTTTCAACTCCTCTCATACCGAGGTAAGATGAAACAGGGGTCGAGGAGTGTTGAAACATATGATTTTTTAGAAGTATTAAGTGCAGTAAAATAAAAATGATAATATAAATTAAAGGTATTTATTAAAATACAACTTTCCAAGTACGAAACAACTTTTTTTTTTAATATTTTGTAATGATATATTAGTTAAGTATGTAACTACAGGTCTAATACTTCTGAAGTAGTTAAAATAGCCATAACGACCTATTCGTAATATTAATTAAAAAAACAGTCAGATAAACAAAAGGTTTTACATTCTTATATATATACATTAGCCATTAGCGGATTCAGGGGGCCGGAGGGGCCATGGCCCCCCGTGGGTTTTAAAATTTACTTTTTTGAAACACTAAAAAAATTTATAGCCATATTAATACAAGAAATGATGTTTAAAACTAAAAATAAATGAAAAAAAGTTCAAAATGACTAAATTTAGAAGAAAAATGTAGGTAAATTACAAAAATTCTAGCATCCGGTATTTGTTTTTCAGTGGGGTTAGTGGATCTAAGATCAAATGTTTGTTTTCCGCGCTGTTTTTGGCCTCACCCCTGTCGTTTTAGTTCCCCCCGCCGTTTTAGGCCCTTCCCGCCGTTTGTTTGGCCCCACGGGGTTCATGGGCTAATTTATATCTCGGCTATAAGTTGGCTGAGTCAAAGTTGTTTCAATTTGTTTGTTTTATTAATTGTATCAATAAAAATTACTTATTCTTTTAGTTATTTTTTAAATAAACATAATTTTCAACGAAAATTTTATTATTCACTTTTGTGAAGATTTACATCATTTGACGATATTTGAATGGCAAATTACGTTTTCTTATACTTTGGTTGGTGTAGTGGTATAGACAATAGACACCGCCTATGAGAGTCGTAGGACCCTGGTTCGATTCCCGGTCCAGGGACATAACGCCCATTTAAAATTTTTATTTTTAGCCCATATAGCCCATAAACAAATTAAATCAACGATAAAAAATCTTTTTATAGTGCCCGTTTATTTATTGACTGCTCTTTGATATAAAACTGAAAACGAGGAGAATTGAAACAGTCTGTTTCAATTCTCCTCAGTAAGAAAAACCTCACAATTTTTATTTAATTCACAATCATGAAGCAAATACACAGAACTCAACTGTATTAAATATATATTATAAATCTGTAGTTAATGAGCTTTCGAAACATATATAACTTAAACTAAAATACAAAAACCAATATCAAAGTAGAGGCATCGTAAAAAACGTTAAAAATTTATTTTTCACGATTTTTGTCACATGACACGCAGAACTCCTCAACCGCGTGACTTACGCCACCAACGCAAACTGACACGTCAGCAGGTGGAGGGAAGTGGTTGAAAACCGATTTTGCCAGCTCGCTAACGGTTTTAAGTTCCGAGAAATCGGTACTGTTTCAACTCACCTTTGTTTCAAATCCCCTCGGTCTCCCCTAATGTAAAATATACAACTGGTAATATTTCTTATACGATTTACCGTTCAAAGTAGCAGTTGGCAAATTAAATACATCCTGTCAATGCTGGAGTAGTTTTA
This sequence comes from Erpobdella octoculata, assembly GCA_963978895.1. Taxonomy (NCBI): domain Eukaryota; kingdom Metazoa; phylum Annelida; class Clitellata; order Hirudinida; family Erpobdellidae; genus Erpobdella; species Erpobdella octoculata. Next base: position 36,251,951 of record OZ022239.1, read on the forward strand.
TTAGTGATTAATGAGGACATTAAATCGTAAATATAACATTCGGAAAACAACATCACCCAAAATAGTTCAAGTTTACAAAATGACTAGTTTATTTATATTGAGTAACATTTGCTTTTATAGGGAAAGCGAATCTTTTGCAAAACAACAGCATGATGTTTTAAATGTGACTGTGCTTTACTGAAAAAATTCAAATTTAAACAGTTGCTTCAGAGAGTCATCCAAAACACTTTCGGAGAATTTTAAATTGCCTCACTCGAGAAACATTTTTCTATATAAATCAAAAAACTTTAATGAAATATTATTTGCAACCTGTTCACATTTAAATCATTGCTGGTACTCAACACCTTTTGAAAGAGTAAATCTCCATGAATATATTTTCAATCAAAATTGCAACACGTTTGTTGTAGTTTCTGGGGATCGCCGTGTTCTACGGAGCATGGCAATAATTAGTGCGAGACCGATTTATAGAGGCATCATCGTCCGGTAATTGGTCATCCCTGCAGGATTATTGATTGCATTGACATCTAAGGACATAGATCTTCATTTAGTTCAATTAATTATGAAAGTAATCTCATTTTGGCAAATGTACTGACACACGGAGACGTATTTATAATTAAAAATAATTAAAAAAAATTAAAAGTGTAATAATGAAATTATGCTTTAAAAAATAATCATAAAAAAGTTTTTTTTTGGAAGTCACATCTGTGAAAGAAATGAATAGCTCCTTGATGGCTGATCAATAATCAACTTCGACTTTTCAATAAAAACAATAAAATTTTAATGCAATAAAACGAACCATGAATTCTAAAGTGTCAAAAATTTTTATCGGTAATTCATAAATTATAAAAATATTATTTTTTGTTTTTATATATTTTTTCAGGTTTGAAATATTATTTTGATAATTCCAAATCCAGATTCCAGCGGTTTGTGTCTACCGCAAAAAATCCGTATGATCTATTTGTATAAAAAGCCATGAGTGTGTATGTGTGTGTGTGTGTGGGTGTGTGTAAAGTAGTCTTCATCAAGATAAAAATTGTAAGCAATTTGTAAAAAAAAAAGTGGTTCATTATTTTCATGTCCAAAAACTCGAAAAAACCATACAACGCTGGGTAACTTAGCTAGGATTATCTAAATTACACTAAAAATAATTATAAATGAAAAAATAATAATTTTGAATTTTAATAAAGTAAATTTGTTTTTTCGTCATAAGAAAGGCAATACTCCCCTACATGTTGCGTCTCTGGCCGGGGATCCTGAGGTTGTCAAACTTCTTCTGATGAGAGGAGCAGCCACAAATCTTACTTGTGAATGTAACGAAGTTAGTCGTGGATGTTGCAAGTTTAGATGCATGTTTAAAAAAATTATGAATTTTAAAAAATTAGTTATAAGTTAGACAAGATTAATTAAAGAAGTAATGTTATTTTTAGATGTAGCAATTTGAGTTTTTGATGTAGAAATTTGAGTATTTTGATGTAGCAATTTGAGTTGTCGAGGTAGCAATTTGAGTTTTGGATGTGGCATTTTTAGTTGTTGATGTAACATTCTAATTGTTGATGAAGCAATTTTAGTTGTTGTTGTAATGATGTAACTAATGTAAAGTAAGTTTTAGCTAAATTTTAAAGGTTACGAAGTCAATGCTAAATTACCGACTTCAACTCAAATGTAACAAAATGCTGCATTTCTTTATGTGTGTCATGTTATGAATTCATTTGTTTGAATCAGTAAAGCTTTATAAAATGTTTTCTTTGGGTTCTTTTAGTCATTCTTTTAGGCAAAATATTTGTAGATGTTTTATTTAATGAGTTAAACATTTTAAATTTCCTTAGTAATTTTTTTAATGTTAAATTTGTCTGAACTGAAATAATTTTAAATTTATATTCAGGATAGTTTCACACCTTTGTACATGGCTGCTCAAATCGGCCATCAGGAAATTGTCACTTTGCTTCTGGCAAATGGAGCTGATCCTCTGCTTAAAACATCGGTAAAAATATAAAAAAGCAGTTTGTTTTAATGTTATCATTTAAAAGTGAAAATTGCATATGTTGAGTACTGTCATTTCATTGAAATTTTAAGTTTTTTTTTTAGATGTTTAATTAAAGATTTTAAAAAATTATGTTTACTTTATGGCGATACTAAAGTGAAATTTGATACATCAGCCAACTCGGCGGTACTGAAATATTGAAAAAGCTTAAAAAAGAGTCCCGTGTTAATACTTCTTGTCTTAAAGATAAGTCTAATAATAATGTCTCCCAGAACACAGGGCGTATGACATATCAAACAGCAAAGAAAAAATTGTTTCGTTTTTTTTGTCAACTTGAGATTATAGTGGCACTAAATCTTTAAAGAAAAAAACGTCTGCACAGTTTTCACATGTGCTTTCTCACAATCACGGGTCATTTAACATGACAACTGAAGCAGATTTTTAAAAAACCTATCCACACCTCTCTAGCCCTCTTGACTTACAATAGTTTATTTATTACCATACAAAAGTGAAGTTGATTTGTAGTTGTATATTAGGACACGTTATAAAAAAAATAAAAACTAACGTGCAAAAATATCTTATCTCATTAAAAGAATCTGTTTTTAATTTAATTGATATAAATGATGAAAGCTCGGATTGAGCTGCTTTTTTAAGAAAACATCCGTCGGGCTGAGTCGAGTCAGCGTATTGTTGTAGGTTGGATCAAGCCAGTAAAAGCAGACCCGTGAGCAGCTCTTGTATCACCAAAAATTGTTTTGAAACCCACTTTTTTATTAGACAGTAGGGATATTACTGACAAACCAATTCTTTAGAAAAATATCTTTCAATAATAATATGAACAGTTTTTTAAGTGCAACATTCAACAATGTTTCTCAGTCGCACCGTGTTATACATTGAGATCCATACAACTGAGCCTTTAACTCTTCATAAATGTATGTAGAAAAAAATTTCTGTTTATTGTCTTAAAAAGAAACCCAGTGTCACATGGTTTTCGTAGAGGTAGATGGAACGAATAGTCATCTTGAGGCTGAAGAACGTAATTGAGAGTCTCTTCCCATTGTAGAAACCCTGGTGAACAATTATAATAACTACACTCGGGCTGGATTAATTTAGGCTACTATACGCACAATGCGTATAGTAGCCTAAATTAAATCATCCATTATGCAAGTGATTTAGCCATCTTACCAAAACAAAACAAAAATAATCAATTGTATGCAAAAATGGTTGCTATAGGCCAAGCTTAGCAACTGTGCGCAAAACTGAGCTTAACTTATTTATTTTTAATTAAATTATGTACTTCCCCACAATATATTAAAAAAATACTTACGACTACGCCCCCACGGTCATCATTTTCGGGTCAGTAAAGGTTAACCTATGAACAACTCTGATTTTAATGGCATTTCCGTGTGTGGACATCATAAACAGATGCACTGACTGTTCCTCTAAATTTTTGCTGTTACTCATAATGGAGTGCTAGCGTGTAAATCGTTTCAATTATTTTTTGTACATACTTGTATTGGTAAGTAGAACTGATTGTTGTAAATTTCAAAACCTTTTTGCTAAAAACCCAGTAGTAACGTAATAAGTCAAAGTATTTTAATTCTAAGAACTGGAACAGAAGATGGGTTCAGTGGCGGATCCAAAATTTCCTGGTTGGGAGATACAGGGCGGATACGTCACTTCCAAGTTTGTCACACTTTCTCCTTAAAAAAATGGGTGTAGTCGTATTTTTTAAAAATATATTGAGAAGAAAGGAGCCACTTGTAGGTATTTTTCCTAAAACATTTCAAAGACTCAAACTTTCTCTCAAATACTCACCTTTTTTCCAAGACCCACACTTTCTCTCAAAGACACTTTTTTCTTCTTTTCCAAAAAAGCTGAGGACCGGGGGGCAGTTGTAAGTATTTATCGCAATACCATATATGTCTACTAAGTTTTACAGCTTTTTGTCGTTTTGTTTTTGAAAGAATGGAAAACTATCTCCTGCAAAATATTGAAATTGCCTGTACTACGCTTTTACAAAATTGTACAATGTTTACAGTATTTTGTTATAAAATTTTAATGTAATATGGTATCTTTAGCAATTAACGCCATCCTAAAACTTAACAAATATTTAAAAAATAAACTATATATTCTTGATTGAACAATGTTTATTCTTGTCAACACGCTTCGATTGAATAAAGAAATAATCTTTTGATTAGTTGAAAAGTTGGAAAAAAATTTTAAAGTGGCCCCACGGTCCAACGAGCTTCGGAGCCACTGAATATTGGAGGAAGATTGGAGGAGACAGTGAAAAGGAAAGTTTTGAGCAAACTACAGAACTCCGTTTCGGACGTAGCAAGCTTGACTGCCATTGGAAGATTGTTCCACGTCTTGATTTTAATTACTTTGAAGCATCTGTCACCGAGTGATGCTGGATGTGAAGCTGTCACGATGAGATGTCCGGAAAACGACGATCGGAGTCGTCTGCGGCCGGCAACGGAGCTGGTCGGTTGAAGATCCAGGCAGGCTGAGATAGAGTGAGCCATTATCGTGTAAACACTCGAAGACGTGTAGCGCGATTTTGAAAACTATTCTCTCCGGTAACCGAAGCCAGTGGAGATCATGTAAAATAGGTGTCAAGTGATCATACTTCTTGGCGTTGGATGTCATTTTGGCGGTGGCGTTGATGACAAACTGAAAGCGATTGAGTTGAGAAGCTGGTAGTCCGACCAAAACGGAGTTGCAGTAGTCGATTCGTGGAAGGAAGAGAGAAGTGACGAGTATTTTTCGGCCAAAGGTGGGTAGAGACCTGCTCACGCTCCTAATCTGCCTGAGAATGGAGAAGCAAGAGCAGACTGTGTTGCGAACATGAGATCGCATAGTAAGGTCGGAATCCATGAAGACTCCGAGGTTTTTTACCATGGATGAATGAGTGATGTCGACACCGCAGATGTTGATAGGATGATTTGGGATGAGATGGAGAATACGCCTAAACGAACACCACATGGCTTCGGTTTTGTCCGGGTTGAGCTGTAGTCGGCTAGCCGACAGCCAACGACTGATGTCAGCAACGCAAGCGGACATGCGTGCGGACAGATCAACGGTCCGGTCGGGTAGGCAATGCCCGTAGATCTGTGTGTCGTCGGCGTAGAGGCGGTAGTGGATGTTGTGATTGTCAAAAACACGCGCAATTTCTTTTCTGTAACGAGAGAATAGGAGTTGGCCCAGGACGGAGCCCTGTGGAACACCGCAGTGAGATGATGAAAGCGGAGATGATGAATTGCCGTGTCGAACGTAAACAGGCGGCTTGATAGGTATGAACAAAACCAGTCAGCGACGAGGTCAGTCAAGCCGCAGGATGAATGTAGTCGTTGGAGTAAGATGTTGTAATCGACGGTATAGAAGGCAGTGGAAAAGTCAAGAAGGACCAAAAGAGAAAGCTTGCCACCGTCAGCGGCCCTGAGCAGATCGGAGGTGACCTTAAGAAGTGCGATTTCAGTGGAATGGTTGGAGCGGTAAGCCGATTGGAGAGATGGGTAGTATAGGTTATTCGAGTATAGATGTTTGAGCACACGTTGAGCCTTTCGAGCTATTTAGAGATGATGGAAAGGTTAAATATTGGGCGATAGATGAAGTAGAATTTCGATCGAGTCTAGGTTTTTTTATGAATGTAGTGATGTAGGATAGCTTGAACTGCTTAGAAAAGATTCCTGTAGTAAAGAAAAGGCTAAATAATGTGGAGATGTAGTGAAGGAAAGATTAAATAATGTGGAGATGTAAGGAAGTAAAGGTTAAATAATGTGGAGATGTAAGGAAGGAGATGTATGAATAACATCTGACGATATTTTTACAACATTATTTCACGTTGGAATGTTGGAATTAGAAATAAAACTTCAGAAAAGTATACATATGTACAGTATGTTTTTCCATTAACACATCAGTTGTACGTAATAGAATAGTTTTCGGCCAAGGGTGGGTAGAGACCGATTTTTCGCGGCCAGCCTAGCCAGTCGGAAACTCGGATAAACCCGTCCGTTTTACAAACACAAAATTCATAGCCAGGCCCTTTTTATGGTCCGACGGTATTGAATATTATTTTTTTTAAACGAAACGAATTTTCACCAAAAATGAACAAATAAAAATATCACAAATTGTACTTGGTTTTTCAATTGCTGGAACGTTAGTAACTTAGTAACTGACATCCACTTGTGTTAAAGATATTTGACCAATGAATACTTACCGGTTTTTGACTTAATACTTTTTTCACACCGTATGACATTTATTTACTTCAGCTCACATTGTATTTTTTATTTTGTTATGTGACTCAAGAAAACACGTTTTTATGAATTAAATTTTCAAAATGTGGAACTCATTTTCATTCCATATCGATCCCACTAGAACCTTTAGTAGATTTACAATTTTGTTTGACAAATTTGATTTGATTTGTTGGTGAGTTTTTCTGAAGCATAAGTAACAGTAAGTTTGTTACGTTTTTGCAAGTCGTGTCTGTTCATATTTTCACTGTTATTAGCAAAAAATTCAAATAAAAACAAATTTGTTATCAGTATAATCTTTAGTTGTGGAAATAAATAAATTTATAAATCTAGATTTTAGTTTAAACTAGTGTTTTTAACGTTTCATTTTTGTGTAATTTAAACTAAGCTTGAGTAAACCACTGTTGAATTTTGTTTTTAAAAGTTAAATGTTTTTTGTTTTCATAAAAAACCATTTTAACCCATGTTCGATTTTTTTCAGAATGGATTTACACCTCGTGATATTGCGGTACAACAAGGCCACACTGTGACCGCAGAACTTCTAGAAGAATACATGAACCGGCTAGAAAAAAAACAAAACCATCTTCATCATCTCCACCCCAATGACAAACCAATCGAGTCCAATGAGCGACACTCAGAAGAACGAGGTTTCTACTACGTTCATCCTCTGTCTCGACTGAGCAGGGCAGCCGTCAAACGAGCACCTGCGGTAGCCAGGAAGGACATCTTTCCAAGTCCACGAAATAGTCCCATGCGAAACAACCTTCCCAGAAGTTAATCGTCACTCGCTTTTATTCTCGGCTTTGCTTTGTTCGTTGTTTTGCTTTAAGTTTTCTTTAAATTCATTTTTCTCATCATTGCCTAGTTACGATTATCTTTTTTTTATTTCTGCTTTCCTTCTCCTTAGTTTGTCATTAGCCGGTTTAGAAAGATTTTGCTTAAACTCTACTGTTACGTTCAATATCAGCTCAGGAAGAATTTTTTATCATTTAATCGAAAATTGTAAAAAAACACATCAACTATCGTTTTAAAGTTTTGATGATTAATTGATAAAAAATTCACAAACATTAAAGTAATTTATTTTCACGAAACTCCAATGCACGTAGATTCCTTGATTACAAATTCAAGTGCCGAAAAAGCTGTAAATACAATCAAGAATATTTTCATGCCGAATGTAAAATGAAATGCAAATGGATCGAATAGATGAACTTACAAAATGACTTGAAATTGTGTTAGTTAATAAAACTTGTTTATTCAACTGTTTCTACCATTATTAATTAAAAATCAGCTTAATGTAAATTTTATAAATAATAATTTGAAGAAATAAACTCCACTAAGCATTGGACACCGTTAGATTTTGTAACACTAAAACTCACAAACAATAAAATATGGAGTAAATCTGATTCAAATAATTTTGTTTCCAGATTTTGCATATGCAAGTGATCTAGATAAAAAGAAAAAAAAAGAGAAAGAGAAAAAAAAAGGAGAAAGAGGGAGAGAGAGATAGAGAGAGAAAGAAAGAGAGAGAGAGCGAGAAAGAGAGAGAGAGAGAGAAAGAAAGAAAGACTAGTAGAGGCAAAAGGTAGAGGGATAGGCAAAAAAAGAGAAACAATTGTAGGTCAACATCCTATAAAATATTTTATTTTACGCAGGTTTAAAAACAAAATTTTCCATTTAAAACGTCATCGATGCTCACAAAAAACATGTTGAATGTTTAAAATGTGACAACATCAAATATCACACCACGTTGAAATGTTTATTTTTATCCTTTTTTAATAAAATTTGAAAAAAAAAAAATTTTCCGAGCTTTACACTCAGTCCAATCAACCCAAAAGTTTCTATCACGAAGAACTATGATAATAATAATAACTCATATTAACATCATAACTAATAATTATAATTAACAGCACTATGGAGTGATGAACTACTATATTTAAAAAAAAGAACAACTGACAATATTAATACTTGGCAAACATTTTAAACGCTTTATTCGTCGACTGAAGCACGTAGAATAATACTCAAATATATTTGGTTTTATTCTGTACAAGTCTCAAGGTTGAGCGAAATTCAAAATGGCATGCACTTCTTCTGCAACGGCTGACAGTGCAAATTCAAATTGTTCCTGTTAAGTATCGAAAAATAAATTTGTTAATAATAAAGATTTCAAGACCACTACGATGCAGGCAGCCGTATTCATTTATTACAGAACAAATGTGAAAAAATCCATTTAATTATATAAAATTTAATCACAAAACATTATAAAATAGTATTTTTTAATTTTTTAAAGTTTGGGAACGAATTTTAATAGTCGTACCTTTGTTCGTACCATGTTGATGCGCTGGTCTCTAAGATGCTCCAAAGTTGCAGCAATGTCGATTTCTTTCGCTCCTAAATGTCATTTTTACATTCAAATAATTAATAAATAACCTACAGATAACTGTTTTAACCCACAAACAACTGCTTTAACTTGTATAATAAATATTTGTGTATTTTCATTTTAAATAATTAATTTCAGACAATGTTGACCTTTACTCAAGCGATTGAGAGACATGTCGATCAAGCAATAAGATCCCGTTCTCCCTGCTCCGTCACTGTTTTTAAAATACACATACATTTATATAAATATTTATACATATAATAAATATTTATACACTTAAATATATACTATTTATATTTATTATAATATTTTGATAAATAAATGTATATTAAAATAAACAAACGCCCTAACCTGCAATGAATCACCATAGGCGAGGAACGCCCACGGTATGACTTGTTAACCTTTCTGGGTGATAAATAAATTTAAAATTAATTATTGAATATCTTGTTTTATCAAACATTATTTAGTTATATTTATTCATTAGAATTAGACATTGTAAACAAAAAATGACAAATAGATTTTTAATTAGACTACAGTTTTTAGTGTACAAACACACGTTTTGTTATCATGTTGATGTTCAACCTTTAACTGAAATTTGATAATTTCAATTATGGCAAAAATGTCACCTTCGAAAATCCAGAAGAACTTTAGTAGACGAAGGAACTTTGTGTTCTGGCCATGTGAGGAAATGAAACTGCGTTACCGTTCTTGTTTCGTTGATTTGGAGATTCTTTAAGAACAAACTCCTTACGACAAAGTCATCGCATAACAAGTGTTCAGATATGAGCTGAACCTAAATTTTAGTCGAAGTTTTTAAAAATAAATAAATCAAAGTTTAAGAGGTATAAAAGTTTCTCAACATCAGTGTTTTAATAATAAAAGCAAAATAGTCATCGGGTCGAGTCGGGTCCCGAATTTTAAGCTCCATGATGGATCGGGCCGGGTCTGGTCATAAAGTTGTTATGTCATGATATACCAAATTTCTAGATATAAATTAGTTTTATAATGTTATTTTATTACTTAAATGTGGAAATAATATATGTCATTATTAAAAAATAATCTAAAAAGCTATGTTTTTGATACGCACGAATTAGTTCTCTTATAAGAGTGGGTTAGTTAATTGAGTCGGACCAACCTTTCCCAGTTGTTCGATTCGACAAAATTTAACCCGATGACAACTCTGAATCAAACATGGATTCCTTAGCAAATAAACTACTTCGAACGTTGTTAGATAAATTCTCAGAAAAATCTATCATTGTTTTTTTTAAATGAAATAAATAAATTTGGAATTACTTCATAAATATGGTACAAATCCGTTCCTTCTTCGGGCCAATAGCGATGACATATTGAAGTTGAGTTTTCCCACAAACGAGTCAAATTTACTATAACGACACTGTTCTGCTCCCAAATCATCTGAATAAATAAACAGCTCTATAATTATATTGTATAAAAGTCGTCTTCCTACTTCACTAGTCAAATTTAACATAAATTTCTAAGTTCTATTTGGGTTATCAAATAACAAGTAAAGGAGACAACGAGTTTTTACCAGTCTTAGCTTGCTTCGTGAGGTTAATCGGTAATTTCCCAATTTTGAACTCCTTCCCGTTATACAATCATTTTGAAATTGTGCACACACGTTCAATTTTGGTGATAGTATTTTAGTGAATTTTTGCGGATTTTTCTTAGGGCTAGATTTAATTAAATTAAATATTTGCGACTTATAGTGAGTGTCGGATAATTGGGATAAGACTAGTTTTTAAATGCTTCACTTGCTTAATCAAATTATGTATTGTCATCCAATATAAAGCTATGCTGAAAGTTTCAGCTTCCTAGCTAGTCGAACAGCTGGTTAAATTTTACTTGCAAGATTTGCGTACAGAGAAAGACGCACACACACACACAAACAAAGATTGTAACCTAAATACAAGTTTGTAAAAATGACATAATTTGAATCTGACATGTCATCATGTGCAAAATAAATTTAATAATTAATTGATTGATATTTTATTAAATTTTTATCATTATTATTTTCACCTGCCAGAAATCTGCAACCGTATGAGGTAGAGGGCCCTGGGTAGCAATATATGCAGGATTCCTTGGATCATGGTCAGTCTTAGAAATACAAAACAGTTTTAAATTCCACATTTAAAATTGCATTTTTATTTCTATTCAAATTGTCCAGAATTTAATAACCAAACAAAAGTTTATCAAAAAGGATAGAATAATAGAGAGTCATGCATTTTTTTTACCACTTGGTTTTTGAAAGAAATTAAACAAATTGCCTCAAATAAAGAAAATGTGTTTGAAAACATGAAAACATGTAAACATTTATGAATTAAAAAACCGCTGTTCAGAAAACTGCTAACTGGATTAATTTATGGTGAATTATTGAAGATGGACTATATTGCACCATTCCGGTAAAAATTTGCACTGGTTGTGCGGTGCTTTTGCTTGACAATACTATTCTTGCCGCTAAATCAAATAAAACAGATTTTAAACAATTGATTATTTCAGGTGTTTCACTGAAAACTCCAGAAAGTACCAAGTAATCAATTGGGCACCGATAATAATGTCCGTTCGTTTACTAATACAATATGCCACCAATATAAATGTATTATTTATAACTAGCTGTTTTATTGTAACTCCACAAGCACCGCCACCAAGTCATGAACAGACCTAGAAACAAAGTACAGAAATATTTCTATAAAGTTTTTCTTGAGGCAAGTGTCAAAAACTTTTGCATGCGTTGAGACAGCTCTGACTGCGTCGTGCAGAAATCAACGGCTAAATAATGACAATTTTATCCTGAGCTTTGTTATTGTAAACAGTATTCGCTGGTTGTTTTTCTTGCTGTTCATTAATCAAAATTATTGTGAACCAACAATTTTTTATTAATTGACATACACAATCTATAATCTGTTTGTTTGTTTGTTTGCTTATCACGTCCAAACCACTGGAGCAATCTAAAACCAATTTGGCAAGAAGATAGAAATAAGGTTTAGAAAAAAATTCCACTCCGTACCTTAACGACAGGGGTACGCCAGTCCTATGGTTAAGGATAGAGTTACGGTTATGACTAAAGAAAAAAAAGAAAGTGAGAGGAAGAGGAAGAGAGAGAAAAAAAGAAATAAATAAAAAAAGAGAAATAGATATAGAAAAAGTGAAAAAGAGAAACAACGCCGGGTTGTCCTGCTAGTATTCAAATAAAAATTACACATATTTCATTCAAAATAGCACGCTAAAAATCATTCTATGTTTAAATGATATTTGTCAAAAATTTGTTTCAGAAAAAGAGTATACGTGAATTGAGGCTTACAATGAAATTTGCATTGATGTAATCAGAACCAGATACGTTGTTCAGGGGGTTGAGTTTGATTCTCGAATGCTCGTCTAGATTTTTAAATAATTTTGTGTTATAAATAAATAAATGGACTTGACAAATTTGTTAATAAGAAATGGCTATAAAACAATAAAAAAATAAATTAATTTTAAAAAATATGGATTTTATATATAATGTTATGATATAAATAAATGAATAAATGAGCTTGATAAATTTGGTAATAGGAAATTACTGCAACTCAGTAAATAACTAATTTAAAAAGTCTGAATAGTATCAGTTTGCTAATAAATAATTTAAACAAAATTAAAACTTCAAGAAATGTGAACACGAACACGGCAAAATGTCGGTACATCTGTTCTTCCTCATGTTCATAGGTTCAATACCAGCCACAATGGAACACGGTTCTCCATCATTGCTACAGATATCTTCCCATTCTTTTTGCAGTCTGTCCTTATTTTTCATGTGATCCTCCATGTATGACTGAATTTGAAAATATTAAGTTAACTCGTTTATTCATTTATACTCAATTTAAACTTGTCTTTCCATCAAGGAGTTTTAGAAATAAACCAATGAGTAATAAAGTTTAACTTCTTTGTAGTTGAATTGTTGAAAACAATTTTAATTATTGAAATCTAAAGTATAACATTGAAATTTTATCTCAAACTTTCTATTCAATATTTTTAAAATTACAAAACAACTCAATTATGGGATTTACAAGAATGAGATGTCCCGTTGAGATATCCATGTTTGGATTGACTGGTTCTTCAGTCCACGAGGAAGTGCTACTATTCGTCGAAGAAGTTCTCGTGTTGGGATGTTCTTTGCGTGGAAGGGGAGGTGGAGATTGAGTATCTGGAAGAACTGCCGCTTTGTTCTGTCTGCCAAGCAGCGTGGATGGCGAATCAATCAGTTTCTCACTCAGACGAGACTGCATGTGATGACGACATAAGTCCTGTACGTGATTCCATAAAATGCGGCGTTTGTGGCTTTTTTTTATAAATAACTAAATATGGCTAATAAAAACTAATTCTAAGTTTATCAACATATACTAATACTAATAATATACAACAGCAATGCTTATAACAATTATGATATTTTATGACAATGATATTAGAGCTAGACCGAAACCGCTTTCGGTTTCGTCACCGAAACCAGGCTTAAAATCGGGTTCAATTAAGGTTTTAGGTTTCGTTTGATCTAGTTTCTGTAAAATTTTTGTTTTGGTGTATTTTCTACAAGGTTTTTGGCATAAACCTTACAGATTTTGAGCCTGAGGATGATGGTATTTTATATTTAAGAGCATTATTATTTATCTTTTTATCAGTCAAAAACTACATTTGTTTTATTTAATAAATTTGAAAAAACATTCTTAAATAAATATTGTCAATTATCATATTATCAGGACCAAGGAATAAACAGTTCTGTTCGGCCACAACCATTTATCAGAGCAGTTTTGGACGGTGCCAATGTTATTGAAACTATAAACAATAAACTTTTTTTAACCTTTGATAAATGTTCTGATTTTATATTTTTAGCCAATTGTTGTTTAATTTCGATTCATTTTTTTTATTTAGAATATTCAAAGCATTAAAGTTAATTTATATTTTTGTTGAAAAATATTTATTACATAATAATAACAGTAATAAATCGTCATATATAAACAAACTATCTAAAAGATTGAAACTAACTTAGTGTGTGTATGTATATATATATATGAATATTTTTACATGTTTTATTTTGCAAAATGTATTTTTAATTGAACTTTTTTGGTATATTTTGAACAATTTTTAATTCCTAATTATTTTCATTAATAACTGTAACGGTTGTTACTAATTTTTACTAATTCGTAAATAATTATTTTTATTTTTTTTATTATTTATTTTTTTATCTGGGGTATTAAATTAAATATCTATTATTTTATCTTTTATTTCTATGCTATGTGACGATAGGACGGATTTGTTTTTAAAAGAGGATTTATATTGGTTTCGGTGCTTCGTGCTTTGCTTCGTGCTACTAAATTGTTGCTGTGTGCTTCGTGCTTTGCTTCGTGCTACTAAATTGTTGCTGTGTGCTTCGTGCTTTGCTTCGTGCTAATAAATTGTTGCTGTGTGCTTAGTGCTTTGCTTTGTGCTATTAAATTATTGTTTCGTGCTTCGTGCCTGACTTCGTGCTAAGTTGTTGATTTGATTTCTCTGTGTGTTGTACCTTGGGAGCTGATAAAGTTTGTGGGTACCTCAGAACTTGTGGTGTCTAAATAAATAAGAACCTGAACGCCGGCTCCTGTTGAAGATTTTTCCTCATCGGACAACCGACGTTACATTTCTGGCGCAGTCGACAGGATCAGCATCAACATCGCTGATCTTCATCACAAGGAACGGGCCTACTCAACCAAAGTCTCGCCAAAGAATCAAGGAAATTTTCTGTGTGGATTCTGTTAGTTTTTTTTTTTAATCATTAGGAAGTTATTGTCAGTGCTGTAGGTTAGTGATCAATTAAGGTAGTTAGGATAATGAATACACCGATATCAATAGTGATGGAGAAAGGCTCATGGATTGATTCTGAAAATGAATCGCAGGGAGAGGAGTCGCCAGGAAGGCGTAACATAAATTTTACAGGAGTATTAGATAGTGCGGACGCCGAAAGAATACAATACGAGAGAGATTTAGCGGAGAGGATAAGACAGGAGGAGCGTGAGGACCGCGAAGAGAAAGAAAGAGAGGAGCGTGAGGACCGCGAAGAAAAAGAAAGAGAGGATCGGAAGATGCATATAAGATTGGCCGAGATAGAGAACGCAAAGAATGTGGCGGAGATTAAAGGGTGGTTTTCAGTAGTAAATAACGTCCGGGAAGAAACCCTTTTAACTCCCGAGGTAGTCATAAAGAACCTAAGCTTTACAAGAGTATTAGAAAGTGCGGACGCCGAAAGAATACAGTACGAGAGAGATTTAGCGGAGAGGATAAGACAAGAGGAGATAGAAGACCGCGAAGAGAAAGAAAGAGAGGATCGGAAAATGCATTTAAGATTAGCCGAGATAGAGAGCGCAAAGAATGTGAAGTTGGCGGAAATTAAAGGGTGGTTTGCAGTAGTAAATAACGTCCGGGAAGAAACCCTTTTAACTCCTAGCGTAGTCAAAAGAATCCAAGCGTTGGAATCTTTCGAAATGATTACAGCTAGCGCTGCAACCATAGATATAGAAAAGGACGGCGGCACGTCGCCAACAGATGTTGAAATTGTAAGGCCAGACAATACGAACGAGACGATTCAGGACATTATGCCGGTACAGAGCGGCCCGGCCTCGGCGGATCCAACCCACTTCCGCCAGGAAACATTGGCAACATTGGGTATGGACGATATCTTAGCCAAACAAGTTGAACAACTCGAGAAAGAAAAGAAAGAGAAAGAGGCAAAATTGCAAGCTCAAGAGAGGCAGGTTGATTACTTCGAGGAGGCACAACGTATAGAAGAAATTCCTTTGCTGTTGGAAACATACGAGATAGATAAGGTAGCTAATAAGAGCTACTGGGAAGAAAATGAAATCGAAAGGGTTAACAGAATAAAGAAAAAGAGACAACTGGTACTCTCGCGACAGAGCAGGCTTAAGAAAATTAAAGCTGATACTGAAGAGTTCTTAGCGAGACGCAGAGAAAAATTTAAACCAGCACGCAAAGAAGAGCCAGTAAAAGAAGATAGCTGGAGAAGAAATGGAAGAGAAGAAAAAGATACAAGAAGAGTAGGCGAGGACAGGGCTTTCCATGACCAAAAAGACAAAAGAGGATTTAAAGATGAAGCGGACAGATGTGGTCCCAGTGTTGAGAGTGAGAACTGGGCACCTAGAAAAGAGAAAATCATATCAGATGAGAGAGGTCCCAAAGACGAGAGAAGCCTCCATAAGTTGAGACTCGTTCAAACGACGCGAGACATAAGAAGTATCATTGTTTATTTTAGTTATTTTCGAGGATTTATTCCACAATTTGCAGAGGTAGCTGGGGTCATCATCAACTTAATGCGGGGTGGAAAAAACCAAAAGGTAGAATGGCTGGACATACATGAAGAGGCGCTGAACAAGCTAAAAAGACTCCTAGTAGAATCCGTCACCCTCTACACAATTGACTACCAACGAGAGTTTGGTTTGGCTGTCGATGCAA
This sequence comes from Erpobdella octoculata, assembly GCA_963978895.1. Taxonomy (NCBI): domain Eukaryota; kingdom Metazoa; phylum Annelida; class Clitellata; order Hirudinida; family Erpobdellidae; genus Erpobdella; species Erpobdella octoculata. Next base: position 36,268,050 of record OZ022239.1, read on the forward strand.
GCGCGGGAGCCGTTGGATGCTGCCTCTTCCAGTGGAACGCGAACCGAGAGGAACAACCCATCGCCTTTGCCAGTGCTAAACTCAGTGACACACAACAAAGATGGGCAACCATCGAAAGAGAAGCTTGTGCTGTGGTGTGGGCGCTCCAAAAGTTCAAAGGGTGGTTGCTGCTTTCACAGGTCACGGTCTTCTCCGACCATAATCCCCTTACGTTTCTAACGGAAGTATCGACAAAAAGTTCAAAACTCACAAGATGGGCCCTTGCACTTCAAGAGTTTGATCTTCAGTTCAAGTACCGGGCGGGACGAACCAACATTCCTGCCGATTTCATGTCACGGTCCATAGAAGACGACGGCGCTGAGGTTCCCTCCACAACGATCAAGAAAACTATACAATAATGTAACGTGAGTTACGGGTGTTGATAACATTGCATTCCACCCTTAACTACACTCTTTTTGGGTAGGGAGGTGTAACGGTTGTTACTAATTTTTACTAATTCGTAAATAATTATTTTTATTTTTTTTATTATTTATTTTTTTATCTGGGGTATTAAATTAAATATCTATTATTTTATCTTTTATTTCTATGCTATGTGACGATAGGACGGATTTGTTTTTAAAAGAGGATTTATATTGGTTTCGGTGCTTCGTGCTTTGCTTCGTGCTACTAAATTGTTGCTGTGTGCTTCGTGCTTTGCTTCGTGCTACTAAATTGTTGCTGTGTGCTTCGTGCTTTGCTTCGTGCTAATAAATTGTTGCTGTGTGCTTAGTGCTTTGCTTTGTGCTATTAAATTATTGTTTCGTGCTTCGTGCCTGACTTCGTGCTAAGTTGTTGATTTGATTTCTCTGTGTGTTGTACCTTGGGAGCTGATAAAGTTTGTGGGTACCTCAGAACTTGTGGTGTCTAAATAAATAAGAACCTGAACGCCGGCTCCTGTTGAAGATTTTTCCTCATCGGACAACCGACGTTACAATAACACTGTGCAATAATACAATTTTTTATAATCATTTTTATGTTTTATAATACAGTTCTAATTACCATTACATTTCTATTTTATAATTTGTTTTTTTTTAATTTTATTTTTATTTGAATTTTGTAATAAAATTTCTCAAGAGTTGAATAATTTTATTTAATAATAACAGTAATAAATCGTCATATATAAACAAACTATCTAAAAATGAATTAGTTTATTTAATAATAATAATATTTGGCTGGAAAGAGCCAAAAACAGTAGATTCAAATGAGCCAATAAAGGCTCATTTGAGTCAAGTAAATAGCTCAGATGAGCTCAATTGAGGCAATAAAGGCTCATTTGAGTCAGGAAAAAGGCTCATTTAAGTCAGGCAAATGGCTCATTTGAGTCAGATAAATGGCTCATTTGAGCCAACAATTGTTGGCTCCTTTTAAGCCAATATGAAGTGAGCCAAAATGAGCCATTATTTATTGGTTCAATTGGATACAAAGTGTGAGAATCTACTCAAATGAGCCACTTTGAACCATTTTTTCATAATGTGGCCCATAATAAAATTTTGGCCCAAAATGAATTCTTTTGGCTCAAATTGGCTCGTTATTTTTCTAGTGTGATGATGTTGATAGTTAATTTTGTTGGTCAACTTGCAAGTTAAGGGTAACAACAATATAAATTTTCTGTTGTTACAACTTATCGAAAAACTCTCTCCAAAAGTGCATTGGTTCCAAGTTTCCAAGATTTTGATATAATTAAATTTTTTCAGTAGATACTTAAAAAAAATTGGTTGACACAAATTTTGGCAACAATCCAAATGCGAAGACCAATGAAAAGTATCAAAGCGTGTTATTGTTCAACCAAAATTGCTCAAATGATCGAAATGAACCAAGAAATTTTGAAAAGTGCAAAGGCTTTAGAAATTATTTAGAAGAAGTACCTCTAACTACTCTCCACCCCGGTCATCAGCTATTTTTAGAAAAAAAATACATAGAATTTTATAAATATTCTGGAAAAATACCTTTGACAGCCCTCACCTCGGTCAGCAGTTATTTCTAGATGAAAAGTTAAGGATTAAGTAGGAACAATATTTATAATGTTAGAATCTTTCAAAACATTTTACCCCCAAGGTTTTTTAAATTTTTTGAGTTCCCATGGATTTGTTGAAATGACGTCCCTCCTTCTTAAACATCTCACAAAAAAGTTTCTATTAACACAACGACGACTACCATAATTACCGCTGATTTCTTTCTGCCATTGCAATTACCATTAATTTATTGTAATGACAGACACGTGTTCATGTCGACATCAATTTACAAATGCCAGTACTTCACTCAATCTTATACAAAGTTGGTGCTAATGTTAAAGTCAAGATCACATAGAGTCGGTCGTAAATAGGAACATGAACAGTAAATTCGCCCGAAATGTGGTTTACAACGATAATTTTCATAATTAACTTTAAATATTTATTTCAAATTAAGTCAGTATGTTTTCTCAAATGTAAATTTGTTAATACAATCATCAAATGAACGATGACTAAAAAGTATCTTATATTACAAAAATAAATGGATCGGTATAGTTTTAATACTCACTTGGCCTGCTAATTTAAACTAAAATAAACGTTTATTTTTGAAAAATAGACAAAACTAAGTAACAGGTGTGCTTTGAGCTTACGAGAAAAATAGTCAAGTCAGACTCATCAAATAGCAACAGACAGGAACACCTGCAACCATAGATATATATGCCTGCAACCTACCAACGTCATCAAAACATCACTAGAAAATGTTTAACAATAAAATAATATTAATTTTACTTGATAATCTCCAGTTGAGTCTTGTCTATCCTTGTTAGCCCATCTTGATATTTTCTCTCTAAATCTTGACCTTCTTCTCACAAAGTACAAAATGACGGCAAGAAATGTTGCTATGACGACGAATCCACACAAAACGTACATCGTCACCAAATACTTCTGTCTGTTGCGACTCATCCGCGACTGAAAAGTTGTTTTTATAGAAAGAACAAAGTTAGCGATTAGTTCATTTAATTTATTTTAATTTGATGATCGTTAATGAGGCGTAATTTCCGCCAACAATTTTAGTCGAAATACGTTTTTAATGGTTTGTTTTCTAACAAAAATTTAAGTAAAATCTTACCTGTTCAATTGGCTCTTTGATCACTCCATCTTTAAAAAATATTCAACAAAAATTAAATTCAGTTAAAATCAGTTAATTGAAATATCGATTTTTTGATAAATTATTAATAACAGCCGCAATATTGCTTCAACGTACTTGCTCCTACTCCTCCGAATTGACTGTTTTTAGAAAGCTGATTACCAGCTATGAAATGTTTAAAATTTGGTCGCAGTGAAGAAGAAACCGTGGCGGGTGGGAAACGAAATTTTCCAGGTCCTCTTTCTTCAGATTGTCCTTTTGATATCTCCTGTGTTGTCTCCACGTACCTGAAGTTCCACAAATTATTTCTGTTATAAATTAGAAGTAGATCGAAGTTGAACTAAAGCCCATTATTGTTACAGTGCAGCAGTTGAGTGTGTTGATGCTGTGCTCAAATATGTTAATGTTACGCATAAGTACTTTTTTGTTGCTATAATACACCAGCTGAAAGTGGCTAACATTCATCAAATCAAGATGGCAAATGATTCGAATGAATTGATAATAGTTAACTCAAGTAAATGGCTGTTTTGGAAATCTTTCAATCTACTACAATCCGAAATAGACAATAGTTATTGCAGTTTATGCCTTAAAAATGCAGCATTTGTACAAATATAAAAACGTATCAGAATTGCAAACGCACGTGTTTGCAATGTCCTGAAATTGAAAAACAAAAACTACGCAGAATGGAAAAAAATTGATTTTTGTTTTTTCTATTCGCAAAGTTTTCCATTATATTTATAGCTGAAATTGTATGTTTCCGCGCAGACCATTAAGCAGTGTTCACTATTTTTGGAAGTAGGAAGGGCCAACATGTTTCAGCGGCAGGTGGGCTTGATAATGATGGCGAATGATTTCAAAATGGAACATCACAAAACCATTTCGTTCGGACGAACTTCTCAAAGAATACACATTGATAGCAAATATTAGTCAAAAACGGGTAGATAGCACAATAATATACAGGAAAACATTTACAAAGAAATCTGAGGAAATCGACACCATAATCATCCTCATCATCATCGTTACTGTCATAGTCACTATCAGGATCATCAGGATCGTCATCATCAGCAGCAACAGCCTAACCATCATCATTATCAGATCAGCACTAGGTTTGAAGGAGCAACTCCAACCGAGTTTACATTGTATATAGTTAATAATTACAATTTGAAATTGAAATTTAATTTCACTTTGGCTCATAATTTCCGACAACAACATTTGTAGATGGAATCAACTGCTCAAGCATCGTTGAATAGTCGGGATACTTTTCGCTCTCTGAAACACAAAACATAATTTTACAAAACTTCCTAACCTTGACATAAACAAAAACTACATAACTGATTTGAAATAGACTAGCATTTTTCAGTTTACAAAACATTTGCTCACTTGCTCCTCCAATAACATTAGGATTGTTCGTATTGTCATTAATCGGACCGTCAGGGTTATAATGGACAACAACTTTTGTTATTGTAGACAGAGGTGATTTTTTTACCACGGAGTCGTTGTCTGCGAAGCGAGTGAAAATTATTTCTACAGTAATAAAAGTTAATGACGACAACACATAAAAAGAAGAATTTTAACTGCAGACATCAAAACAAGCATTTTTAAAATTTTATCAACTTAAACCTGAGGCGCTTATGATACTTAAAAAAAAGAAATATGTTTTCGCCTCTTTCAACTTCGAGCCACAAACTTTATTTAAAAACTGAAATCAACACTATTTTGTATTTTAAACAGTTTTTATGTTATTGAATAGTTTTTTTTAATTTAATATTGTTTTTCTTAGTTTCATAAGTTTCTTCAATTTAATCGATCCCGTTTCTCAGTAAAATTCGACAGTTTACTTTAAAAAAATGTTAAATAATAACAGCATTTGTTACCTGATGCGCTCAAGCTCTCCATGATTAGAAACTGCTTCAAATTATCAATTTCTTTTTTGTTCAATTTGTTTAAATATTGTCTGAACTCTTCTCCCTCTTCTTGCTCCAGCTTGTCGTCTGCATAGCTGTCAAGCTTACGCTTTTCAGTCCAATCGTAGTCGTTACCATAAGGAGATGCATAGCGCATTGTCTCAGAGTTGTCAAAGTTGTGTTCCTTTCTCTGGAGCATATTTCCAAAATTTTCCAGTTTTCTTTCCGATTCTTGTCTAGCGCATTCAACCGGATTCTTGACGTGATTTCGACCTTTAATGTATTCGGATACGAGGTGTTTGACGAAGCACTGAGTGTATTCGTGGTGCCACGTGTAACCGTTGTCCACCAAGTATTGCATGTTTTGCTCCAACTCTGAAACCTGCTCTCTTGACAGTCTGATCGTCTTCACTTCCAATGCTGCCATTGTTGAGTCTTTGCACACGCCAAAGAGGCCATCTGTTTTGTGTGTGTTGAAGTGATTTAAAATAAAATTTATTTATCAATTTTTATATTTTTTATTCTAATTTCTAATCAATTTATTTCATAAGGTTTTTTTTAAATTCAAAACTTATAACAATTTTTTTTATATTTGCTTATATAGCAATACCAAACAGTTAATATTATTAAAAAACATTTAAAACGTACAAAACCTTATTTTATATTGACTGTATAAATCAATTGCAGTGTTGTAATATAATTTAATATGTAGTTTGAAATTGATAATTTTATTTAATTCATATTTAATGATGCTAAATGATGTGATTTAATAAAAGTAATGCAATCTAATGGTCTTCTTACATTATTCTGCTTTTCCAAGGGCAAGTTTATGACAGCAGATTCCCCATCGGCCCATTCCCTTTTGTCTACTGCCTTTTGTTTTCGATCTTAATGTTGGTCTTGTTGTGTTCTCTCTCTCTCTCTCTTTTTCTTTCTCTCTTTTACTCTTTATAATGTCATTCATCGTCTGGCTTCTGTTGCATTTTCTCTAAGTGTTTTGCTTATTCGTTTTTTACAATCTAGTAAGCAGCACCAAACAGTGACGCAGATTGAATTTTAATTATTTTTTAAGCATCATATCAACTTTTCTGTTATAATATTTATTCAAATTTTCTCAATTTTGTTACTTTTAATATCTTTTTTAATCCAGATTTTAAATTTTTTGCATTTCCTTTTTCGGTTTCCAAGATTTTACCAGTATAAAAGGTACATTCCAGATAATTGTATCAATTTTCTTCTGGAGTTTGGTGCTCGAACTATTTATAATAAAATATTTTTGTTACAGCAATTGCAATCTCCATCACAGGAAACCATCTTCTGAAATATTCCTTTCCAGATACACAAACTGACACATTTTGTATAACTTTTTGTCTTTAAAAATCTTGATCTATTTTTCAGTAATGTTTATGTAACTTGACATTGTTGACTCAATATAATAAAAATTTAAATGTTTAGTATTCATGTTAAAATTTAATTTTATTGATAAAGTTTATCTCATAACGCATATAAATACAGTATATCAATATTAAATAAATTATCACTAAAACTTATGTTCAGTATTATTGATATAAATATTAATATTAATGACAAATTTAATGTCGAGATTATATATTTTAAAGTAATGTAGTAAATATATTATTATTTTTTAAAACAGTATTTAATAAACTTACCATTTTAAAACTATACAATAGCTTGGCTATAAAATATACTCATTTATTCAATTTGTCAAAAATTATTATATTACAACATTATTTTTTAATAAACACTATATTTACATCACAGATGAAAATTTTAAATCATCAAAAATAAATAAAAAATGGCTACGAAAATGGCTACGAAAATGTTCAAGTATTTTAAAACATAATTTAAATTAGTATTAGTTAATATTTTTTCTACCGCTAGGAACAAAATAACAAAATGTATTTAAAAAACTGTTGATAAATAATTTTTTATTTAAAAAAATGGGTAACTGGCTAAATAATGTATCTTTGGTTTTATTTGCTTCCATTTGAAAAAAAAATCAAAATTTTAAAATGTTAAAAGCTTAAAAGCTTAAAAAAGTTTTAAAAGTTGTTTAAAAAATTATATCAATTTACATCGTTAGCAACAACTATCCAGTTGTTAAAAAAAATAACAAAAACGCAGTAAAAGTTTAAAGAAAATAATTTTTTTTCACAAATGCTAATACATGGGGAAATCGAGAGATCAACTCCCTTTCCAGATTTTAGTAAAAAACATTTTTTGTAAAATTTTAAAACAGCCAGTTATATGTTATCCTTGATTGTCAGTAACTTTTAACTTTGATAAGCAAATGGATTAGTTGGAAATACTGCTGAAATATTTTCCTCCACAAAAAATACACATTTTTTGACAAAGTTACAAGCGATCTTCTACACTAACATCAATGGCTATTGCTGTACATTAAGAGCAAACCGTCAAGGCTAGACTGATTTCCAGCTCGCAGCATAATGGCTCCAAAAACATATTGGAAGCTACTATTTTTTCATCAATACATTTCTAAGTCTGAGTAATAATATTCCAACAAATGTATTCAAATACGTTAATTCAGCAATTTATTTTTTCTACTACTGATTAAATAAAGAATGTTTAAAATAAATTATTGCAAAATTTTTACTCGTGTGTTTTGTTGTTTCAGCTTGATAAAAAAAATATTTGTCATTTTTGGGAATCTTCGACATGCGCATGGCAAAGAGCTTCAAGAAAACAGTTGCGGACCTACCACCCACGCATAGCTTAAACATAAAAATTAAATTCGGTATTTGTAAAAGCGATATCATTGTTTTAAGTTTGTTTAATTGTTTCAAACAAAATTCACATTCAATTTTCAACAAGGTTTCATGAAGTAAGAAATGAACGAGATCGATGGAATCTGTGACTTACGATATAAAATGCAATATAACTCCGCTTTGTTTTTGCAAGCGCCTCAAACTTTTCTGGCGCTATATAAATATATTATTATTATTATTATTATTATTATTATTATTATTATTATTATTATTATTATTATTATTATTATTATTATTATTATTATTATTATTATTATTATTATTATTATTATTATTATTATTATTATTATTATTATTATTATTATTATTATTATTATTATTATTATTATTATTATTATTATTATTATTATTATTATTATTAGTCCCAAGCCTGGAGAAAGGAGGAGGAAAAGTTAAAAGAATCAAATTATGATCCACGACAGGAAGTACTTAAGTGCTTCATAGACACAGTTATTTCAGTCTTAAAACACCTGGTGTAAACGACTATATACAAATAAAAACCATTAAAACGCATTTACAAAAAACAATATTCACTGACCACTTATACTTGTATGGCTTTATCAGCGTGCATACACCCTATTTTGATTGACTTGAGTTATTATTTTACGTTTTATGGGCAAAAAAATTTAAAACTATGCGGGCAACGCCGGCTAACCCTGCTTAATTATATTATTTACCGACTTTGAAAGTGTAATTTAACGGGATATCGGATAACTAAGACTTGTTATAGATGAGCATAGAAGGTGTATTAATAGTGTGACTAAAACATACACAAAAAATTACGGGGAGGGGGTATAAACACCGGTGAAGTCATAAGAGCTGGCGGCTGTGGGAGCTTCTAGTGTTTAAAGCAATGGTCTCAAACATACGCGTATAGTTAAGTGTAATTTTTATAGTTTGCAAATGCTTGAACTTGCAATGTCATCAATGGGAGGGGGCTCAATGCATGACACTGCCCAAGGCCCACACTTCTTAAATCCAGCCCTGCTCACAGTGATGCCAATGCATGGTCAGACCACCGCTCAGGAGATATTCCGCTAGTTATGTAATGCCATTGTGGATACCGGTATAACATAGAAGATGTCTGGTGATATAACAACAGACGGAAAAAATAGACTGGTTGCAATTGTTCAAAACAAAAACAAGAAGAGGAGGGTGTGGATGAAGTTATCGCTCTGCATCTAAGAAATAACAACTTGTCAGTGCTGCCTATCATAATGTGAAAACATTTTCATCAAAACTTATTTTATGGAAAGCCCACCTTTCTCAAAAACACCTCTGCCATTTCTCAGCATGCAAGGAACTCGTGGATGTAAACACGCCATCTGCTGGCGAGGACTATATTTATGCCATTGAAAAGTTACAGAAAAAATTTAATCACGGATTTGCAGACTTTAAAACTCACAGAGCCATTTTTAAATTTTTGCCGACTTCTTCTCTTTCGATATCAAAGATGTTCTTCCTGTGCTGCAAACGGAACTCATCGACTTGCAGTGCAACTATTATCTGAAAACTAAGTTCAGAGAGGTGAATGAAAATGTAGACGTGCTTAAACAATTGCCTCCCACTTTGCCTAAGATTCTAGAATTTTCAGCCGGACTATGTGCTTTTTCAATAAGTCCAAGTACAGTTCCAAACTCACTGAAGAGCATTTTCAAGCTATACTGAAGGTCTCATCTGCTTCATTCCTTAAGCCAAATATGTTTCAGCTGTATAAGAGGAAACGCAGCCAAGTCTCAACCAGCAAGTATAGCAACCAGTAAGTATAGTAAAGGCAGCAGAAGTACTGTCAGTTAACCCAATGTTTCCACTTTCAATAAATAATAATGAATAAAAATCAAGGAGACTGAATAGTTGTATTTTTTTAGTATTAACTTGATGCGGCCCAGCCTCACCTAGACTCTAACTCATGTGGCCCCCAGGCAAATTGAGTTTGAGACCCCTGCGTTTAAAGTGTTTGAAAGGTGACATTATAGCACGATGGTAAACTTTGACAGTGCTGCTAAGGAACTTATTTTAATACAACCAATGAAGCTGTTTATAGAAACTGAAGTATATTTCGGAATTTAACTTTGTATTGGAATAGCAAGCCAAACGCGTTTCAGTTTTTTTATCAACTACATTACGTATTTAAATGTTTAAAATGTAGTTTTATTTTGCATTTAAGTGATTTTGTTGAATATTTAATGTAAATTGAGCCTAAATCATATTACCTAACTGTAATTATAAATAACTTGTATGAACTGAAATATAACTCTATGAAAAAATGAAAAAATTAACAAAATATTCATAACATAAAGTTAAAAATTTATACAATTAAAAAAATTCAATTTCAACCACAAAACAATAGAAAATGATTTGTTTACTCACCATCAGAACAGAGTTCATATTCTGAACAAACATCCGCGCTAAACAAACAACCTGGTGAAGATATGAAAAATAAGGAAATATTAAATAGAAATAAGGATATTAATACTAATAATAATAATATTAATAACTATCAATAATAATAGTTCTCACTCGTACAATTGTTATCAGATTGTTCTAGTTTTTATTAATTTATTTAACTACTTTCTTGTGGTGGTGGTGGCTAAGCGGTAAAGCGTTCGCCTGTCGCCTTGTAGGTCAGCGGTTCGAATCTCACTGGCGTCACCATCGTAGCTCCCTTAAGCAAGGAGTTTACACGCATTGCTCAGGTTGAGTGTCTCGCGGGGTTAACCAACTCCTTTCACTAACCTTAAAAAAAAATAAAAAAAAAAAAAAAAAACCAAATGTTTTTGTTTATTTTATTTTTTTAATTCTTTTTAATCACCATGTTAGTGTCATGGAATAAATCTCGTATTAAACTAATTTTTGTTATTTTTTAGACACTTTAACTTAAATATTATGTTTAATCTATTTTATTTTTAATCATAATTTGAGACATTTTTATGACTAAAAGCTTCATTCCTTCAAACAAAAACCTTGATTCATTAAATATTACATACGTTATAAAAACGTCATTAAAAATTTCCTAATCAAAATAAAAACATAAAAAAAACTATTCCACAATAAAGAAAATAAACTAACAATCGATCGACTAACCGATGTAATTTCCTTTGAAGGTTGACGCTCGTGTACTCTGCAAGAAGATGACAAACAGCACCAAATCTTCGATAAAAAGGAATAAACGACCCATCAAAGCCATATCACATGTGAGATTATCTCACGCTTCTCGTAAGCATACTCGTCATTTTTTCCCAAATTCTAAAAGACTACAAAACCCTAACAGCTGTTTGTTTCTCGAGGGCAAGGAGAACGCACATCTAATTGCGCTTCTTCTTCCACGATCAACGCTCACCAACTCAGCTGTGTTCTGCCCGCTCTGCTGCTCCGACCAATCCACGCACTTGCATCTCTATTGTCGTCCACTTTAAATTCTACTAAACTAAGAACGGCTCCATCGTATGTAGGTGTAGGTAAACTCTCTCTCTCCTTCTCTCTCTCTCTTTCTTTCTGTCCAGATGCTTGAACATTTATAATATTAACGTCAATTGATAAAATGGTTTTATTTTGTAGTTAGATAATGTCTGGGGTCGTTTTAGAAATCTTAAAGATAATTTAATTGAAGAGGGCTTAATGGCATCTGGGCTAGCGCCTACTAATGTCGGCCGTATACAATATTTTGAATGTGTTTATATTATAGTATGTTACAATACATATCGTTTAACTTTTTATTTTGTTTAATGAAATTTACTTCTTCACTTATTAATTTAGTTCTCAAATATTTATGCTACAAAAACTGTTTTTGATCGATAACTCTCATGAGAAATAATTATTTAAAAAAGTCTATAAAAAACAGGTTTTTTAATTGAAAAAAAAACTGAAAACGAATAAATGAAGAAAAATAAAAAACTTCAAATGTTGAATGTAAAATTGATTAAAATTTATCTGTTAGTGGTTAATTATATTTCTTTGTTTATTAATTAATTATTTAATTAATAAATAAATAAATTAATTAATTGATCATCAACTGCAAAACAGAACGTTTGTTGCTTTTATTTTTACCTGTCTAACAAACAAAATTAGGTTTTATCATCCAAAGTTGATTCTGCAATGTTTTGTTTGTGTGCCTGCACGCGCAATGCACATTTGCGCATCTATTTTTAGAAGGCATGTGCACATATTGTATACAATGTTTATCTATATTTTGAGATTGCATTTGGTTTGGTCATTCAGATAAAAAAGATTATGATCAAAATTATTATCATTTATAAATAAACTACTTAGTCCATGCAAAAAAATCATTAAAGTTCTTTTTATGTAAGAAATGAGTGCCAAAGTCTATTTATAGCCAGACCCGCTAAAACTTGAAACACAAGAAACTATTCAATTTTACTAGCACAACTCATTTAAAGAAATCAAACCAGATTACAAGTCTAAACAAACATGGTATTAATTTGAACTAATTATAAACGTTAATTATTCACAAAATTTAAATATATTATATTTTACATATTACATTCCAAAATTTAACTAGTCTTTTTGCAGCAAAAAATGTGGATGTCAATGATTTAAATTTTAAGATACAGCAGTTGTTGCCAAGCGAATTGGTGTCATACAAATCGATTGATACAGTTTGCGATGCCAGCGAAGCCGTAAATTATCGAACAGAGTTTTTGAACTCATTGGATTTGCCAGGCATGTCACCGCATCCTCTACAACTTAAAGTTGGATCTCCGGTTATTCTACTTTGAAATTTGAACCCACCGCGGCTGTGCAATGGCACGCAATTAGTAATTAAAACATTGATGAAAAACATTGTCGAAGCCTGCATTTTGAATGGCAAGTTCCGAGGCAAAAGTGTTTTGCTGCCACGGATCCCAATGATTTCCACAGAAGTGCATATTGAATTCAAATGAATTCACTTTACAATTAGATTAGCATTCGCAATGACAATTAATAAATCGCAATGCCAAACGATATCTGTTTGTGGCTTAGATTTGGGCACACCATATTTTTTTCACGAACAATTACCTATACGTGGCATGTTCTTGCGAGAGCAAACCATCCAGTTTGTTTGTGTTGGCTAAAGATGGACTGACAAAAAACATTGTACTCTCGATTGCTCTTCGAGATTGATTTTTTTAAATTGACATAATTTGTACATTAAACTTTTAATAAAAAAACTAAAATAATTTATAAGGCAAAACAACGTTTGCTGGGTCAGCTAGTATATATATATAATATGTCCTGGCTGACTCATAATCAAGGCCGAACTAAAACGTCTCATTCTAGGAATGTGAAATTTGGAACTTATATAACTTTTCTAGCTTAAGATAGGTTTGTTTTTAAATTTTGCTCCTGAGGGGATGAAACAGGAAAACAAGTTTTTTTTTAAAAACAACGCATATTTCTAAAACCAAAAATAAGGAGGTTTTGACATTTGGTATCTAGATTCTTCTTAAAAAATAAAAAAATAAGTGTTTCATCATTTTTTTTAAATTTGGTTTCCAGGACCTCCTGTGTGGGGTGGAAAATAGGGTTTTTTTTTATAATAACTGCTACTCAAAAATGTGTTGCAGATGTAAAAATTAGTATTTGGTATCTACTCAAGATATAAAGATATACGGGTTTTACCAATTTTTTATAATTTGATTTCCAGGACCTCAAATGTGGGGTGGAAAAAAGAAATATTTGATTTAAAACTCCAAAACTAAAAATGTGAAAATTTTGCAATTTATTACCAAGATTATTCTTACAAAATAACAAAATAAATATTTTATTAATTTTTGAAAGTTTGGTTTTCAGGACATTAAATGTGAGTGGGGTGAAAAATATGGCTTTATTTTTTTTAGAAAAACTGACACTCTGAAACTGAAAATAATACAGTTATAAAAATTAGTATTTAGATACCACTTAGAAAATAAAGTTACACTTGTTTTACCAATTTTTTTATGTTTGGGCTTCCAGGACTACAAATGTAGGGTGGAGATAAGGATTATTTGCTTGAAAACTCAATAACTAAAAATAAAAAATCATTAAAATTCAATATATAGGTTTTTTAAAATAAGAAAATACATGTTTAATTATTTAAAAAAAATTAGTTTCCAAGCTTTGAGGTTTTGTGTCATTTAAAACTGGCTAAGTCCACTATTGTGGTTATGAAACAAACCGGTCCGGGCCTAAATAACAAGTCAGGCCTGTAATTTTCGGCTTATAAAATAAGCCGGACCGGGTCTAAAAAATTCGTGTAGGGCTCTATGGATTTGTACTCTAATCATAAGAGTACTGCACATCAAATGGTAGTGCACAGGGTGTATTAAGTTCCTTGATGTTTGCTTTTTCCCATCTGACTTATAACATTAATATTACTATTAGAAGAAAATAATGTTTTGTTTTATAAACGTATAATTATTGATTTTATGTAAAACTTATGTATCTAGCATATGCTTGTCTTTTTATGTATCTGTAGTGCTGGGAGCTCTATTGTGACAGGTGGAAGTGTTTGAGGGCTAAGAGAGTACTATTGTTTATAAGAAAATTGTTTGGCAATTGCCACATTTCACATGATATTTATTGATATGTGTAATTTTTCTTAATCATAATTTTTAATTTTATATCATTCATTGAACTTTAACTTTATTTTTGGTTTTACTTCTTCAATTTAGTTTTATTATTTAGCTTATTTTAATTGTGTAATTTTGACTCTTTTTAATTTATTTAAGTAGATTTATTTGTTTTCACTTTTAAACATTAAATTTAGGTTTACTTTAAAACAACACCGATGATGGCCGGTTAGGCTGAAACTTGCAAGTTGGTTGGGAATAAAACCTTTGATTTTAAGTTTAGTAAAAGTGTTTTCTCTCACTTAAAATATTTTAAACGTTTAATTGAAAAAACCGTGTCTTTTAAATAGTGTGAATACTTCAACAGAGCATGTTTGAATTGTATATATATATATATATATATATATATATATATATATATATATATATATATATATATATATATATATATATATATATATATATATATATATATAATGAATTTACAGTTATAGCTCGGGTGGCAAGGGCGTCACATTGGGCTCGATGAACTTGCAAAATAAGACCAACAATGTGTTGTACTGATGTAACAGTTTAGAAGAACACACTCACACACGCACACATTTATACAGCCTTGTACGCGTGCAAGCATAGTTTCAGCTGGAAGGAAAAAATCAATACTCGCAATGCGTGTTGAGTGGAAATAGAAAGAAACAAATCCAACTACGTCAACATTTTTTCACTCCAAATTTTTCGCGTAGAACTTCTCCACTCGGGCACTCATCCCGCAAAGGTTCACCGATCAAGGATGTGGGTGGATCCGTGTATATAATATTGCTTTCTGTAGCACGTAAATAATTTATTGCAAGACTTCCATTCGATGAATTGCAGCTACGAATTTGTACTTTGGTCAAACAAGTGGGCGTTGTTTGAGAAAGAAAGAAAAAAGAAGAGTTGGACAAGATTTGTTCTATTTTTATGCTCTCGAAATAAATTCCTGTTTTAGACTCGTTTGTTACTAGGAGTAAAAAAATTAAATGACAGTAGAAAAAGATTTAAATTAAAACGTTAAATAGAAGTAAAACTGGAAGAAAGTGCGAGGAAAGAAAAAGAGAGAGAAAGAGAGAGAGAGAGAAGTTGCGTGGGTGTCAATCATTACAGAGAATTGTGTGTAGGTGTAATTCTTGGAAAAATCATTGTATAATGAATATTAAGTACATATGTACATTGCAAGACAATTGAAATAGAACTCGTTCCAAGAACTGGGTTATCAAATCTAATTAACCGCTAATCAAGAGCGGCAGCTTCTGAAAAAATAATTAATTTAAGACCGAATTAATGTACGCTAGATAAAAATCGCTAGCGTGCAAACCTCTATGACATTTTTTATAGTAATGAAGCCTGAGATGAGCTGCTGGTTTACCTGGCAGTCTGGCAGTCTGTAACAACCATATTTATAAAAATTTAAATTTCGTTAAAATCCCGTTCAACAAAAATCTATTTGAATAGAGGTTATTAATCATTAAAGCAGACAAAATTTTTACCAAACTCAAAAGATTGAATCTTCTAAGCTCGTACACAAAAAATTCACATGTTACAAAATTGAATACTTTTTATAACACCAAATCGTATAACAGTTTCAAAATACGTTTTTAATAACAAATCCTTATCTGGAAGTTATTTTTTCCGGTTCACAACTGATTATAAAATAGTTCAGAAAGATGCAATAGATGTCAGTCGTTTTAAAACAACTGGAACAGAACACTGGAAGAGGGTTTTTTAAGTTTTTCTGAAGTTTCCACTAAAGATGATTATAGGGGAGAGCTGTACAAAATAGCCACCTTTTTTCTACTCGTATTCAACTCAACTTTATAAGAAAACTATGCATGATAAAATAAAAACTGTTTTACATAATCAGCTCACATTCATATCACTATCGAATAATGGCCATCAAAATTGTTTAAACTTGTACAGTTTTTAAAAAAAGCTAAATAATGCAACCTCTTCCAAAAAATCGGCGTGTCCATTTAGTACAACATGGTAGTACTGAATGACACCCTCTAGTACTGAATGGCCACTGGTCAGATTTTCTTCAAAAACGTTGCAATCTTCGTAATTATTTGACAAAATGTTTATAATCTATATATATATATATATATATATGACTGTCTGTGTGTGTGAGTTTGTCTCTTATAGAAATCTAAACCGCTGGAGCGATCTTGATGAAATTTGGCAATAAGGTAGTTCTCATACAGGAAAAAATGAAATCGGGCACAAAATGAACGGAGCGTAGCGGGAATCTATGTATATGAGATTATGTATGTAAGTATAGATGTCCTTTATGCATTGCTACACCATTCATTCGATCGTAGTGAAATTTTTACACGAGCTTGAGAGGCAATGGGAGAAGGTTTTGATGAAAAAAATTGAAATCGGTCACAAAATGAGCAAAGCAGAGCGGGAGAGCGATCTTGATGAAATTTGGCAAGGAGGTAGTTCTCATACAGAGGAAGAATGTTAAAAAGGTTTGGACTCCCATCTTTGATCTTTTGGATCAGGTGGGCCAAAAAAACTTTCCAGGCCGAAAGTGCCTATGTACGACCATCAAAGGTATCTATATATATAAAAGGCAACGTATGTTCATTAATAACGCCAAAACCAATGAAGGGATTTGCACGAAATTTTACATAATAAACATTTACCACCTAACAAATAATCTCATTTATTTAAAAAAATTGTTTTGAATGTTTTTAGAAAATTAATTTTTAGAAATATTTTATCTATGCAATTTTAGAAAATTAATTTTTAGAAATATTTTATCTATGCAATTATATCGCGGCTTAACGAGCTTAGGGTTGCTTTCGACTTCTGTTCCGTCGTTGTTGGTTGTCGCGATTTCTCAAAATCAAAAGTGAGTATTATTTTACTTATATCAATTATATCAATATATCAAAAGTAATATATAATATACTATATACTATACTATTATTTTTTTAATTACTGTATATCGTTCAAATGTTTTTGAATGTTTTAGAAAATTAATTTTTTTAAATATTTTCGCTATTGTATCAGAGCTATGTTTTGTTTACATTCGCTGTTTATCGTCTCGGTTTCTCGAAATCAAAGTAATTTAAAAACTTAGGCTACTATTCTTATATTATTTACTTAGGCTACTATTTTTATATTATTTAATTGTTAATTATTGTTGTGTATATATTAAATTGTAAATTGTTTCGGTCGTTGTGTGTCAGGCTATCATTATCGCTCTACCAGTCTAACCACTCTAACCAATCTAACCACTCTAACCTCTAACAGATATTATTTTGTGCTACTTTTAGTCTAACAGATATTATTTTGTGCTTACAGACAAGAAAATTGAAAAATTTATTGTGAGTGAGTATATCAATATAACTATTAATGTATTTTAAGTATAATAGTATAATTATTAATGCACCTTATGGAAAAACAAAAAACATTGTGTATCAGAAAGCTTTGCAATAAAATGACTGTATGTGTTTGTTGTATTTCTTTTAATTAAAAATCAAAAGTATCTGCATAAATGTTTCAATAGATGCAAAGATGCCCGGGCAAACGAGCGGTTAAGGAAACGGGAGCCAGAGAGAAAAACGATAAAAAAACCTTTAAATTCCCCGGGCAACGCCGGGTAACCCAGCTAGTTTGTGTAATAAAATTCAAATTTAGTTTACGTAACAATGTTTGAAAGGCTTCAAACAACCTTTAGCAAATCTATTTTACGTTTTATGGGCTAAAAGAAGTTAGGAAAGAGTGAAAAAAAAATGAGCGCGAGCGGGAACGGAAACAGGAGTATGCATGTATGTATGTATATATGTATGTATATATGTATGTATGTATGTATGTATGTATGTATGTATGTATGTATGTATGTATGTATGTATGTATGTATGTATGTATTTATGTATGTATGTATGTATGTATGTATGTATGTATGTATGTATGTATGTATGTATGTATGTATGTATGTATGCAGAATCGGATCTAGGGGGAGGCATCTGAGAGCGAAAAAGTGAGCGGGAAAGCAACAGGGAACGGATAACAAGCGGGAGCGCAAGCGGAAAGGAAACGGGAGCGAAAGAGACACGCATTAGAAAAACCTTTAAAAACCCCTGGCAACGCCGGGTACCCCGCTAGTTTATATATAAGTCTTTATTGCTATTAATTAAAAGTATTTATGGAAGCAATATGTTGTCTATTAACAAATTGTAGCTTAAATTCCGGGTTTGCTTGATTATAAGTTAGATCATGGATTATAAAGGAGGAGAGTACTCGTCGTGTACAAAAACATTGATTTCGTGAAACAGTCAGTAAAGACAGTCGCTTGGCGGCGCTAAAACAGTATTGGCTCTAAGCTTTCAGTGTTTTGATTGCGTTTCAGCTGTGAAGTGAACAGTTCGTCGACGTTCGTGAGCTTTTTAGTGGATTTACTGTTAACATTTTAGGTAATTAATACTTCCGTTGATGTGATAACATATTTGTCATCCGTTTTAGTTATCTTTCTAATTATTTTGGTTATTTAAAGCCGTAAACATGATCATATGCTGGGTAGATGGATGTACTAGTGGATATGACAAGGAAAAACGACCCAGGATTGTTTATAAGTATGTTCGCCGTTTTCATTCATACATAAAATATGTTCTTCACAAATGATCTCTGACTTCCGGAGGTGGCAGTGACTGCCTTATTTTGACGTCATTTCTCCAGCTCAACCGACTTTTTTCAATGTACTACCAGACCCGTCATGTGTGGCAAGGTAGCAATGTTGATAATGAAGAAATGCCTAAGCTTCTGGCATTATATAAAAATATGCTGAAGACAGATAAAAATGAAATGGTAAAGAAGCCAGATGAAGCCAAAGAAGAAATGAAAAAGATATTGAGAGAAGGTCTCAAAATAGCTATGGAAGATGACGACAAAGATTATTGCAGTGAATCTTTTGTACTTAACAATGCAATCATCTATCACATGATGGCATACATGGTGAAGAAGATGCCGATTGCATCCACCCGTCATAATCATATAGCTCGGAGCAAGCCCGTCGAGCATGAAGAAGGCCCGGCGCAACTCACTTTGGTGGGCCTCTTAGAACTCCCGTTTCTGGTCGCTTTCCCGTTCCCGCTTACTCTCCCGTTCCCGGTCGCTCTCCCGCTTTATCTCCCCTTTCCGCTCGCTCTTCCGTTCCCGGTCGCTTTTCCGTTTTCATTTGCTCTCCCGTTCCCGTTCGCTCTTTCGTTTCAGTTTCCGCTCATTCTCTCGCTCTGCTCACTTTGTTAACGATTTCAATTTTTTCCACAAAACCTTCCTCTATTGACTTTCATTGTTGTGTGAAAATTTCATTACACCAAACGGATTGTGTAGCAATGCATAAAGAACATACATACATACACACAGGAAACGGAAACGGGAGAGCAGGCGGGAACGGCGAACTGGAGAGTGAGCGGGAACGAGAAAGCGACGGGGGCGGAAGAGCGAGCAAGAAAAGGAGAAGCAGCGGGAGAGCGAAAAGGAGAAATAGAGCGAACAAGAGTGGAAAACAACAAAAATTTATGATTTTCAGCAAAAATATATTTAGTTAAATAGATCTAAATTTTAACGCTATGAAAGAAATGAAAGTGATAATGATTTGAAGAACCGTAGGGAGAAATTTTAAATTAGGTCAGGTGAGAACGAAGATGAAAATTAATTCTCTAAACAAATGGTTTCATTAAAGAGGTCAAATTGATACCTTGATCACAAAGACATTTTACAGCTTGATGCATTTCATTTCTGTGCGGAAATGTAGCTACATTATTAGTTGAAGTTTTGTTTTCATATTCCGGTGGTGAGAGAAAGAAATAATTTTGTTGTAATAAAAGAGTTGAAATTAAAACAACACGTTGCTCTTATTATTAAAGTCTGTTGTAAATTTTAGAAGCGTTGATAGTGTTTTTTTCAACGGTGGTGGGCCCTCAGAGCAGCGGGGGGCCCAGGGCGATATCCCCGCCAGCCCCCCCTCTTGACGGCCCAGGCTCGGAGTGCGTTGCATCAGTTGACGTCGACTCAAAGTTGCTACCTCTCAATTATACTGCCAATTATCTCACTGATCTAAAGAACAAAGGAGGACTTACATTTGCTTCTACCAACATGTTTAGATTAATTAAACAAGTTGAGAACGTTATACAATTAGCGGTTCAACGTGGCAAGTTATTCGTGCACGATGCATTCGAGAATGTCCTGTACTGGATTACAGAGAAGAATTGTCTCCGGTTGGCTGCGACGAACACCGCATCACTTTCACTATAAATATAATTTATGATTATTTGTTAAACCGCTTTACACAACTAAGTAAGCTTAAAAATCAAGAGATGTGTGAGGAGAAAAAAAGAAGGGGGTTGTCAAAATGTCAGAAACGTAAAGAGATAGTTTATTGTATACTGTAAATTTTTATATTATATTATATTTTAAATAAATAAATGAAAAAATTAATAAATGCTTTGTTATTTGCTGATTATTATACAATGTTAAGTTCTTGTCAAAATAAAGTTTTTTCAATGTAAAAATGAGATTTTAAACAGCTATACAGTATGTATACCTTGTCAAGTAGGGCCACTAGTGTTTTACCGCTACCAAGCGAGAATCTTCATGATGGTTTCACAAAACTCACGGGAGAGTGCTCTCCTCCTTTATACTCCATGGTTAGAGGTAAACTTTATGTGTTCATTTCTTTGTTTAATTTCTAAAAAATTAACTTTTATAATTTTACTAGCTGACCCAGCAAACGTTGTCAGTTAGAAATATATTGTCACTAAAAATATAATGTCAGTAAAGATATAATGTCGGTCGGCTACGCTGTAGGATTAAAGCGTACACCAGCACAGACACATGGGCTAGTACTAACCAAGCAGCACAATGGACATCCTGATATATAATAAGAAGTCCATGGCTACACTGTGAAACGAAAGCGCAAACCAGCACACGAGCACATTGGGAAGCTCTGCTAAAGCTAGGTATCGGAAGGATAGCAGGCCTAGCGAGAAAACCCGAAGCTAAGTGGCACGGTATACAGCGGCGGATCCGGGAATTTTTTTAGTTTTTAATTTTTATTTCTGTCGTTTTGTAGTACGTTGTAGTAATCTTGATTTTTATTCAGCAAAACCAAGCATAAGAAATTTAAATTAAACATTTTGATTACTCTTTTTTTCTTCCTCTTTTTACAAACTTTTATTTAGGTTACAACCTCTGTTTGTGTGTGTGTGTGTGTGTCTTTCTCTGTACGCAAATCTTGCAAGTAAAATTTAACTAGATTTTTGGCTAGCTAAGCTAGTCCAGTCCAGAAAAGTAGTACAGAAAAAAAAAACATTTTCAATTTATTGGCTTAAGCGGACAAGTTCCCAAAGTAAACGCAACTATACTTATGTTATCCCTGTAGCCATGAAAAAATCTCGCTGTCCAAAATCATAGAAGTAGTCGAGTTTTTCGAGTTTGGCTTGAACCGTTCCATTTTGGAGGTTAACACATGGAAGAGTTTCGTATAATCACTCCCACAAAAACGTCTGCCAGTGAACATAAAAAGCCATTCTTTTCGAAAAAAAATATTTCGCCATCTGTAATAAGTGATAACTTTTTTCTGTCTGATTGAAACGATTATAGTATACTTAATACTACATCTAAAAAGTTATTCTTAGCGTTGAAGTGTCTGATGACTTAACTCCACAGAACAATGAAAAAAAAAATGTCTTGTGTTGACATTGCTACAGAGAAAAAATAGAGAAAAAAGTGAGATAAAAATAGGGAAAAATGAGTTATTAAAAAGTTTAACTTCAAATCTTTTTGTTTTGTTTTACCGAATAAAAGAAATCATAAATGACTTAAAATGGACTGTATAACGACAGTAATCAAAAAATTTTTTTAAATTACAAATTTTCAGACCCTCTCCTTTATGAAATTTTTGGATCCGCCACTACCGAAATTAGATTTTTTAAATAAAATATATATAAAACCAGTAATTTATTTTTAAGAAATGAATAAAAAATTGAAAATTGTCGGTAAAATTGGACGGCTACCCCACCCCAGAATCGACATGTTAGCTACGGCCCTGTATATGTATGTATATATATATATATATATATATATATATATATATATATATATATATATATATATATATATATATATATATATATATATATATATATATATATATATATATATATATATATATTATATAATTATATAATTATAATATATATATATAATTCTGGCCACAACTGCAAATTAGAGCGCCAATATGTCAGAGGTTGCGAAGAGCGATACAATTTTTTTCACAAACCGGATTGTCGCTCCATGGAATGCGCTTACGCAATACACAATTGACGCCCCGACAGTAAACGCTTTCAAGGACCGCATCTCTTAGGAGTCGCGAGTCCTCCAGCTTCTGTCAGTATAGAGGAGCCTGATGTAGCTCCTCTTCATCAAAAATATAACTTTCAGACATTAATTTTTTATGGCTTGATTCTATAGACTTTTTTTATATTTTTGGTTCTGATAATAAACAAATTCAATATATATTATAATTCAATTATATTATGCTAATCAGATGTCTAATAATTATAAAATAGATGAAAAAGTGTTGAAAAACATTGTGTATGATAATATTAAGGTTGTAAATAAAGATAATACAATCAAGTTACACATCTATTATAACAATGGAAAAACTCATAATCTTTTAATTAAAAATAGTATAAATAATGTTTCTAGCCCTGTAGCACAAACCAACCTAGTGTACCAATTTTCGTGTCCGTTTCCACATGGTCAGGTGGAAAATTACATTGGTCATACTAGAACCACTCTGTCTCGTAGATTGACTATGCATTGTCAAAGTGGTGCCATATACCAACATATGTCAACACAACATTCAATCAAACCATCACATAAATTTCTAATCGATAACACCTGTATACTAATGAAAGAAAATCAACCCATTAAGTTAAAATTAAAAGAAGCTTTAGCCATTAATAAATGTAAGCCTTTAATTAATAAACAATGGTATTCTTTTGATTTAACTCTTAAACTTTTTGATTCTCTAAATAGTAATAAAACTACTAATAATAATAATGATAATAAATGTTTTAACTCATCTACAACTTCTGTTAAAAATATGCATGTTAATAGTGCCAATGTTTCTTCAGGTATTTCTTCGTTGAATGAATGTTTTGTACCAGACGTTTGTGTTTCAAAGGTTATAGATAATGTATGTGATTCTTCTTCCAGTCACGTCCTTGAAGTTGACTGTAATTCCGTTGTTAAAGGCTTTGCTAACTGATCTTAATTATTTAGTTATTACTGTTATTATTATAATTATTTTAATTTAAATATTTTTGATGTTGTTACATTTGTACTTAATGAATTTAAATTTTATTTAAATTGTATTTTAATTCCTTTTAATTAGTTGTACCTTTTACCATTTAGTCACTGCATTTTATTTTTAAAAAAGTTAAACGGCTCTGAAGATGGCAAAATTTGCGAAATGGATCTATAAGCCTATAAGATTATGGAGTTTGTGTTTGGTAATAAATTATTTTTAAACCGATTTAGACTACTGGAAAAAATTAAAAATAAAATCGATTCAGCCAAGTGTGCCACTTTTTTCAATCGAGTTTGCTTAAATATATATATATATATATATATATATATATATATATATATATATATATATATATATATATATATATATATATATATATATATATATATATCGTGTCATAGTGTTTGTTAATGAACTCCTCGCCAAAAACTATTCTAAATAGTTTACCCTCTATTCTCAGACTTACCAAATGTACTCAAAAAATTTAATAAAAATCGGTTCAGCTGTTTCGGAGGAGTTTGGAGACAAACACTATGACACGATATATATATATGGAAATTGCCTGAAGCATTTGTATGGCTTGCAGCACATTATCATCTGCCGAAGGCTGATTTATAATAAGTGTGTTTCTTCATTCCATTGAGTGATCTCGTCCAGAACTGTCATCGAAAATCACTGGTTGATTAAGCACGGACTGAAAGTCAACCCAACGTTTGAGGATTTGACCACGATCAGTAAACATAATGGAGACATCCTTCAATAGAGCGTGCATGAGCAGATCGGGAGTTACGTTAGTTGTTCGTATATGCCATACGGTCTTGAGAGTGAGACCATCGTAGAAATTTTTATGTCATGCTGGTCTGTTGCATCCTAAAGCTCCTGTGACTTATCATTATGCATCCACCTCTTTCATTGATTGCAGTCTCATCCGAGCTAATGATTGCAGTGACGGGTTTACTATCAAAAGGGCGAAAACATAAGGACGAAAACAAAAGGGCGAACACAAAAGAGCTAAACTACAAAGGGCGAATCCAAAAAAGTGCACAATAATAAGAGCGAAAATGAAAAGGACGAAAATAAAAAAGGCGAGCAATAAAAAAAGCGAACATCAAAAAGGCGAAAATAATTTTGTATTATCTATGTTTCAAGCAATTTTTAAGAAATCTTTTTAAAGTTTTATGGGCAAAGAAAGGTTAGGAGGAAAAAGAAGAAAAAATAAAGTGGGAGCTGAAGAGCGAGCTGAAGAGCGAGCGGGATTGTGCAAGCAAGTGAAAGTTTTAGCGGAAACGGGAGAGTGATTGGCAGCGGGCATTTAGTGGGCGTGTGAACAAGAACTGGAAAGCAAGTGGGAAAGAAAAAAACAGAGGGAGAAAAAAGGTAAAAGAAAAATGACAGAAGAACCTCTAAAAACCCCGAGCAACCCCGTTAGTAATTTTAAATTTAGTTATTTGAGATACTCGCCATTACCGAGTTTTCTTTCTATCACACACACGCGCGCGCGCGTACAAATTAATCCTCTCTTTCACTCTTTTTCTCATTCAGGCAGGCCCACAAACAAATAAAGTTTTCTCTATTTTTCTCTCGGTTCCATAATCAACAGAACATGATGATAAAACAGAACAGTGATAAAACGTCTATTTTAATTAGGTTTCTTTTTTCAATTTTCAGCGCTATGTAAAATGTCCGCGATCAAATTTCTCCTCGTTAAAATGTCCAAAGTTATTTCAACCCATTATTGTATAATTAAAGTTTAATTTGACAATGTAGTTTATAATATTATTTTTCTTGGTTTATAACTCTCCATGCTGGGTATTATTTGTTCATCACTTTTTGTACAGAAGCTGTAGAATTAAATAGGTTTTTACATGAGCGAATTTTCCTATAACCAACTTGGTATCAAAAATACTTATCTATAAATTCAAGTTTGATTATAATTAAGTAGGAAGTTTTTTGACCGTGACATTGGCATCTGGCATTAATGTTTTTTAATGTGTTCGCAACACTCGCATGAGTGAATCTTCATGGGTAGCGATGAGAGAGAAAGAGAGAGGGGAAGAGTGAGAAAAAGAGAAAAAAGATAAGGAGGCGATTAACTATTATAATATCTACTAAACTTTTAAAACACCCCCGCCACAATATCATCATCATTTAGGAAAAGGGAGAAAAGAAAAACGCGAATAGAAAAAAGAAAGAAACAAACAAAGCAAAAAAAGATAATTAAGAAAGAGAATTATAACGGGAGAAACATTTAAAAAAAAAGGAAAAAAAGAAACATGCATTTTACTAAGGACAAAGAGAGAGTGAGATACAGAGTGAGAGAGAAAATGAGAGAGGAACAAAAAATAAAGTACCATGCGTTTCACTAGGGAGAAGAAAGTTGGTTTGCGCTGCTAGTGTGTGGGTAAAATTATAAATTACTAGCGGACCCGGCGAACTTCGTTTCACCTTAAAGAGTGTATTTTTTAAGCAATAAAGAACAATAATAACAAATATCCTATATATAAGTTTAAAAGAAAACAAAAATAAAAAAGCGTTCGCTTTCCCGCTCCCGGTCGTTTTCCCGTTCCCGGTCGCTGTCCCGTTCCCGCTCACGTTTGCTCTCCCATTCCCGCTCACGCTTGCTTTTCCGTTCCCGCTCGCTGTCCGTTCCGGGTCGCTTTCCCGTTTCTATAATAGACAAACTAACCCACAAACATTCATATATATATATATATATATATATATATATATATATATATATATATATATATATATATATATATATATATATATATATATATATATATATATATATATATATATATATATATATATATATATATATATATATATATATATATATATATAGTCTTAGCAAATCTATTTTACGTTTTATAGGCTAAAAGAAGTTATGAAAGAATGTAAAAGAGAAAATGAGCGTGAATGGGAACGGGAGAGCAACCGTGACCGGGAATGGGAGAGCAAGCATGACCGGGAACGGGAGAGCAAGCGTGAGCGGGAACGGGAAAACGACCGGGAACGGGAAAGCGACCGGGAACGGGAAAGCGACCGGGAACGGGAAAGCGACCGGGAACGGGGAAAGCGACCGGGAACGCGGAAAGCGACTGGAATCGGGAGAGCAAGCTTGGAAGGAAACGCGAGCAAGAGAGAAAATCGATAACAAAACTTCTGAGCGGGAAAGCGACCGGGAGCTGGAAAACGACCGAGAGCGGAAAAGCGACCGGGAACGCGACGAAAACGGGAAAGTGGAGAAGGAAACGGGAGCGAGAGAGACAAACATTAGAAAAACCTCTAAAAACCCCGGGCAACGCCGGGTAACCACGCTAGTATATATATATGTGTAGTTCTCGCTCGCTCACCCGCTCCGCTCTGCTCATTTTGTGACGGATTTCAATTTTTTTTTATATTTGATTCCCCTTGACTCTCAAGGTTGTGTGAAAATTTCATTACGATCGGATGAATGGTGTAGCAATGCATAAAGGCCATTAACATACAAACATTCATTTATATATATACTAGCGGGGTTACCCGGCGTTGCCCGGGGTTTTTGGAGGTTTTTCTGATGTTTGTCCCTCTCACTCCCGTTTCATTCTCCACTTTCCCGTTTTCGTCGCGTTCCCGGTCGCTTTTCCAGCTCCCGGTCGCTTTCCCGCTCAGAAGTTTTGTTATCGATTTTCTCTCTTGCTCGCGTTTCCTTCCAAGCTTGCTCTCCCGATTCCAGTCGCTTTCCGCGTTCCCGGTCGCTTTCCGCGTTCCCGGTCGCTTTCCCGTTCCCGGTCGCTTTCCCGTTCCCGGTGGCTTTCCCGTTCCCGGTCGCTTTCCCGTTGCCGGTCGCTTTCCCGTTCCCGGTCGGTTTCCCGTTCCCGGTCGCTTTCCCGTTCCCGGTCGCTTTCCCGTTCCCGGTCGCTTTCCCGTTCCCGGTCGCTTTCCCGTTCCCGGTCGCTTTACCGTTCCCGGTCGCTTTCCCGTTCCCGCTTGCTCTCCCGTTCCCGGTCATGCTTGCTTTCCCATTCCCGGTCACGGTTGCTCTCCCGTTCCCGTCCCCGTTCACGCTCATTTTCTCTTTTCCATTCTTTCATAACTTCTGTTAGCCTATAAAACGTAAAATAGATTTGCTAAGACTATATATATATATATATATATGAATGTTTGTGGGTTAGTTTGTCTATTATAGAAACGGGAAAGCGACCCGGAACGGACAGTGAGTGGGAGCGGGAATGCGGCACGGAACGGACAGCGAGCGGGAGCGGGAATGCGACCGGCAGCGGGAAAACGACCGAGAGCGGGAAGGCGAGCAGGAGTGGGAAGGCAGGTGGGAAAGGAGACGGGAGAGAGGGGGACGGGCATTGGAAGGGCCTCTGAAGGAACCCGGGCGGCGCCGGGTATCTCCGCTAGTACATACATAAACACAGACACAGACACACATACATGCACATACACATACATACATACACACATACATACGCACATACATATATATATAGTTCCCGCTCGCTCACCCGCTCCGCTCCGCTCCGCTCATTTTGTGACGGATTTCAAAGGTTTTTTCTTTATGTTTGATTCCCCTTGACTCTCAAGATTGTGTGAAAATTTCATTGCGATCGGATGAATGGTGTAGCAATGCATAAACGCCATTAACATATATACATACAAACATTCATTTTTATGAATATAGATATATATTTATATATATATATATTTGTATATGTATGTATATTTATATATGTGTATATATTTATATGTGTATATATGTATGTATTTATATGTATATGTATGTGTATATGTATGTATATATATATATATATGTATGTGTATATATATATATATTTATGTATGTGTATATATTTATATATGTATTTATATTTATATATGTATTTATATTTATATATGTATTTATATATGTGTATGTATGTATGTATTTATATATATGTATATGTGTATTTATATATATATATATGTATTTATATATATATATATGTATTTATTATATATATATATATGTATGTATGTATTTATATATATGTATATATGTATTTATATATGTGTATGTATTTATATATATGTGTATTTATATATATATGTATGTATTTGTATATATGTATATGTATTTATATATATATATGTATTTATGTATGTATGTATATGTGTATTTGTATATATATATATGTATTTATATGTATGTATGTATTTATATATATATATGTATTTATATATGTATATGTATATATATATATATATGTACATATATATATATATATATATATATATATATATATATATATATATATATATATATATATATATATATATATATATATATATATATATATATATATATATATATATATATATATATATATATATATATATATATATATATATATATATATATATATATATATATATATATATATATATATATATATATATATATATATATTATTTTTTATCTTTGATTTAAATTTAAATTAAATTGACTGTTTCCTATAAAAGAAGCTCAAAAAACTGTCAAAAAACTTATTTTTATAAATATAGATAGATAGATAGATAGATAGATTGAAAAAGATATTTACCTAATTTTTTCTGTGAGATTTTCAATTGTAAACAATGAAATAGTCAGAAAATTTAATAACATGCGCTCTACCCCATTTGCGCATAAATATCATGTCGCGGAAAATTGAACATCTGTATATCTCGATAACCCAAACTTCATTTTGAAAATTTATTTTTCCGTAAGACCAAATAGAGGGTGCTCTACAGCTTTTCCATTTGAAGTTTTATTCTAGGACCCACTGTTAAGGCTGTTTAATTACCGGGGTACATACTGCGGTCCCCATGGGCCACTCCATGGTTCAATGTCAATTTTTTTAGTTATTCTGTTAAGAGGAGCTGAGAAAAATGTAATAAATCAAAAATCTCTAAAATCGGTTCAGCCGTTCTTGAGTTATAAGTGTCGTAACACAAACCCGACTTCCTTTTATATATATAGATATTATTTCCTGTTTTCGCTTTTTTGATGTTCGCCTTTTTTATTGTGCGCTCTTTTTAGTTTTGCCCTTTTCATTTTCGCTCATATTATCGTGCGCTCTTTTTATTATTCGCCTTTTTTAGTTTCGCCCTTTTGTGTTCGCCCTTTTTTTTTCGCCCTTATGTTTTCGCTCTTTTGATAGGATACCGCCGTGACGGCATGCCGTGCCTGCGTGTATGCCATCTTTTTACAACACTATTCTTGTAGTTGATCCAGTTAAAATTTAGTGCATGGAAGAAGTAGGGATTACAATTCTTTGCCTATTCGTATCCCGAGATTATGGGATTGAAAATTTTTCAATCCCGGGATACATGGGTTTTGGAATTTAGATAAGGTCATCAGGTTTCTTGATTTAGACAATTTGAAATTTTGGAAGGTAAAAAAATTAAAGCAAAAACAACTTATTTATCTTAAGTCGCATAGGTTCCATAACGGAAAATCCTGTAAATCGGCAGGAGGATAGTGCTCTGACAGCCGCGTTTGTGCAGCTCTGCAAATAAGAAATTTCTTCAATATATCTTACATTTAGAACAAATATATCTTAAATTTAAAACTTTACTTACTAAGCAGCTTATCAACATTTAAAAATTAAAATCTGTGTTTTCCGTACGTTTGGTTAGTGTTATACTAAAAAGCAGTTTTAGACTGACTGATCTATATTTATATTACGTTTACGTGAGGTCGCTTCAGAAGTTTCAAAAACATATGCTAATTTTGGCTTGTTTTCGACTTGGATTGTTTTCGCGTCGGTGTTTGTGCGTTGTAGTGTGGTTATTAGATACTTCGGAAAGCTTGGAAAAGATATTAGTTGTTAATTAATTTTTAGCGGTAAAATCGCTTGGAGAAATCGCTCATTACTTTTTTTTACTTCAATTTTGCCAACGTCTTCATGGAAAATTTGTGAAGCAAAAATTGGGTCAGTTCTTGTCTCTTGTTTATCAAAAATTGTAAGGATATGAAATGAGTAACTAGTGTACTAATGTTGCGTGTTGTAATTATTGTAAGCCAAGCTATATAAACTATTATTTATAATCAAGTTTGTTTTGTAATTATGAACTGTATGTAATTTTTTTGACAGATAGTTAAAACTATTATCGGTTACACAACAAGGTGTTGATACGCAGCCAGGTTATCGATTTTCGTGGGGTTCTAGTTATGTCGTGGGAGTAATGTTCATTAATGTAAATGAGATTAATCTGATTAAGAGTAAGAGGGATTAACTTAGATATGTTGAACAAAAATCATGGTTTCCAATTTGAAATATTATACTTAAATAATCTATTATCTGTAAGGAATAGTGATTATATTATATGTTTATAATACAATCAAATTTTTATTAATTTTATTTATTTATTTTTAAATGAGAACTTAAATTTAAAGCAGAAATCTCATTTAACCCACAACAAGTATTGGCCTTGAGAAAAATTAGAAATTTAAGATAATTTAAGATAATAAACTGAATTTTTTATGAAGAAATGAAATTATAGAGTTGAAATGATGTTTTTACGTGTATCCTCCTATGCGTGTCGTAAAAGGCGACTAAAGGGAGGTTCGCAGGAAGGGCATCCGGGTAAAACTTTGCTCCAAATTCCATATGGGCAACAAAACAAAGAATTTCCTGCCGGCTCGGACGTCGCCTGATCAAACAAGGTCGACAAGGTCCGCGCTTCCTTTTCTCGGCCTAGATGGAAGTGAAAAGTTAGCTATGGGCTTGAAGAAGAATTTATGAGCTCGGCCTGAAGCGACAGTCTGCCCTGGATTGTGACTTGTGGAGGGGCCTGATATGGAAAAAACGTCCAACCCTAGCATAGCGTGGAATAGGGACGTTTAAAAAATAAATGATGATGATGATGATGATGATGATTGCAATTTAAGGAAAGTAAAAGTAAAAGAATTTGTAATGAGGAGTATTATAAAATGTGATGTCAAAGCACATTTTTGTTTAATTTCATAATTAAATTTTGATTGATTACATACAGTTGCAATTTTTTAAATTTAACATTTTGTGATAATTGTGGAAATAATAACAATTATCTAATAATTAGCTAAGTTCGTCTATCTTTAACTAATGTCTATCTACAACTACACCGATTTTATTAAAATTTGGCATAATTACTCAGTTTTAACTCTGATTTCAAAAATAAAATTATTTTTCAGATTTAAGCATTTCTATTTTTTTCTTTTTTATGCCTGTCATCTGACAGGCTTTGATGCTAGTTTTATAATAATTAACTAAGTAATATTTTATGTTAATTGAAAAAATGGTATTCTATAATTACTGAGAAATTAATATTTTATCATATTTGAGAAAATAATAAATATTATTAATATTATGAATAAAAATTGTATGATAATTGAGACTTGTGGCTCCCAGTTTGTTTAAAACATTTTTTAGAGAGCTCTGATTTTCTGTGAGAAGGAAAGGTGTAATTTCAAAACAAACAAAATTATGTAACATGAATATACCTGAAATCCCCCTCCACCAGGATTGGCTCCAAGCTTGTTTTTTGGAATGCATCCTAATTTGATCCTTTGCTACTATTAAAATTTGGATTAGTTTAGTTCTTGACATTACCTTTGATTCAATAACTGAAAATAAATCATATATCATTTAATTATTTAAAAAATTATTTTATATTATATTTCTTGTATATAAATTATATGTGTTTTGAACATACATAGAACAATCCTTGCATTTACCTGAGCAGATGTGAGTTTTGTGTAATATAAAATGAGATATAATTATGTAGTCAGGTATTTATTTGTATTATATTTTAGATGTAAAAGATATCCTGGCCTAATTTTTAATCATAAGACGTAAAAAGACACAGAAAAGCAAAAAAGCCTCATGTTTTGTACTTTCATTCAACAGCTGGTAGTGTCTGCAGTTTTTTTTTCAGAGTTTTTTTTATGTTTTTGTCTATGATCTTTTGAATGTTTAGATGTTTTTCCCTTTTCAGATGTGTTTTGGTATTGTATTACTAAAAGTTTGTGATTGTTTAACCTGTTTCTTTTATTACTACTATAAAATTTTTTTTGTTGGTGATTGGCACACTTCTCTATTTGGTGAAATGCTTTCACTTTAGTAAAATCCTTGAAGTTTTGAATGTAATTTATTTGAGACTGTAATAAATATTGCATAAGTGTTTGGCTTCATTTATTTTAAAATACAAGTTTATTTTAATTTCAATTACATGAAATGTTTCCTACTACAGCCATTCTCTTCTTGACTTAAAGTTATTTTTAATGTATAGTAATTTTATGAAAAACTGGTTTTTATCTTGTTTATTTCAGTGACCTGGAGTTATCAGCAAATTTTTTTTTGAAAATCTAATCTCTTATTAGCACAACCTTGCTATGGTCCAAAGAAGACACATCAGTTCATCTAGACCTGCTGGGCAGTTGATGATGTTTTTAGCAAGGATTAGATGGCCTGAGTTTAAACAACTGCAAGTTCATCAACTTCTGATTCTGCTATTAACAACTCTCTTTTCTAGTTCACTGTGCTTAGATATGACATGCTTGGAATCCAATGTAAATAACTATTTAGAAAGCAAAAACGGTTAGTATCTTTGCAATTCTCCATTCATTCACTCTTCTAAATATTTATTTGTTCAATTCATTCTGTACATTCATCCATCCACCAATCCATTCTTGTATCCATCCATTATTTCTTCTTCTAACTTGTGAAACAATCTCTTCATCATCACATTTTTAATTAAGACATTGCTGTCTTTTCTGTTTATTTTCAATTTTACACATTAATGAAACCATAATCATTATCATAAGCAGTTTTTTTTATTAATTTTCTATAATAAAAACTAGCTAATGACCAGTTTTAAATGAATCTTCTAGCTTCTGTATTTAAGTAACATCAAGCTAGCAAATTTATACACTGGTTTCAGTCAGTCTCAGTAATATTTCACTGACTTTGAAATGGAACAGTTTACTTGCATAACCCAAACAGTAATTTCAGAGCTTGACTTGAGTTGGTTTGCAATTGAAAGATTGTGCAGCAGATATATTTCTCACATGATATAATGAATATAAAGGTTTAGAGCCTGAGATTGAGGGGATTTACAATACAAAACATGTTTGCTTCATAAATTTTTCGTACTCTTCTTTCCAACCTGTTTAGTAGATCAACCTGCTATTTTTAGATCCGGAAAAGTTTATTTTGTTTCAAAATTGGGAAGTTAATTTAAAAAAAAAATTGTTTATTATTCTTCAATTATACATCTGAGTTATTAATTTGTTGAGAATGATAACTCTGAATCATTTCATTTGAAATTTCCTGAGTTCATTTTATATATTTGTGTGAGTATATGTGTGTGTGTGTGTGTGTGTGTGTGTGTGTGTGTGTGTGTGTGTGTGTGTGTTTGTGTGTGTTCTAATGCAATTCTTGATTTTTTGCATCATTCTTAATTATGATTTTGGAGTTTGCTATGCATGAAATAAATCAATGAACTTTGTGCTAAATCACCAATCAGGATTCAAAGAGCTGTGTAACAGCAAAGTAATAATTTATAAACAGGAGAGGTTGAAAACTAGACTCACAAAAATGGCTTCTACAATTGTTCTTCATTTTGTGGATAAATTTAATCCGATAATATATTTTAAATTTCACATCTTCTGAAAAGTGTTGGTCATTCCTTGTATCTGAAATGTACAGTTTTTATATGCTCTTCCTACATCAAAAATGGTTTGTGGACTGCAGATGGTTTCTCTTATCTAGTATTTCTTCAGTCCATTAATCTGTCAGCAATAGAATTCATTACCTCTATATTTTTTAAGTTTGTGTACAAAACAAGAAAGTGTTAGTTCAACAAGTTTTGATAAAAAGATTATTTATTTATTGTCAAATTGCGTCTAACTTGCCCTCAGTTGTGTCTAACATGTTTAACAATGAAAATAAGCAAAAATTGATTAGCAAGAAACATCAAAACAAAATCAGTTATATTAAAAGATAGAATCAAATTTATTGATGAGGTATACAAATTAAGTCTAGAATCTTTTTCCTCCTTGGACATCCCTTTTCCTGCCTTTTTCTCAATGTATAATATTCCCCCTAGTCAATTTACAAAACTATCATTGCTTGTCATAGTTTTCATAACAAATAATGGTTGTGCTTTGCAAAGTAAAGTAAATCAAAAGTTTTATTAAAAATGAAATTTTATGAGCAACTCTTCAAAGAAAGTTAGAGTGATTTCAGACTGAAAATCCTGAAGGATATTGAGTTTTTGAATATTGCAGTCTTCATATATCTTCCATGTACCTTCTAGAGCGGTGGTTTTGGGTGAAAAAAACTTGTCTGGTTACACGTGGCGGTTTCAGGCTGGTACCCGATCACCCAAACAAATGGGTGAAGGATGGTCTCAAGAAATTAAGTTTTATTAATTTTTATCCTCCTATTTTATATTGTTTTTTTATGCAAGATTTAAATATTTTGTTTTTTAACTTATTTATTGAAACACTAGAAACACACAGCATATTTATGTCTAAATTGCTTAACAAAAAAACTGCATACTGGGGTGACCCTTAAAAAATAAAAGTATGAAATGTTTTTATGAAACCATCTCAAGCTCTTCCATTTACATCAAAAACACTACTGCCATTAACATTACCAAGTCAATGCTAGTAGTTATCTAATAATTAGGTCAATGTTACATCTTACATTACATGTTAATGAGACATTTACAAGAATTTAGTTAAACACGTTTATACTCTCTTATACAAGTTTCACAAATTAATCTAATGTTACATTTGTAAAATTTATATATATATATTCATTTATATATATATATTCATTTAAAACTTGTGAATTTATTGAACTGAATTTTTATTTTGTTTTTGTTTAGTAAGGTTCTACCATAGCCGAAGCTACTTTAATAGTAGCTGAAGACCTCGATAGGGGTCCGGCATCGCATAGCGTCAGGTGACACTATGCTGTAGAAAATATTATTATATATATATATATATATATATATATATATATATATACTAGCAGTGCCCGTAGCGGCTTCGGTCGCATGAAATTTGAGAATTTGAACCATGCATACATAGTAGAGTACTGCACGGATCAATTTTTTAGGTCTCGGCTCGGCCCGTCGACAACTTGGCCCAACCCGTTTCAAAAACCGAAATTCCTGGCCCGGCACGGCCCGTCTAATATGGGCCCGGCCCATTTTTACAGGCCTAGAAGTTCTATATACTTGATGAAAAACTTCGGCCCGTCCCACCTTGACTTCACGTTTAGCCTGAACACCCTAAAATCACTAAAATGTCTATATACTTGGTTAAAAATCTCGGCCCGTCCCACCTTGATTTAAGGTTTGGGCAGGGCCGTATGAAGACCCTAAAATAACGGCTTGGCCCGTTTGTCCGGTGATAAACTGAACTCATCTACTTTTAACCGGCACAAAACCTCAAAATACTATTTTTCACATCTGTAGCACTTACAGTTTTTGAGTAGCAGTTATTTTAAAATCAAATAACCCTTTTTCCACCTCACATTTGAGGTCCTGGAACTGGAAACCAAGTTTTCAAAAAATGGTGAAACACGTATATCATTATTTTTAGAGTAGAAACTAAATACTAATTTTACTTTTGTAGCATTTACAGTTTTTGAGTAGCAGTTACTTTAAAAACCAAGTAACCCTATTTTCCACCCTATATTTGAAGTCCTGGAAACCAAATTTTCAAAAAATGGTAAAACACGTATATCATTATTTCTGGAGTAGAAACCAAATACTAATTTTTACTCCTGTAGCATCTACTGTTTTCGAGTAGCAGTTACATTAAAAACCAAATAACCTTATTTTCCACCCCACATTTGAGGTCCTGAAAACCAAATTTTAAAAAAATGGTAAAACACGTATATCTTTATTTTTAGAATAGAAACTAAATACTAATTTTTACATCTGTGGTATTTACAGTTTTTGAGTAGCAGTTACTTTAAAAAACAAATAACCCTATTTTCCACCCCACATTTGAAGTCCTGGAAACCAAATTTTCAAAAAATGCTAAAACACGTATTTCATTATTTTTGGAGTAGAAACTAAATACTAATTTTTACTCCTGTAGCATTCACAGTTTTTGAGTAGCAGCTACTTTAAAAACCAAATAACCCAATTTTCCAACCCACATTTGAGGTCCGGGAAACCGAATTTTCAAAAAATGGTGAAACACGTATCTTTTTATTTTTCACAAAGAATCTATATACCAAATTTCAAAATCTCCTCATTTTTGGTTTTCGAGATATACATTGTTTTAGAAAAAAGTTTGTTTTCCAGTTTTTTCCCCTCAGGAGCAAAATTTTCAAAAATCCTTTCTTAGCGGATGTTTACGCTATAAAAGTAATATAAGTTCCAAATTTCACGTTCCTAGGATGAGGCGTTTGAGCTCGGCGTTGATTATCAGTCAGTCAGGACATGTTCTTTTATATATATATATATATATACTAGCAGTGCCCGTAGCGGCTTCGCTCGCATGAAATTAGAGAAATTAAATCGTGCATACATAGTAGTGTATTGCACGTATCAATTTTTTAGGTCTCGGCTCGGCCCGTCGACAACTTGGCCCAGCCCGTTTCAAAAACCGAAATTCCTGGCCCGGCATGGCCCATCTAATATGGCCCGGCCCGTTTTTACAGGCCGAGAAGTTCTATATACTTGATAAAAAACTTCGGCCCGTCCCACCTTGACTTCAGGTTTAGCCCGGCCCGTCTGAACACCCTAAAATCACTAAAATGTCTATATACTTGGTTAAAAATCTCGGCCCGTCCCACCTTGATTTAAGGTTTGGGCAGGGCCGTATGAAGACCCTAAAATAACGGCTTGGACCGTCCGTCCGGTTATAAACTGAACTCATCTACTTTCAACCGGTACAAAACCTCAAAATACTAATTTTCACATCTGTAGCACTTACAGTTTTTGAGTAGCAGTTATTTTAAAATCAAATAACTCTTTTTCCACTTCACATTTGAGGTCCTGGAAACCAAATTTTCAAAAAATGGTGAAACACGTGTATCGTTATTTTTAGAGGAGAAACTAAATACTAATTTTACTTTTGTAGCATTTACGGTTTTTGAGTAGCAGTTACTTTAAAAACCAAGTAACCCTATTTTCCACCCCATATTTGAATTCCTGGAAACCAAATTTTTAAAAAATGGTAAAACACGTATATCATTATTTTTGGAGTAGAAACCAAATACTAATTTTTACTCCTGTAGCATCTACAGTTTTTGAGTAGCAGTTACATTAAAAACCAAATAACCTTATTTTCCACCCCACATTTGAAGTCCTGAAAACCAAATGTTAAAAAAATGGTTAAATACGTATATCTTTATTTTTAGAATAGAAACTAAATACTAATTTTTACATCTGTGGTATTTACAGTTTTTGAGCAGCAGTTACTTTAAAAACCAAATAACCCTATTTTCCACCCCACATTTGAAGTCCTGGAAACCAAATTTTCAAAAAATTGTGAAACCCGTATATCATTATTTTTAGAGTAGAAACTAAATACTAATTTTTACTTTTGTAGCATTAACAGATTTTGAGTAGAAGCTACTTTAAAAACCAAATAACCCAATTTTTCAACCCACATTTGAGGTCCGGGAAACCAAATTTGTAAAAAATGGTGAAACACGTATATCTTTATTTTTGGAAAAGAAACTAAATAATAATTTTTACATCTGTGGTATTTACTGTTTTTGAGTAGCAGTTACTATAAAAGACAATTAGCCCTATTTTCCACCCCACATTTGAAGTCCTGGAAACCAAATTTCCAAAAAATGCTAAAACACGTATTTCATTATTTTTGGAGTAGAAACTAAATACTAATTTTTACTCCTGTAGCATTAACAGTTTTTGAGTAGAAGCTACTTTAAAAACCAAATAACTTAATTTTCCAACCCACATTTGAGGTCCGGGAAACCGAATTTTCAAAAAATGGTGAAACACGTATCTTTTTATTTTTCAAAAAAAATCTATATACCAAATTTCAAAATCTCCTCATTTTTGGTTTTCGAGATATACATTGTTTTAGAAAAAAGTTTTTTTCCCAGTTTTTTTCCCTCAGGAGCAAAATTTTCAAAAATCCTTTCTTAGCGGATGTTTACGCTATAAAAGTAATATAAGTTCCAAATTTCACGTTCCTAGGATGAGGCGTTTGAGCTCGGCGTTGATTATCAGTCAGTCAGTCAGTCAGTCAGTCAGGACATGTTCTTTTATATATATATAGATATATATTAGGGAATAACCGACTTTTGGACCAGAAATCGGATATTGCCGATTAGTGCAAAATTCCGATTGATCGGAATCAGCAACATTAGGTTAACCAATTCCAACTTTGTCATATTTTTATTATACTGTCTTTGATGTTTTACCTTGTGCTTTCTAAATTTGAATAATCTATTGATGACAATGAAACGTTGCACAGTCAACCATCGAGAATACTAGAATTACATGCACAGGAGGATGCACTATGCATAAATTTTGTTTTTTGAAGTTTATTAGTAGTAGGAAGCGTGGGTTATTAAACCAGAAAATTCTTTTCATGCGTAAAGGGCTTAACATCTCGCAAATTAAACTTCAGTTGGTGAATACGGCCACTGTTCTGTTACTTTAATTGCTATAAAATAAGCAAAACAAACATTTGTGTATCCAATTCTGTGATATCAAATTGGTCTACACTACTATAATTAATATAAATATTATTATTTAATTAATTCGAAATAGTTAATAATGGCGCAAAGAAGCAAAATTTTGGAATTTCTTGAAATCAATGAGATTGACAAATCGAGGGTCAACAGTTTAGTTTGCAATGAAAAACTAAAACGAGGAGGAAGCGATGCGAGCACTTTCGGTACGAGTGGGTTGATTACACATCTGAACATCAGAGAACAAGACATCCAGGCAATTTTTTTAAATATTCTGGAATCTGTGAAAATGACAAGAAACGAAAAGCAGAAGACGAATTGAAAGCTGCCAAAAAAGCA
>OZ022239.1:36312829-36655329 GCA_963978895.1 Erpobdella octoculata
AGGTGATAAAGAGATCAGGTCTTCCAAATTGTCGAACATACGCCATAGCATCTTGTGTGTACTCGTGCATGTATCTTGGACTTCCAGTAATTGTGGAAGGGAGTATGATCATTTTTTCTGGTAAGTTAAAAAAATGATACAGGTTATAGTAATAATACCAGCTAAATTCATTTTATTAAAACAGAAATACCTAAATCATTTGGATTGACATAATTGGTTATAGCAATAATACCAATTCAACTAAAATTTATTAGTCGCCTACAACGAAACAAGTTTTGCCCAGAGGCGACGGCGTGAAATAATATAAATTTAAAAGTTCTAAACGTTATTAAGTAAATAAGTTTTAAAGAGGTTTTAAAGTCAGTAGTTTCTAATATCCGGGTGCCAAACGAGAAAAAGGAGTAGATGAAGTTGAAGATGAGGCTGGTAGTGCAAGAATTTTTTTTGAGGAAAGAGTCAGAAGTTCCGAAGTGAAAGAGCAAGAACGAGGACCAGTCCTTCGTCCCCTGTAATGGTATTTTTGAACATCGTAACGCAACAGATAGATTTTTCGAAGGCTCTGAAGAAACGTTCCACTGGGAGAGTGGCAGTGTTGAAAGTTGATCGAGATAAGTTCGCTCCAACAATAGATTTGGCGAGTAGGCGTACACATTGCAGACATGTTTATCAAGAGATGAGAAAGCAGTAAACGGCACAAAAACCATCCGAAAAAGCA
This sequence comes from Erpobdella octoculata, assembly GCA_963978895.1. NCBI lineage: Eukaryota > Metazoa > Annelida > Clitellata > Hirudinida > Erpobdellidae > Erpobdella > Erpobdella octoculata. Next base: position 36,313,545 of record OZ022239.1, read on the forward strand.
ACGCAAAATGTTTCAAGTTGATAATAATCCATTGCTTAAGAGAAGAATTTGGAGTTTTTAATGTAATAATTATTAATTATTAAATAAAACTGTTTTTAATTATAAATATATACGAAGAGACGAGACGTATTGAAAGACAGCCACACGCGAGGCGCCAATCTTGCCATATTTGTTTTTCTAACGAACTCAAAACGACGCAGAAACAGTCGGAAGAGCGACACAAAATGTTTCAAATTGATATTAATCCATTATTAAAAAAGATTTCGAATTTGAAAGTAATAATGAAGTAAAACTGTTTGTAAATATACGATTAGATTAGATTAGACGGGACGAGTTGAAAGACAGCCTCACGCCAGATAAATTCATTTTAATAAAACAGAAATACCTAAATCATTTGGATTGACATCATTGGTTATGGCATCTTTCAGATGAATGTACTCTTCAGCTCGTAGTTTTTTTTTTTTTGGTTGAGTGTAATGAAGAGAAGACGTTCACTTTCAATCTTAGCGTACATGTCGACAACAAACTGGTGGAACAGTTGCCGACACTTGAGAATGTGATTGTCCATTCCTCTTCTAAACATAAGACGGTAGGCATAAAAGTCCATTGCTGAAAACTTTTTTGTTTTTAAAGATAGTGCCAGTTTGTTGGATTCCAAAGTAATAACCATCCTCACCTTGCCAGAACATTAAAGGATACTGAAGAGCATCATAAGATCGATGAGTTTCAGCAACTCGCTGAAGGCAATTGTTTCGCTTTTGCAAAATGATGTCACGTTTTCCAAACTCATTTCCCGCCTTCACAATGGCAACTTCATCAAAAGTTGGAGCATTTGAAAGCAAGCGTTGTACTTCCTGATGTGGTTGAGAAAATGCTTGGATAGAGGATTATCACCAGACATCAGAGACTGAAGAGGATCCATTGGTGACTGAAGAAAAGGCAGAGATACATTGCCATTGTTGCAGCACATACCTGGAGGCTCTCCTTTCCACTTCAGAGCTGAGCAGAACCCACAGACCACATCCATTTTTCCAATTTGAATTTGAAGATATTCATGATATCTTTCCTCTGGATTGTACTGAAATCCTAATTTAAAGTACCCAATCTGGTTTTTAGTTCTGGAAAAAGCATAGTTCCTTCTTTTGACATTCAATCTGGCTATTGCATCATCTTCTGTTTCATTAGATCTTGTTGTGGCATATCTTAAATTGAAAGAAAGTGTTTTAACAAATTATTTTTAAATTCTATAAACTCTTTAAATTTTGTTGTGTGAATAAATTACCTTGTTTTATTATATGTTTTATTATATTCAAGTCTTGAACTCCGCTCTTCGTCTTTTTCCTGAGCATAGCGTGCGGCAGTTCTATTTTACGTAGGAAAACAAAAATAAGTTACAATTACTTACAAAAAGGAACACTTTTTAATGCAATACAAAATTAATTAAATTAAAATAACTAACATAAAATTACTCACCTCAGTCGTTCGGTCTCCAACCTAATCTGATTTTGTTCAACTGATTCATTTGACCTGGCAGCAGCCATTCTTTTCTTCCAAGAGCTGACTTTCTCTTTGGAGCCATTAGTGAAAGATCTCCTCTCTGAAATAATAATCTGATAACGTAAACACGTGCAATGCAACAAAAAACAAAACAAAAAACTTAAAGAAATTTACATTAATAGCTTTACCACTTACTTTTGAATGAGAGATACAAACAAAAAATTTATCAATATTCTTTTTTAAGTCTGTAAAGCAAAAAATAATATCTGTTAGATGTTAGAGCGATACTGATAATCTAACACGCAACAAACGAAACAATTTGATACACACACAAAAAAATTAATTTTCTAAAACATTGAAAAACATTTGAACCATATACAGTAGAGATGGGAATCGAACCCTAATTTAAGAGTTCGGGTTCGGTTCGGTTCGGTAGTGGCTATAGTTCGGGTTCGGTTCGGTTCGCTAGTGGTTACAGTTCGGGTTTGGTTCGGTTCGGTAGTGCTTACAGTTCGAGTTCGGTTCGGTTCGCTAGTTATTAAAGTTCGGGTTCGGTTCGGGATAGCTATGGCTCGAGCTAGATTCGATGATAATTGCATTAAAATATAGTCAAAGTTTATTAATTCAAGACATTTAAAAAAATTAAGGTTCCATATTGTATTTATAAAAAAATTTACATTTTTAATGTTTCTGTACTCATTCGAGCTCTTTGCTCACTCAAAGTCATGTTGTTGAAATATGTTGCGTTATCAACTGTTTAATAATAATAATAAGCGTGCCTTTCCTTCTGTAACAAACTTTCCAGCTCTTGCTTGCTCCATTTAGAACCGTTTGCTAACTTATTAGTATTTGCCATATTATTTAAGTTGTTCTATATAATAAATACAGGAGCCCTGAGGTGTTACACAAAAGGGCGCTTGAAATCCAAATAAACTTAAAATTTAAACTTAAACAAACAACAAAATAGGTAATTCAAGCAACACGACCGCACGGTGTAATAAGCTACGCGAGAAAGAAAGTAAACATAACAACAAAGATGTGCATAAGCTTTCATAAGACAAACAATTACAACGATATTAAATACAGAAAACAAAATAACGATTTTTATTTCAAGAATATTTCATAGTCATAATTTAAATTTAAAAAAATAGGTTCGATGAATTTAGCATGGGTTCGTTCGGGTTCGGTTCGTTCCGAGCGAAACAGAGTTCGGGTTCGGTTCAGTTCGGTCAACAACTAAGTTCGGGTTCGGTTCGGTAAAAAGTAGGGTTCGAGTTCGGTGTATTTGGTTCGGGTTCGGTTCGATTCCCATCTCTAATATACAGTAATAATAATTAAAAAATTAAAGAAAATAAAAATAGTAGCTTTGGGACATTCACTTTTGATTTTGAGAAACCGCCAACAACTTGAGACAATGGAACAAAAGACATAACAGAACGGTAGCCCTAAGCTTGTTAAGCCGCGATATAATAGCATAGACGCAAATATTTAAAAAAATTAATTTTCTAAAAACATTCAAAAAAAAAAAAATTTTTCACCAAGACATTTACAAGTTGGCAAATGTTTACTATGTCAAATTTCTTACAAATCCATTCAGTGGTTTTGGCGTGTTGAAATAACAAACCTTTACCCGTTTGCCTTTTATATATATATTCCTACCCGTAATGACAATATTCTGGATCTTATCCTATCTGGCGATCCAATGCTAATTTCTACAATCGATGTGATATTTCCTCTTGCGTCTAGTGACCATAACATGATACTCTTCAAGCTCAACGACTATGTCCCCCAGACAACAGACAATCACTCTGTCTCATACAATTTCAGTAAGGGAGATTACAAGTTACTCAATAATTATTTAAATGAAGTTCCTTGGGACTATCTTTTCCAATATTGTTTTTCCTCTGATGAATGCTGGCAAATGTTTAAATGCTACCTGTTTAAAGGAGTGAACAGATTTATTCCATTGAGACGTAAGTTCAGGGCTGCCACTAAAACTCGTGTGAAGATAACTCCTAAAGCACTGAGACAACTTTACCATGAAAAGTTGCAATGTTGGCGTTCCTGGAAATCTACCCAGACTGTGGAGGCAAAGGAAAAATATTCTTCGATGGCAAAAAAATGCACCCAGTCCGCTTTAGCCTTTCAAATTAGTTATGAAAAGAGCCTTGTGGCTAAAAATAATCTTGGATCATTTTACAAATACGTGAATCGAAGGCTGTTTCCACGCTCTAGAATCGGGCTTGTTTTAAGAACTGATGGGACCACCGCCTCTGACGAAGGCAAGATTTCTGACATTTTTAACGACTACTTCGCCAGTGTCTTCACGGTTGACGATGGAGAGAACCCTCAGTTAAATATGCGTACGGAAAGTCGTTTGAGTGCGGTCACTTTCACTCCAGAATTAGTTTCTAAAACTTTGAAAACCCTCAAAAATTTTGCTTCTGTAGGCCCCGACGGTATTCCTAATGTGCTGCTCAAAAATTGCTACTACACCCTAGCACTGCCACTATTTCATATCTTTGATCTGTCTTTGAAATCTCAGCGTTTGCCCCAGGAGTGGAAATCGAGTTTCGTCACGCCTATCCATAAAAAGGGTCCCACTAATCAACCAAAGAACTACAGACCTATTTCCATAACATCTTGTTGTTGTCGTGTGATGGAAAGAATAATTAATAAAGAACTAATTTCCTACCTTCTCACTAATCATCTTATTAGTGAACAACAACACGGATTTTTACCCTTGAGGTCAACCTGTACAAATCTGTTGGAAAGTGTATACGATTGGTCCATTGCGATACAGGAGAAGAAACTCACGGATATTATCTACTTTGACTTTCAAAAAGCATTCGACTCCGTCTCGCACTCAAAGCTCGCAACAAAACTTCGTGCCTATGGTATTAACGGCAATCTCAGTGCATGGCTAGTTGACTTCCTATCCGATCGTACTCAATATGTACGAGTTCACGAAACACTTTCAAATCAATCCAATGTTACAAGCGGCGTTCCCCAAGGTAGTGTCCTTGGGCCTACTTTGTTTCTTATTTACATTAATGATGTCGTGGAAAATATTACTAACAAAACGATCTCGATTAAGCTCTTCGCTGACGACATCAAATTCTATTCCAGTTCTGGTTCGTCTACATGTGATCTACAGATGGCTATTGACGAGCTGATGTCGTGGAGCAAGACATGGCAGCTCAACTTAGCTCTTGAAAAATGTGTACTTTGTACGATTTGTCGCAGCAAGAACAGTCGAAGGCAAATCTCTAAATATTTTGTAAATAAACATGAGCTTGAGAATGTTACTCAAATGAGAGATCTGGGGATAACTATTGATGAAGGCCTTACTTTCAAGAACCACATAAATGTTATTACACACACTGCCGCAATCAGATCACGACTTGTCCACAGGTCTTTTACTTCAGGAAACCATCAGACACTAGCAAAAGCTTTTTGCACGTACATTCGGCCACTCCTCGAATACTGCTCCTCTGTATGGAGTCCTCACCATAGATTTTTGATAAACAAGTTAGAAAAAATTCAAAGAAGATTCACCAAGAATATTCCATCTCTTCGTCAGGTACCTTACCCCGCCCGCCTTAAGATGCTCGGTTTGCAGTCTCTCGAGTACCGAAGGCTTGTGTTAGATCTCAGCTTATGTTACAAGATATTGCATGGAAATGTATGCACCAATCTGGTGCACCATTTTCACCCCACCAACTACCCAGCAACTAGGGGTCACAGTTACAGACTTCGAACAAATGTGTTTTCAGTAGATACTACCAAGTACTTTTTTTCTAATCGTGTTGTGAATGTTTGGAATTCATTGCCGGACCAGATTGTTTCTTCTCCTACTTTCTCGGAATTTAAACATCTTATTGCTCAAACGGATTTATTTCTACTTCTGTCTGATATACGTTGAATGAGTCGCCATCTTACTGTCGATGTTTTTCTCTAATATTATTACTATTATTATTTTCTTCTCATTAGAGTGTTACTTATTTTGTCATTCTGACTGTAAATGTTATTGTACATATTTTTTTTTTCGGGATGGAGTTAGCGATTCATTGAATCCTTCCACTCATTTGTGAAAAATAAATAAAATAAATAAATAAATAAAATAAAATATATAAATATGTATATGTTAAATGTTTAAACTGATGTGGTAAATGTTTAAAATAAAAATTCTAATAGTGGTTAAAGCCCTGTACACATCGACAAACGTGAGTTGATAAGCCTCGATCAAATCTGACACGTCCGGTACAATCGGAGTTTGTCGATGTGATATAGCCGTTAATGTCTAAATGTAAAATACATGCAACTTCAACGTGCTTGTCGCGTTGGGTTTGTGATTGACTATTTCACACCAACCGATTTGATCTGATTTTTTTGTTTGGTGTTGTCGGGTTGGGTTTTTTTGTCGATGTGTACAGGGCTTGTTATTACAAAAAGTTGTATATATTTACTAACTAATGAGCACATTTCTATTTATTTATTTAAATATAGTTTCAATAACAACTTCAACAATGTGAAAACATTAGATCTTCTAACAGTAGTCAAACCCCTATTTTTTCTAAATTCTCTACTGAAACTTTTACTTTTTTCTCTCCTATTACACTTGACTATCTTACTAAACTTATTAACTCTATGTCTTCTTCTACTTGGTCTTTGGATCTCATTCCTACTACTATCTTTAAAGATCTTTCTTCTGCTTTTTATCCAATTTTACTTGATTTAATTAATCTCTCTTTATCTACATCTGTGTTTCCCTCTGTTCTTAAGTCCTCCTTTATTATCCCTACTATTAAAAATGCCTCTCTTGATCCTTCTTCTCTATCTAGCTATAGGCCTGTCTCTAACCTATCCTTTATCTCTAAAATTATGGAAAGAGTTGTGTATGAGCAAATAAGTGCTTATCTAACTGCTTTCTCACTTCTTCCCTCTTCTCAATCTGGCTTCAGACCTGGCCACTCTACTGATACTGCTCTACTTAAGCTTCATAATGACCTCATTGTTTCTTCTGACTCTGGCCTCTCTACCCTTCTTCTTTGTCTTGATTTTTCATCTGCATTTGATACAGTTGATCACTCACTGCTGTACTTGATAAATCTTTTAATATAACTAGTGAAGCTCTCCGAGGGGTTAAATCTTATCTATCTGGTAGATATTCCTATGTTGTTATTGAATCTTCTAAATCTACTCCTGTATCTTTGAGCTATGATGTGCCTCAAGGGTTTATTCTTGGTCCTTTACTGTTTATTCTCTATACTTCTGAACTTCCTCACTCTCTCAATAGTCAAATGTATGCTGATGACTCTTATGTCTGTTCTACTTTCTCTAACTCTTCTCTTGAGTCTGTTCTTAATCAAATAACTGCCTGCCTTCAATCTATTATATCCTGGGGTTCTTCTATGTGTCTCAAACTTAATCCTGACAAGTTTGAACTAATCTACTTCAATAAGTCCTCTAAATCCCTAAATCCTCTTCCTTTGGTTTTACCACCACCATCTCCTCTTTCTATTTCTCCTTCTCCTTTGATTCGTAGCTTAGGTTTTCTCTTTGACTCCAACTTGTCTCTAACCCCTCAAATTACATCTGTTAATAAATTTTGTTACTTCCATATTCGCCGCATTATGCAGCTTCGTCCACTTCTGGATGATCCTTCTCTACAACTTCTAGTCTCTTCTCTTGTTCTGTCTCGAATTGATTACTGCAATTCACTATACTATGGTCTTCCTGACACTACCCTTTATCCTCTCTCTAAAGCCTTCAACTCGGCTGCGGGCTTAGTTTCTCGCACCTCCTACTTTTCTCACATCTCTCCATCTCTTGTTCTTCTCCATTGGCTTCCTCTCAGATATAGGGTGATTTTTAAAATCTGTTTAATAATGTATAAAATAAAAAATTGTCTTTCTCCTTTATACTTACCTAATTTAATACATATCCCTCCTATGTCTGGTCTTTGTTCTTCTTCTCTTAGTCACTTTCGCGTCTTCACTATTAGGCATTCTTTTGCTAAATGCTCTTTCTCCTACTCTGGTCCCTATCTCTGGAACTCTCTTCCTTCTTCTCTTACTAACTCTACTTCTCACAGCTTTCCAGCGTGGACTTAAAACACATCTGTTTAATAAGTTCATGACCGAGCGCTATTGAACACTGCGGAAATAGCGCTATATAAATACGAATTGATTGATTGATTGAATGTGATCATTATAAAGTTCATTTGTTTGATTGTCTATTTGGCTAACATAATTGTTTTAATTAACTATTTGGTGCCATTGTGATTAGTAATTTTTTTACAGCTGGTTCAATGGAGAAATACCTAATGGTTGAGAATAATTTGAAATTGGTAAAAAAGAGTATCCTCATAGAAGTGAGCAACAGGACATCCCACCAGCTTATTGGTCGCATTACAAGGATCCTATTGAGGGATGTACTTCATTACAAACTTGTAGACCTCGTAAACTCTTCGGAAGCAAGCAATGATTACACATTCTGCAGCACTCCTAAGTAATAGTTATAATTGTGTTTACACATTTGGTTTAATTTCATATTTAATTTCATATTTATTTTATAGCTTTGACAAGCCTCCACATTCTATCATGAACTTGGAAGCCTGGGTTCCTGTCACATATAATCCTGATGTGATGAAAAACTTTAAGGTGTCATCTGTTGGAACTCTAGGAGCACTTGGAAAGTTTGCAGAGTTTCAGATTTATTGATTTTAAAGTGTTGAAATCATTCAAATTAAAATCAAGAATGTTACTGGTTTGCAAAAAACTGTGGTAATACAGTAAAAGTTCTGAAGAGCAGACACCAAGGGTAGAGCAAAAGCGTCCGCTTCTCGGGTCCAGGGCCGTAACCAGCTATGGGGCCGGGGGACCGAGGCCTCCCCAGTTTTGGTCAAGCCCCCCCCCACTTCAATTAGGTCCCACAATTTTTTGTATTGCTTTCCAGAGTGTCTAGTTTCGTTAGCACAACTAACGATTTAAAAAAAACTATGTCCATTCTTATAGAATAGCAGATAAGAGCTGATGCAAGGGTTCTGACATTAACAAGTGTTCGATCAAGTGCGATGAAACTCGAGATCATTGCAATGTTGAGGATATGTCGATTGTTATTTGTTATGTGCGCGATGGAAAGGCAGTAGAGCACATGATCTCAATGAACAAAGTGAGCGAGGTAAATGCCAAAAATTTTTACTGTTCAATTCTAACAGAGATTAAGCTCAGCAGCTGTACCCTGCTTGTATTTTGAGTCTGTGTTATGAGTTTGGGAAAGGGAGTTGTCCAGAAAATGTTGCGCAACACTTTGGGCTGCAAAATTACATAAGTGCCCTGCTACAGTCACCAGCTACATCATGTGGCTGGCCAAGCTATGGAATCAGAGGTAAAGGTGAAAATTTCTATTAATTAAGTTCAGATTTTACAATCTTTGAAAAAGAACGCAAGTTAGTTCGAAAGCTCAGATATAATAAATCATTTTTGTTTAAACTCAAGATTATAATATAAAGGATTTAATTTACAACAAGGAAAGGTATTATACATTTACGAAGATCCTGTGTCGAGAAAACGGCGTCTAGCTAAAGAAAGGCAACAGAGATTTGGCACAAGACAAACTGTCGTGTTTCGAGTTTATTAGACAAACAAAGTCCGCTGACAACGATATACTAACAATACTAAAATAATCAGAACAGGAATGAGTACTTGACACGAGACCAGACTGTGTGTTGAAATGATCTTGATTACCACAGCCATGCTAATCAGCTGTACAACCAAAGATAAGAAATACGCTGATAATAATAAACATAGACAAATCTAATTAATATAAATATTAATATATAATATTTAACAATATAATATGTAACAATATTACACCTCCCTCCCAAGCTAGTCAAACCCATAGCGCTTGGGAGGTCTAATTTGACGTCCATATCTGGTTTCCCTGGAACATCCTGGAACAGGTGGCTCAGGAACAGAAATGGCAGGAGCTGGTGGAACTGTAGAGCCTTCAACGTCTGGAGTCATCTGCTTGTCTTCACTGGTGCATTGTGTTGGAATTTGTGCCAAATGTAAATTACCTGAAAAATACTCTTTAGTTGGAAAAATAAACCTTCTGTTTCTGATAAATTCATGCCCATCAGCTGTGACTATTGTGTATCTTCTAGGATTATTGACCGATTTGATTTTTCCTTGTCTCCAACTATTATTGATGCGGAATCTGACTGGTGTATCTGGAACAAGAAGCTGATGTTGTGTGGAATGACGAGCATCGTGAAAAACCTTGGTTTTCTGTTGGCATTGAGTTAAACGCTCCTTAGCATCTCTAATGACTTCAGGTTTCAGCTTTCTGGTCACAATTGGAAAAGCATCTCTCAAACGTCTGCTGAACAAATTCTGAGACAATTTTCTTTCTGTTATGTTCAGAGTTACTAATTTGTACTTTTCACAAAAATGTTTACCTAGGAGAGGTTCTGATTTGCCATTCACAACATAGAAATCACCTTGAAGTAACTGATTGTTGCATGGATGCAATAAATTCAGTTCAACAACTCCCAATGGCTTTAAAAATTTGTAAACCCCATAAGGTTTCAAAACAACAGATGTCTTTCTTAGACTAAAATGCTTCAATTTCTTAAGTTCTATGTGACTAATGGTATTTACATCTGCACCTGTGTCCAATTTGAACTCTATTGGTGGTCCATTAACAACACTAAACACACACGACCATTTGAGAGATTTATTAACAGAATTTGCTTCCTTTGGAGACCGACACACACTTGCGAAGTGGTTCTTCTTCTTGCAATTGTGACAAGTCTTCCCTCTGGCTGGACAAGTTGATTTGTGAATTTGGCCACAATTATTGCACTTTTTCTGAAAAACTTTTTGTGAATTTTTAGAAAACTCCATACTATTTACTTCGTATGTGTTGTCTTTTTCAATCGATTTAAAATTTGATTGGAGTGTTTCCATTGTGCTGGCAATTTTAGCAACAATGTCTAATGAAATGTCAACTTCTCCCATTATTCTCATTTTGGTGACTTTATCTGGATGAGTGAAAACGAACTTATCTCTGATCATCTCCTCTGGGTCCTTGAATTCACAGTTTCTAGAAGCAATTTTCAAGCGCTCCAGAAATTCGATTGAAGATTCTTCAGAGTTTCGTGTGATATGGTAAAAAACGAATCTTTCAGTCAACAGATGTCGTTTTGGCGAGCACCTCTGTTCAAATCTTTGAAGAACGACGTCGTGCTTTAGTTTGTCCTCCTCTCTTTCCCAATCCATGTCATAATACATGGAATTGGCAGCTTCTCCAAGGGCACTTAACAGAAGAGCCACTTGTCGGTGCTCTGGTAACTGGTTGCCGTCGCAAAGTTGAAAGTATGTTGTATACCCACATCGCCAGCGTCTCCATTCCTCAGCAAGGTTTGAAGAGCTGATGTCGAGCGGAGGCGGTTGCCTAATGCTGAAGGTAGATGCCACGTTTTGTTGACGAGAAATGAATTTCTGCAGCGTTTCAAACAATTCATCTTTAACCCCTGTAGACTGCGCCATGTCGTGTTTCGAGTTTATTAGACAAACAAAGTCCGCTGACAACGATATACTAACAATACTAAAATAATCAGAACAGGAATGAGTACTTGACACGAGACCAGACTGTGTGTTGAAATGATCTTGATTACCACAGCCATGCTAATCAGCTGTACAACCAAAGATAAGAAATACGCTGATAATAATAAACATAGACAAATCTAATTAATATAAATATTAATATATAATATTTAACAATATAATATGTAACAATATTACACAAACTCCACAATCAAAAGCAAAAACTCGAGTTTTAGATGCAGAAGCTCATCAACAACGCGCTGCACAAATGTCTGTTGAGGAATTGCAAATTTTTTATGCTTCTCATGCCGCATCACAACAACGTTATGTCTATCGACTTACTCCTCAACATCTAGAAGCTCTTCACACTTCCATTGCTGCCTCACAACGTCATCGAATTGAGCAAATGTTTTCCAATGAATTGCGTCTACATCAAGAAACCAATGCTGCCTCGCAACGCCATCAAGTTTTGCAAATGTCTCTCAATGAATTGCATCTACATTGAGAAACCAATGCTGCCTCGCAACGCCATCGAGTTGAACAAATGTCTCCCAATGAATTGCAGCTACATCGAGCTGCTAATGCGACCTCCCAACGTTTAGCACGAGATCGTGCGAGTGAGGCAGTTCGTAACGAAGCAATTAACTTCAACGAAACTCAATTCGATCAACATGATTGTGGTGAATTTGATGTTTTATGTACTTCATGTCGATCAAGAAATTTTGCTGCAGAGCAACCATCAGATGGACTATTCACTTCATGTTGTCGAAAAGGCAAAGTAATGTTGTCAAAACCAATTGACATTCACGGCAATACACTTGAATATCCCGATTTTCTTAAAAGCCTACTGTCAGACACGGCCAATCCAAATAGACAAAATTTTCGACAACATATTCGATCATACAACAGCGCAGTTTCTTTCGCTTCCATGGGCGCACAAATTTTGATTTGCTTATATATAAATTTTTTTTATGGTTATCAAATGTCATTTGATAACCATAACCAGGGGCGCTGGTGGCAGAGCAGTAGAGCGTTTGCCTGTCGATCGTTAGGTCGGCAGTTCGAACCTCGCGGCGTCACCAGCGTAAATCCCTTAAGCAAGGAGTTCACTCGCATTGCTTAAAGGGTAGGCACCTATAAATGGCTGCCTCTGCAAATGCCCTTTCTCGCCTTTGAGCAAGACTTAAGTCTTGGAAAAGGCGTTGTGAAAGAAAAATGAATAAAAACAAAAATGAATAAATTTTGTTTTTGTTGACTATTTTTATAATAACGGGCACCGTATTTTAAAACTTCCGTCATTTTTGACGGGCTATCTCTAGTATAGAATAAATATATCGGCCCGCCTTTTGTTTGCGAAGGCTTTTAGCAAGGCAACCTAGTAGACCGGAGATCCGAAACGAAGAACTGAGAGTTACAACCGTATAGTAACTTAATCAAATATTTTTTAATAAAAAAAAAGAATTTTTTATGTACAAAATAAATTTTTAACTTTATAAAAAGTAAAAAATTTTTTTTTATAAAAATTTCAGTTGACATTGAATTTTATTTGCATAGTCTCTAGTTTGATGGTCTATTTATGTCTATTTAACGTTGCCTATGTTATCGGTAAATTAGAATTGTATATTTTTTATGTCGGATATCGCGTTAAATTAAAATAAAGCTCATATTAACTACTTTTAGCTATAAGAAATCGACGTTTCTGTTTCTTACAAACCGGAGTTTAGTCTCCGCTGTCGTACCAAAAATAGATTAATACAAATAATGAATATTCATGGAACCAAAAGACTCTAAATCGTTCTTTCGGAGGCCATCTTGGCATCTTACTCAAAACCTGCTCATCTCCAATATATTTATTTTATATATATGGCCCGTCCATACTTTCAGGGCCCTCACTTAAAAATTCCTGTTTACGCCTGCGCTCGTGTCTAGACCTGGGTGTCGATTTTTTTTGCTATGGCGGCTGGCTGGAGCAAAATTAAGGCTCAAATTTGGGCTGCATTTCGGCTCACAAATTTACTAATCAAATACGGCTCAAGCTGAAAATACCTGATGACCGGGAAGGGTAGTGGTAGGTTTTTTCACACAAATTTTCAGAAATCTTATACTTTTTACAAAAACTTTTATGGCGCTGAAAAATTTGGCTGGCGCAACCATTTTATTATTACGGTAAAAATTCAAATCATCCGTGTCTGTCCATTCCTCAGGGACAAGCTACAAGCCATATGCAGATTTAAGAAATTCCGATTCAAACAAGTGTCCGTTGCTGTTATCATCCGCTCTTGAGGGCGTCGCTCTAGAGGACTTTTACTATAATAATAATATAATAGTCTTAAAATTAAAAATGAATGTATTTATTTACCTATTTGCATCATATTTAAATTACTTGACCGATTTTGATTGAAATATGGTATGTTTTAGTAGCATGATAAAAAAGTGGTTGGTGTCCATTTGCAAAAAATCTGCCAAAAACCCCAGGACAACTCTAGATGTCCTAGTATGATATAAACATGTTGTAGTCAAACAAATGGACTAAAAAGTGTTTTTTTTTTTTCATCCAGGTTTGGCTGGTATGTACCAAAGTACATGGAGCATAACATGTGGTGGAATCACTCGATGTTTCAATGCGACATTCGTTGATGAAGGAGGACTTTCAAGACACGTTTTCTTCTGATAGCTTGCACAGGGAACTGCGGCAAATGGCAGATTCTGAGGCTATAAATTCAAATTTTTCAACGTGTGGAAATTTTTCTGATTGCATCTTCCATTCTTCACTGAAATGCTCCACACCCTGGAGCTTGTATGGTTCTAGTTGCCCCTGATTACAGTTAGTTAGAACAATGTAGTAGAATATTGTTGTTTATTATCTGGAGCAGGGTGGGCATATGCAAACTACAGACCACATGTCGGCCTGTGACATGAATTTGTACAGCCTGCTGCATCAAGTAGTAATGCTTTTTGTGGTTTTAATATTAAAATGGTTAGTATGGGAATGTTCAGAATTAACACTTGGATGGAAAATATTTGTCTTCAGTTCCATCTGTATTTGTGGACACACTTCCCGTATATGAACATTAGCTAATCAAAGAACTTACCTTTCTCATCAGCTTCAATACAAATCAAAACCATAAAATATTTCACACATCAACAGCAACAGTTTTTTTTTACTGGCCTGCAAAGAATATAGTTTTCCATCCTGGATCTTATCACATTATATTTACGATATGGCCTGTTAGGCTGCATATTAAATGTTATTCATGTTATGTAGATAGAATGAACACAGCTTTTTGTTGTTGTTGTTGAAGATTATGCAAATATTCTTTAGAGTAGAACATTCTTTGTTGCAGGCTCCTATGGCAGTTGCCCTTGTTGAAATGATTGAATAAGTAAGGAAATTGGACATTAAACGGTTGATTGGATTAGGCGAACAATTAACTGAATTTGTGCTCAAAAAGTATGAGGAAGGCGTTCCTGTCATGTACTTTGGATGGAACATGGATTTGTTGTCTGTCTCGGGCAAGTTTACACGTATCTGCATGCCAGAAATGTTTCGTGCGAGCAGACTCAGAGAAGGAATTGTCAACAACTGCGACTGGGAAGTCAAACCTATTCAAAAGTTTATATGGACCGGAATGAGGTTGAAATATTAAACGCTTTTTTTGTTTATTGAATTTTTGTAAAGAATTTGTTTTTTAGTTGTAGTGATTATTATCCTTTTGTTACTCATTTCTTGAAAATGAAACAATAATTTTTTTTCAAGTCACTTTAAAAATATAAAATCATTTTTATTTTATTTCAACTGCAGAAAGCATATACCGGATGTTTACGTTATGTTATCACAAATGGAATTGACAAACTCCGACGTATCTGACCTCCTCAGATCCTATTTCAACGTCACCGTTACGAATGGCGATGGCTCTTATAAAGTGAACACTTTGTTCAACAATGAAACTCTTGAACAAGTCGCATGCCAGTGGGTGAAAAGCAATGAGGAAAAGTGGAGTAAATGGTTTCCCTCCAATATTTACCGCAAGTTGCCCATCTATATTGGTGGACTTTTTTCTCTGACTGGCAAATATCTTAGAGATAAGGGTGGCCTTACAGGTGCATATTTATGTTTTTTGTTTACTTTTGTAGCTATTAAGAAATAACGTGTCTGCAGCTGCATCGAAACAGCTGTCTGGCTGACTTGAAACAGCTTGCTTAACAGCTGCGTGTTTGACAGGGTGGACTGTTAATGGTGATCGACACGAAGAACTTTTATCTTTACTTGTGGACCTGACTGCCATTTGCAGAGGACATAGTTATTCAAAAATTTGGCGCAGTCTTTGCCCCCGTAGAGAACTTCAAAACAATGATTTTGTAGGAGATTAGCGTGTCATATTTGAACCAATTAAAGTTGTTTGAATAAGATCGACATAAAGCAGTTCCATTGGCAAGCCTATTCTGAGCTTCCTTGATAAGGTCTCTTAGTCGATGATAAACAGCAGTGGACTGAGAACAGAACCCTGGTGCACTCCAACCTCACTTTATTCTCCATTCACTCTTGCAGGTCTGTCAAAAGAGTGAACAAGTTTCATGCCAACTTTCTCTGGTGGGCCTCTTTGGCTTTAATTTTTATTATTAATTATATTCCTAACTAAAGATTCACCAATCCTCGGTATCAGCCGATTATAGACTCTTTTGCCGATAATTGGTATTGTCCGTTTCCCAATAGGTATCGGCTGATAATCGTTACTGGCCGATTAGATAATTTTTCTCTTGCCAAATGCGGATACTTTGCATTGAGTCAATACATTTTGAAAAATAAATTTTTTGTATGCATTTTTAATGAAACAAACCAATAAATGAAAGTAAATGCAATTAAGTTGAATGACTAACTTTTAAGAATTATAAGTTAGCATAATTAAAGTCCGAATGATGCCATGTTAGTGTGTAGAAACATAAAACTTCCAAGAGGCATGATGGGACAGCGTTAAAAGTCTTTGACTTTTGAGCTTGGGGTCCTGGGTTCAAGTCCCAGGTATGCAAAATCCCACATCACGTAACTTCCTTGAGCAAGGAGTTCACTCTTAATTCAGTCGATTTGAATGCACAGGTCAACTCAGCCTTTCATCTTCCTGTGGTAGTCAAATGAGTACCGGTGGTTTCACTGGGAATAAATAAATCGATTGAGGTGCTAAATACGGCTGCCTGCATCATAGTGGTCTTGACATCGATTCGTCTGTATAACACCACTATAATATCATCGGAATCTTTATCTTTTATCTTTCAACTATTTTTGCAGCCAGACAAGCGGCGATCAGTATGTATAAGCCCAATACAACTTGCTTGGTAGTCTAGTTAGTGGCAGACTTGCAAGGGGAGCCAACTTCTTTACACCAATGTCATGACATCTCAAACTGCTTTTCTGTAATTAAGTGTCAATTTACAAAAATTCCGAACAAGCTTTTATTCAAGCTCCCACCTATAATTGCAGAAAGACGTAGAAGAGACTGTAATTACCATGAAGTGGGTGTATGTGTAAGTCTTTCCATGTCTGTATTTCTCCATATAATAATTTGAATCTATTAAAGGAGCAACTAGGAACAAGTCAAAATGATCTGAGTAGTGTTTGAGTGAAACATTATTGATGTGATTAGTTTGGATAGAGCCTAATCAAGACTTTTTTGTGTAAAAGAAGTGAGTTTGGCAGGCAGTCTGTGGTAAACCTGGGAATTATTTTGGTGAACAATACGACCCCACTTGGTACCAAACTATCCCTAAATCGACTTTAAGGCGACAACTTGTAACTAAAACGACTTGAATAGGCATAAAAACAACTGACTTTCGATTTCCAGTCGACTTCTGACTTGTTAAACAACACCGATATGGCTGTCAATAAGCAACTAAATCTGCCGACCTCCGTTCTTAATCACAGTCACAAAGGATTAATTAGACTCTCTAAAATGATGTCACAATCTGCCTACCCCATCCACATTTTTGAACTAAAAAATTAACAAATTACCACGTCCTTGACAAGATTAAAATCAGCAATAAAAAGCATGTAGGTAAGTTTCATCAATATTTTATATTAAATGTTGAAAATGTTTTTTAACGTCTCATTTTAAATTTCCTCTTCTCCCTCATGACAAATCTTTCCGCTCTTCCTTTCAAAGTCTGCGACGTCATTTATAGATGGCTTGCAAGTTTTGTAAGTCTATTTAATACGGTATGCCTGCATGTTTCCAACAAACCCGCTGTGCAGATTGATATCAGGGTACTGCTGATACTTACTTGTTGATCCATCCGACTTTTCGTTCTAGATACAGCCGATACTCTAACATTACGGGTTTTTGGATTCTCCATTTTATTTAAGAAGAGTCTGGACGAGCTCAGGTCTCAGCATGCATTTCTGGTGCAATTATAAATTTTGGTAATATTGTCTTGAACAAATAAGTAAAAGTAAATGAAAAATATATCTACAAACAAAATTTTGTTGAAAAAGTTATTTTAAAGTCAACTTACAGTAAAGTCACTTTTGATTTCTATAATCGATGTCGCTTTGACGGTGCCAAGTGAAACCCATCCAACTCGACTTGAACTACCCAAACCAATCCAAGTTGACTTATTTGGGTCGACTCCCAGGTTTAGTCTGTGGAGATGGGACAAATGTATGGATAACCTGCAATAATGCTATTGGATACAAAATCCTTTCTCTGTGTCACTTTCTTCTCTTTGGATGCATATGTTTACGATTGTTATTATTATTATTATTCGGGTATTTATAGTGCTCATTTTAAAAGTTAAAGTCATAAAAGTGCATAGTTTCAAGTCACAACATAATTAGAAAGAAAAGAGTTTAGTCTTTGTCTAGATGATGTTTTTTATTCTTAACAGGAGCAAAGGAAGCAGTAAAGTTTATCAATGCTGATCCAAGCATTCTACCTCACCATAATCTCGTGCTTCTCCAAGGTGATTCATCAGATTCAAGAGTTGCTCTTGAACATTCCATGTCTTTTTTGACCAACGACTACTCAAAAGTTCACGGCTTGTTAGGTAGTCTGGAAAAATAAAATTCATTGTGCAAGCTTGTGGCTAGGCTTAAAGTGTCATATGTTCTTTTTTTTATCAGATTCTGGCTCTCTAGATACTGAAGAAATAGTTGCTCAAATGGCAAGAATTTATTTAACGCCTGTCATTTCTTACAATTCACGTTCTAGTCAGATGAGTGACAGAAACTTTTACCCTTATTTCTTCAGAATAAATTCCATTCTTAGGAACAGAGGGTAGTAACGTAATTTTCTTGTTCAAATTAAATAAACACATTTAACTGGGGTTAATTTATTTTGAAGACCTGCCATAGTGAATCTAATTAAAAGTATTGGGTGGAAAAGAGTTGGTCTGTTTATAGAACATTATTCAAAGTCTGTTGAAAACTATGGACCCTTCTTCAAGAACTTGTTTGCCATTAACGACATCCAGGTGGCTTATGATGCTAAGGTCGAGCCCATGGTAAATCTCTCAAATATATATGACGTGAGTCTAATTTTTATTTTCTGTACATATTATTTCCGTAAAAAGTTTATTATATAAAATTAGCTGGAAAGCTAAAAACTTGTGGTTTATTAGTTAATATATTTTTCCAAGTAATATAGTTGTAGGAATGCTGGATAAAAGTTTATTTTTGTGATACACACTGCAACAGTTTTATATATAAATTTATATTGTTATTATAGATTGGACTGAATTAAATTGAAGTCAATTAAGAGTTCCTATTAGAAATAGTCTATTCAAATGGCAAATTCTTAATCTTATACAATTAGCTTATAGCCTTCTACACCGGAGTGTGAAATAAGTATTTTGTTGATCCTTAATCACAGACAATAATAATAAACTGGTATATTTAGACAATAATACGTATTTTTCGCATATAACGCGCGTACGCAGATAACACGCCGCCACAGATAACGCACGTTTGTATGAAAGTTTGGAATATAAAGCTCATATGTAAGTAAATTCTGGTATAACGCGCGTAACTTAACAAGTTTTGTAGAGGTGGGAAGTTTGATTCTTTTCAATGAATTGCTTTATTTGATTTAGTTCATCTTGATGATCTGTTCAATTAACTCTTTTGTTGAGCCAATCCAAGTTTATGCTATTTTGTCATAAATAATTCTTAATATTTAGTTATTTGACCAAATTTTGTAAATAAAATTTATGATTATCACATAAGTGCGGGCACCGCCGATTTGTTTACATACGGCCGTAACATATATATATATATATATATATATATATATATATATATATATATATATATATATATATATATATATATATATATATCTATATATATAAAAATGAATGTTTGTATATATATTAATGTCCTTTAGGCATTGCTACACCATTCATCCGATCGTAATGAAATTTTCACACAACCTTGAGAGTCAAGGGGAAAGTCAAATAAAAAAAAAAATTTGAAATCCGTCACAAAATGAGCGGAGCGGAGCGGGTGAGCGAGCGGGAACTATATATATATATGTATGTGCGTATGTATGTGTGTATGTATGTATGTGTATGTGCATGTATGTGTGTCTGTGTCTGTGTTTATGTATACATATATATATATATATATATATATATATATATATATATATATATATATATATATATACTAGCGGGGTTACCCGGCGTTGCCCGGGGTTTTTAGAGGTTTTTCTAATGTTTGTCTCTTTCGCTCCCGTTTCCTTCTCCAATTTCCCGTTTTCGTCGCGTTCCCGGTCGCTTTTCCGCTCTCGGTCGTTTTCCAGCTCCCGGTCGCTTTCCCGCTCAGAAGTTTTGTCATCGATTTTCTCTCTTGCTCGCGTTTCCTTCCAAACTTGCTCTCCCGATTCCAGTCGCTTTCCGCGTTCCCGGTCGCTTTCCGCGTTCCCGGTCGCTTTCCCGTTCCCGGTCGCTTTCCCGTTCCCGGTCGCTTTCCCGTTCCCGGTCGCTTTACCGTTCTCGGTCGCTTTCCCGTTCCTGGTCGCTCTCCCGTTCCCGATCGCTTTCCCGTCCCCGCTCACGCTTGCTCTCCCGTTCCCGGTCATGCTTGCTCTTCCATTCCCGGTCAGGGTTGCTCTCCCGTTCCCGTTCCCGTTCTCGCTCATTTTCTCTTTTCCATTCTTTCATAACTTCTGTTAGCCTATAAAACGTAAAATAGATTTGCTAAGACTATAAATATATATGAATGTTTGTGGGTTAGTTTGTCTATTATAGAAACGGGAAAGCGACCCGGAACGGACAGCGAGCGGGAACGGAAAAGCAAGCGTGAGCGGGAATGGGAGAGCAAACGTGAGCGGGAACGGGACAGCGACCAAGAACGGGAAAACGACCGGGAGCGGGAAAGCGACCGGGAGCGGGAAAGCGACCGGGAGCGGGAAAGCGACCGGGAGCGGGAAAGCGACCGGGAGCGGGAAAGCGAACAGGAGTGGGAAAGCAGGTAAGAAAGGAAACAGGAGAGAAAGAGACAAACATTAGAAAAACCTCTAAAAAACCCGGGCAACGCCGGGTATCTCCGCTAGTATATATATATATTAAGCTTCTGCGTCCCGTTATTTTTTTGGAACGATACGATACGATTTCTGAAATTTGCCTCGAATTAAACGATACGATACGAGACGCCTCGAACAATAACGATACGATATCGATACGATACGATTTCGGGATCTCGACTGAAGTGGAAATTTTGCCTAGCGATAACATAGAATGATGAACTATACGCGACAGACAATATTAGTAACTACATTAAAGAAATTCATTGAAAAAAAAATATATAAATATTAAAAAATTTCAAAATTTATACAAATTTACCAAATTTAATTTTTTTTTACAACTTGAAATAAGTTTCATTTGTTTAGTTTCGGTACATCTACTATTTGTCTAAATTTAGACTCTAAATAAAACGCTACCGCCGATAGTAATTATTTATTTAGTTCGCATTATGCGGTAGTTTATCAATTTAATTAAATGATTTTACTTGCCGATGAAAAGAAAAATTAAAATTATTTTTTCAAGTAATTGAAAAGTAGAAAACCTAGCACACCAAAAGAACGACATTTTTAGGTAATTCAATAGTGAAAGTGGAAAAACCAATGGAGATAGAAATAGATTGCAGATTACTGAGATTGAGATTACTAGATTACTAAGATTAGATTAAAATGATACTGTCTCCCGCAGTCTTTTCATCTGGCAAGATTTACTTCTACATCCTTGTCATTGACTTTCTGCGTGACAGTCTCTTCCTCAAAGTACTCCCAGATTTGACCCCGGTGACGCGGCCTGATAATGATGACAAACACGAGAAAGTGCCTCTATGCAAGAATTAAGAAAGTGAAAAAAAACCCAGCGTGTTTATTTATAGGCGATGGCGAATGCGGTTAGCAATAGCAAGAAAGAAGCTGAGAAAGTTTCGAATTCCAGCTCCAGACGATACGGGCTACGGCACTGTCGTGCACACTACAGGTGGCACACACATACTCACACACAACCAAGAATATCATCGAGATTATAGAGATATATCTTAGATGAGCTACTATTACGGTCAATTACAGATATCGAAACACTAAAATAATCATTCCAATTCTATGTAACAAATTTGAAAAAATAAGTTTATGAAACAGACTAAACCAAAACATAAACATAGAATGATCATTACTATTACATTACTCATTATTCTCATTAATAATAATAGTCATCGATGTCAGCGAGTACGATTGCCTTGTAGGGCTTGTAGTATCAGTAGTATGCAGAGCTCGACTAGCAGCCTAAGAGGAGCGCGGCTTTTTTGCTGCCGGTTCCCAGACTAAAAATAGTAAATAATGGGGCTACAGGCTGTCTGGAAAACCGAATTTAAAGTGGGGATGATAATAGTTATAAACTTCTGTCAATAGGTAGATTAATTAATCAATGTTGATGAATCAATTGCAAATATTCACAGTTGTGACAATCGTTAATTAAATATGTATGACTTTCGTTATTTATTGGAAAATATTTTTAAAAAATCTCGATATTTTTTCGGGATTTTTATCGGGAATGAATCGCCAATTATATCGATACGAGACTTCTTCCGCAGGCTGTATCGTTTCAATAGCGATACGGAATCTCCCGTATCGATTAATTAATCAATGTTGATGAATCAATTGCAAATATTCACAGTTGTGACAATCGGTAATTAAATATGTATGACTTTCGTTATTTATTGGAAAATATTTTTAAAAAATCTCGATATTTTTTCGGGATTTTTATCGGGAATGAATCGCCAATTATATCGATACGAGACTTCTTCCGCAGGCTGTATCGTTTCAATAGCGATACGGAATCTCCCGTATCGTTTTGAAATCTCGATTGAATTTGAGATAACGATATCGGGACGCAGATGCTTAATATATATATCTATATATATATATATATATATATTATATATTATATATATATATATTATATATATTATATATATATATATATATATATATATATATATATATATTATTTTGAGAATCTGTCATCATAAACAAAAGGGCAATTAATATCTCATCGAATACTTCCTTAATATGGTCATATGCTCGGCCGACAGACAGTTGGTGGAAGTCAGTCAACTATAACATCTCAAGTCTCAACTTATCTACTATACTCCTTCTGTAATAGTCATATATAGAGTGAGGTCAGTCATCTATAACATTTCAAGTCTCAACTTATCTACTATACTCCTTCCGTAATAGTCATATGCTCGACAGCCAGTTGGTGGTTATGACTTAACAAGTAGCAGTTAATTAGATGAAATCAACCCACCGTAGCGTCTCTAATCTCTGATTGGTTGGCAAGTTCGCTAAGCTCCACCTTTAATCCAATTACCTACGCAAATAAGCTTACTTAATAATGAGTTAAAAAATTATTCTTGAATTCAGTTCAGTGTGTTCACTTTATTCAATGATTCGTTCTTTTTGAGTTTGTGGATCTCTATACGTGTAGCGTTATCTTCTTTATCGTACTAAGTTGTAGTTGATACATTTGTTCCTTTCAGTAAGCTCGACATCGCAACAATTTCAAGGTAACTGCTTAAACTTTGTTATGGGGAGGCACTCACTCGTGTTAGGCTACTTTTTAAATTTAGCAGTTAAACATTTGCACATCTTAAAAGCTTAAATTTATTTTTATACAAGTAGGTATTTTAAATTTTCTGAGTAATGCATTGAATAACTTTTATAGTTTGACTTGCTAAAAAGTGAGTTGCAATGTTTCTGCATATCTCTTTATTTAAAAAAATCATATTTTGTATGGGCAACTTTTTTTTAAAGAATTTTAAAACTTTTCAGAATCATGCCAGGAACTCAACGAAAATCCCACACTAGCGATTTTAAACTGAAAGTTGTTGCTAGAGCGGAGGACACGAGCAACAGAGAAGCAGCACGAGAATACAATGTTGGTGAGTCTTCCGTTCGTGAATGGAGAAAAATGAAAGACGAGCTTAAGGAAATGAATCCTCGAAAATGTGCCCGTCGTGGACCCACTGCCAAGTGGCCTCAGCTGGAGATCGACTTAAAACAGTGGATTCTTTCACGTAGAGAAGAAAACCAATCGAAATCAACTAACGCTGTCCAGGTTAAAGCAAGGCTTCTAGCTTATGAACATGAAATTGTGGGTTTTACTGCAAGTTTTACGTGGATCTCCAAATTCATGAAAAGAAGCAGATTGTCAATCAGAACAAGGACAACAGTAGGGCAGAAACTTCCAGAAGATTGGGAAGTAAAATTATTAAATTTTAGAGAATTCGTCTCAAAGGAGATATCTGAGATGGGTGTCTCACCTTTGGATGTTATAAACATGGACGAAGTTCCATTGTCTTTTGATATTCCACCAACAAGGACCATAACTCCATCAGGTGCAAAGACTGTTGCGATCACAACTACTGGACATGAGAGGTCTTGCTTTACCGTTGTCCTTGCTTGCACTGCCAGTGGATCAAAATTAAAACCAATGATTATCTTTAAGAGAATAACAATGCCTCGCGAAAAATTTCTTCCTGACGTGGTTGTAGTTTGCAATAAAAAAGGTTGGATAAACAGTGACGTAATGAAAATATGGGTAGATAAATGTTTTCAAGGCCAGGCCAAGAGGATTTTTTTCGGCAAAGTCATTGCTGATTGCTGTCGCAATGACTGTTCATAAAGATCAAAACGTTCAAATTGGAGCTCACATAGCAATTATACCTGGTGGCCTTACCTCCAAATTTCAGCCACTAGATATAGCAATTAATAAAACCGTTCAAACAATTTATCAGACAAGAATGGGACGAATGGATGCAGTCTGGGGAATGTGACTTATGCCTTCAGGACGACTGAAGAGAGCATCTTACTCCGAAGTGTGCAAGTGGGTGGCTTTGGCTTGGGAAAAGATAACTCCAAATACAATTTGCAATGGATTTAAGAAGGCTGGGATTTGTCATCAGAATAACGAAACAGATTCAGCCACCAGTGAAACAGGAGAAGAGGACAAAGACGACGACTATTTCTCATAAAAAATTGAGAAAAAGTGTCTGCTTGCTGTCCAAAAACATGATGAATACAGTGACAATAGCTCTGAATTTGATGGGTTTGAAGTTTTAGACGACGGCAACAGTGTGAAGCAAAAACATTTTAACTATAATTTGTTTGGCTGTGTTTAGAAATCAACATAAACTTTTATTCTTTTGTATGGTGTTTTTTTTTGTTATTTTTTTTACAATAATTTTTCATTTTTGTACTTCTTTTTGTTTTTTCTCCCATTTCATCGATTTAAAAAAAACGAGTTTTAGCACCTCTTCAAGAGTATACACATAAAACGTGCTAGAGAGGTGTGCTTATAACGCTAAGGAAGTAAAAGCGCATATAACGCGCACAAGCATATAACGCGCTAATGGGTACATGCTATGTAAAACCACATATAACGCGCACACGCATATAACACGCCTTAGGAGAGCGTGGTATGTAAAATCGCATCTATCACGCGCTTTATATGCGAAAAAATACGGTAATAACCTGGTATATTTAGACAATAATAATAAACTGTTAAACCTACACAATAAAAGATAAACAGGTATATTTAGACACTAAAAGTTAAATGGTATATCTAGACAATAAAAATAGTCTTTAAATTCTAAATCGTTGTAAATTTGAGATCTTTGGGGGCACGGGGTTTACTGAGGTATTTGTTTTGTTTATAATTTCTGCAATTTATATTTAGTAGGACATATCTTTAATTATTAGATGCATTTGTATGCGAACGACAATATTTTATTTTAAAGAGCCTTGAACATCTGAAGAAGAAGAGAGTGAACATTATCGTTGCAATCATTGAGAACAAGAAGCTGCCTGCTTTTCTTTGTGTTCTTCGTGAAAAAGTTGGTCTTGCATTTTTTTTAATTTGTGTTTTTGAAAGGAGTTTAATAGGAGACTTTCTTATTGTTTAAGCAAGAGGGAAGGCTCAGTTTCATAAATCCCTTTGTACAGTGGTACCTCGAACGATATTTTGTTTTGGCATGAAGCTGTAGTTGAAAGGACCTTCGAAGGGTTCGAACCCGAAGTGCCAGTAGAGGAGGAGATTGTGTCTCTGGGAAAATCCATGGGCCTGGAGGCGGATGAGAGAGATGTGAACGAGCTCATCGAAGAGCACTCTCAGGAACTGATGACCGAGGAGTTAGAAGAGTTACCATCGCAGCGGTATATGGAGATTTTGCAAGAAATTGGTTTCAAGGAGGAGACGGAGGTGGAGGAGGTTATCTATATAATTGAAATAAAGAAGATCTTGGGAATGTGGCAGAAAGTGTCACAGTTCGTGGAAAAAAAACACCCTGAAAATACGCAAACCAAAACCGAAAACCGACTTGGTTTATCTAACTACAATAAATAACATACAAATGGTTGTTCCAAAAGCTAACTAAAACTAAAATGATTTAAGTAACTAAAATATATTGGTCCACACATCACACGCATGATAATCACAGGTAGTATCAAGTCAAAACAAGCTACGCGTCTAGTGTTACTTTAGTAGTACATCATTGGCCCCACTAATGAGAGCTGAGAGGAATTTCAGAAAATATTTTATTCTAATTATTGCTTAGTTACCCAGCTAATTTCTGGCGGTTTTTTATAATTGCTTCTTTATCCGATCTCACAAAAGATTTATGTTTGGGCTTGTTTAACTTTGATCAGCTCAATATTTGGAATAATCGAATCAATAATCGTTATTAAACTTTTTATTTTCAGAGGATGTTGAATAACAACAATTATGTATGGATGTTTTTAACTTCTTTGACTGACAATTGGTGGATTTTGAAGAAGGATAATAGTGCCTTGGCATTCCTTACAACAATGACGTGCAGCCAGTCCATGATCGTTGAAGCCCTACAAAGCCATTTTGTTTTTGAAGATTCTTTTATTTATAAAGATAATGAGCCAATTTTGATTGGAAACAAGTCTGTAGAGTTATGGAAGAAGACACTGGAAGAGGAAGATAAGAAGACTCCTGGTCATAACACTGTTAGTTCTTTTATTTTATATTCAATTTGGAAAGAGTTTAGCCTTAATTTGGAAAGAGTTTAGCCTTAATTTGGAAAGAGTTTAGCCTTAATTTGGAAAGAGTTTAGCCTTAATTTGGAAAGAGTTTAGCCTTAATTTGGAAAGAGTTTAGCCTTAATTTGGAAAGAGTTTAGCCTTAATTTGGAAAGAGTTTAGCCTTAATTTGGAAAGAGTTTAGCCTTAATTTGGAAAGAGTTTAGCCTTAATTTGGAAAGAGTTTAGCCTTAATTTTTTTTTCCAGGTGACGGAAAGTGCACCGAAAGCATTTGATGCCGTGTTAACTTATGCAAAAGCCTTTCATGAGTTGCTTAAAAATCACCCTCGAGCCTCATTGGAACCTTATTCTTTGGATACAATTAAGTTTGTAATAGAACCTTCTTTTGAATTAGATTTAGAATTGCACCACTACATATAGATGTGAAATCACATTATTTGGAAAGCTAAAAAATAACTTGTTAGAGTTTATTCAATACGTGTAATGTCCAATGGATGAATTGATCGCTCTTGTTTGTATATGTATATACACTAAGTAAATTTAAAATCAATCCAGGAATTTGAAATCATAAGCCAGTACCCGAACCCGGACTTTGGAAAACTACAAACCCGAAAACCTGAGTTTCACAAAACCGAACCCGAAAACTAGAGTTTTACAAACCCGAACCCGAAAACTCTAGTTTCACAAACCCGAACCCGAAAACTCTAATTTCACAAACCCGAACCCGAAAACTCCAAAAAGTACTACCCGTGACATCCCTAATATATCTATATATATAAAAGAACATGTCCTGACTGACTGACTGACTGACTGATAATCAACGCCGAACTCAAACGCCTCATCCTAGGAACGTGAAATTTGGAACTTATATTACGTTTATTGCGTAAGCATCCACTAAGAAAGGATTTTTGAAGATTTTGCTCCTGAGGGCGAAAAACTCGAAAACAAACTTTTTTCTAAAACAATTTATATCTGGAAAACCAAAAATGAGGAGATTTTGAAATTTGGTATATGGATTCTTCTTGAAAAATAAAAAGATACGTTTTTCACCATTTTTTGAAAAATCGGTTTCCCGGACCTCAAATGTGGGTTGGAAAATTGGGTTATTGGTTTTTAAAGTAGCTGCTTCTCAAAAACTGTGAATGCTACTGGAGTAAAAATTAGTATTTAGTTTCTACTCCAAAAATAATGAAATATGTTTTAGCATTTTTTGAAAATTTGGTTTCCAGGACTTCAAATGTGGGGTGGAAAATAGGGTTATTTGTTTTTTAAAGTAACTGCTACTCAAAAACTGTAAATACCACAGATGTAAAAATTAGTATTTAGTTTCTATTCTAAAAATAAAGATATACGTGTTTCACCAATTTTTACAAATTTGGTTTCCAGGATCTTAAATGTGGGGTGGACAATAGGATTCTTGGTTTTTAAAGTAGCTGCTACTCAAAAACTGTGAATGCTACAAAAGTAAAAATTAGTATTTAGTTTCTACTCTAAAAATAATGATATACGTGTTTCACCATTTTTTGAAAATTTGGTTTCCAGGACTTCAAATGTGGGGTGGAAAATAGGGTTATTTGATTTTTAAAGTAACTGCTACTCAACAACTGTAATTGCTACAGATGTAAAAATTAATACTTAGTATCTACTCAAAGAAAAAGATATACGTGTTTCACCATTTTTTAAAACTTTGGTTTCCATGACTTCAAATGTGGGGTCAAAATAGGGGTTATTTAATTTTGATTTTAAAATAACTGCTACTCAACAACTGCAAGCATTACAGATGTAAAACTTAGTATTTTGAGTTTTTGTGCCGGTTAAAAGTAGCTGTGTCCAGTTTATCACCGGTTGGGCCAAGTCGTTATTTTAGGGTCTTTTTACGGGCCAGGCTAAACCTGAAATCAAGGTGGTACGGGCCGAGGTGTTTCACTAAGCATATAGACATTTTAGTGATTTTAGGATCTTCAGACGGGCCGGGCCAAACCTGAAATCAAGGTAGGACGGGCCGAAGTTTTTCATCAAGTATATAGAATTTCTAGGCCTGTAAAAACGGGCCGGGCCCAAATTAGACGGACCGTGCCGGGACAGGAATTTTGGTTTTGAAACGGGCTGGGCCAAGTTGTCGACGGGCCGAGCCGACACCTATGGATGCACGGTTCAAATTCTCTAATTTCATGCGAGCGAAGCCGCTACGGGCACTGCTAGTATATACGTGAATGTACGTGAGATACGTTGATGATATATTTGTTCTGTGTGATGACTGCGATCAACTTCAGGAATTGAAGAGCAAATTTGAGAGCAATTCTGTTTTGAAACTTACTGTTGAACTCAGTTATGAAAATAAATTGCCTTTTTTAGACTTACTTGTAACAACGGCAGAAAAATGTTTAAAATTAAATCCATACAAAAAACCTACAAATCACGGAGAAACTTTGAACGCCGATGGTTTTTGCCCTGAGAGATACAAAGTTAGTGTTATTCTGAACATGCTACACAGAGCCCGTCAATCTACTGATTGTCTTGAGGAACTTCAAATAGAAATTCAAAAAATTAAAGAAATACTCATTAATAATAACTTCACAAACAGAATGGTTGATGATGTCACAAAAAGATTTCTTGATGCTAGTTTGAAAATGGACAAATTCAGTGATAATCCAAAGAAGGCCATAAACGTTTATTATAAAGCCCAAATGCACAGAAATTATATAGTTGACGAAAACATCATAAAAAATATAGTCAAAACTCAAGTGAAAGTTATTGATCCGTTAAACTATGAAATTAAACTTAATGTATACTATAAACCAAAAACATCCCACTCCATGGTTATGCGTAACAATATTTCTAACTGTAAAAAGCATTTGCAACGGAAAAATGTTATCTACAGGTTCACATGTCCCTGTGATCATGCAACATATATTGGCTCTACCCGAACGTCTTTATCACGAAGGTTGACTATGCATTTGCAGGGTGGAGGTATCATGAAGCATTTCTGTGAAAAACACCATAAGCAGTTATCTAGACAAATCCTTGTGGATAACACTGAAATAATAGAAACTTTTAACAATCCGAGACGATTAAGGGTGGCAGAAGCTTTGTTGATCCAGGAACAAAAACCAGCAATTAACATTCAAGATAACAATTTCACTCACATTTTGAAGTTGTTTGATGGCCCAATTGTTCCAAAATTTGGAATTGCATCAAACGTCAATAAAGGAATGAATATTAATAGATTGATGGAAGGAGATAAACATAAAACAAAGATGACGAACAGGGATCCAAAAACGAAACTTCTTGAAACAAAGGTAAATAACTGTCAGCATTCATCTGACGTTTCAGTTGGAGAGGCTAGTAATAATTGTGACTCTAAAATTCTAGAGCCCAAACCACTCCTCTACGATAATCTCAACAAGAATAAAACGAGCGTGAAATTTGAAAATGATTTGTCCGAAAGAAGAGAACAAAGTGATTGCTGCGAGAAAGAAATTGATATGGTGACCGATGAAGATATACTCAACATCAAAGACATAGAGGATACCGTCATGGAAAATCTCACTAACCAGAAGGAAACTACACCTGTCAAGAATTATGAAAGGTCTGTGGATGCTGAGGGAGATCTAACTAGAGAAACGCCTGTTTGTTTTAAAAGCTGTGGCTCTAAAAATACAGAGTCAGAATCACTCTCTCTTGATAGTTTCCACACAGATGAAATGATTGAAGGAAAAGAAAATGACTTGGAAGAAAAACATAAAAGTAGTAATAATGTCGACGATGAAGATGTTTTCTGTAACTGTGAAGGTAGTGAAGTCGAGGTATATGGCGATGCGGCTAAAAATTGTGGAACTACACTAATCGGAGAAATTGAGAATGTTTTGATTAATAGTGCAGGTGAGGCTGAGACACCTGCGGTGTTTGAACATTTACTTTGCAATCCAAACATTAATATAAAAAGAAGAAAGTAGAAAACAAAAACTACGGCAAAAGTGAGCGTGAAATCAGCTGTGTGGCTTGCTGGTTGTGTACTTAATTTGTATTTTAGTGAGACTTTGGCTGAACGCGTCCACACTTGTTTACTCACTGAAAGCGTGTTTATTAATACTCGGCTACTTTTATTGATTTTACGTCTAATTCTGCATGTATTGAAAACAAACTAACTGCTGTTTAATTAACTTTATTATTATAATTTGAGAAAGTGTTTTTTCGATTTTAATATATACCGTTTTATTATTATAAATATATACCGTTTTATTATTATAAATGAAGCTCTGAAGATGGTTAAATTAACCGAAACTGGCCAGTCAGCTGGAAAAAATAAAGATTTTAAAACGTTGCTTGGTGTAGTTTCAGAAAGGAAAGATATTGTTGTTTTGCAAGGTTTATACAAGAAACTGTTGAATGCAAAATGGGCGAAAAAGTTCAATGAAACTTGCTTGCGGGAATATATATATATATATATATATATATATATATATATATATATATATATATATATATATATATATATATATATATATATATATACAAATTTATATATATATATGTGTTTGTGTGTGTGTTTTATTGTTATCTTTGTTCTAAATGTACCGTTTCCTTTAAAAGTAACTTAATCGAATGTCATAACCTAAATTACTCTCATCAAATATCAGTTAGTTGCAGTCACTTGCCAAATAAACTTTACATTAAGGAATTATTGACGGGAGAGCAAGCGGAATGTTAAAACAAGCGGAAACGAGATAGTAAACGGGTACGGGAAAGCAAACAGGAACGGTAGAGCAAGCGGGGAAGGAAACGGAAGCAAGAGAGAAGAACGATAGAAAAACTTTCAAAAACCCCGGGCATTGTACACTCGATTGCTTTTCGAGATTGATTTTTTTAAATTGTCATAATTTTGTACATTAAACACTTAGTAAAAAACAAAAATAATTTAAAAGGCAAAACAACATTTGCTGGGTCAGCTAGTATATATATATTTACAGTAAATGGGCTCGATATTTTCAGATAAACATGCTCTATTGAAATACGCACGCCATTTGACCGAAACTAACTTTTTAGTAGTCTGTTTACACTTTTTTTAAATGTTTAAAACATCACTACAAAATATAAAACTCTAAGCTTTATTATAAACCAGTTGGCAATGTCTGCTGAAATTTATTAATCTGGTTTTAACTTATTTTGTCTCAATTTTAAATTATTTATTGTTTGGACTTGGAACTGGGGAAGGAAAGGGGAGCAAGAGAGAAAAACCTCTACAAACCCAGGCAATGTAGTTATCCTGTCTTGCTAGCAGTGTTGACGTAAGTACTCAGAAAATGTACTTAAGTATAAGTACTAAGTACTCTGTGTTAAATGTACTTTAAGTACAAGT
The DNA here is from genome assembly GCA_963978895.1 of Erpobdella octoculata. NCBI lineage: Eukaryota > Metazoa > Annelida > Clitellata > Hirudinida > Erpobdellidae > Erpobdella > Erpobdella octoculata. The sequence goes on from OZ022239.1 coordinate 36,345,582, forward strand.
ACAAGTATATTATTTATCTTGTACTTAAGTACAAGTACAGTTTTTTTAATTGTACTTATAAGTACAAGTACTCAAGTACCTTGAAAATTTTTATTGATCAGCATAAAACCAAATATTTATTAAGAAACATCACCAAAATGTCTTTTTGAGTTGAATAATTACTTTCTGAACCTGGTTCATAAAACCCATAGAAATCGCCAATTGATGCTGTCTGCTCTGCTTCTGGAAAAGTTTTTCTCTCATTCATACGATTGACTTCAACTACGAACAGTTTTTCAAATTTGTTTTTTTTATATTTGATTTCCCTTGACTCTCAAGGTTGTGTGAAAATTTCATTACGATCGGATGAATGGTCTAGTCTTGTATTCGATGTCCCAGGATCACTGTATTTGCTCTCTGATGGTTCCAACTCTAATATGCTTGATTCAGCATACTCTTTAAATGCTTTTACAAAATTGTTCCCATTATAAGTCACAACATGGTTTACTGACATTTGTCTAACCGTATGTACTTGCATATGAACTAGGGCTATTAACATTTCCAGACGCCCTTCGTTTGACTTGCATGTTTTGCACGTGCATTGAGTCAATGTGGTTTTTATCATGAGCTCTATAAAACCAAATAATACAAAATTTAAAGTTGTTAGTCTACAAATTATCAAAATTCTCATTCTTAACGTACTTGAATATGCTTGGTGAAATTCGAAGGAGCTTTGTATTGAACGTGAATGGCATTCTTTTTAGGCTTGCAAAGACGGCAAAGAGCTTTTATATAATCTCAATATACAATATATCGACCATCTTGTAAGAAACACTAATGTAAAAACTAGAATGACAAAGCATAACCTCGACAACAGAAAAGGCTCGAGCATAGAATCTGTTACATAAACACTTATTTTTAGGTTTACAAATTATAAATAATTTAAATAATTTGTTTTAAAAATAAAAATGAAGCAATTTTTTTTTAAAGTACTTAGCTACTTTTGAAATGTACTTACTTAAGAAGTACACTAAAAATGTACTTAAGTACAAGTACTAAGTACACATTCGCGAAAGGACTTAAGTACAAGTACTCAAGTACACCTATTGTACTTAAGTACGTACTTAAGTACATATGTACTTAAGTACTCGTCATCACTGCTTGCTAGTATGTGTGTGTGTTAGGGTAGTTAACCTAAAAATTTTGAGAAAACTGAGTCAAACTGTAACTTAAATGGAAACTTAATTTTTAGAGATTCAGTTTACTGTAACTGAATCTTTATAAGGATTCAGTTACTTTAACTGAAACTTAATCTTTAAAGATTCAGTTAACGGTAACTGAAACTGACTCTTTATAAGGTTTCAGTTACTTTAACTGAAACTGATTCTTTTTTAAAAATTGTTACAACCCTAGGTTCGAGTCTCACTTGAAAGCTTTGAGAATTCCTTACTTTTCCATAAATTTACAAATTTTCAATCTCGTAATCCCAGGATCTAATAAAGACGGGATTTGTAATCCCTAGTCAACACAACCTACTGAAAACCAAAAAATAGCCAAGTCAGAACAACCTGATAATATGGTTGTAGCTCTTTACGCTTAATGTTGCTAATGTTTCAATGTTAATAAACAAATCTTAATTTGCAATTGTTTGAATAAATTATGTTTTTTAACTTAATAAACAGAGAATTTGTGACAACAGTGGAGAACTTGAAGTTCAATGGTATTACGGGTCCAATAGAGTTCAATGAGGCAGACAGATTGGCTGTCGTTGAAGTCAAACAAATGCAACTTGATCAATTTCAGCAGGTTGGCGTCTTCAAGGATGCTTCCTTTTCAGGCTTAACAGGACTTGTTTGGAAGACAGCTAGTGGAAAACATCCTCCCGATACATTAGGTTATTTTATTAACATTCCACGAGTTAGCATGCGTTTTTAATTTTAGTTTATAATAAACTCTGAAATATAGATAGATTATAAAATTATCAGCATACATAATTTCCTATGGCTGTATGTATGTACGTTAGAACTTTGCGTAATGCCGTTAGGTGGCGCTGTAATCACAAAATGATACATAATAATAATTAAAAATCCATCATTTTCGACATGATGCATCAAGTGTTAATATAAATTATAAATGGATAATGATGTCTGACTGACTCCGTTAACCCGTTTAGGTCCAAAACTTTATTAATTAGATTTCTATTTTTTTTGTTATTTCAAAGTTACTTGCTTATGTTTTAACAGATTTATTTTTTATTTGAAAGAAAACTTTGAAAATCCACTATGTTCGTTTTTCGAACGGTGGTCGCATAGACTACTGAAAACGACAACATGTTTAAAAGTCAATTTTTTTTGTTCTCAATGCAAACAATTATAATATAAATTTTAGGTTATAAACAGAAAAGCTAAAAACGCATTTCTGACTTTATCAGTAACACAGTTCAATAAAATCCAAAAATTTAACATTCAATAAATCAGTCAAGAAGTTCATGATAGTCGTTTCAGAACCGGAGTGTGTGTGTGGAAAACACCAAAACAATTCCGATGAAGTCGTTCGCCGCACTTGGCCATGTACAGTGTTTTGCCACAATTTTCCAGCTTGTAGCGAACTACTGTTTTCACCTTTTCCAGATCGTGACCATGGCCAGTTGCTGAATCTTCCCTATCGTTTTGTTTCTTCAACCGTGCATAAATTCATTTCATCGGTATAAAACAACCTAAACAGTCTATATGGGGTTTTTCAAACAAAGCACCATTGTGGTGTTTCAAACTCGTTATAGACTGTTTTAAAAGTGGCTATTCAAGTGACTCTTTTTCAATCGTTTTGGCGTTTTGGTTGCCGCGGCATTGAACTGACCGTATTTGCGACCTACATTTCTTCACCCAAAAAACCGACAGTCTATTCCCATCCCATCATTAGTATAATCAACTTCTACCTTCCCGGATACATTACAAAGAATAACATTTCTTCTTCATTTGCTTATTCATCAGTCACGTGTTATGATGCGCCGGGCGGAAGAATGGCAAGTATGTCAACCTCAATGCTATCATCATCATCAAGAATTAGTTCCATAGCTTCTTTCAACGTGAAAAAATGTTCTCTTTTGACGCCTTTCATTTTTAAACTTTACAAACATTTCATTCGAAGAATGAAATTTGCAAAAAACACTATCACCAATTCAACCACTGCACAACTATAAGCTGAAAAAACTAGTTTCGACTCGTTCGCATAAAGTACTCTATACGACCAACGATAACGATCGGAAAACAAGCAAGACTCATACATGTTCAGATTGTGGGTTAGTGTAAACACAATTAAATTAAATTAACGTTATTGTTTACTTTTGAGTACATCCTCTTTCGATATTTTAAACTTTTGTTATGATAACTCTCATAAAATTAGCATAATACATTTCTAAAGTAATATCGGTCGAAAACCTTGAAAATGCTCATATTCTAACCCAGATTAAACTACTTAATACGAATAAAAAAAATTATTTATAAAATTGTATACAGTGTATTGAAGCTTGCTTACCATACAAAAAAAATTTAACATAAACAAAATTACAGCTTAATTTTATGCAACGCCAAGAATAAGTGTGTTCGTAAAACGTACGATGGTCTAAAACCAGGGCCGGATTAACACATATGGAGGCCCTGGCGCACTAAGAAAAGTGAGGCCCTCACTATAAAATTTACAAATTATGACTTTAATGAATGTTTCAGTTCAAAGCCAAATGAAATGTATCACAGTTGAAAGTTCTCAACTACAAACTCTCAAGTAAACACAACAAAAACATAAGCCTACAGATTACAGAATACTGTACAAAATGATTTACAGATGGTCTTCTTACCGACCGTCTGAACTGAATTCGTCAATAACTTCGGAAAAATCCAACTCCTGAAATACATCACTTTCAATGTTCAAGAGAGATAGGTTGTTTAGTCTCTCTTGAGGGTGTGTTGACCTCAAAGCAGATTTGATGCGTTTGAGGTGACTGAAAGATCGCTCAACGGTACAGTTCGTCACAGGCAGTGTCAAGTAATGACGAAGAAGAATGTAGGTGTTCGGGAAGGCCTTACATACGAGCATGTGTGGCCATACATACGAGCATGTGTGGCCATACATACGAGCATATGTGGCCATACATACGAGCATGTGTGGCCATACATACGAGCATGTGTGGCCATACATACAAGCATGTGTTGCCATACATACGAGCATGTGTGGCAACTAGCAGCTTTTTTTCCTCAGAAATATTTTATGGACGAAACTTTTATTACACGCTGCATGCACTTATTTTATCAACAGCTGACTGCTGACCACCGTGACCACCTCGTTTTGCGAAATTGCTAGCATACATACATACAGACATCGGAAATTATATATATATCCACATTGACTAGTAAGAATATATCAGTCAGTCACCTCACAATTCTTTAGCCATTAACCGGTCACAATTTCTTTTATAAATATGTTTCTGACATAATTCTATAAAAGTAATAAAGCCAAATATCTAATTATCAATAAAATTATTTTTTGCCTGTTTGGTTCTGAAAAATCACTGCAAATAAGGTGAAAATTCAGATTAAACTGGGTCTTAATAAAATTTAAGGGTTGCTTTGGGCAAAGAATTTAGGCTGGATTGATAAAAAGTTATTATTGTGTGTCTGCTTTCTTTTAAGTCTATCTGACTCTACTATAACTGGAAAATACTTCATTTTCTTTCTTGTTCTTTTCAGACGAAAATTCCCAGTGCGGTGTGGAATCCATTCGAGCCATGCTGGGTGTTGAATGCGATACAGCCTTGATAATTATCAACTTTTCTGCAGTCACGATATTTCTCGTTCCCTTGATTACAACTTTTGTGTGTGTTCTGAAGAGGTTGTTTCATTTTAGATATTCGTTTGTTTCATTTTAACGTGTTTTTGAATGAAACTCGGTTTTTATTCATTCGATGTAATTTTTTCAGGTACGATAAGAAAATTAAAAAGATACAAAGACAAGCTCCTCAGATTGCTGGATGGGAATTGAACAGAAATGAGATTATACTCAACCGAAAAATCGGTTAATTAGGGATCAGATATAATTTTTTATACAGAATTCTTATGTCTAATATAATTATTTATTCAGAATTCTTCTTATGTCGTATATCATTATTTATTCAGAATTTTTGTTATATTTTATATCATTATTTATTTAGAATTTTTGTTATGTTTCATATCATTATTTATTCAGAGTTTTTTGTTATTTTATATCATTATTTATTAAAAATTCTTATTATATTTTATATAATTAATTATTCAGAGTTATTGTTATCTTAGTATAATTCTTGTTTGAAATGATCAGGTCAAGGCGAATTTGGAACAGTGTTTGGAGGGGAAGCAAAAGTCAAACAAAATTGGTTAGCTGTTGCAGTAAAAACACTCAAACCTGGTTCTACTACTGATGACAAGGTACCACAGTTTATTGATAATTATTTTTTTAACGAAAAAAAAAATTTTATGTAGAAGTTTAACGATTCAATGAAAAAAAAATTATTTTTTCATTGTGAAATATTGTTTATTATGTGAAAATTGTAAAGTACAGTTGATTCCCATCAACTCACCCTGGAAAAGTTCACAGTTGTAAATCAGATCAGGGCTGGGTGAACAGGAGCAGATTGTATTTTTGTACATGCTGTAACTTATGTAAATATTGTGAATTAAATTAATATTGTAAATTCTGGGATACCTGGCACTACACTTGAATTTGTTTAACTGAAATAATATTGTCTATTGAACTACTCATTTTGATGCATGATAATTAGGGCTGTGCCTGTATACCGGCATGTCAGTATTTTCGGCAATACCGGCAAATACCAGTTCCGCCGGTATGAAGGGTGTCGGAACCGGTACATCACGCATAAAATACAAAAGAGTGAAAGACCTGCAGCAGCAGGATGGGCAGTGCAATTTACCTGTATGCCCACTGTTTGCTACACTTCAATTACGAACAACAGCAGATTGACCTCGGACAGTAACACTAACGCACTTTCAAACACTATTTGTAGCCATTTTTAGGCTTTCGACATTATACTGGTACCGGTAGTAACGGTTTTTGGCCCGGAAATAACAGTACCGGCAAAAAAACCATACCGACACAGCCCTAATGATAATTACAAGCTCTAAAATTTTTTACCTGCAGTATTTACAAAAGTATTTTGAAAATGTACTTATTATAGTAGAGTACATTTTTGAGTACTTACTAGTGGGGTTTTTAGAGGTTTTTCTCTCTTGTTCCCGTTTTTTTCCCCGCTTGCTCTCCCGCTCCCAGTCGCTTTCCCATTCCCACTTGCTTTCCCGGTCGCTTGCTTGCTCTCCTGTTCCCGGTCACTTTCCCGCTTGCTCTTTCGCTCTCAGTCGCTTTTCCGTTCCTGCTTGCCTTCCCGCTCATTCTCCAATTCCCGTTTCCGCTCATTTTGTGACCGATTTTAATTTTTTTCACAAAAACCTTCTCCCATTGACTCTCAAAGTTGTGTGAAAATTTGTTACGATCCGATGAATGGTGGAGCAATGCACAAAGGACATACATACATACATACATACATATACATACAGGCATACATACATAATCTCATTTTTATATACATAGATGTTAATATTATAAACTTTATAGTTATTGTAACTATTGTAAATTATGTTAATATTGCAAGTGTTATAAAATACGTAAATATATCGTAAGTTACGTCTTTTAAAAATGAAAATGGTGTGCAGGTTGATTTCTTCAGCGAGGCAAGACTGATGAAAGATTTTGATCACGAAAACATTGTGAAGCTTCTTGGCGTCTGTACTATCGGCGATCCTGCTCTAGTCGTCATGGAGTTCATGCTGCACGGGGATCTGAGATCTTACTTACTTTCCAGACGCCATCTTGTCAATGAAACTTCCGAAGAAGCCATGGATATAAGTCCACAGGCCATCACTAAAATGGCACTAGATGTTGCACGTGGTCTGAAATACTTGACAAATTTGGGATTTGTACACAGGTCAGTTCTAACTTATTATTATTAGCAGAATTTATAAGGTGTCGGACTAGATTATTGGTTTCCCAACTAATTTTTTTTAAAGTTATTAGAATAGTATAAGTTGTGTTTTTTGTATTTGAGTCATTCTTTAGTAACTAAATTTATGTTTGATGTTTTTCAGAGATTTGGCATGTAGGAACTGTTTAGTTCACGAAACTGGGATTGTCAAAATTGGAGATTTTGGACTGACAGAAAACGTCTACAGCAGTGGTTATGTTAGATGCACGAGCAATGGTAAGCAAGACTCTAGTTTCGATTAGGCATGTTGATAAATGCTATATGTATTGTATTGTATTAAGCAAATATAAGCCATAGTATTTTAGCAATGGTAGGCCATGATATTGAGTATTGAGCAATGGTAAGTCACAGTATTGAGCAATGGTTAGCCATTGATACTGGCAAAGGTGACTTTTTACATACAAATCTATTTCAGGTGACTGGTAGCAATAAATACAATACATGAATCCTTATTTCAAATTCACTAGCAACAAAAGTGTTTTCAAAAATTGTTCTTTGTGTACGTACCTTCTGCAATCGGTTTTAAAAAAGATAAAACAAATTTAACTTATAAGAAAAATCATTGGGTACTTTTTGTGAAGTAAAAATGCTTTTCATCATTTATCACATTTCTTCACAGTTTGTTTTTTTTGCTTTTAGTTAAAAGTATTTTATCCTTTAAGTCCTGTTTAAAAATTATTTCTATTTGGTTTTATCTCATTTGCAGGAAAATTTCCAGTGAGATGGATGGCTCCTGAGAGTTTAAACGAAGGTGTTTTCACTTCTGCATCCGACATCTGGAGCTTAGGGATTCTTATATACGAAATATTTACGTTCGGCACTGTGCCGTACCATGGTTGTACCAACGAAGAGGTTGTTGTGTTTGTCAAGAATCATAAAACCATCGAACTTCCTTCTGGATGTCCAGAAAACTTGTTAGCAATAAGCATTCTTTGGTGACTTGTGAAACTTTTAGAATAAATAGAAACATAAAAGTAATAAAGTTTTGTTATTTTGATGTAATAGTTAAGACCAAAAAAAATACTTCAGTGAATTCAATGTTTTATCGTCAAAAACAATAATGGACTTTTGTAATTAATAATATTTCTTGTTAACTAAAACTTACGAAAAATTGATTCCAGGAGAAGGTTATTGGATGAATGCTGGTCCCCGCAGAGCGAGTGCAGACCTACCATTGATGTTATCATAGATCAGCTTGAGAGCATGCCTTTGTTGTTGGTACCATGTCTCGATGCGCCAAGACCCCAATTCGATTTGGATGCTATTGCAGGCAATGCCGGACTGGTTGTCAATTTTACAGATCCAAGATTGCCTAATTCAAGTAGATCGCAAAGGCCCGGGAAGCACAAGACTTCTCTCCCGTTGATCAACGGACGGCCGATGAAATCTATCGGTGGAAAAGGACCTGAGAAGTCGCCTGACGTCTGCTCTCCCCACTCAGTGAGGTATTTTGAATTTTCCACACCAACGGAAGAGGATAGAGGAGCGCCTGAGTTTCAAAGGATAACACTGAGAGACAACTGTTGCGACGACAGTAAAGATTCTGCAGTGGGCTGCTCTTTAAGAAACAGCGACGAAGTTGGAAACGAAACGAACGCTCTCCTGTGCAACGGCTGCGACAGATCTTTCGCCGTTCCTATTTTCCATCGATCCATATCGACCGAGCCGACACTTAGTGCAAAGTTTAAAAAATCTTTAGACTCTAAGACAGACCCTGACATCACCTCTGGAATCGTAAGTCTGACCTGTAGAACTCCTAGCGGGCCTTTAAATTATGTGACTCACCAACAAGGCAGGCCTCGCCATTCCAGAAATAAAAATTCCAACACATCTTCATCACCTGCATTATAGAAACAGTCGATACTTGTTTCGCTGATAAATTTTTTTTAGCAAATTTTTTTTGTTATGCTTTGGAGTTTAATGTATTCGTGATTTTTTTTCAGTGTAAACTTTCTTTCAAACTTTAAATTTTGCTGTTTTTTGTTATAGAGACTGATCTGTGAGCTAGCTATCTTGCAGCCTTATTATGATGTGACAGTTTCAAAAACTTGCAAATATTTCATAAATTGTACTTGAATTGCACACATGCTATGTAATTGTTATATAAATAGTACTCACATTATTTTTGAGTGCTTGTTTTTATCATCTCATGAATTAGGAGTTCTTTTGTCATAAGTTCCATCATGTGTATCCACCCGTGAGATGCGTTTGTTTTCGTTTGAATGGTGCCATATTGCCAAACAGTGCCTCGCATTTGAAGGCTGTATTCTCCAGAGACGTTAACCTTAGAAAAATTTATATGCAATCACTGCAACGATTCATCCGAGTTAAAAACGACTTTATCTGCAGTAGTTAATACTTTAATGTATCGAAATTATTTAATAATTTTATAATATAAGAAATGTTGTTTTGCATACTCGTTTCAATCGGTGTTGTAAGTTAATTCAGTAAGTGATTGCTTGTTTACTGTGAAAATTGTTTCTTGCCCCACGTTTGCTCAAGATCTTTGACAGTGTAGAGACGTGCCCGGTCCCTTGTAAAGTTTATTTAAATCTTCTGCTGCTGGCGGTTTCTTTGTTCTTTCATTTTGAAGGCTCCAAATGTGTACGTATTTATGCCTACTACTGGTCGCATTTTTGTTGTTGTCGTAAAATAAAATAACCTTCCTGTGATCGGTGTCTTATAAACGTATATCATGTCCACTTCATCGCTGGTGTCAAACAGCAACAGCTGTGCGGCAGCCAACCACCCAATCAAATCTACTTGACCAGTTCAGTTCTTTGTGGCATTTGTGCACTTGTCTGCATCTCAACAGTTTCGTGTTGTATCATTTTTTGTGTCATCTTATTTATATTATTGTATCATGGTAATGATACTTGTTGTATTTATATCGAGATTGTCATGCCGTTCTCGTATAAGCGAGAAAATATTTAATGAAAATTAACTTCATTTTTGTTTTTGCTCTTAAGCATTAAGTTGATTGGAAAATAACTGAGATGTAATAATAGATACAAGAAAATCTTCAAAACAAAATATCCTAAAAGCAAAATCTCACTGACTAATCACATCTATAAATCCATGAGCAAGATTATCGATTTCTAAACACCTGTTTGCTACCCTCAACTTCAGGTTCATCTATTTATAATGTTCAAAGAGGAAAAACAAGAGATTGTAGTAATTTTTTTAATGTGAGCTGTTATAGTAAGAAATTTAAGAGTAACCGTGTAAAGTTAAAAAATACATCTATATATATAAAAATGAATGTTTGTATATATGTATGTATGTATGTATATATATAGGTATGTTATTTATGCATTGCTACACCATCCGATCGTAATGAAATTTTCACACAACCTTGAGAGTCAAGGGGAATCAAATATAGAGAAAAAATTTTTGAAATCCGTCACAAAATGAGCGGAGCGGAGCGGGTGAGCGAGCGGGAACTATATATATATATATATATGTATGTGCGTATGTATGTGTGTATGTATGTATGTATGTGTATGTGTGTCTGTGAGTGTGTTTATGTATGTATGTATGTATGTTTGTATGTGTTTTTTACAATATTGCGGCACTAAATGCTGATTCAAAGTATGTATGTGTGTGTATGTATCAGAGATGTTGCGAGTACTTATGGTCCGAGTACGAGTACCATGGTATCGAGTACGAGTACGAGTACAAGAAATTTTTAGCGAGTACTTTTTAAAGTCAACAAAACTATTACATTTCAGAAAAATTAGCGACGACAGTTTAGAGTCCGACATTTTAGCTGAAATTTATCAGCGACCTTATGTATTGCAATGTAAAATTACAGCAAAGCTTAGAGAATTTTTTTTACTTTATTGAATTTTGCACAAAGTTTTGGGTATTTATTTTATTTAAACTTTGATTTTACATATAAGTTTTTATCTATTTTAGATTTAAAACAATCTTGAATAAATATTTTCTGCAACTGTGATAATGTTGTTACACCTTACATTTTTGGCCATGCTTGTAATCTATATATATAAAAATGAATGTTTGTATGTTAATGGCCTTTATGCATTGCTACACCATTCATCCGATCGTAATGAAATTTTCACACAACCTTGAGAGTCAAGGGGAATCAAATATAAAAAAAAAATTTGAAATCCGTCACAAAATGAGCGGAGCGGAGCGGGTGAGCGAGCGGGAACTACATATATATATATATATATATATATATATATATATATATATATATATATATATATATTAATATATATATATATATATATATATATATATATATATTAATATATATATATATATATATATATATATATATATATATATATATATACTAGCGGGGTTACCCGGCGTTGCCCGGGGTTTTTAGAGGTTTTTCTAATGTTTGTCTCTCTCGCTCCCGTTTCCTTCTCCACTTTCCCGTTTTCGTCGCGTTCCCGGTCGCTTTTCCGCTCTCGGTCGTTTTCCAGCTCCCGGTCGCTTTCCCGCTCAGAAGTTTTGTTATCGATTTTCTCTCTTGCTCGCGTTTCCTTCCAAGCTTGCTCTCCCGATTCCAGTCGCTTTCCGCGTTCCCGGTCGCTTTCCCGTTCCCGGTCGCTTTCCCGTTCCCGGTCGCTTTCCCGTTCCCGGTCGCTTTCCCGTTCCCGCTCACGCTTGCTCTCCCATTCCCGGTCACGGTTGCTCTCCCGTTCCCGTTCACGCTCATTTTCTCTTTTCCATTCTTTCATAACTTCTGTTAGCCTATAAAACGTAAAATAGATTTGCTAAGACTATATATATATATATATATATATATATATATATATATATATATATATATATATATATATATATATATATATATATATATATATATATATATATATGAATGTTTGTGGGTTAGTTTGTCTATTATAGAAACGGGAAAGCTACCCGGAACGGACAGCGAGCGGGAACGGAAAAGCAAGCGTGAGCGGGAATGGGAGAGCAAACGTGAGCGGGAACGGACAGCGACCGGGAACGGGAAAGCGACCGGGAGCGGGAAAGCGACCGGGAGCGGGAAAGCGACCGGGAGCGGGAAAGCGACCGGGAGCGGGAAAGCGACCGGCAGCGGGAAAACGACCGAAAACGGGAAAGCGAACAGGAGTGGGAAAGCAGGTGGGAAAGGAAACGGGAGAGAAAGAGACAAACATTAGTAAAACCTCTAAAAAACCCGGGCAACGCCGGGTATCTCCGCTAGTTTAATAATAATATTAATAATAGCTGGGGTTCTAAACAGAGGTCCACCAAAGTGAGTTTTCCCAGAAAAGATTGTAGTCACAAAACATAAACAAAATAACAAAATCAATGTTTAAAAAAACATAGATATGTTATACTAGAGTTCAGCAAGTATAAACGAAATATTTTTTTATTGTAATAGTTTATAGTCCTTTACACCAGGTGTTTTAAGACTAAAATGGCTGTATGTTGGAAACACCTAAGTACTTCCTGTCGTGGATCTTAATTTGATCTTTTTAACTTTCCCCTCCTCCTTTCTCCAGGCTTGGGACTGGCTTGCAAAAGCAAGGCGGAGTTAAACGAAATATTATCCCAAACAACTGTTTAGTAAACAAGCAAACTTTTTTTAGAGAAGGTGTCGCATATGCGAGTACGAGTACGAGTACTTAGTGGAATAACGAGTACGAGTACGAGTACGAGTACTGAGTGGAATAACGAGTACCAAGGTTCCGAGTACAAGTACGAGTACGAGTACTTGAAAACGGTACTCGAGTTGTACTCGAGTACGAGTACAAGTACCAAGTACTACATCTCTGGTATGTATCTATGTAGGTATGTATGTATGTATGTATGTATGTATGTATGTATGTATGTATAATGTACGTATGTATGAATGTATGTATGTATGTATGTAGAATCGGATCTGGGGGGGGGGCAACTGAGAGCGAAAGAATGAGCGGGAAAGCGACCGGAAGCAGGAGTGTGTAATCTATGTGTGTATCTATGTATGTATGTATGTATGTTTGTATGTATGTATGTATGTATGTATGTATGTATGTATGTATGTATGTATGTATGTATGTATGTATGTATGTATGTATGTGTGTATGTGTGTATTAAGGCTGGGCCCGATTAATCGGTGTACGCATAATCGGCGCCGATTATTGACATATCGGCATAATCGGTTATCGGCAACAATAATCGGCGCCGATTAAAAATTTTGTAAAAATTGGTTCGTATGAACCTGTTGGAACTGCAAATGAAACTACCACTACCCAAGGCGTTGATGCGGTTGACGCCATGCTGGAGCTTTATCTGGCAGCCCCTCTGTTCAGGCCCGTAGCTAGTGGGGGGGCTGGGGGGGCTGCAGCCCCCCCACTAAAAATGTAAGCCCCCCCACTAAAATTTTAAATAAAATTAAATAAAAATAAAAATAAATAAATAAAGGTAAATTTAAATATAAAATTAATAATAATAATTTGCATGTTTGTAGAATGAATAATTGGTAAAACCCATACCAAAAAAGAGCAAAAGTACAGATTAGCACGCTACGTGATTCTGTAATGAGCAATATAGTGTTCACCAGAGTGGAATCTGCTTTGTGCTGTTTATTTTAGCATGTTAGATGGTATATTAGGAGAGTTGATGGAGAGCTTTGTTGATAGTTATTTAAGTTATTCTAAAGGTTTGACTTGTGCAGTATCTGCCCTTTTACCAACATCAGACAAGTTTTTAGATGTCAACGACCTTAAACCGTTGACGCAACTGCTAAAACAAGACAGGCATGACGATGTTGAAAAATATATTGCAGACGAGGCTCTCATTACAAGTAGGTTTCTAAAAAACAAATTTCAACCAGGCTGCAGTCTCCAGGAAATGATGGATTTTATGCTGGACTATAAAGATGCATTTCCTACTCTAAATTGGCACTATTCAGCTGCAATGACTCTTGTAAAAGTTCATTTAATTGTCTAACACGAGTGCTACAACCACAGAGAAGATCAATGTCCCATGAGAGAAAAAGCAAACTTGTACTTCTGGCATTTGAAAAATCGCTCTGTAAAGCAATTGATATGGTACCTATCAAATACCAAGAATGCAATAAAATAAAATCGGATTCAAATAATTGTCTTGACAATGATCAAACCATATTATAATGAAATGGACTTTTTAGTTTAGTTTCTCATTTCAAGCTACTACACATCCATTCATGTTTTGCACATGAAAATTGTCATGAGTTTCATAATCAGTGCTTGGACGTAGTCTTACAATATTATAATAACTTTAATCTTACAGTTTTAGAACAGGGAAAGAAGCTAATTCAGCTTAGCTGACAAACTTTGGCTTTTGATTTTTGAATGACTCAATAATTCAAACTATTTTCATAATTTAGTATTTTTTAGTGCTAGTCTGACACTGCAATACTATTAACCCCAATATTCTGAACTGATTAATTCAAGAAACAATTTAAATCTTACTGTCAAACCACACAATTCTTTCAACAATATAAGTTTAATGATAGACTTGATATATAATCTAATCTTCTATTTAGATTGTTTAGAAACTGATGACAAGTTTTATGGGTAACACATGAATAGATGTTTAGTAACTTAAAATGAGAAAGTAAACTAGATAGTACATTTTATTATAATGTGGTTTTATCTTTGTCAAAACAAATATTTAAATCCAATTTATTTTATTGATTTCTTGGCATTTGATACAGATGTACAAATTTCTATCAAAAATAAAATAAGTATGTTATTGTATTGTGGACTATAACGGTTGTCTTAATCAATAATTAAATTTGGACAATTTGATTCAGTGCTGTCATCCCAGTGGTGTGCCATGCACGCATCAAAAATCAAGATTGTGGATAACAACAAGCATACTGTTATTTGACAAAATTGCCTGTGGAAATTGTTAATTTTTGTTATTACGAGCAACATATTGCAACTCTTAGAAAATCTAAAATTAAATAATAGGATATCCAAAATTGGATACCATTTTTGTCAAATGCTACAAAATGCTTTGGCCAATCTCCTTATCGCGAGGGGCTTCGCACCTGCGGCGCTCGGGGTCAGGCTTCTTCGGTGCCCTCGTTCGTCAGTAGCCCCCCTACTAATTTTCATAGCCCCCCTACTAATTTTCATAGCCCCCCACTCACTAAATCCTGCCTACGGGCCTGCCTCTGTTGCCACGTGAGGAAGACATGTATAGTTGGTGGAACCTTCACAGGTTTCAGTATCCCTATTTAGCGAATGAGGCAGAAGTTGGCTGCGCAGCTGGATCCCCGAACTATAGTGCAAAAAAAAGTTCGTGCATTGGGGTTGTGCTATAGGTCGTTGGAAAGGTATTTAAAAAAGAAATATAATGGTGTAAAAATAAATTTAATATTGCAAAAAATAAAAAAGTTATAGGCGAAAGACCGTCGCCGTCCCTATGTAAATGTATGGAGACGATTGTTCATACCCTGATCTATATTTTGCTTCATAACTTTTTTATTTGTTGGACTATTTTCCAAAAATTAGTTTCTATGTATTTGTCTTTCTAATGCATTAAGCTAGAACCCCAATGCAGTCGAAAATATTAATCTACATGGCTCCAAACGCAAGTGAAAAATCGTCCCTATGTAAATGTATGGAGACGATTTTTCACTTGCATTTGGAGCCATGTAGATTAATATTTTCGACTGCATTGGGGTTCTAGCTTAATGCATTAGATTTCTATGGTTGTGTAACTTTTAAAATGCACACCCATTTCTTTCTTATCTTTCTTGTTATCATAAAACTTGTAATCATTGAAAATAATTATGAGTTTTCTTGCAAAAATGCTTGCTAAAAAAAGATAGTTCCGTGTGGGAATTTTTTGTTTACGATTCCAGAAACCAACAAATCTAAATGTAAGGAATGTCTTCTCAAAATAACAAATGTGGAATCCAACTTAGCAGGAAAAATCCCACAAATTTGACATCGCATCTAAAAAGATTTCATAAATATATTTTGATCAAACAATCTTCCTGTGTTGCACAATTATTATTTTTTCATATATACACTTCATGAAATTGGCTATAGTAAAAAAAATATTTAGAGCATGAACTAAAATTGAACAAAAATGAAATAAAAACAAAAGTTTTTATCTGAATAAAATTAAAACAAAAATTATTTCAAGAACTGTAATAAAATAAAAACGAAATTTAATTTTATAGAGCTAAATAATAAAAACTTAAATTATTTGATAAACTAAAATAAATTAATAATAAATAAAATTTAAGAATAAAATAAGAACTAAAATTATTTACTGAACTAAAATAACACTGCTTGATATGAACAGCCAAGATTTAAGGTGAAACAAGTGAAAGCCAATTTGAAAAATTAAAAAAATGCTTTTAAGACAGTTATAAAATTTCAGAAGAACATCATATTGTAAAAATAAAATTTAGTTAAGATTGGAAAATTTAGTTAAGATTAGACAGTTAGATGAAAATCTGAAAAACGTTGGTGTTAGTCACGATCTAAATGTCGAACAAAGATCCGAAAGAAATAGATTGGTAGAAGAAGCTAAAAAACTGCAAAGTGAAAATACGGGGGAATTCATGTTTCGGGTAAGGGGTCCACCAGAAAATATGAAGGTAATAAAAATAAAAAAGAATGCAATCAGTTAAACGTTTTGAACATTATGTATTCAAATGTAGATTGCATTACTAATAAAATGAGTGAGATAAGATTATTAGTAGATACAGATGACGTAACAAAAGATATCTTAATTTTTACTGAGGTAAATGCTAAATATTATGTAAATGAATTTATTGAATCCGAATTCTGGATAAACAATTTTAATTTGCATTCATATAATTTTATGAAAAAAGGATTTAGAGGTATATTTTGTTATGTTAGATATGATATTAAGTGCCAAATTATAAATTTAGGAATAGATTTCAATGAATATATGTGTATTAAAATAGATGAAAATCCTGATATATTTATTCTTATCATCTATAGGAGTCCGAATTCAGGTAGAGAAAATAATAATAATTTATTTTCACTGTTAGAAGCTTTCCAATCTAAAATAGGAGTAAAATTAATAATTGGAGATTTTAACTTTCCAAACATTGACTGGAAAAATAATACTTACAAATCAAATTTTAAATCACCTGAAGAAAAACTGATCAACTTTTTAAATGATAATTTTTTAACTCAACTAATTAAGGAATCTACAAGGTGTCGCGGATCTCAAAAGCAGTCCATTCTAGACTTGCTTCTAGTCAAGGACGTCGATTTAATCAAAAATTTTGTATATAATTCCCCACTAGGTAAAAGTGATCATTGTGTGTTAAATTTCTCCTTTATTAGAAATTTTTATAAATCAAAAACCATTAACAATATATCCAAATTGGATTTTAACAGTGGAAAATATAATTTGATGAACGATTATTTGATTGAGAATCTGTACTGTGATGAGTCGGAAATAAATAACAATGTTGCAAGTAAAGACTCGGTTAACAATATGTGGCATTACTTTTGTCAAGTAATGAATGAAGCTATTAGGAATTATATTCCTGTCATTGATGCTGATAGAATTTTAAGATTTAAGTGCCATAAAAGAAAATTACCTAAAAATGTAGTTGAGCAATGCAAGAAAAAAAATAAACTATGGAAAAAGTTTATCCGAACTAGAGATAATAATATTTTTGCAGAATTTAAAAATATCAGAAACAAATTAAGGAAATCAATTAATAAAATTAAAGAAGCTGAGACACTGAAATTGGCCAAAAAAATTAAGACCAATCCTAAGGTTTTTTGGCAACATATAAATAAAAACAGAAACTGTCAAGCTAAGTTAGAATATATGATAAAAACTGATATAAACGGGTCTGCAACAACTATAACTTGTGACGTTGATATGGCAAATTGTTTAGCTGAATTTTTTAAAAGCGTTTATGTAAGCAATGATAGTCTAGAAATAAGTCCCACAATTAACAATAATATTATTGTCCACATAATGGAGGAAGTAATAATAAACAAATACGCGGTCGAAAATAAAATTAATAAATTAAATAAATACAAATCTGCAGGACCAGATAATATTTTTTCAAGGGTTCTGATAGAATGTAAAAATTCTATTTCTAGCTACCGTAAAACGGGGTGACTTTGCCCGTGCGGGTGACTTTGGCCCAGTTTTTAAACGCATAAAAATATATTAAAAAAATTTTTTTTTTAAACTTTCGCTAGGTCACGCCATACATCACTACTATGCACACCTTTTTAGCATAATTGTTCATAGAAATATAATTTGTACTTTAAAATATAGGTTGATTTATTTTGGGCCAAAGTCACCCGCACGGGCAAAGTCACCCCGTTTTACGGTATTTAAGCAATTTATACAACAAATCACTGCAAGCTCAAATGGTCCCTGATGATTGGAAGTATACCATCATTACCCCAGTTTATAAGAAAGGTGATAAAAAATACTGCAAGTAATTATAGGCCTGTCTCTTTAAGTTGTATCTGCTGTAAACTGTTAGAATCATTGATTAAGGATGAATTAATAATACATTTTGATAGAAATAAGCTTCTAGATTTTAGGCAATATGGCTTTACGAGAGGAAAGTCAACTACAATGCAGTTGTTAAAATTGATGGATATGTGGAGCAGTGCATTAGATAAAGGGGAAACCATAGACGTGGTATATACGGATTTTGAAAAAGCGTTTGATCGTGTATCTCATGCAAAGTTAATTGATAAACTAGAAAATTATGGCGTCAATGGAGGCTTAATTAATTGGATTAAAGATTATTTAACAAACAGAACAAGTAGTGTTAAGGTTAATAATAGCACATCTAATAGATTTAAAGTTACAAGTGGGGTACCTCAAGGTAGTGTTTTAGGGCCATTACTTTACATAATTTATGTCAATGATATGTTTGAAATAGTTAAGAATAACTCGGCGGAGCTGTTTATGTACGCTGACGACGCCAAAATATTTAAAACTATAAAAAGCAGTGATGATCGATTGATATTGCAGAGCTGTTTAAATTCATTAGGAGATTGGAGTAAAAAATGGGAAATTAAGCTAAATGCTGGTAAATGTGTTGCGGTGAGATATGGACGCCAATTAGATGATCGTCGGCTATATAATACTAGCAGTGCCCGTAGCGGCTTCGCTCGCATGAAATTTGAGAATTTGAACCATGCATACATAGTAGAGTACTGCACGGATCAATTTTTTAGGTCTCGGCTCGGCCCGTCGACAACTTGGCCCAACCCGTTTCAAAAACCGAAATTCCTGGCCCGGCACGGCCCGTCTAATATGGGCCCGGCCCGTTTTTACAGGCCTAGAAGTTCTATATACTTGATGAAAAACTTCGGCCCGTCCCACCTTGACTTCACGTTTAGCCTGAACACCCTAAAATCACTAAAATGTCTATATACTTGGTTAAAAATCTCGGCCCGTCCCACCTTGATTTAAGGTTTGGGCAGGGCCGTATGAAGACCCTAAAATAACGGCTTGGCCCGTCCGTCCGGTGATAAACTGAACTCATTTACTTTTAACCGGCACAAAACCTCAAAATACTATTTTTCACATCTGTAGCACTTACAGTTTTTGAGTAGCAGTTATTTTAAAATCAAATAACCTTTTTTCCACCTCACATTTGAGGTCCTGGAACTGGAAACCAAATTTTCAAAAAATGGTAAAACACGTATATCATTATTTCTGGAGTAGAAACCAAATACTAATTTTTACTCCTGTAGCATCTACTGTTTTCGAGTAGCAGTTACATTAAAAACCAAATAACCTTATCTTCCACCCCACATTTGAGGTCCTGAAAACCAAATTTTAAAAAAATGGTAAAACACGTATATCTTTATTTTTAGAATAGAAACTAAATACTAATTTTTACATCTGTGGTATTTACAGTTTTTGAGTAGCAGTTACTTTAAAAAACAAATAACCCTATTTTCCACCCCACATTTGAAGTCCTGGAAACCAAATTTTCAAAAAATTCTAAAACACGTATTTCATTATTTTTGGAGTAGAAACTAAATACTAATTTTCACTCCTGTAGCATTCACAGTTTTTGAGTAGCAGCTACTTTAAAAACCAAATAACCCAATTTTCCAACCCACATTTGAGATCCGGGAAACCAAATTTTCAAAAAATGGTAAAACACGTATCTTTTTATTTTTCAAAAAGAATCTATATACCAAATTTCAAAATCTCCTCATTTTTGGTTTTCGAGATATACATTGTTTTAGAAAAAAGTTTGTTTTCCAGTTTTTTCCCCTCAGGAGCAAAATTTTCAAAAATCCTTTCTTAGCGGATGTTTACGCTATAAAAGTAATATAAGTTCCAAATTTTACGTTCCTAGGATGAGGCGTTTGAGCTCGGCGTTGATTATCAGTCAGTCATCTGTCAGTCAGTCAGTCAGTCAGTCAGTCAGTCAGTCAGTCAGTCAGTCAGTCAGTCAGTCAGTCAGTCAGTCAGTCAGTCAGGACATGTTCTTTTATATATATAGATAGAAGGAGTGGAACTTAATTTTCTCGACAAAATAAAAGATTTAGGTGTTACATTCCAGAGTTCACTAACATTTGAAGATCACATCTATGAAATAATTAAAAAATGTTTTTCACTGTTAGGTATAATTTCACGAAATTTTAAAGATTTGACAATAGATTCTTTTATATTGATTTATAAAGCTTTGGTTAGATCCAGATTGGAGTATGCAGTCAGTGTGTGGTCACCATGGAAGAAAAAAGACATAGAAGCCATTGAAAGAGTCCAGAAGAGAGCAACAAAAATGGTCAAGGCATGCAAGGGATTGAAATATGAAGACAGGTTGAGAATTTTGAAGCTTCCTTGTTTAAAGTACAGAAGACTGAGGGGGGACCTGATCATGCTCTACAACTTCATTCAAGACAAAGAAGGACGTTTGTGTTTTCCTAATATAAAGATATCAGAAGAAAGAAGAACAAGAGGTCACAAGTTCAAACTGGAAACACAAAGATTCAACGGCAACTGCAGAAAATATTTCTTCCTGACCAGATCGACTGCAATTTGGAACAACCTCCCTTCGAAAATCATAGAAGCCGAACAAGTTAATGAATTTAAAAGATTAATCGACTGTCATTTTGAAATAAGCGACATTATGTACAATTATAAAAAGGATTTTTAATAATATATACATACATTTATTTATTTATAGAACATATATATGAACAATATTTTATATAAATTCTAGATATGGGCATAGAGACATATAGTTTGCGCCCATCATTTCGTTTATGTTATGTTATGTTATGTTATGTAAAAATATTACTTCAGTGAATATTAAACAAAAGATTTTAATAGTTACTATGATTATGAAAACATTTTTGTTATTATCAATATGCTTCTTGCGTTGCCCGGGGATTTTAGAGGTTTTTCTAATGTTTGTCTCTCTCGCTCCCGTTTCCTTCTCCGCTTTCCCGTCGCTTTTCCAGCTCCCGGTCGTTTCCCAGCTCCCGGTCGCTTTCCCGCTCCTGGCTGCTTTCCCGTTCTCTGTCGCTTTCCTTTTCCCGCTCTATCTTTCGCTTGGCTTCCCATTCCCGTGCCCCCGCTATATATATATATATATATATATATATATATATATATATATATATACTAGCGGGGGAACCCGGCGTTGCCCGGGGTTTTTCTAATGTTTGTCTCTCTCGCTCCCGTTTCCTTCTCCGCTTTCCCGCTCTCGGTCGTTTTCCAGCTCCCGGTCGCATTCCCGCTCCTGGTTGTTTTCCCGTTCTCGGTCGCTTTCCATTTCCCGCTCTATCTTTCGCTCTCAGTTGGCTTCCCGTTTTCGCTCATTTATATATGTATATATTTCCCGCTCACTCACCCGC
Organism: Erpobdella octoculata; assembly: GCA_963978895.1. Lineage (NCBI taxonomy): Eukaryota > Metazoa > Annelida > Clitellata > Hirudinida > Erpobdellidae > Erpobdella > Erpobdella octoculata. Next base: position 36,367,482 of record OZ022239.1, read on the forward strand.
TCTGCTCCGCTCATTTTGTGACGGATTTGAAATTTTTTTTCACTATATTTGATTCCCCTTGACTCTCAAGGTTGTGTGAAAATTTCATTACAATCGGATGAATGGTGTAGCAATGCATAAAGAACATACATACATATATACATACATACATACATACATACATACATACAAACATTCATTTATATATATATATATATATATAGATAGTTTTTGTTTCTTAAATTTTTGGAATTTTTTTAAATTAAACTATAAATTTCTTGAATTGGGCAAATTTTTTAATGATCTTCCAAACATCAAAACGTCCACAGACATCCAGACAAGTGACAATTATTAAAAGCATGTAAATGGACTTTTGTGTGGTTATATGTAAGTTAAACTTTATTATTCTTTCCAGTTTCAATTGCTAATACATATGACATGACCTTAATGTATATGTGAATGAAAACATAATAAAACAACACACAAAAATGTGTTCAACTCAAATAAATCTTGTTCAATATGCATTCAAGTAATTACAAATGTTACACACGATGCAGACGGAAATAACAATGTCACTTCAAAAGCGATTAAAAAAAATTAGATAACATGTAAAAAAATTCAGCTTCATTTTTGAGAATCATTATCACTGTGTTTCTCAAAATTCCAAAGAACATAACAGTTTAAAAATTACATAAAAACAGAAAAATGTTAATTATTTTTACATATAATTGTTTTCAAACATTAAAATAAATAAATTAAAATAGGCCATCAAACTTCAAAAGGGCTGCCACCCTTATCAAGATGGTTGCACGTTAGTTTTTGATATTGGTACAAGATTTTTGTCAAAACAGGTAGAGCTGTTAACAGAATAGCACAATGACCGACAGAAAGCGGCTCGGTTTCAAAAGGCGAGATCCAAAGACCTCTCCTGCACCCATCCCGAATATGATGCGAAAGACAGGAAGTCAAAAATATCAGTGGGAATGTTCTGTAAAATACACTAGTTGAAGTTCTTGAGGTAAACATCAGTGCAATGAAGATGACTAGAATCAGTGACGTGTTGTGCAAAAGTGGTCTTCGTACCAGCGATACTGCCTTCTGAAGAAGAAAAATTAAAATTTTACCAAGCAATAAATAAAAAAAAATCTAAGAAAATTAATTTTATCATTTTTATAATAATAACTGAGAGTTTTCTGAATACATCATAACTTTCTTTGGTAAGTTTTAAATTAAAAACTCTAGTGAAACTTCACTTTAATGTTTGTTCCCTGCATGTTCTATGATTATTACTAATAATCAAAGTTAATAAATAAAAAAGTTCGATAACTTTTTTATTTATTAACTTTGAGAAGCGAAAGTTATATTGTTGGATTTGATATTGAATTATCTAAAAACAAGCGTCTCGGATATACCCAGGGCAGAAGTTTAAAACAAGATCGATTTTCTCAAAGTAGAGCCAATGTTGATTTTATGCAATTTTCGGCGGAAAATCGTCGTTTTTCGCTTATAACTTTTTTATTTGTTGAACCGAAGACAATCCAAATATACCATTCGATTTCATTTTTTATACCCCATCCAACAATGTATAGCACAGCCCCAGGGCAAGCAATTTTTTTTTTTTTTAGTTAGCATTGCCAGCCTCGAGGCTAACTTCACACACGTCCATGTCTGCATATTAGTGCATATATTATTTTGAGTCTGATAGAAACTAGACTACCGTGGCACTTATTAGTAATAATGAGGTTTGCTCCGCTGGAAAAGCACGCAAGGAACAACTAGGAATAAGCCAATATGAGCTGAGTGACGTTTGATTGACAATTATAAGTGTGTTTAGTTTGAGTTGAGATGGAGTTTCAAGACTTTTTTGTAAAAAAAATTGGTTGAGAAGCAGTCAGAGATGGAAAAAATATGGGGATAACCTGTGACAATGTGATTCAATAAAAAAATCTGCTTCAATGTCACATTCTAGTTTTCAGTAAATGATGATGCATTTGTATGTGCATTTCATTAAGTTTAATTTAACTGCAGTTTAACTGGTAAGTGCCAGCCATTGTGAAGTATGACAGAAGCAACATGATAATATTTATTATTTTATATTACTACACACATTAAGAAATAAACAAGCTTCAAAAGTCAATAATTAGTAATCAGCCGATTATTAGTAATCAACCGATTATTGGCAATCGGCCGATATTTTGTGACCGATTATCAGTCTGGTTGATAATCGGCCATTGCATTATTGGTTTACCACTAATAGTTAGTAACCAGTGGCATATTTAGAAGGGGCAACCATAAAAAACATGCAGATTTTACATTGGAACAGTAATTTTTTAGCCATAAATGCCACTATGCAGATCAAATACACAAAAACTGATGTAAAGAGACAATATAAAGCATATATATAATTTTTCTGCATATGCCACTGTTAGTAACTAACCTAATTTAACAAACCCTAACATACAAAAATAATGCGAAAATAAGTAAATCAAAAGCAAATAATTACTTCTAAGCTCAAAGATCGGCCTTCGATAAAATGGTCGACATCAATTGCAGAAGAGAGAAACCCAGCCAAACCAAGCTCCCCACAGAAACGAAGAAGCTCTCCTTTCTCAACAGGGAACTTGACAATAACCCAAAGAGTGGCACCAATTACGCCGTGAACTAATGAATCGCACAGACATCTTAACAAGCGATTTGAAAGAAAATATGGTGACCTGAAATCAGTCAGCTGATCACCAATCACCCAGGAAATCACAATACCTAATCCAGGTAAGAGATAAAACAAATATGACATTCGTAACAGCTGATATCCACTGGAGTTAAGCTGGCAGACTCGATTAGTATGGGATTACGTAGAGTGAATGTATGGGTGAAGCTAGCAGACTCGGAAACAAAATTCACTTTAATAGAAAAAAAAACATCGGTAATAAAAGATACAGGTCTATTAAGTTATAATATGCACTCAAATTCAATACACCCACAGAAATTCCGAAGAAATCGAGTTGGTTCTAAACGTAAACAATAGATAGCCTGAGGCGCACGGCGGATGGCATACACAGAGCATTCTATAACGCTGACGTAAAGCGCTATATCTCAGTAACTATCCACTATTATATGTATATATATATATGTATATATATATATAACTGAGCCACCGACCATCACCAAAAAATATATATATACAGATATATATATATATATATATATATATATATATATATATATATAAATATATATATATATATTTATATATATGTATACGTATATATATACATATATATATATACATATGTATATGTATATATGTGTATATATACATATATATATTGCAATTCTACTATATAACAGATCAGTGAAATTCGCGTCTTTTCCTGACGACTTATTAAATATTAAACCTAGGGGTGTAGTAAAGATTTTTGGATGTTTATTAAAAGACCACTAGATGATTATGTGGCACTTTAAATAATTTCTTAATAGTGGATAGTTACTGAGATATAGCTGTTGACGTAAGTAGTATTTTTTGCAATTCTACTATATAACATATCAGTGAAATTCGCGTCTTTTCCTGACGACTTATTAAATATTAAACCTAGGGGTGTAGTAAAGATTTTTGGATGTTTATTAAAAGACCACTAGATGATTGTGTGGCACTTTAAATGGTTGCTTAATAGTGGATAGTTACTGAGATATAGCGGTTGACGTAAGTAGTATTTTTTGCAATTCTACTATATAAAAAATCAGTGAAATTCGCGTCTTTTCCTGACGACTTATTAAATATTAAACCTAGGGGTGTAGTAAAGATTTTTGGATGTTTATTAAAAGACCACTAGATGATTGTGTGGCACTTTAAATGGTTGCTTAATAGTGGATAGTTACTGAGATATAGCTGTTGACGTAAGTAGTATTTTTTGCAATTCTACTATATAACATATCAGTGAAATTCGCGTCTTTTCCTGACGACTTATTAAATATTAAACCTAGGGGTGTAGTGAAGATTTTTGGATGTTTATTAAAAGACCACTAGATGATTGTGTGGCACTTTAAATGGTTGCTTAATAGTGGATAGTTACTGAGATATAGCGGTTGACGTAAGTAGTATTTTTTGCAATTCTACTATATAACATATCAGTGAAATTCGCGTCTTTTCCTGACGACTTATTAAATATTAAACCTAGGGGTGTAGTAAAGATTTTTGGATGTTTATTAAAAGACCACTAGATGATTGTGTGGCACTTTAAATAATTTCTTAATAGTGGATAGTTACTGAGATATAGCTGTTGACGTAAGTAGTATTTTTTGCAATTCTACTATATAACATATCAGTGAAATTCGCGTCTTTTCCTGACGACTTATTAAATATTAAACCTAGTGGTGTAATAATGATTTTTGGATGTTTATTAAAAGACCACTAGATGATTGTGTGGCACTTTAAATGGTTGCTTAATAGTGGATAGTTACTGAGATATAGCGCTTTACGTCAGCGTTATAGAATGCTCTGTGTATGCCATCCGCCGTGCGCCTCAGGCTATCTATTGTTTACGTTTAGAACCAACTCGATTTCTTCGGAATTTCTGTGGGTGTATTGAATTTGAGTGCATATTATAACTTAATAGACCTGTATCTTTTATTACCGATGTTTTTTTTTTTATTAAAGTGAATTTTGTTTCCGAGTCTGCTAGCTTCACCCATACATTCACTCTACGTAATCCCATACTAATCGAGTCTGCCAGCTTAACTCCAGTTGATATCCTTGGTCAGGCTTTAAAACTATCTATTATCGCCCTCAACACTTTACAAACTTTACAGTACAGTTTTGGCAATACCGAAGATCCTGCCGTTACCGGAGTTAATGAGATAAACAAGCAATGATTGGCAGGCACGTGATGTCCATGATTGACAGGCCGCCAACTACTAATAATAATATAGTCAGCTCCACCAACAAACCTTGGCTATAAATTTAAAAGTGAACACGAATAATCTTATTCTATGGTTTTCATTTTCTCAAACTGTTTTATCATGGCCGAAAATTATCCTGACCTTACTGGGATATTATCTACTAAATTAAATAAATATGTGGAAGATGACGGCCTCATAGCGAGGATAAAATTCTGTCCGTTGTGTCAGACACAAATGAAACTGGTGAAAAGGAGTGCTACCGCCGATGGGTGTAGAACTAAAAACTTATTATAGTTTTTGTAAATAAATATTATTACCAACACATGTTCTTATTACTAACACATGTTCTTAATTACTAACACATGTTCTTATTACTAACACATGTTCTTAATTACTAACACATGTTCTTATTACTAACACATGTTCTTATTACTAACACATGTTTTTATAACTAGCACATGTTCTATTTATTCTATTCTTATTTCTTATATTTCTTATAAAATATTTCTTCCTGACCAGATCGACTGCAATTTGGAACAACCTCCCTTCGAAAATCATAGAAGCCGAACAAGTTAATGAATTTAAAAGATTAATCGACTGTCATTTTGAAATAAGCGACATTATGTACAATTATAAAAAGGATTTTTAATAATATATACATACATTTATTTATTTATAGAACATATATATGAACAATATTTTATATAATTCTAGATATGGGCATAGAGACATATAGTTTGCGCCCATCATTTCGTTTATGTTATGTTATGTTGTTATTCTATTCTCTGTTTATTTGTATCGCGCAAATTCGTTCGCAGGCGCTTCACAAATGCTCTGCGCCATTCGTTCGATAAAGAATTTAAAAAAAAAGTAAAAGTAAAATAAAATAACAGTAAAAAATAATAAATAATTAATTATTGAAAAAGTACAGTTTTCAAAGATGCATTTTTTTACTAACACATGTTCTTATTACTAACACGTTTTTTGCCCAATAAATGTTTCTATTCTTGCTACAAGTTTTTTCGTGTTCAGTGTCAACACACTCCAGAAATTGTGAAAAATAAACATAATTTTAGAACTTTAATGTCGTTGCGTAGAGTACGGTTGCACCACCTCGTCTTCGCTCAAAAATTGATCGGAGCAGGGGAAAAAATCAAAGAGAAAGGGGGAGAAAAATCAACATAGCATTCTAATAGAACAAGAAAATAAACATAACATAAAATCATAACAAAAAAATTAACCTAGAATTAAAGTGAAACAAAACAAAGTAACAAACTTATTTTACAGGGCCATGTTCAACAAGATTCAATGGTCTTAGTGCTATTTTCGGCGGTCAAAAATGTATAAACTACTATAGTCGGCATCTCGTAATCACAAAATGTCGGTCAAGCTTATGACTATTATCTCATTTTATAGTTGCATGGTCTCGTTTTATAAGCTGCTAGTTTTCAAGCCATTTATTTTTCGAGTATACGACCATTACGAAAGGAGTAGTAGCAGGGACGTAAATTCAGCATTTTCCAGGGGGGGGGGCAAAATGTTCCCGCCATTATATAGCTTACTGACAGGGTTACCCGGTGTTGTCCGAGTTTTTTGTGCTTAGTTTTGTCTCGTTTTTGCCAATGAAACGTCAAAGAAATAACAGATTTTTTTGTAATTTTTCAAAATTTTCTCATCAATGAAGTTACCTGCATGCCAAATGTTGTTAAAATTGCTCCTGCGGCTTGGATGTGATAAACGAATGCTCTCACACACACATTACCTTTTACATTTATATAAATACGTAGGTAAAAGCAGAGAGGGATGGGGAAATGCATCCCCCATCAGAGTATCAATTGAAATTTTTTGGGTACAATACCTTGTTTTTGGAAAACGACCGCAGCTTTTTTGGGAGGAGAAATTGGAAGTCTTTGAAATTTTTTTTGAAAAATACTTACGACTACCCCTTACCGGTTATCAGCTTTTTTGAAGAGAATATAAAAAAATTTCTGAAGTGAATCCCCTACCAGAAAATTCTGGATTCGCCACGCGCCACTGGGTATATGGGGGAATAATGATTTAATCATATTGCAGTAAAACAAGTAAAGGAAAAACAAGTTTTTCAACACAAACTTTGATTTCAAATACATTCAATTTAGAAATGCAAAAGATGTTCAAAGTTTTCTTTTAAATTGAATCATGTATTTTCATCAAATATAAAGCTATGCTGAAAGTTTCAACTTCCTAGCTAGTCAAAATGCTGGTTAAATTTCACTTGCAAGATTTGCGTACAGAGAAAGACACACACACACACAAAAACAGAGATTGTAACCTAAATAAAAGTTTGTAAAAAAGATGTCCAAAATGGGGTGGGTATAATTTTGTTTTATTTTTGTGTAATAAATAATAACTTTGATGTAGACCGCTGTGAGGGAATCAACATTGTATCAATACCACTAATAGGGTAAAATTCCACAAGTTCGCTGATTGTATTTTGGCACAGAAATCAGCTAATCTTTGGACCAACACTGATACACAAATTATTACTCTGCAGTTATTGGTAAATCTAGCATCGAGCTAAGATATAAAATTGTCTCCAATACGCATTGAATCATCACGAGGTTAAGTAAAGTTAAAATTAACATATTATATAGTAAACTCTAAGTTAAAAAAAAATGTTAATTTTGGAAATCAAGGGGGGGGCGAATTGTCTATACACGCCAGAAGGATTCCAATACGCATTGCATCATCACTAGGTTAAGTAAAGTTAAAATTAAATAAATATATAGTAAACTCTAGGTAAAAAAATTCAAATGCCCCCCCCTGCCCCCCCCAATTTACGTCCCTGTGTAGTAGATAAGAAACTGCTAGATGTCAAGTCATTTATTTTTTGAGTATATGACCATTACGAAAAGAGTAGTAGATAAGAAACTGCTGGTTGGCAAGAAAACTGTCGGCCTAGCATATGACCATATCATTAACGAAGGTAGTCGATGAGATATTAATTGCGCTTTTGTCTATGCTGACAGAATCTTAAATTTTTTTAATAAAATTGATTTAATTTAAAAATATATACATGTATATTATAAAACTAAACAAATTACATTATATAATAAGCGCCAATTAAACGTTTAGGCGGAGCTAAATCTATATATATAAAAGAACATGTCCTGACTGCAGAGGCGTGGATTCAGCAAAATGTTGAGGGGGGCGAAGATTTTTCAAATTTAACCCAGAGAATCTTCAAACAAAAATGACCATCCGAATATGCACTTGTATGTTTTGTATGTTGTATTTTCATGTAAAAAATCATATTAGTTAAAATCGGTTTAAAAAAATTAAACTTTTATTTAATATTGAATGCAGACAAAAAACGTAATTATGAATGTAACAAAGGGTAACGACGTTTTTTCATTTTTACAAAATTTTCCACTAAATCATCAGGATCAAATAGACTGAAGGTATTAAAACATTGGAAAATAATAGCAGAGATTTAACTAACTGGATATTATTTACCAAGAATGATAAATACAGCTTTCATCAACTAATCTAAATACTCAATCGTGTGTGAGCTAATAAAAATAATTTAAAATGAATTGGAAAAATCTTGGTAAGAAAACTCAAACAGCCAGGTAGGATAAGAATATGCTAATCGTTCGTCAAGCTAGGACAGATACACGAGGCTAAAGTTCATAGGAGTTCGATCGGATGGACCGAAGGTACTAAAAGAAAAATATTGACAAGAAAATAACTAGGTAGATATAATTCAAAAAGTATGATAAATAAAATACTGCTTTTATCAACTAATCTAAATACTCAATCATAGGTGAGCTAGAAAAGATATTTTTTCTATTTGGTCGAAAAATCTTGAGGGGGGCCGTAGCCCCCCTCAGCCCCTCCCAATCCACGCCTCTGCCTGACTGACTGACTGACTGACTGACTGACTGACTGATAATCAACGCCGAGCTCAAACGCCTCATCCTAGGAACGTGAAATTTGGAACTTATATTACTTTTATAGCGTAAACATCCGCTAAGAAAGGAATTTTGAAAACTTTGCTCCTGAGGGGAAAAAACTGGAAAACAAACTTTTTTCTAAAACAATGTATATCTCGAAAACCAAAAATGAGGAGATTTTGAAATTTGGTATATAGATTCTTTTTGAAAATTAAAAAGATACGTGTTTCACCATTTTTTGAAAATTCGGTTTCCCGGACCTCAAATGTGGGTTGGAAAATTGGGTTATTTGGTTTTTAAAGTAGCTGCCACTCAAAAACTGTTAATGCTACAGGAGTAAAAATTAGTATTTAGTTTCTACTCCAAAAATAATAAAATACGTGTTTTAGCATTTTTTGAAAATTTGGTTTCCAGGACTTCAAATGTGGGGTGGAAAATAGGGCTAATTGTCTTTTATAGTAACTGCTACTCAAAAACAGTAAATACCACAAATGTAAAAATTATTATTTAGTTTCTTTTCTAAAAATAAAGATATACGTGTTTCACCATTTTTTACAAATTTGGTTTCCCGGACCTCAAATGTGGGTTGGAAAATTGGGTTATTTGGTTTTTAAAGTAGCTTCTACTCGAAAACTGTTAATGCTACAAAAGTAAAAATTAGTATTTAGTTTCTACTCTAAAAATAATGAAATACGTGTTTAAGCATTTTTTGAAAATTTGGTTTCCAGGACTTCAAATGTGGGGTGGAAAATAGGGTTGTCTTTTAAAGTAACTGCTACTCAAAAACTGTAAATACCACAGATGTAAAAATTAGTATTTAGTTTCTATTCTAAAAATAAAGATATACGTGTTTTACCATTTGTTTAAAATTTGGTTTCCAGGACATCAAATGTGGGGTGGAAAATAAGGTTATTTGGTTTTTAATGTAACTGCTACTCGAAAACTGTAGATGCTACAGGAGTAAAAATTAAAAGAGTAAAAACCCAGGAATAATTATACGTGTTTTACCATTTTTTGAAAATTTGGTTTCCAGGACTTCAAATATGGGGTGGAAAATAGGGTTACTTGGTTTTTAAAGTAACTGCTACTCAAAAACTGTAAGTGCTACAAAAGTAAAATTAGTATTTAGTTTCTACTCTAAAAATAATGCTATACGTATTTCACCATTTTTTGAAAATTTGGTTTCCAGGACCTCAAATGTGAAGTGGAAAAAGGGTTATTTGATTTTAAAATAACTGCTACTCAAAAACTATAAGTGCTACAGATGTGAAAATTAGTATTTTGAGGTTTTGTGCCGGTTAAAAGTAGATGAGTTCAGTTTATCACCGGACGGACGGGCCAAGCCGTTATTTTAGGGTCTTCATACGGCTCTGCCCAGACCTTAAATCAAGGTGGGACGGGCCGAGATTTTTAACCAAGTATATAGACATTTTAGTGATTTTAGGGTGTTCAGACGGGCCGGGCTAAACCTGAAGTCAAGGTGGGACGGGCCGAAGTTTTTCATCAAGTATATAGAACTTCTAGGCCTGTAAAAACGGGCCGGGCCCATATTAGACGGGCCGTGCCGTGCCAGGAATTTCGGTTTTTGAAACGGACTGGGCCAAGTTGTCGACGGGCCGAGCCGACACCTAAAAAATTGATCCGTGCAGTACTCTACTATGTAAGCACGGTTCAAATTAATATTGAATGCAGACAAATATCTATGCTTGTTTACGTACGGCCGGCTATATTTCGGCGCATGTTATCATCGATTTTCTCTTAAATATTAGTCTGAACTATTTGGTTTTCGGTGCGGGTCGACTTGCGTGCCTGTTTTACTTCAATACCGTCGGTTTTTTCAACGCGTAAACAACTTTTTCACGTTTTTTCCGTCGGTTGATAGTGGTTTGAATTATCGCCCAGCATGGCCGATGTGGTTAAAACTCGCAAGGAGTCTAAACAGGAGGCTTCCGACGTCTTTCAGAAATTGGGACTGAGCCTGTGCGATAAGTGTGCCAGGTGCAATACAGAGGCAATGAATAGTCTGCTAGGAAGACTTCACACAAGCAGCGAAGACGGTTCAAAAGGGTTGGAGGTGATTGCTCAGGATATCAAGGAAATCAGAGATACCATAAAGAAAGACTCCGGAAAAAGGGAGGAGAGACTTGCAGACGAGAAAAAAGAACTTGCCCTCAATAGGAAAAAACTCAACGAGGTCCTCGAAGAAGTTAGGGGTTTGACAAAGAAAATTGCAGATGTTGATCTTGAACCTCTCTCAAATAAGGTTGATACAGCAACAAAAAAGTGGTCCGATCTTTTCAAAGAAAGGGTTGACGAATTATCAGAAGGCGTCAAGAAAATACACCATTCTGTTCTGACTGAGAAGGGTGAGCAGGCATCAGGCCTACAGCTTTGCCTTAAAAAAGCTCTCGACGCAAAGACACAGGATGACAAAGATGAGGAAGCCGACAAGCTCAGGAGAAGGACCTCTGTTGTTGTCTATGGGCTGGGCGAGTCGAGTTCGTCTACACCTGATAAGCGCAAATCTGACGACAAATCGAAGATCGAGGAATTGCTGAAGTTAATCTCTTGTGATGATGTCGAAATTGTTAACTTAATTAGACTTGGGAAAAGAATCGAAGGAGAGAGTGAACCTGCTCGACCAAGACCGTTGAAACTGGTATTGAAAAACGAAAATCAACAGTCGAATCTTCTCAAGTCGGCAAAAAACTTGAGGGTGATGAAGGAAGGAGGTTGGTCAGCAGTTTTTATCCATCGGGATATGACTCCAAAAGAAAGAGAAGCACGAAAACTCCTAGTCGAAAGTATGAGGCGGAGAATACGAGCCGGAGAGACGAATCTGTTCATCGCGGGGGACAGGATAGTTACCAGAAGACTTCCCGTTGCGGGAAAAATCTGAAAAGCTCCAACACAGAATCATACGTTCGAAACAAGTACTTGTCAAAGTGCTTGATCAAGAAAAATTGTAGTTGTTCTGGAGTCGACCGCTGCTATCGTCATCTGGGACCAACCACTGAACGCGAATCTTACTCTGGTCTAGCCGGACAATCTATCCCCGCTGCATGTCTCAATGTTAGGTCTATTAAAAACAAAACTGCTATCGTTGCGAATATCATAAATGAAAACAAGTTATCAATCCTCGGCTTAACTGAAACCTGGCACGAGAGTTATGAAGATGTTGCACTGAAAAAGATTACTTTGCCCGGCTACCGTTGCATCGAATCCGCCAGAAGGTCTGATGAAACGGGTCGCACATATGGAGGAATTGCGGTTATTTACAAGGACACGCTGTCTGCCAAGCCACACCCTCTGGGTTCCAAGCCAGCTACATTCGAGATCACGTCTATAATGTTTTCGTCTTTGAAAACGAATTTTATCTTTGTGGTGATATACCGCCCTGGAGGCAATCCCGTGAGCGATTTGTTCTTCACGGAGCTTGAGAGCATATTGGAAACCCTGGCAACTTACAACCTCCAAATCATTATTACCGGCGATCTTAACGTCAGGGTCAACATCTCTAATGACCCCCACTCCATCCGTTTTCTCAGCCTCATACGTTCATTTGGATTTATTCAGTCTGTCGTCGGCCCTACGCATACGCATGGTAACACTCTGGACTTGGTCATTACCCGATCAGATCTTCCCCCTCCATCTATCATCGTTGATCTACCACAGGTGTCAGATCACTCGCTTGTGCGTTTCCGGATCCCGGTCCGTCATCCTCCCCCGCTGCTTATCGACGTCAACACCCGGGCTTGGAGAAGTTTCGACCCAGAGCAATTCCGTTCTGATTTACAGGGAAGTTCTCTGTGTAATCCGGCGGTCTATGAGACGATGTCAATCAGCCAGGTTCTTGAGACCTTCGACACAACCTTGTCATCACTTCTTCACAAACATGCCCCGCCTCGTGTTGCCAGGCTGCGCGACCGGCCCCTCACCCCATGGTTCGACTCTGAATGCGCTGCCTTAAAACGAAGATCGAGAAAGTTAGAAAGACGTTATAGACGAACACAAGATCCCATCGATCGCACTTCATGGATCAACCACGTGCGAACGTCTCATGACCTTTACAGACAGAAACAAAATCTCTACTGGAAGATGAAGATTGACGACAGCCGAGGGAGTCCTGGGAGATTATGGCGGACATTATCTGGGGTGCTCGGTCGGGTTCGGAGCAACCCGATTTCGCCAAAAGATCTTACAGCCAATGATTTCTCGAGAGCGTTCAATGATAAGATAAGAGATATCCGCCAGTCTACGTCACATGCTTCCAGTCCACGATTCGACCCCGGCTGTTGTTCCTGCGACCTGCTGAGGTTTAAACCTGTGAGTGTCGACGACATTACCCGGCTCATCAAATCTTCACCAAACAAAAATTGTTCCCTGGACCCAATACCGACATGGATGATCAAGCAATACTCTAGTGAACTGGCACCGTTTGTGACATTCCTGGTAAATTCATCGCTAGAGCGGGGACAGTTTCCTCCTGCCCAGAAAAATGCTGTCATCACACCGATCCTGAAGAAGCCGAATCTAGATCCGCTCAACACCGGTAACTACCGCCCAATCTCGAATCTGTCCTATCTGTCAAAACTACTGGAACGATGCGTAGCCGCCCAGATAAACATCTACCTCCGTGAAAACAACCTTCTCCCGATGTTTCAGTCGGCGTACAGAAATCAGCACTCCACTGAAACTGCTGTCCTGAAGGTACTGTCTGATATTTACGCTGCGGCTGATTCGGGTCGGATCACGCTACTGGGACTTCTGGACCTCTCCGCTGCTTTCGACACTGTTGACCATCAAATTTTGGTCAACAGGCTCCATTTCTCGTATGGTTTCGGAGACGTCGTCCTCGAATGGTTTCGTTCCTATTTGACTGATCGGTCCCACTGCATCCGCTCCGGAGGTGTTTTGTCCACGCCTACCTCTGTCCTGTGTGGCGTCCCGCAGGGATCCGTTCTGGGCCCGTTGTTGTTTCTTCTCTATTCCGCGGACGTCCTACATATTGCCACGAAACATCGGTTTTCTGTCCATTCTTACGCTGACGACCTGCAGATTTACGATCACTCCCCGCCAGCGTCGTGTTCCGATCTGGTCCCCAGGATGTCTGCATGTATCAGCGAGATTGGCACTTGGATGGCAAGCAATCGCTTGCAACTCAATCCTTCTAAGACCGAAGTGATCTGGTTGGGCTCGCCTGGTCGACTCAGCTTCTGTCCGAAGGGGGATCTGGTCATCGCTGGTGTCTCAGTCAGGCCCTCCACTTATGTTCGTAATCTTGGCGTGATGGTCGACAGTAGCTTGTCTATGGAGGCACACATCTCTCATCTTACTCGTTCATGCTTCTATCATCTCCGTCAACTGCGCGTCGTCCGCCGTAGCCTCACCATGGACTCCGCCCATTCACTCATTAGAGCACTCGTGCACAGCCGGCTTGATTACTGTAATGGTGTCATGGCCGGACTTAGACAGTTTCAAATCAATAGGCTCCAATCCATTCTCCGAGCAGCCGCTCGTCTTGTTCTTCAGCTGCCCGGCTGGTCTCCCGTATCAGATCTCATGCGGACGCAACTTCACTGGCTTCCTTTCCCGCAGAGAATTCAGTTCAAGTTGGGTCTGATGGTATACAAGTGCCTCCACCACACGGCTCCGGTCTACCTGCAGCAATTGTGTGTACCGATCTCAACGCTTGCTGGTCGGTCCCACCTTCGATCGGCGGCTGCTGGCGACTTGTTCGTTCCATCGTCAAAGACAACGACTCTCGGCAGGCGCGGATTCTCCACTGCTGGTCCAGTTGTTTGGAACAGCCTATCTGCTGACCTGAGGAATCCAGCTTTGGACCTCGGCGGTTTCAGGAAGCTGCTTAAGACAGAACTTTATTCTTAAATTTATGATTTGACGCGACGCGCTTTTGTGACTTTTTAAAAAAAAGCGCATTATAAATTTACATTTACATTTACATTTACATTTACAAATTCTCTAATTTCATGCGAGCGAAGCCGCTACGGGCACTGCTAGTCTATATATATAAAAATGAATGTTTGTATATATGTATTTATGTATGTTAATGTCCTTTATGCATTGCTACACCATTCATCCGATCGTAATGAAATTTTCACACAACCTTGAGAGTCAATGAAAATGAAAAAGAAAAAAAAATTTTTTGAAATCCGTCACAAAATGAGCGGAGCGGAGCGGGTGAGCGAGCGGGAACTATATATATATGTATGTGCGTATGTATGTGTGTATGTATGTATGTGTATGTGCATGTATGTGTGTCTGTGTGTGTGTGTTTATGTATGTACTAGCGGAGATACCCGGCGTTGCCCAGGTTTTTTGAGGTTTTTCTAATGTTTGTCTCTTTCTCTCCCGTTTCCTTTCCCACCTGCTTTCCCACTCCTGTTAGCTTTTCCGTTTTCGGTCGTTTTCCCACTGCCGGTCGCTTTCCCGCTCCCGGTCGCTTTCCCGCTCCCGGTCGCTTTCCCGCTCCCGGTCGCTTTCCCGCTCCCGGTCGTTTTCCCGTCCCGGTCGCTGCCCCGTTCCCGCTCACGTTTGCTCTCCCATTCCCGCTCACGCTTGCTTTTCTGTTCCCGCTCGCTGTCCGTTCCGGGTGCTTTCCCGTTTCTATAATAGACAAACTAACCCACAAACATTTATATATATATATATATATATATATATATATATATATATATATAGTCTTAGCAAATCTATTTTGCGTTTTATAGGCTAACAGAAGTTATGAAAGAATGTAAAAGAGAAAATGAGCGGGAACGGAAACGGGAGAGCTACCGTGACCGGGAATGGGAGAGCAAGCATGACCGGGAACGGGAGAGCAAGCGTGAGCGGGAACGGGAAAGCGACCGGAAACGGGAAAGCGACCGGGAACGGGAAAGCGACCGGGAACGGGAAAGCGACCGAGAACGGGAAAGCGACCGGGAACGGGAAAGCGACCGGGAACGGGAAAGCGACCGGGAACGGGAAAGCGACCGGGAACGCGGAAAGCGACCGGGAACGCGGAAAGCGACCGGGAACGCGGAAAGAGACTGGAATCGGGAGAGCAAGCTTGGAAGGAAACGCGAGCAAGAGAGAAAATCGATAACAGAACTTCTGAGCGGGAAAGCGACCGGGAGCTGGAAAACGACCGAGAGCGGAAAAGCGACCGGGAACGCTACGAAAACGGGAAAGTGGAGAAGGGAACGGGAGCGAGAGAGACAAACATTAGAAAAACCTCTAAAAACCCCGGGCAACGCCGGGTAACCCCGCTAGTATCTATATATATAAAAGAACATGTCCTGACTGACTGACTGACTGATGTCTGACTGATAATCAACGCCGAGCTCAAACGCCTCATCCTAGGAACGTGAAATTTGGAACTTATATTACTTTTATTGCGTAAACATCCACTAAGAAAGGATTTTTGAAAATTTTGCTCCTGAGGGGAAGAAACTGGAAAACAAACTTTTTTCTAAAACAATGTATATCTCGAAAACCAAAAATGATGAGATTTTGAAATTTTATATATGGATTTTTCTCGCAAAATAAAAAGATACGTGTTTCACCATTTTTTAAAAATTTGGTTTCCCGGACCTCAAATGTGGGTTGGAAAATTGGGTTATTTGGTTTTTAAAGTAGCTGCTACTCAAAAACTACAGGAATAAAAATTAGTATTTAGTTTCTACTCCGAAAATAATGAAATACGTGTTTTAGCATTTTTTGAAAATTTGGTTTCCAGAACTTCAAATGTGGGGTGGAAAATATGGTTATTTTTTTTAAAGTAACTGCTACTCAAAAACTGTAAATACCACAGATGTAAAAATTAGTATTTAGTTTCTATTCTAAAAATTAAGATATACGTGTTTTACCATTTTTTTTAAATTTGGTTTCCAGGACCTCAAATGTGGGGTGGAAAATAAGGTTATTTGGTTTTTAATGTAACTGCTACTCAAAAACTGTAGATGCTACAGGAGTAAAAATTAGTATTTGGTTTCTACTCCAGAAATAATGATATACGTGTTTTAACATTTTTTGAAAATTTGGTTTCCAGGACTTCAAATATGGGGTGGAAAATATGGTTACTTGGTTTTTAAAATAACTGCTACTCAAAAACTGTAAATGCTACAAAATTAAAATTAGTATTTAGTTTCTACTCTAAAAATAATGATATACGTGTTTCACCATTTTTTGAAAAATTGGTCTCCAGGACCTCAAATGTGAAGTGGAAAAAAGTTTATTTGATTTTAAATTAACTGCTACTCAAAAACTGTATGTGCTACAGTTGTGAAAATTAGTATTTTGAGGTTTTGTGCCGGTTAAAAGTAGATGAGTTCAGTTTATCACCGGACGGACGGGCCAAGCCGTTATTTTAGGGTCTTCATACGGCCCTTCCCAAACCTTAAATCAAGGTGGGACGGGCCGAGATTTTTAACCAAGTATATAGACATTTTAGTGATTTTAGGGTGTTCAGACGGGCCGGGCTAAACCTGAAGTCAAGGTGGGACGGGCCGAAGTTTTTCATCAAGTATATAGAACTTCTATGCCTGTAAAAACGGGCCGGGCTCATATTAGACGGTTTTTGAAACGGGCTGGGCCAAGTTGTCGGCGGGCCGAGCCGAGACCTGAAAAATTGATCTGTGCAGTACTCTACTATGTATGCACGGTTCAAATTCTCTAATTTCATGCGAGCGAAGCCGCTACGGGCACTGCTAGTTTTTAATAAAATAATCTCCGCCTGGGGCGGAGCTGAATATTCAACAACGGCAGGATCTTCGGTATTGCCCAATGTTCAATTAAAATTTAAAATATGAAAAAAACAGTATTAACGAAACCAGTAAATAAAAATTATATTTACACAATGTTTCATCACTTTCATCATCAGATTCATCACCTTTATTTGCTGATATTGAAAAAACGGTCGCTGCTATTGCCTCGGCGGTTAGCCGTGGAAATAATCGGTAAAATTGCTACTGAGCCGGCAGTCTCGCCGTATGTCTACCTAAAATTAAACCCTAACCCTAACCATAACCCTAACCCTATCCCTATCCGTAACCCTTTAGAAAATATGTAGATCTTTGTCAATTGATCGAAGAATCAATTGTTTTGGCAGAACCGTCGGCTCAGTACTAATTTTACCGCTTATTGCCTTGGTAATAGTTATAACGTGAAAAAACGAACCTTTCGAATATTTGAAATGTAAACAAACTTTTCAATCAATCCTGTATATTTATTTAGCGCTATTCAGTGGCGTTCAATAGCGCACGATCATAAACTGATCGAACAGAAATGTGTTAAGTCCACGAAGAAAACAGTTAGTGAAGTAGAGTTAGCAAGAAATACAAGAAGATAATGTGCACCTGATAATGGTAACAAGGTGTCATTTTAAAGAAATTATGTTTCAAAAAATATTTGATTAACCCATAGCAAAACTTTGGCTGATGAAGACAAACTTGACTGTTATTCTTTATTCTCAGCCATTACCTCTCATATCTTATGGAGCGTTAAGAACACCTGCATCCAGTGGCTTCTATCCCCCCAGGCAGCCGGGCTCGATTCCCCCCTGAAAACCCGACCTTTCCCCTCTCCGAAAAATTCCAAGCTGAAATTTTCTTTTTTCTTAGTATTTCATTTAACATCTACAGATAAGTTTATCCTCTCTATAATTGATGTTTTATTTTACATTTTTGACAGAACGTGTAGCTTATAACGTAGGTATTTTATCTAACTTTAGTATAAAAATCAAACATACCAATAAAAAATATTAATACTCGTAAATCATTTTCAACAGTAGGGTTAAAGACACGTAGGTTTGTTCAAATTTAGATAGTTATGTTGCACCTCTTCCAGCCATGTCACAGTGAAGCCATTGTCATTATGGTTTTGAAATGGGCCTCTACTCACTCAGAAGTGGGTCCTCTAATTTTGAAGTGGGTTCTTTTGGATTTTAATGCTTCCACAAATTAGGTGGAGCAATAAAAATGTTATAATTGTAAAAAAGACATATTTTCTGTTAAACTTCGTAAATTTATAAAAAATTAGGAAAATGCTGCTAAGTCCTCTGAAAATTTCTTCCCAACCAGATTTTTTTGTAATAAGTACATATTATCGATACAGTCTGTTTTTGTGGCATAAAACTTGATCGATTTAAATGACGTTTATGTTCATGATTATGTTCAACTTATTTGATTGAACAGCGTCACTTTTCACGCAGTAAGCAAAACAGAATCAAAATGACAGTTATGTTAGGTTCATTTTCATACAAACTATCAGCGTACAAAGGTGTCAGCGAAAAGTTAGTTTCATCCACAAATGAAGGTGGTCACATTGTGCATGGATTCCTATCATAGACTCCTAGATAAAAATTGTTTATCCGTTGGTGTTTTATGGAAAAAAACCTTTTGGTCAGCGGTTGTAAGTTGTAAGGAAAAGTGACCAAGAAAAAAAGAGTAAGCTAGAGCGGGAAAGCGACCGAGAGCGAGAAAGAAACCGGGAGCGGGAAAGCGGCCGAGACCGAGAAAGCGACCGGGAGCGGAAACTGTGAGCGACACAGCGAGCAGGAAAAGTGACCAGGAAGAGGAGAGCAAACTGGAGCGGGAAAGCGATCGAGAGCGGGAAAGCGACCGAGAGCGGGAAAAAAACCGGGAGCGGGAAAGCGGCCAAGACCGAGAAAGCAACCTGGAGCGGAAAAGTGACCGGGAGTTGGAAAGCGAACGGGAAAGGGAAAGCAAGCAGTGAAGGAAACCGGAACAAGAGAAAAACGATAGAAAAACCTCTAAAATCCCCGGGCAACCGCTGACTAAAACGTTTTTTGTCCATGAAGCACCAACGTATTAACAATTTTTTTTCAAACTTGATACAAAACACCGCCTGATTATCTTACTTAAGTGTGAGCGGCAAAGCGACCGAGAGCAAAAAGAGCGAGAAGGAAAATGACCAGGAAATGCGAGCAAGCTGAAGCAGGAAAACGTAAAAGCGACCGGGAGCTGGAAAGCGACCAACCGCGGGAAAGCGACCGGGAGCATGTATATGTATATGTATATGTATATGTATATGTATATGTATATGTATATGTATATGTATATGTATATGTATATGTATATGTATATGTATATGTATATGTATATGTATATGTATATGTATATGTATATGTATATGTATATGTATATGTATATGTATATGTATATGTATATGTATATGTATATGTATATGTATATGTATATGTATATGTATATGTATATGTATATGTATATGTATATGTATATGTATATGTATATGTATATGTATATGTATATGTATATGTATATGTATATGTATATGTATATGTATATGTATATGTATATGTATATGTATATGTATATGTATATGTATATGTATATGTATATGTATATGTATATGTATATGTATATGTATATGTATATGTATATGTATATGTATATGTATATGTATATGTATATGTATATGTATATGTATATGTATATGTATATGTATATGTATATGTATATGTATATGTATATGTATATGTATATGTATATGTATATGTATATGTATATGTATATGTATATGTATATGTATATGTATATGTATATGTATATGTATATGTATATGTATATGTATATGTATATGTATATGTATATGTATATGTATATGTATATGTATATGTATATGTATATGTATATGTATATGTATATGTATATGTATATGTATATGTATATGTATATGTATATGTATATGTATATGTATATGTATATGTATATGTATATGTATATGTATATGTATATGTATATGTATATGTATATGTATATGTATATGTATATGTATATGTATATGTATATGTATATGTATATGTATATGTATATGTATATGTATATGTATATGTATATGTATATGTATATGTATATGTATATGTATATGTATATGTATATGTATATGTATATGTATATGTATATGTATATGTATATGTATATGTATATGTATATGTATATGTATATGTATATGTATATGTATATGTATATGTATATGTATATGTATATGTATATGTATATGTATATGTATATGTATATGTATATGTATATGTATATGTATATGTATATGTATATGTATATGTATATGTATATGTATATGTATATGTATATGTATATGTATATGTATATGTATATGTATATGTATATGTATATGTATATGTATATGTATATGTATATGTATATGTATATGTATATGTATATGTATATGTATATGTATATGTATATGTATATGTATATGTATATGTATATGTATATGTATATGTATATGTATATGTATATGTATATGTATATGTATATGTATATGTATATGTATATGTATATGTATATGTATATGTATATGTATATGTATATGTATATGTATATGTATATGTATATGTATATGTATATGTATATGTATATGTATATGTATATGTATATGTATATGTATATGTATATGTATATGTATATGTATATGTATATGTATATGTATATGTATATGTATATGTATATGTATATGTATATGTATATGTATATGTATATGTATATGTATATGTATATGTATATGTATATGTATATGTATATGTATATGTATATGTATATGTATATGTATATGTATATGTATATGTATATGTATATGTATATGTATATGTATATGTATATGTATATGTATATGTATATGTATATGTATATGTATATGTATATGTATATGTATATGTATATGTATATGTATATGTATATGTATATGTATATGTATATGTATATGTATATGTATATGTATATGTATATGTATATGTATATGTATATGTATATGTATATGTATATGTATATGTATATGTATATGTATATGTATATGTATATGTATATGTATATGTATATGTATATGTATATGTATATGTATATGTATATGTATATGTATATGTATATGTATATGTATATGTATATGTATATGTATATGTATATGTATATGTATATGTATATGTATATGTATATGTATATGTATATGTATATGTATATGTATATGTATATGTATATGTATATGTATATGTATATGTATATGTATATGTATATGTATATGTATATGTATATGTATATGTATATGTATATGTATATGTATATGTATATGTATATGTATATGTATATGTATATGTATATGTATATGTATATGTATATGTATATGTATATGTATATGTATATGTATATGTATATGTATATGTATATGTATATGTATATGTATATGTATATGTATATGTATATGTATATGTATATGTATATGTATATGTATATATATATATATATATATATATATATATATATATATATATATATATATATATATAAATGTTTTGATTTGTTAAACTATTTCCATAAAAAGAAAAACAACGTATTTTTCAAAATTTTAACTATTGTTAATCTTAAACTTAAAGTTAAAATGGGTCGTGTTTCTCGTTTAACGTACCGAGACGGATACTCGCTTGTGTCCAAAATTTAAACCTCATTGTCAAAAAGGCTTAAACCTACCAAATCAGATTTGTGCATCATTTTTTTATTATTACATTAATAGGGGTAAGAGATTTTCAACTGCTTATCATAACTCTATAAACATGAGAATTCAACAGGTAAATGATAGCATTAATAGAATTTTACAAGAAACCGAAAACCATAGCAGTCATAGAAAAGGACAACTACGTAATCTAAATTCACACCTTAAAACTTATTCTGATGATTCAATTGATAGTAACCGGAAAGATCTCTACTGTTCATTAGCTATGCAATCTCCAATTTCGGTGCTAGAAAAATTGGAAAATCTGAAGATTGGTTCAGTTAGCGGACAGCCAAATTTGGATGATATTGATTTAAATCGGAAAATCGGAACTTATCGGAATATCAAATTCATTGACGAGGGAACATACGGAAAAGTTTTTTGTTCAAGAGATTTAATTACCAATGAAGTGGTTGCCATAAAATATCATAAAAAAGAAAACATATCTGAAGCTCAGAACGAAATAAATATGCTCACGCGTTTTCGCCATAGAAACATTGTGAGTCTAAAAGCTGTTATGACAAACGACGTGAACTTATACCAAGTTATGGAATATATCCCCGCGTGTTTTAAAGACGTCACAAAAAGAAAAAAATACAATTTATCCAACTACGACATTCAGTCGTTTACTTTTCAGCTTCTTTGTGGAGTCGGTTATCTCCACGATAATCTCATTATTCACAGAGACTTGAAACCCGACAATATCCTTATCGCCGAAGATGGTACTTTGAAAATCTGTGATTTTGGATTGGCTTGTATCCACGACCCATCAACAATGCCTTACTCGACCAACGTGGTCACACTCTGGTATAGAGCCCCAGAAATTCTACTTGGCTCGACCTCATACGGTCCGGCAATTGACATGTGGTCCGTGGGCTGTATTTTTGCCGAAATGATCACCTGTTTTCCGCTTTTCAAAGGTAAAGACAAGTGGGATCAAATTTATGCAATATTTTTAACTCTTGGATTTCCAAACAAAACTTACTGGCCAAACCTTCTGAAGTTATCTCTGCGGTACACTTCATGCCAACAGGAAATTGAGTATCTTAAAAACTATCTCACAGAGCAGCAATGTCAGTTTCTTTTAAAATTTCTGGAGTATGACGAAACAAAAAGAATCACCTGCGAACAGGCATTGCAGGATAATTACTTGCTGAGTTTTCGTCGCTAAAAAGAGTTTAACCGACTGAAAAACTTACTATATTGTGAATTAATTGCAATTTGGAAAATATACTGATTCCGAAGATTTGCTTAATAAAATCTAAATAATAAAAACTAAATAAATAAAAAAATAATGAGTAATTTTTATCACCAGCACAGGGGCGTCATTTGCGGGGGGCAGGGGAACAATTTCCTTCCTAAGGATTTTACAGAACATATAGCTACAATATTTTTGAAGTTTTTTTTTTGAAGTAGCTGCGAATACTCCTTCCCGGTCATTTGCTCTTTTGGAAAAAAGGGTTTAAAGTTTGGGATTTTTTAAGTAGCTATCAAATCTGGATGCTAATTTTGAGAACATGGGACAGCACCTTGCATTAGCAAATAGGCAGTATGCATTGAAAAATTTCAGTTTATTGATTTTCATTTAAAAACATTAAAATATTTGTAAAGACAACTATTTTCATCACAATGTTTTTTTCCATTTCATCAGTGTAACCTAAAAAAATGTACTCGCAAGACATTGATCAGAGTTGGTACCAAACTAGAGCCCTACACCTGTTAGGTGCGGGACTTCATATAAGGGTTATCAAACGGATCGGGCCAGACCAAAAGTAGCATGGGTCGAAGCTATTTAGCTGAGCCGTGGGTTTTGTTGGTAATGAAAATGAACAGGACCGGGCTTGGGAATTTGTATCTATATAACGGGTCAGATTTAAAAACATCGGTCTTTGAACAGGACCGGGCTTGGGAATTTGTATCTATATAACGGGTCAGATTTAAAAACATCGGTCTTTGCAGGGATTTGAGAAATAAATAAGCACATTTGGTAAAGCTGCTTACACCAATATTAACACAAGTTTAATAAAAAAAAATTAAAAACTAGTTTTATGATAAGACTAGGTTGCTCGCTAAGTTATACAGATCCGTTCATTAAATTCAAACTGAGCATCCTAGTCTTATCATAAGATTAGTTTTTAAAAAGTTTTTCATTTATTTTAATTTTTTAATTTTTAGCTTTTACACTTTTTTAATTATCTTCACAATTATCCGACACTCACCATAAATCGAAAATATTTAATTGAACATATCTATATATATCTATCTATATATATAAAAATGAATGTTTGTATTTATGTTAATGTCCTTTATGCATTGCTACACCATTCATCCGATCGTAATGAAATTTTCACACAACCTTGAGAGTCAATGAAAATCAAAACTATTTTTTTTTTTAATAATAGTTTATAGTCCTTTACACCAGGTGTTTTAAGACTGAAAAAAAAAAAATCAAAACTAAAAAAAAAATTTTTGAAATCCGTCACAAAATGAGCGGAGCGGAGCGGGTGAGCGAGCGGGAACTATATATATATATGTATATGCGTATGTATGTGTGTATGTATGTATGTGTATGTGCATGTATGTGTGTCTGTGTGTGTGTTTATGTATGTACTAGCGGAGATACCCGGCGTTGCCCAGGTTTTTTGAGGTTTTTCTAATGTTTGTCTCTTTCTCTCCCGTTTCCTTTCCCACCTGCTTTCCCACTCCTGTTAGCTTTTCCGTTTTCGGTCGTTTTCCCACTGCCGGTCGCTTTCCCGCTCCCGGTCGCTTTCCCGCTCCCGGTCGCTTTCCCGCTCCCGGTCGCTTTCCCGCTCCCGGTCGGTCGTTTTCCCGTCCCGGTCGCTGCCCCGTTCCCGCTCACGTTTGCTCTCCCATTCCCGCTCACGCTTGCTTTTCTGTTCCCGCTCGCTGTCCGTTCCGGGTGCTTTCCCGTTTCTATAATAGACAAACTAACCCACAAACATTCATATATATATATATATATAGTCTTAGCAAATCTATTTTGCGTTTTATAGGCTAACAGAAGTTATGAAAGAATGTAAAAGAGAAAATGAGCGGGAACGGAAACGGGAACGGGAGAGCTACCGTGACCGGGAATGGGAGAGCAAGCATGACCGGGAACGGGAGAGCAAGCGTGAGCGGGAACGGGAAAGCGACCGGAAACGGGAAAGCGACCGGGAACGGGAAAGCGACCGGGAACGGGAAAGCGACCGAGAACGGGAAAGCGACCGGGAACGGGAAAGCGACCGGGAACGGGAAAGCGACCGGGAACGCGGAAAGCGACCGGGAACGCGGAAAGCGACCGGGAACGCGGAAAGCGACTGGAATCGGGAGAGCAAGCTTGGAAGGAAACGCGAGCAAGAGAGAAAATCGATAACAGAACTTCTGAGCGGGAAAGCGACCGGGAGCTGGAAAACGACCGAGAGCGGAAATGCGACCGGGAACGCTACGAAAACGGGAAAGTGGAGAAGGGAACGGGAGCGAGAGAGA
The DNA here is from genome assembly GCA_963978895.1 of Erpobdella octoculata. Taxonomy (NCBI): domain Eukaryota; kingdom Metazoa; phylum Annelida; class Clitellata; order Hirudinida; family Erpobdellidae; genus Erpobdella; species Erpobdella octoculata. The sequence goes on from OZ022239.1 coordinate 36,393,320, forward strand.
CAAACATTAGAAAAACCTCTAAAAACCCCGGGCAACGCCGGGTAACCCCGCTAGTATATATATAAATGAATGTTTGTATGTATGTATGTATGTATGTATGTATGTATGTATGTATGTATGTATGTATGTATGTATGTATGTATGTATGTATGTATGTATGCATGTATGCATGTATGCATGTATGCATGTATGCATGTATGCATGTATGCATGTATGTTATTTATGCATTGCTACACCATTCATCCGATCGTAATGAAATTTTCACACAACCTTGAGAGTCAAGGGAAATCAAATATAAAAAAAACAAATTTGAAAAACTGTTTGTAGTTGAAGTCAATCGTATGAATGAAACAAATACTTTTCCAGAAGCAGAGGTGACAGCATCAACTGGCGATTTCTATGGGTTTTATGAACCAGGTTCAGAAAGTAATGATTCAACTCAAAATGACATTTTGGTGATGTTTCTTAATAAATACTTGCTTTCATGCTGATCAATACAAATTTTCAAGGTACTTGAGTACTTGTACTTGAGTACAATTTGAAAAACTGTACTTGTCCATAAGTACATTTTCTGAGTACTTACGTCAACACTGATATATATATATATATATATATATATATATATATATATATATATATATATATATATATATATATATATATATATATATATATATATATTCTTTTAGAAGAACATATAGCGCCAAAGTATTCAAAAAAAAAAAAAAATATATATATATATATATATATATTCTTTTAAACAAACTCGATTGAAAAAAGTGGCACACTTGGCAGAATCGATTTTATTTTTAATTTTTTCCAATAGTCTAAATCGGTTTAAAAATAATTTATTATCAAACACAAACTCCATAATCTTATAGGCTTATAGATCTATTTTGGCAAATTTTGCCATCTTCAGAGCCGTTTAACTTTTTAAATAAAATGCAGTGACTAAATGGTAAAAGGTACAACTAATTAAAAGGAATTAAAATACAATTTAAATAAAATTTAAATTCATTAAGTACAAATGTAACAACATAAAAAATATTTAAATTAAAATAATTATAATAATAACAGTAATAACTAAATAATTAAGATCAGTTAGCAAAGCCTTTAACAACGGAATTACAGTCAACTTCAAGGACGTGACTGGAAGAAGAATCACATACATTATCTATAACCTTTGAAATACAAACGTCTGGTACAAAACATTCATTCAACGAAGAAATACCTGAAGAAACATTGGCACTATTAACATGCATATTTTTAACAGAAGTTGTAGATGAGTTAAAACATTTTCAAAAAATGGTAAAACACGTATCTTTTTATTTTTCAAAAAGAATCTATATACCAAATTTCAAAATCTCCTCATTTTTGATTTTCGAGATATACATTGTTTTAGAAAAAAGTTTGTTTTCCAGTTTTTTCCCCTCAGGAGCAAAATTTTCAAAAATCCTTTCTTAGCGGATGTTTACGCTATAAAAGTAATATAATTTCCAAATTTCACGTTCCTAGGATGAGTCGTTTGAGCTCGGCGTTGATTATCAGTCAGTCATCAGTCAGTCAGTCAGTCAGTCAGGACATATTCTTTTATATATATAGATATATATATATATATATATATATATATATATATATATATATATATATATACTAGCGGGGTTACCCGGCGTTGCTCGGGGTTTTCAGAAGTTTTTTATCATTTTCTCTCTTGCTCCCGTTTCCTTCCCCGCTTGCTCTCCCGTTTCCGTTCCCGCTTGCTCTCCCGTTTCCGTTCCCGCTCTTGCTCATTTTTTTCACTCTTTCATAAGTTATTTTAGCCCATAAAACGTAAAATAGATTTGCTAAAAGTTGCTTGAAGCCTTCAAACGTTGTTACGTAAACAAAATTTGAATTTTATTACGCAATTACCTTTGATGGTCGTACATAAGAATTTTTGGCCTGGAAAGTTAAGAAGGGGAAAAAGTTAAGAAGGTTTGGACTCCTTCTCTGATCCCCCGGCTCAGGGGGCCAAAAAACCTTCCGGGCCAAAAGTGCCTATACATGATCATTGCATAAGTTTTCAAAGCACTGTTTCCAATTGCGTAACAGGCATTATTTGCTAAAGGACTTCTTAATATTAAGAAGTCCATGACTTGCTTCCCAGTCTTGCATAATGTGACCGATTGCGTGTTATTACAAATTATCTATATATATAAAAGAACATGTTCTGACTGACTGACTGACTGACTGACTGACTGACTGACTGACTGACTGACTGACTGACTGACTGACTGACTGACTGACTGACTGACTGACTGACTGACTGACTGACTGACTGACTGACTGACTGACTGACTGATGACTGACTGATAATCAACGCCGAGCTCAAACGCCTCATCCTAGGAACGTGAAATTTGGAACTTATATTACTTTTATAGCGTAAACATCCGCTAAGAAAGGATTTTTGAAAATTTTGCTCCTGAGGGGAAAAAACTGGAAAACAAACTTTTTTCTAAAACAATGTATATCTCAAAAACCAAAAATGAGGAGATTTTGAAATTTGGTAAATAGATTCTTTTTGAAAAATAAAAAGATACGTGTTTCACCATTTTTTGAAAATTCGGTTTCCCGGACCTCAAATGTGGGTTGGAAAATTGGGTTATTTGGTTTTTAAAGTAGCTTCTACTCAAAAACTGTTAATGCTACAGGAGTAAAAATTAGTATTTAGTTTCTACTCCAAAAATAATGAATTACGTGTTTTAGCATTTTTTGAAAATTTGGTTTCCAGGACTTCATATGTGGGGTGGAAAATAGGGCTAATTGTCTTTTATAGTAACTGCTACTCAAAAACAGTAAATACCACAGATGTAAAAATTATTATTTAGTTTCTTTTCTAAAAATAAAGATATACATGTTTCACCATTTTTTACAAATTTGGTTTCCCGGACCTCAAATGTGGGTTGGAAAATTGGGTTATTTGGTTTTTAAAGTAGCTTCTACTCAAAAACTGTTAATGCTACAAAAGTAAAAATTAGTATTTAGTTTCTAGATGCTACAGGAGTAAAAATTAGTATTTGGTTTCTACTCCAGAAATAATGATATACGTGTTTTACCATTTTTTGAAAATTTGGTTTCCAGGACTTCAAATATGGGGTTGAAAATAAGGTTACTTGGTTTTTAAAGTAACTGCTACTCAAAAACTGTAAATGCTACAAAAGTAAAATTAGTATTTAGTTTCTACTCTAAAAATAATGATATACGGGTTTCACAATTTTTTGAAAATTTGGTTTCCAGGACTTCAAATGTGGGGTGGAAAATAGGGTTATTTGGTTTTTAAATTAACTGCTACTCAACAACTGTAATTGCCACAGATGTTAAAATTAATACTTAGTATCTACTCAAAAAAAAGATATACGTGTTTCATCATTTTTTGGGTTATTTGGTTTTTAAAGTAGCTGCTACTCAAAAACTGTTAATGCTACAGAAGTAAAAATTAGTATTTAGTTTCTACTCCAAAAATAATGAAATACGTGTTTTAGCATTTTTTGAAAATTTTGTTTCCAGGACCTCAAATGTGGGGTGGAAATAAGGGATTTCAAAATAACTGCTACTCACAAACTGTAAGTGCTACAAATGTAAAAATTAGTATTTTGAAGTTTTGTGCCGGTTAAAAGTCCAGTTTATCATCGGCCGGGCCAAGCCGTTATTTTAGAGTCTTCACACGAGCCACCCAAACCTTAAATCAAAGTGGGACGGGCCGAGGTTTTTCACCAAGTATATAGATATTTTAGTGATTTTTGGGTCTTCAGTTTGGCCGGGCCAAACCTGAGGTCAAGGTGGGACGGGCCGAAGTTTTTCATCAAGTATATAGAACTTCTAGGCCTGTAAAAATGGGCCGGGCTTAATTCAGACGAGCTGTGCCGGGCCAGGAGTTTGGGTTTTTAAAACGGGCTGGGCTAATTTGTCGACGGGCCGAGCCGAGACCTAAAAAAATGATCTCTACTATGGATGCACGGTTCAAACTCTCTAATTTCATGCGAGCGAAGCCGCTACGGGCACTGCTAGTATATATATATAACCATTTACAAGTACACTGAAAAAATACACTTTGAAAGCTTACCAGATTTTATGTTCAGATGTAAAACTGTGAAATTTTTTCAATTAACCAATTTAGATAGATGGAATGGATAAACAGCAAAGAATGATATCACCGAGAGAAGTAAGAAACTCTTAGTTCGTAGTTGATTTGCATGGAGTCAGCCATCTGCCTGCTAGTTGTCTCCTATGTCATTTAAAATAAAATCTTTGGATACAACAAAGGGGGGATGCTGGCAGGAAAGAAAATTCGGGAGACAGGGGGTGTCAAAAAGATAGAAATAAGCTCCATGAAATTTCCTTAGAAGTGTAAAGTGTAAGCTTTTGAATTTGGAGTCAGTGCTGTTATGGTGAAATGGTGAGTGATTTATTAAAAATGTAAGGAAAAACTACTTCCGGATAGCTCCCACTAGTTATCAGCTTCTTTGAGAATAAAATGAAAAAAGTTTTAGAGTTTTATTAAAAAGTAGCTCCGACTACCCCCACCCCGGTCATCAGTTTGTTTGGAATGAAAAATTAAAAGTGTTTTGAAAATTTTGAATTTTTTTTCAAAAATAGGTGGGACTTGAAAACAGGTTCCACTCCAATCGACTAAATTGCTAAACATTCCCAGTTTTGGGACTATTCCTGAAATCTATAATCGATGCACTTAAAGTGCTGGTAAATGATTTTTATAGAATACTAGCGGGGTTACCCGGCGTTGCTCGGGGTTTTCAGAGGTTTTTTTATCATTTTTCTCTCTTGCTCCCGTTTCCTTCTCCGCTTGCTCTTCCGTTTCCGTTCCCGCTGGCTCTCCCGTTTTTTAAAGGTTTTTCTATCGTTTTCTTTTTCGCTCGCGTTTCCTTCCCCGCTTGCTTTCCCGCTCCCGTTTGTTCTCCTGCTCCCGTTCGCTCTCCGACTCCCGTTGGCCTCCCCGCTCCCGATCGCTTTCCCGCTTATTCTCTAGCTCACGTTTCCGCTCGCTCTCACACTCCCGCTCAGCTCATTTTGGGACCGATTTTTTATTTTTTACAAAAACCTTTCTCATATATATATATATGTATATATATATATATATATATATATATATATATATATATATATATATATATATATATATATATATATATATATATATATATATATATATATATATATATATATATATATGTATATGAGTTCAGTGTTGCGGGTCAAATTTATGCTGATCGCCTTAGCAATTTGCTAGGAGAGAAAGTAGACAAACTGTTATTTCTAGCATATAATATTCGTTTATTCAACTTTGACTACTGATTTTCTGTTAAATAAACTGTTTAGATTTGAATCGATTGACGTTGTCTAGTCTACTAATGACTAGAGATAGCCCGTCAAAAATGACGGAAGTTTTAAAATACGGCGCCCGTTATTATAAAAATAGTCAACAAAAACAAAATGACATTTGATAACCTAAAAAAAATTCTATATATAAGCAAATCAAAAATTTTTGCGGCCATGGAAGCGAAACAAACTGCGCTGTTGTATGATCGAATATGTTGTCGAAAATTTTGTCTATCTGTGTTGGACGTGTCTGATATGAGGCTTTTAAGAAAATCGGGATATCCAAGTGTATTACCGTGAATGTCAATTGGTTTGGCAACATTACTTTGCCTTTTCGACAACATGAAGTGAATAGTCCATCTGATGGTTGCTCTGCAGCAAAATTTCTTGATCGACATCAAGTACATAAAACATCAAATTCACCACAATCATGTTGATGAAATTGAGTTTCGTTGAAGTTAATTGCTTCGTTACGAGCTGCCTCACCCGCACGATCTCGTGCTAAACGTTGGGAGATCGCATTAGCAGCTCGACGTAGCTGCAATTCATTGGGAGACATTTGTTCAACTCGATGGCGTTCCTTGGCAGCATTGGTTTCTCGATGTAACCGCAATTCATGGGGAGAAACTTGCTCAATTCGATGACGTTGTGAGGCAGCAATGGAAGTGTGAAAAGCTTCTAGATGTTGAGGAGTAAGTCGATAGACATAACGTTGTTGTGATGCGGCATGAGAATCATGAAAAATTTGCAATTCCTCAACAGACATTTGTGCAGTGCGTTGTTGATGAGCTTCTGCATCTAAAAGTCGAATTTTTGCTTTGATTGTGGAGTTTGTCTTGCGCGATATCTCTGTTGCCTTTTTTTAGCTAGACGCTGTTTTCTCGACACAGGATCTTCGTCGTCATTCATATTAAGAGACATTTTGTTTAAAAAAATATACTTTGTTTTTTAATTTTTTTTTGTTTATAATAGTTTATAGTCCTTTACACCAGGTGTTTTAAGACTGAAATGGCTGTATGTAGGAAGCACCTAAGTACTTCCTGTCGTGGATCATAATTTGTTCTTTTTAACTTTTCCCTCCTCCTTTCTCCAGGCTTGGGACTGGCTTGCAAATGCAAGGCGGAGTTTTGTTTTTCAATTTTTTTTTTATTATAGTTTATAGTCTTTTACACCATGTGTTTTAAGACGCTTGTTTTTCAATTATTATTAAAAGCTGAAGTTAAATAATAGGAAAAACAAAACTAATATATATATATATATATATATAAATAAATAAATATATATATATATATATATATATATATATATATATATATATATATATATATATGTATATATATATATATATATATATATATATATATATATACATATACATATATATATATACATATATATATATATACATATACATATATATATATATATTTTTTTTTTTTGAATACTTCGGCGCTATATGTTCTTTTAGGCAAACTCGATTCAAAAAAGTGGCGCACTTGGCTGAATCGATTTTATTTTTAATTTTTTCCAATACTCTTAATCGGTTTAAAAATAATTTATTCTCAAACACAAACTCCATAATCTTATAGGCTAATAGATCTATTTCGGCAATTTTTTGCCATCATCAGAGCCGTTTAACTTTTTAAAAATAAAATGCAGTGACTAAATGGTAAAAGATACAACTAATTAAAAGGAATTAAAATACAATTTAAATAAAATTTAAATTCATTATATACAAATGTAACAACATAAAAAATATTTAAATTAAAATAATTATAATAATAACAGTAATAACTAAATAATTAAGATCAGTTAGTAAAGCCTTTAACAACGGAATTACAGTCAACTTCAAGGACGTGACTGGAAGAAGAATCACATACATTATCTATAACCTTTGAAACACAAACGTCTGGTACAAAACATTCATTCAACGGGAGCGAGAGAGACAAACATTAGAAAAACCTCTAAAAACCCCGGGCAACGCCGGGTAACCCCGCTAGTATATATATAAATGAATGTTTGTATGTATGTATGTATGTATGTATGTATGTATGTATGTATGTATGTATGTATGTATGTATGTATGTATGTATGTATGTATGCATGTATGCATGTATGCATGTATGCATGTATGCATGTATGCATGTATGCATGTATGTTATTTATGCATTGCTACACCATTCATCCGATCGTAATGAAATTTTCACACAACCTTGAGAGTCAAGGGAAATCAAATATAAAAAAAACAAATTTGAAAAACTGTTTGTAGTTGAAGTCAATCGTATGAATGAAACAAATACTTTTCCAGAAGCAGAGGTGACAGCATCAACTGGCGATTTCTATGGGTTTTATGAACCAGGTTCAGAAAGTAATGATTCAACTCAAAATGACATTTTGGTGATGTTTCTTAATAAATACTTGCTTTCATGCTGATCAATACAAATTTTCAAGGTACTTGAGTACTTGTACTTGAGTACAATTTGAAAAACTGTACTTGTCCATAAGTACATTTTCTGAGTACTTACGTCAACACTGATATATATATATATATATATATATATATATATATATATATATATATATATATATATATATATATATATATATATATATATATATATATATATATATATATATATATATATATATATATATATATATATATATATATATATATATATATATATATATATATATATATATATATATATATATATATATATTCTTTTAGAAGAACATATAGCGCCAAAGTATTCAAAAAAAAAAAAAAATATATATATATATATATATATATTCTTTTAAACAAACTCGATTGAAAAAAGTGGCACACTTGGCAGAATCGATTTTATTTTTAATTTTTTCCAATAGTCTAAATCGGTTTAAAAATAATTTATTATCAAACACAAACTCCATAATCTTATAGGCTTATAGATCTATTTTGGCAAATTTTGCCATCTTCAGAGCCGTTTAACTTTTTAAATAAAATGCAGTGACTAAATGGTAAAAGGTACAACTAATTAAAAGGAATTAAAATACAATTTAAATAAAATTTAAATTCATTAAGTACAAATGTAACAACATAAAAAATATTTAAATTAAAATAATTATAATAATAACAGTAATAACTAAATAATTAAGATCAGTTAGCAAAGCCTTTAACAACGGAATTACAGTCAACTTCAAGGACGTGACTGGAAGAAGAATCACATACATTATCTATAACCTTTGAAATACAAACGTCTGGTACAAAACATTCATTCAACGAAGAAATACCTGAAGAAACATTGGCACTATTAACATGCATATTTTTAACAGAAGTTGTAGATGAGTTAAAACATTTATTATTATTATTATTAGTTTTAATACTATTTATAGAACCAAAAAGTTTAAGAGTTAAATCAAAAGAATACCATTGTTTATTAATTAAAGGCTTACATTTATTAATAGCTAAAGCTTCTTTTAATTTTAACTTAATGGGTTGATTTTCTTTCATTAGTATACTGGTGTTATCAATTAAAAATTTATGTGATGGTTTGATTGAATGTTGTGTTGACATATGTTGGTATATGGCACCACTTTGACAATGCATAGTCAATCTACGAGACAGAGTAGTTCTAGTATGACCAATGTAATTTTCCACCTGACCATGTGGAAACGGACACGAAAATTGGTACACTAGGTTGGTTTGTGCTACAGGGCTAGAAACATTATTTACACTATTTTTAATTAAAAGATTATGAGTTTTTCCATTGTTATAATAGATGTGTAACCTGAGTGTATTATCTTTATTTACAACCTTAATATTATCATACACAATGTTTTTCAACACTTTTTCATCTATTTTATAATTATTAGACATCTGATTAGCATAATATAATGGAATTATACAAGAATTTGATGAGTTATTGGTATTAGGTTTTGAAACATGTTTTTTATCAGTAATACGTGACATAAATTTATTTATAGTTGAATCAACAATAGAATTAGAATAATTATTATTTATCAAAAGTTATTATATTATATATAATAACTTTTAAATGTTATTATATATATATATATATATGTATATATATATATGTATATATATATACATATATATATATACATATATATATAATATATATATATATATATATATTTATATATATATATATATATATATATATATATATACATACATATATATATATATACAAACATACACACACACATATATATATATACATATATATATGTGTGTGTGTGTATGTATGTATATATACACACACACACACACATATATATATATATATATATATATATATATATATATATATATATATATATATATATATATATATATATATATATATATATATATATATATATAAGCGTTACAGAATCATTAAACAGGGACGTGGTCTACTATATTATAGATACTTCTGGACAACGAATTTAAATTAGCTGCCTAATTGGTTAACATAGTGTTCAACCTTAATATATTCACTAAATAACAATTTAAAAAAGTTTGACAGTTTGATTGAAGAAACAGTTGCAAACTTTGACTTTTTTCTGTTTCGGTTTTCGTTTCTGGCCGAAAATGGCTCAAAATTTTCTTTTACGTTTTCTTTTTCGGCCGAAAATGAAAAAAACATTTTTGGTCGGACTTTAATATATATATATATATACTAGCAGTGCCCGTAGCGGCTTCGCTCGCATGAAATTAGAGAATTTGAACCTTGCATACATAGTAGAGCATTGCACGGATCAATTTTTTAGGTCTCGGCTCGGCCCGTCGACGACTTGGCCCAGCCCGTTTTGAAAACCGAAATTCCTGGCCCGGCACGGCCCGTCGAAAATGGGCCCAGCCCGTTTTTACAGGCCTAGAAGTTCTATATACTTGATGAAAAACTTCGGCCCATCCCACTTTGACTTCAGGTTTAGCCCGGCCCGTCTGAAGACCCTAAAATTGCTAAAATGTCTAAATACTTGGTTAAAAATCTCGGCTCGTCCCACCTTGATTTAAGGTTTGAGCAGGGCCGTATGAAGACCCTAAAATAACGGCTTGGCCGTCTGTCCGGTGATAAACTGAACTCATCTACTTTTAACCGGCACAAAACCTCAAAATACTAATTTATCCATCTGTAATGCTTATAGTTGTTGAGTAGCAGTTATTTTAAAATCAAATAACCCTTTTTCCACTTCACATTTGAGGTCCTGGAAACCAAATTTTCAAAAAATGTTGAATAACGTATATCATTATTTTTAGAGTATAAACTAAATACTAATTTTGACATATGTAGCATTCACAGTTTTTGAGTAGCAGTTACTTTAAAAACCAAAGAAACTTTTTTTCAACCCCACATTTGAGGTCCTGAAAACCAAAATTTCAAAAAATGGTGAAACACATATATCCTTATTTTTAGAGTAGAAAATGAATACTAATTTTTACTTTTGTAGCATTTACAGTTGTTGAGTAGCAGTTACTATAAAAGACAATTAGCCTTATTTTCAAACCAAATAACCCAATTTTCCAACCCACATTTGAGGTCCGGGAAACCAAATTTGTATAAAATGGTGAAACACGTATATCTTTATTTTTAGAAAAGAAACTAAATAATAATTTTTACATCTGTGGTATTTACTGTTTTTGAGTAGCAGTTACTATAAAAGACAATTAGCCTTATTTTCCACCCCACATTTGAAGTCCTGGAAACCAAATTTTCAAAAAATGCTAAAACACGTATTTCATTATTTTTGGAGTAGAAACTAAATACTAATTTTTACTCCTGTAGCATTAACAGTTTTTGAGTAGAAGCTACTTTAAAAACCAAATAACCCAATTTTCCAACCCACATTTGAGGTCCGGGAAACCGAATTTTCAAAAAATGGTGAAACATGTATCTTTTTATTTTTCAAAAAGAATCTATATACCAAATTTCAAAATCTCCTCATTTTTGGTTTTCGAGATATACATTGTTTTAGAGAAAAGTTTGTTTTCCAGTTTTTTCCCCTCAGGAGCAAAATTTTCAAAAATCCTTTCTTAGCGGATGTTTACGCTATAAAAGTAATATAAGTTCCAAATTTCACGTTCCTAGGATGAGGCGTTTGAGCTCGGCGTTGATTATCAGTCAGTCATCAGTCAGTCAGTCAGTCAGTCAGTCAGGACATGTTCTTTATATATATATATATATATATATATATATATATATATATATATATATATATATATATATATATATATATATATATATATATATATATATATATATGTATATGTATATATATATATATTATATATATATGTAATATATATATATATATATGTATATATATGTATATATGTATATATATGTATATATGTATATATATATATATATATGTATATATATATATATATATATATATATATATATATATATATATATATATATATATATATATATCAATGCTTTTTCCTAGCAATCGAAGTGATGGCTTTGCTAGATAACAAAATCATTACATTGCATAACATAACAAATTTTATTATTTCTTAAAAAGATTCAGAGATGTTTACTACGGCCTATGAAAAAAACTTTAATTATTCTTTCCACAAATTTGAAAATACCAATTTGAACTTTTACTTTCCCAATGTTAATACTAACAACTTGGATTGTTTCTTAAAAAATATAATTGCTAACAATAACAGACTGAATTATCATTCTATAGATAGAGAAACTAATTATAACAATTCTCGTGGAGTTTTTCAAAATGCCGTTATTGGTTCTGGTAATTATAACGACCAAACAACTGTTGAAACAAATCAAAAGCAACACGATCTCAGCTTAAGTTACGTTCCATCGCATCTTGCGCTCGATTTACCACACTGGAGAAACTGTCCGGAAGAGCCTACAAATACGTGGTCACCGGTGAAACCTGTTAAAAAAAGAGGTTTTTGTTCGGACTGTTTACCTTGTCCCGGTCCATCAGGATGGATACGATGCAATGACTGTCTTGGAGTTCATCAGGAAAGGCATGCAACTTGGAGTCATTTTTACGATCCAAAAAGTGAGGTTTCATTTGATGCTCTGTCGAGGCTTCATTTTGCCGAAGCTTTACATTCAAAATGGGGAATGGACCAAGAACTTGATTATTATCCTGCTTATAATTCCTCAACGTTTCAGCCACTTTCACTACGTTCAGAAGACGAATTGGATTTTGATTCTTCTGAGAATGCAACCAAAAATTACCCAATATTGGAAGAGTTAAATCAACTGCTTAATCTTTCCGATAATGTAAAAGAACAGTCCGCAGTTTCTTTTTCTGACTTATCAGAGGACATTCCAAACGAAAAGTGTGATAGCAGCTTTGAATATATAGAACATCAAAATGAATCGAATCATAAAAATGGATCTCTTTTCAATAGTGAAAGCTCCAATTCTACTAAAATTTCAGTTGAAAAATCTGAAACGTTTTGCAATGAAGACCAGGAGCTCGATCAAATTGATTCCGATAAAAAGTCTGAAACGTCATGTGAAGAGGATCATGATTTTGTTATTGTAAAAAAAACAACCAAAATAAAACAAAAACCAAAGGAAAACTTTGTTTTTGTTAAAAAAGATTCCAAATGGACCGATATTCACAATCTGAAGCAAAAATTCAAAACAGAGCTGTGCAAGTACTACAGCAGATCAGGATACTGCGCGTTTGGCGACAAATGTGCCTTTGCACACGGCGAGAAAGAACTCAACCAGAAAATTGTTAACAAAAACTATAAAACCCTTCCCTGTAAGGAATTCAAGAAAAAAGGCACGTGTCCCTACGGTGATAGGTGCTGCTACATTCATTAAACTCTCGTTCAGGATTTTTAATTTGTTTATATTTCACCGTTATTTTTGTTTTAAATTTTGCTAATAAAATTAATTATATTTTCAGAGTAATGTATTTTTTTAAATTTGTGGTTGAAAACTAACTGTGGATTCGACGAGCCTGATAGAATTTTCTTGTATAGTGAACTCTTTCGTTTGAAATTATATCTAGGAAAAATTGCTGATACCTAGGGATGTAATGAGTACCCAACCCGAACCCGAAATTCGGTACTACACGGCCTTTTTTGGATACCCAAATACAAATTTTTGAAAACGTGAAACCTGAATCCGAAATTCTGAAAATGAGAAACCCGAACCACAAGCTTTAAAAAATTTAAACACAATCCCGGAGTTTTCAAAACTTGGTACATCTAATGAAATCTAAGATTAAAAATCATTTTCAGGCATTTTGTTTCACGAATAGCATTCTTTCTGTAGTATGGTTCAATTAATATATGAGTAGCGCCTCTGAACAGTTGCTTAGATAAAACGCTAGGTAATGGATAGATAAAAGGCGATACGTTATGATCACCTATGTAGGTCAGAAAATGAGCTAATTCTATTTACCACTAGCAGGGTGACCGATGTTGCCCGGGGTTTTCAGAGGTTTTTCTATCGTTTTTCTCTCTCGCTCCCGTTTCCTTCCCCGCTTGTTCTCACGCTTGCTCCCTGTCGCTATCCCGCACCCGGTCGCTTTCCCGTTCCCGGTCACTTTTCCATTACGCTCACGCTTGCTCTACCGTTCCTGTTCGCGGTCATTTTCTTTTTTCCACTCCTTCCTAATCGCTCGCTTGAAATAGGAGAATTTGAACAGTGCATCCATAGGAGATACTGCACGGACCAATTTTTACGGCCTGGCCTCGCCCGTCTGAAGACTCTAAAATCACGGTCTCGCCTGGCCCGTGCAGTACTCTAATCCATAGACCCGGTCCAGCTTATTTTATAAGCCGAAAATTCCAGACCTGGCTTGTTATTTAGGCCCGAACCGGTTCGTTTCATAAGCACAAAAGCTGAGGCCTGGCCTGCTTCGTGATGAACTGGACTCAGCCAGTTTTAACGGACACAAAACTCAAAGCATGGAAAACAATTTTTCAAAAAATAATGAAACACGTATCTTATTATTTTTTTAACGAATAACCTAAATAAAAAATTTTAATGATTTTACATGTTAAGTTATTGAGTTTTCAAGAAAATAATCCTTTTCTCCACCCTACATTTGTGGTCCTGGAAGCCAAAATATAAAAATTAATTAGTAAAACACGTGTAACTTTGTTTTCTAACTAGTATCTAAATACTAATTTTTAAATCTGTAGTATTTTCAGTTTTAGAATGGCAATTATTCTAAAAAATATACAACCTTATTTTGCATCCCACATTTGAAATCCTGGAGACCAAATTACAAAAATTATTAAAACACGTAATTTGTTATCATGTAAAAATAATCTTGGTGCGTTAAAAGTTAGATTTTTAAAATTCGTATAACTTTTAACTTAAACATAATAAATCTATTTTGTTTTTAAAATAGGATTGGAATTAACAAGTTCTAATCAGACTTGTTTCAATTTTTAAAAATGGACCAGATTTGCCAAAAACAGAACCTAAGGTTATCTCCATACATTTAGAAACGGAAAACATACCCTGATCTATATTTTGCTTCATAACTTTTGTATTTGTTGGACTATTTTCAAAAAATTAGTTTCTATGTTTAGCTAATATATTTGTCTTTCTAATGCATTAAGTTACAAACCCAATGCAGTCAAATATTTTAATCTACATGGCCCCAAACGCAAGTGAAAATTCCTCTCCATACATTTACATAGAGACGGCGACGGTTTTTCGCCTATAGCTTTTTTATTTTTTGCAATATTAAATTTATTTTTACACCATTATATTTTTTTCTTAAATACCTTTCTAACGATCTATAGCACAACCCCAATGCACGAAATTTTTTTGCACCATAGTACGGGGATCCAGTTGCGCAGCCAACTTCTCCCTCGTGGTTTGTACTGAATGGCCACTGTAAGGTCGTACTGAATGGCCATAGTCATTTAGTATTGCTGAATGTTTAAATTTTCATAAATGTGTTGAGGTTCATTATTGATCAAAATTTTAATGTAATAGAATGAAATTGTTTAATATATTCAAGACATATACATATTAATCACTACTTAATAATGTTTTATGGTTATGTTTCAGAATGAGAAACCGAGTATCTAAAGCTTTACCATAAGGGGGGATGGTCTCAAAAAAACATGGAAAGAGCAGTAGAAGATGTTTTGACAGCTTTCTTGCCAGTTAAATCTGCAGCTGAGAAGCAAAAAAAGATTTGAGGAGATCCAAATTAAAAATATCACAACTTGCAGCAAGAAGAGTTATTTCGAAAAGCTTCCCAGACATCGAGCCTGACGGGGAATCAACATCTACATATATGGCCACCAGTAAAAATGCTCATTTTGCCTTTGACAAAACTAAGATAAAAATAGGGGATTGGTGTATTTTTGAATATGTTTTTGACTCGAAAACCTATTATGTTGGCAAAATCATGGAAGTCAAAGGCGATAAAGTTTCTGCTGGTTTTTTGAAGTTTTTGTACAATGATAAAGACACCGAAGAGGCCAAATTTTAGTCTAGGGATAAAAGTATTTGTGAGGCAGATTTAGATCAAATTGTTGTGAAACTAGGAGATCCAATCCTTCAAAAATCCAAGAGACGGAATGGGCATAACAAATTTTCTCTTGACTTTTCATATAGTATTGGATTGTAGGCTACAACTTTTTAATAAAATGACAAAATGCTTTTATGATTTTTTTTAATTAACATTAATAAAGACTTGTCTGTGAAATAAAACATATTGGCTTACCATTTGGTGAGAATTGTGTCTTTTATAATAAAAATTGCATGAGTGGCCACCCAGAAATTTTAGGAGAGGTTGCGTTATTTATCGTTTTTATAAAATTGTTATAATTTGAAAAGTTTTAATAAGCGGTTTTTAGTAGTGAAATGTTTTTGCTTTCATTATGTGAAAAATTTGAATTCTATTACTTATAGTTTTTTTTATGATTGATTTGAATAAAAGTTTAAAATTGTGTGGTCATTCAGTACTACTCTCCCCTACAGTCATTTTAAATATATGCAAAAAAATTTAAGAAAATCTTGGGGGAACGCTCCCTGTCCCCCAATAACCGGACCAAGGGAATAGCTAGTTGGAGGAACATTTTCCAACAATTTTCTAAAACTTCGTCTTTATTTATTTTACACAATAAACTTTAAAAAAAATCTTTTTCAGAGCTGTAACTTGTCGGAAAATGGTCTAAAATTCGATTGCAAGATTTATCTAGAAAGAAAGAGACGAAAGAGAGTTAAGTAAAACGTTGTAAAATTAGCCCCGGTCTTCTCCTTGGAAATTATCATGATTAGAATCATCGGCCGTTGACATTTGAAACTTTAAACTCATAAACGATAACTTTGTTTAAATCAAAGCTAGCAACTTTGTATTTAAAATCTGTTCTTGGTACTTGACTAATCATATGAACATACGTATTTATATAATTAAGTTAATTTGATTGATTGATTGTGTTTTCGAAAGACTCCTCAGCCACAGTAGCAATTTTACCAATTATTTCCACGGCAAACCGCCGAGTCAATAGCAGCGACCTTTACGATACGATGTCGCTATGAAATTGTTTAGGTATATTAAAAGCATGTTTTAATTAATTTTCATTTGTTTTGAGTCATTCCCACGAAGTTAAAAAAAAATAATGTTCAAATTTGCATACTTTCAAGCTGCATCGCTAAAAAACGCTTCAACGTACAAGATCAGGAGTCTATAAATACTCTATAAAAACTGTACAGAGTCTATAAAAACTGAATTATTATTTGAAACGAGTGTCTATGTATAATTTTTATAATTTCACATAAACGGCCCGGGCAGAATCTTCCAATGAAATAGTCCTATTTTGTTAACAACTTTAACCCTAGCCCTAATTATCACTTCATCGTGTTTATAGCTAATTATAGCCGAACTCCGTCTTGCTTTTGCAAGCCAGTCCCAAGCCTGGAAAAGGGGAAAGTTAAAAAGATCAATTTATGATCCACGACAGGAAGTACTTAGGTGCTTCCAACATACAGCCATTTTAGTCTTAAAACACCTGGTGTAAAGGGCTATAAACTATTTTTTTTAAAATATATACTTTCTTTTCTATGAATAACAGTTAATTAACACTGTTTTTGGGTTGAGTTTATCTTTAGATTCATTTTAACCTATAGCAAGTCACTCACTAAATTTAATTCAAATTTTAAAGGTTTTACTTTAACTATGCACTGCTATGACAACTATAACCTATGCCTCCGCCATCAAGCACTTTCAATATATGAACTGATGAGTGAAACCAAATGAAAAGTCCAAACTGGCCTTTAGAATAGATGGCTTTTAAATTAAAACTCAATTAAACAAAATTCTTTACAGTTTGAGAAAAATAAAAGAAAACACATGATGAGATGAAACTTTGAATTAATATTATAAAATACACAAATTGAAACAGAAAAGTTAAATTTTCCACATTAAAACAATGATAATAATTATAAAAATAACAAGATATAGTCTAAATGTCAAAACAAATAAATCAACATCAATCTTGAGTTAGATCAACAACATCATCCTTTGTTAGATCCAGAACAACACTGTAAAAATATAAAACATTTTTAAAGTCATTAGTATACCAATATTATTAATTATAAATGACAACGAGAAAGCTACCACTGAACCAAGTTATCTTGCCTTCATCTGTCCCAGGGCAATATTTGGTAAAGAGGAGCTGATAGGGCTGTCAGCTTAAAGGATCAATGAAACCTATTTCCCTTTACCATTTGACAACTACCTACACCATATGGCAACTCTGTATACCATATGGCAGCTCCCTACACCATATGGCAACTCCCTATACCATATGGCAATTAACTAACTATTTTGAACAGACAGCAAGAAGTGAACGAGATAACAAGGTAGGAGTGGATTATATTTTCATGACAATTAAAAATCATAAGTTGTAAACTAACGGGCTGGTGTTTCTGTTCCTCTTGGTGTGCTTGTGATGGTGACTGTGATGTTTTTTAGATTTTTTATTCGACCTTGATCGTTTCCTTTTCCTTTATGAATTTAAATTATTACAATTATTTAATATAAATAAAATATTATATTATATCCTTTATGAATTTAAATTATTACAATTATTTAATATAAATAAAATATTTTAATGACGAAATTAGGTAAATGATTAGATTCAATGATAAATTAAGTACATGTGCGTAGTTTTGCGATTCAGAAATAATTCTGCTATTGCGGAAAAGAATCTCATGAAATTAAATTAACATTTTCCTGACAAAAGATTTTAAAATTAACAAAACAACAAACAACAAACCTGGACGGGTCTCTCGATCGAGAATGAAGTCGTGAGGATCTGTATGGTCGTAAAAAAATAATAAATTTTATAAATAAAAGATATAAATAAATAAAGAATAAAAATAATAATAATACATAGAAGATTTAAACATCTATATCTAAAACTTTTAATTTCTAATTTAATTTGTGTAAGATATTGATAGAACATGGTTTTAATTGTCTAAAATCATTATATTTCAATTTCAATGTAAAGAAAATAAAGAAATAACATTTAAACTTTATTATCAAGCTAACCTCTTTTCATATTCGGATATCTTCCTGATATTGGGACTTTTCCCTCTAGGAGATCTAGAACGGTGCCTTTTTGCTGGAAGAGGTGATTTTGACCTTGAACACGACTTCTTTGGCCTGTGAGATCTCGAGCGAGACCTTTTTGACCTATGCGACCTTTTGGAAGGTGAAGAACCTTTTGATTTGTGAGATTTTGACTTTTTTGATTTATGTGACCTCGAACGCGACCTTCGCAACTTGTGCGATCGTGACCTTGACCTTTTCTTTTCAGGAGACCTCAACCTTGAAGTTCTCACCTCTTTCGACCCAGGCTTTGAAACGATCGGGAGTGAAAACTTCTCAGCGGACATGTGTTTGGAAATGATTTCTTGAGATTCAAGCTTACTGCTGACTGTTGCTGCACTTTGAGGACGTTCCACCACAGTCGAAGGCAAATGAGGACCGTAACTTGGGGGCTTGCAAACAGGTCCATACTCAGGTGGTTTCAATTTAGGACCAAACTCAGGTGCTTTCAACTTAGGACCAAACTCAAGTGTATTCAAAATTACTTTATTTTCTGATGAAGGAGGCCTGGGTGGGGGTGAAAGCTTCTTAGTTACCTCCAACTGCGTAGTAACAACGGGGACTGCAGTAGAATCTAAAAATCCAATCAAAGATATATGAGCAACTTGTCAAATAAATTAACACTAAATGTTATTTTTAAAATAAAATGAATATAACTAAGAGAAATTATTAAAAAAATCACCATTATCTATAACAGGTAGAGGAAGATATTCAGTGATATCCTGTTGATAGCAGACCTCCATACCCTCTTCATTATTACCAACCTTATCAATACCATCCTGAGAATTGCCAGGTGAATAATCAACTGTTCCATATAATTAATAACAAACAAATTTAGAATTATTAGTTTCAATTCATAAATTAAGAGATTGTGTTCGATTAGGCAATAAAAACTTCTACAATTTTAAACGGTTGTTATCCAGAATAAATGAATAAATTGGTAGTTTATGTGAGATATGTTTTGAAATAATAGCATTAATAATTAATAGTAGCAATTCCATTCAACATGTGTTTAGTCTTTTTGACCACTCAATGATAAAAACCCCTATCATCTTATAGTATTATTTATCTTATTGGAATGCTACTGTCATAAGCAATTGTAAATACTTCTAAAAACGCGAACTTACAAGATCACTGAAACGCACAACAAAATTTTCAACTAACCAGAATCATCGTAATGCAATACATTCGGACGTATCAACTTTTCACTGGTCTCCTTCGATTTTATACTGAAGCTTATACCTGAAATAAAATAAAAAAAATTAAATTCAGGATAATTGTATTTATCATCGAGACAACTCTTGGCATCAACTCTACCAATAAACATGAAACATTAAAACATAAAGGCTGAATATATACATATATCACCACAATAACAATATTAGCACTAACTTTTGAGTTCTTTTCTATTTTCTTTGTTTCCAACTTTCAAATCAGGAGGTTTGGACCGGGCTGCATATTTCGGCACTTCGTGTTGGCTTTTTATCTCCTGACAAAATGTTTTTCAAAAATTAATTCCCAATGGTTACAACCGCTGATTAAATCATATATTATTTTTATGAGAATTTTTCTAGCATTATTAAAATAATAACAAGTAATTTTATGATGAGCATAAATATCTGAACCAAAGGTGGTAATAAATAGTAAGTTCACTCGCATTTCGAAGTATATTACAAAAAATAAATAAAATAAATGTAATAGAAATACCTGTTCGATGACAGATTTCCTCATTTTGTAGTAATTATTCCAGATGTGCCCCTCGGCAATGAAATCAAATCTCGGATCATTCTTCTTCTTGACCACGAGTTCAAAATCAGGTCCGTTCCTGGCCACGTAGTTTGCCATTTTGTCGATCAGGAATTTCTTATCAGGTGGCGGAGGCACTATGGAAGGCCTGAAACATTATTATTGTATTTAAAAAAATTAATAAAACTTTATTGTCTCTGCCATTTGTAAATACATGATATTTGTCGTCAACATTACAACCATTTTAGCTCAAATAATGCACACCCAGGAATGCATGTAGATTACCAAAAAATGTGACTACCGTATTTTTACGCATATAACGTGCACTTTGACGTGCCTGGAAAGGTCATAAAAAAGAATGATGCTCGATTAATCATAAAATGTAAATAGGTAAAATGTATTTTAAATAATATGTATAACATATAACGCGTTTTACCAATCAAAATGTGTTTATTTTACCAATCAAAATGTGTTTATTTTACCAATCAAAATGTGTTTATTTTACCAATCAAAATGTGTTTATTTTACCAATCAAAATGTGTTTATTTTACCAATCAAAATGTGTTTATTTTACCAATCAAAATGTGTTTATTTTACCAATCAAAATGTGTTTATTTTACCAATCAAAATGTGTTTATTTTACCAATCAAAATGTGTTTATTTTACCAATCAAAATGTGTTTATTTTACCAATCAAAATGTGTTTATTTTACCAATCAAAATGTGTTTATTTTACCAATCAAAATGTGTTTATTTTACCAATCAAAATGTGTTTATTTTACCAATCAAAATGTGTTTATTTTACCAATCAAAATGTGTTTATTTTACCAATCAAGATGTGTTTATTTATAAAGCCACATTTTTTTAACCCCTCTACAGGCCTTCATAGATGTGCGTTATTTGAAAAAAAAACATACGGTATTGGAAACTACTTCAAAATAATAATGAGAACATGTTTTGCCTAACAAAATTTTCTAAATTGAAGAGTCAAATGTTCTCTATAACTTTTCCAGACAGACTCATGTGTTAAAATATGGTAAACTAGTATGATAGAGAACATTGGCTTTAATGCCAAAATTATGAATATATTCAAAGATATTATATACTGCAAAATACTTCATTTATGAACACGGAAGTTCTTATAAATCAAAAAACTTAAATAAAATTTCTTAATTTTTTTTCTATATTTCTAAACAAAAGAAATAGACATATGTACATTTATCGAATGAAATTAAAAAAAGTTAAGGTTGCCGCTTCCAATCAAAACTAACTTTGGTGGTTCTACACTTTTGTTTGCCATATGATTAAGTACAGCAGGTTTCTCTATGGTGGCCGAAGGATCGGGTTTTGCGGCAGTGGGAAGTAACGATGATGATTGCTGAGGTGGTGGTGGTGGGAGTGGTGCAGGCGGTGGAGGTTGTGGTGGTTTGATGGGGATGTGCTTACGAAGGTTGTTAAGGAGTTTATCGTAACTTGTGTTCTTTATTTGGCCTGGTGGAAGTTTTTCTTCAACTGATTTGAGAAAATCCTGAACAAAAATAAACAATTAACTTCATTGAAATTGAAATAATTCAATTAACTTTAAACTTCTCTTCTTTAAAATCAAGGAGTAAAGACAAGGAATAAAACAAGTTCTAATTACAGCTATTTCAGTATTTTGCATTGATCAGAATAATACCACGTATCCCAAACTATGATTCGCAACCCAAAAGTGGGTCGCAAAGCTCTGGCAAGTGGGTCGCGAACGTTTTTAGGAAAACATAACTTTTTTTGTTTTTTATTTCAGTAACACGCAAACTTCATACTTTATTCCGGTATAACTAGCGGAACAACAACATTTGACTATGATTGGGCCATAGATCTAGAATAGGTATATCGGAAGCGTCTATCGTTAAACATGGCTTTCAGTATAGAAAGCATGGAGACGTTTAGTTTCAAAGAACTAATTAGTTAAGACGACAGACGATCATTTAAACTAGTTTTGAGTTTACAAGGCAGAGACAGTGATTTGTTCAAACATGGAAATAAAATAAAAGCTTTTATGAAAAACTTACACACTGGGAAGTTTGTGCTAGTCAGGAACGTTTGGACATGTTTCCTTGTTTGACAGAATTTATTTTATCCCAGGAGAATTTTGATGATAGTGCAACTCAAGTCAGCCTTAAGAGTACAATTTCAAGCCATCTGGAGTTGCTACATGCAAAGTTTGTTCATTATTTTCTTGCAGAAAATATGGCACAACTGGAGCAAAATGCTTGGATCTGTAACCCTTTTCAAGCGGATATCACTAAAGTTACTTTGTCTGCTGCAAATGAAGCACAACTTAAAGACCTTTCACATGATGGAACTCTAAAGGAAAAGTTCTCAGAAAACAGTTTTTTTTATTTTTTGGCTTAATACTGCAACTGTATTTCCTGAAATTTTTGATATTGTCAATGTTGATGCCATTTTAAACCACATACCAATGTGAGGCTGAATTTTCAGCATTGACGGTAATGAAAACTAAATACAGGAACAGGCTGTGCACAGACCAGGACATGAGATTGTGCCTGACTTGTTTTAAACCACACATTGACTTACTTCTGAGTAACATACAGGCTCATCCTTCACATTGATTCTTTAAACTTGACAGTATAAATATTAGTTAAACTGTTATAGCACTGTTAAAACTGTTGCTTTTGCATTGCAATAAATTTTTTACTGTTTTCCTAAGTTTCATTTTTATGTTTTAAATGTGCTAATTTCTAAAGTTTCTAAACGCTGTCTGTAAATCGAAATATTTTGACCCAATTTATGAGATATTACTGAGTCCTCGATGCTTAATTTTATTCAGTGGGTTCCAAGATGTCAAAAATATTTCCAAGTGGGTCCAGAGCCAAAAAAGTTTGGGAACCTCTGACATAATAAATTAATTTTCTTTTAGTATTTTTATTAGCGCTTTATTAAATTCTATATCGGCTTTCTTTCCTTCTTTCCATGAAGTAAAGTTAAAATTTTTTAATAAAATCCTGATTCTAGCAACTAAATTTGCAATTTATAAACAGCCTAAATCACAGCTATTTATGAGCAGCTGGAAAGAGAACTCGGCCAGCTACGAGCTGCGTCAAAAACTTCTGCTGCAAATTTCTTTTTATTTGTATGCAGAAGTCCATGCTTCAAGGGGAAATCCACCAAGCTTTGTCAACTTTTTTAAAGTCCACGTGGTTAATACGCACAGCTAAAGATTTATCAAAACTATAAGACATGTGTGTTTATCAACAAAAAAGGATTTATAGTACCATAAGACAAGTTTCATCAAAAAGCATACCTGGGATGAGATGTGTATCTCAATGTGTTCTTGTTTCTTTTCAGCAGTCACAGATTCCTCCTTGGTGACGGATGAATACCTTCCCTGCTTCATTTCGTTCAACATGTGCTTGTAGTAAGGGTGAAGAATGTCATCGAAGTTCAAAAAGTTGAAAGCCGGATTGTCTTTTTGACGTGTTTTTATCAGGATCTCCATCTGTAGATTTTGCTTAGATATAAACAGAGCAGTTTTCTCTATCACCTGATGCTGCTTGATCGTCTTCGGCTGTGAAATATCAAGCAACGAGGAAGAATGTTAAGAAACAGAATACGACAAAATGTTTCACTAGAATGCAATAATAATAAACACAAATTTTTACAATAACCATACAAATAATTTAATCAATTACTTCTGACTCAAAAGAAATAAGAAAAGAAAAAAGAAAAAAGATCCGTTGAATTTATATCGAAATTAGAGTCCTTGCCAAGATCGGGACATGCATATCTCCATCTCTTTGGGCTGAAACGACAAGTAAGTAAGACCTCGTCAGATGACTTCTGTTCTTCCCTAGATGGCGCTTCAAATTGTTTCTACGCAAGAAGGCTTTTTAGAAATTTTTTTATTTATATAACAAAATTACATTTCGACGTTTATTTATTTTCATGATAATTACGATGAACCTACCAGCTCCATTCCGGATGGATAAATTACATTTTCCGGCGGCACGAACGGATCGGAATCGTCACTCAAATCGTCTGCTTCATCTGAAATGAAACATTAAAATTTATTATCAAAACAAATACAATAAACATTTTCCATATCAATAACAACCTTGTTGATCCGATTGCCTATCTTCTGCACTTTCTTCTTGGTACATAAACGGTACAGCTCCATATCTGATTTCTGCTTCTTTCAGTCTTTTCATCTCTTCTTCTGTACATTTAATATCAAATCAAATTCTAAATTATTTGCTCTAATATAATTACTAAATCAAAAACACAAATAAAAATGATCACTAAATCAATCCAGTACAGTTATTAAATCAACAACAAATCAATCCCATATAATTATTAAATCAACAATTAATCAATCCCGTATAATTATTAAATCAACAACAAATCAATCCCGTATAATTATTAAATCAACAATTAATCAATCCTGTATGATTATTAAATCAACAACAAATCAATTAATACATAATTCTCAAAAAATAAATAATGAATAACTATTGTACAATTGAACTAAAATCATGAACAAATATAAACCTTCATAAAGCAGTTTTTCTTCGATATCACAATACAAATCGTTGTATCTCTCTTTATCCAATTCCTCCTCTCTTTTCTTCTCCTCTTCAGTCAATCCGTCAAATTCCAAGTCATTCAGAAAAGTCTTCACGTCGTCAAGGTGCCCACGTCCGTCGTACCTGTACGACGACATTTCAATGTTTTAAAATTGTTTATATTTAAAACAATTAAATTTTATTAAAATATTTGCTGAGTTGATGACTTTGTGTTAATCACACTGAGTCACCGAGAAGTGAGCGAAAAATTTATGCTGTGCTAGATGTTAAAATTATTATTTTGATAATTTAGAACTTTTTACACACTTTTACTTAACTTGACTTCTCTGTCTGTCTGTCTATCTGTCTGCCGTCAAATTTTGCAATCGAGTTTAAACTAACTTCCCGATGAGCTAGAGACTTCAAAATTTAAACATACCTCCGAACTGATTAACAATGCATCCTATCAAATTTTTGGATCGATTGGACAAAATTTAATTAAATAATAAGTTGTGACATTTTCGTCGAACTATTTATTGTCTATGCTAATATGTTTGTTCTTTATGTATTAAAAATATAAAAGTGTGTTTTTAAAACTTTGCTTCACTTGTTATTAAAATGAGTTTACATAAAAAACTATTTCGTAGTTCTTTATTTCAATTCAGTTGTATCCTCAGCGTACCTTGTCACTCACATCTGCAATGTAAATAGCTACTAATTATCGCTTTTAAAAGTTTCTAAATTAAGGACAAACGTTGTTCTTGTGCCTAATCTTGGTGATATCTATGTCTTCTTATGTCTTATCTTATGTTATGTGTCACAACATTTTTTGCTTTTCGGTTTTTTCTAAGCAGATAAATGGGGGTTGCCGTTATTGTGAAACTTGACTCAACTTTTTCGCTTATTCAGCATCACTTATTCCACTTATTATCTACTGTATATTAGTGAGTGTATATAGTTATATAGCAAAGAAAAACTACGCACCGGTCAATAAGCAACGTTTCGTCGCCCATCCACGGAATGAGATGTTTTCCACGGTCGATCTCCAAGGCTTTTTCATCGTCTCGAAATAATTTACAACTGTAGCCAAATATCAAAAGATCTTCAAATGTATCTTCCTTCAACGGATCTTTACTATAACACCGCCTTGACATTTTCTCGAACGAAACCCTCCAACCAATTAGCAATCTCTAAAATTAAAAACAAAAAGCAAAACCTGCTCACGACCAGAGAACATACTTTTATTAACATAGACTAAAATAACAATACTTAAAAACACAATTATAAATAATAACTATATACAATTGTTTTATATTTATGTATAAATTTTAAAAATGCAAAATATTTTTATAAGTCCGTTATAATCAAATATCTATGGTTATAATTTTGAAATCAAAGAAAATAAAAAAACAAAAAATGAAATAAATGTGTAGTAAAATACGTCAATTGATAAACCAAAAATGTTTTTGTTTAACTTGGCAGCAGCTTCCATTTGTTGCTTGACTAACAAGCTACTGAGTGAACATGCAGTTAGGTAGCACCATATATATGGGTAGCACCACTCACCTCACTTTTCCTGATATCAATTAAACGAATATCTTTAATGCATTAATATTTCATAAGGGAAACGTATAATCACTTAGTTTAAATATTCAATTACAAAACGTTCGTTGTGGGTAAAAATGGGAATTGAACCCTATAATATTTAAAATAGTTCGGTGAGGGTTCAGTGAGTTGGGGCTATGAACAGTGGTATGGGGATATTGACGAACGAGGGCACCAAAAAAGCCTGAGCACGAGCGCCGAAGGTGCGAAGCCCCTCACGATAAAGAGCTTCGCCAAAGCATTTTGTAGCATCTGGCACAAACTGGCATCCAATTTTGGATATCCTATTATGTGATTTTAGGTTTTCTAACAGCAGGGTTGTTAAAAATAGCCAGAAATTGTATTGGTAATACCAATCCCAATAGGCAATTGAAAAAGTATTGACCATACCAATATCAATACTCAACTAAAAAGGTATTGCTGCTAATAGCAAAAAACAAACACTAATACTTAAAAAAAACATTTTTTCTCAAGTATTTCATTATAAGCACAAAAATTTTAAATCATACAATGCACAATAAAAAACAAAGAAAATTAAAGAAAAGCAATATAGCAAAATAACTTCAAGAAAATTGTTACCACCGATCACTAAAAGTTGTTGATTGAGATATCAACAGTTTACAAAACAAACTGATTGAGAGCACACCACTGATCTCTATATATAACTGGATCACTTTCAGCCCTTCCTGGGTATAGACCCACTGATCTCTATAATATAACTGGATTGCGCAATGAAAAGAAAAATGAATTATATTGTTGATCGAGCTCTGATTATGAGAAAAAAATTGAAATCAAGTCAAACAATGGTGCGACGTCTGAAAAACAAAGTTCGGTCTTTGTCAGAAGTTGTAACTGATATGAAGGGAAAAAATATGATATCAAGTGGATGCGAAGCTGTTCTTCGAAGTACATTTTCTGGTGTATCACTTGAGATAATGACAAGAATGCTCAAACAGAATTCGACCAAACCTTCTCATTGCGATTACCCAGATGAATTGAAATCGTTTGCTCTGACTCTGTTTTTTTATTCATCCAAGGCTTACAACTATGTGCGTCAAACATTTAATCTTGCCCTGCCACATCCTTCTACTCTCCGTCAGTGGTATCGTGGGGTCAATGGGATGCCAGGTTTCACAGAAGAAGCCTTTGCTGCATTATCTGTTCGTGTTCGTGAGGCAAGGCAAGTAGATAAAAAGATCATTTGCAGTTTGATGTTTGATGAAATGTCAATTAGGAAACAGGTGGAGTGGGATGGAAAGAAATTCTTAGGATATGTGGATGTCGGCTTAGAGATTGACGATGACTCTGCACCAATTGCAACTGAGTGCCTCGTTCTGATGGTGGTCTGCTTAAATGGGAATTGGAAGATCCCGTGTGGGTACTTTTTAATTGATGGACTGACAGGGGCTGAACGAGCTAATATTATAAATCAATGTTTATTAAAGTTGCATGATGTAAGAGTTTATGTGTCTTCTATTACCTGTGATGGGCCATCTTGCAACTTTGCGATGATGGAGACATTGGGCACTCAACTTGAGCCACCCAATATGAAATCATGGTTTCCACATCCTGCCGATTCAAGTATTCGTGTTAATGTTATTCTTGATGCATGTCATATGCTAAAGTTAATGCGAAACTGTCTGGCTTCGTATGGTGTTCTTAAAGATGATCAAAATAACACTATTAAATGGAATTACATTGAGCACCTCCATAACTTACAGAATAGTGAAGGCTTGCAGTTGGGGAATAAATTGAAGGATGCCCACATTCACTGGTACAAACAGAAAATGAAAATCAATTTAGCTGCCCAAACATTTAGTGCAAGTGTTGCAGATGCGATTGAATTTTGTAGAACTAACTTGGAATTAGATCAATTTGCAGGTTCTCAAGCTACAGTTCGCTTCTTGCGTTTAATTGATCACTTATTTGATATTCTCAATTCCCGAAACCCATTAGCTAAAGGTTATAAAGCTCCCTTGCGACCAAATAACGAACACAGTTGGAGATCATTTCTTATTGAAACAAAATGCTATTTATCTAAACTAACATCTGAAAAAGGGCAATTGATGTTCACAACTAAGCGAAAGACTCCTTTTATTGGTTTGCTTTGTACTATAGATTCTACGCTGGCATTGTATGACACTCTAGTGGGGTGCACAGATGCCCCCATGCAATATCTTTTAACCTACAAACTTTGCCAAGATCACCTTGAATTATTTTTTGGTGCTGTGCGATCCTGCGGTGGATGTAATAATAATCCCACAGTTCGCCAATTTGAAGCCGCATATAAAAAATTA
Organism: Erpobdella octoculata; assembly: GCA_963978895.1. NCBI lineage: Eukaryota > Metazoa > Annelida > Clitellata > Hirudinida > Erpobdellidae > Erpobdella > Erpobdella octoculata. Next base: position 36,422,483 of record OZ022239.1, read on the forward strand.
TTAATGCGACATCATGTAAAAGGTGGGTTAGGTAATTGTATAGTCCAGGATGCAACCAAATTGCTGTATGTAACTTTGGATAGCATAGAAATTGATAATGTCCAGACGGATACACTAGACATGTCAGTTATAAGAATGTATGATTTACAACAAAGAGAACCACTTGTAGCTGATCATGATTATGTTGACATTCCGAATCCTGCAATACTGTCCCAATACAAACAAGCAGTTATTTCATACATTGCAGGCTATGTCATTAGACAAGTTAAAAAAAATCAGCTGTGCAGACTGCCAGTCAGCATTAATGGCAGAGTCGATAACGCTGGGTTAAAAAAAAAACAGCAGCATTGGAACTCAGTTCATAACACTTAAAGACCATGGGGGCTTGATTTATCCCTCTGAAAGTGTAATCGTCATATGTGAGGAAACGGAAAAATGTTTCCAGCGTCTGCACGCAACTGTAGGTGACAAGCTACCACAGTCACGTAATTTTTTAAAAACTGTTTGTTCACTGGTTCTCAGTGAAGTTGGCATGATCACTTTTAAATCCTTAGACTTTCACATGTATGATAGCACACCAGATAACAATCACATTTTTAATTTAATTAAATGTGCTGCTCGTAGCTATGCGACTATTAGATTACATCATTTAGCAAAACAGAAAACTGTAGTTGTTTCAGGTATCAACATTCGTAAAGATTTAACTAAACTGATTTTGTTTAAAGGTCAATAATTAGACAATGACAATTTATATCTTTCAACTTGTTTTCAATAAGTCATGTTGTGTTTATCTTTGCTCATTTCTGTCTTCGGTATTATATCAGTTTATTTAATATATTTTTTAATAAGTAATAACAAGTTTTTTTTCTCAACCAGATGGGTGCATATGACTTACATTACATGTAACAAATAATGTCTATTTCACCTGTTAATTTTTAGTTTGGCATTAAATTATTTAATTCAAATATCATTTCCTTCTCATTTGTAATCTTAAAGCCTAAAAACTGAATCAAATGAAAAACCTTTACAAATGATAAAAATTAAATGAAATTTTAATATGCTATAGTCTACAATACAATGTAACTTATTCAGCCTAAACTAAGTATATTATTCGTTGACCCATTATTATAGACTAGACTTAGACTTTAGACTATATATATAGTATACACCTAGGTGACACAAAAAATACCGTTAACTTTGAAAAAATTCTCAAGGAAAATGTCTTTATTTAATTTCTTTATTAACACAACATAACTTACTACTACATTTAACAAACATTTTGATGTTAAAAGTTACTATACTAAATAGACTCAAAACTTTTCGAGTCATACAGTTTCTTGTACAAACTATTCTGTACTTGCTAAACTAGCTAGCTAAACCATAGCGGAGCGATTTTCTTGCGGTGATCTGCAGCGCGTTTCATGTGTGACTGCCAAATCTTTTGCATGTGTTACCGAATAACTATCATAATGACCGTAGTAAAAAAATGTTAAAAATACCGAATAACAAATTTTATTTTCAAGTAAAATAGTTTAATTTAATTAAAACCCCCTAATTGTTCGTATATCATGCGACGACCGACGTAAACACGACGGCTGGATTGGTAACATGGCGGCAAACTGGCGACAACATTTCTATTGAAATAATGGGCTAAGCGCAATCCAGTTATATTATAGAGATCAGTGGTATAGACCACGGTAGCCATTTTGACACCCCTTGTGCTATTTACGGAAAATCTTTAAAAGTGCAAAATTGCCGACTTGCACAGCTAATAATTGCACAAATCCACAATATAAGGGAGCACAACAATGTACTCAATTATTGTAATTTTGTAAAAAGTTTTATTCGACACCCGACCTATAATAAAAAAAACCCTCTAACCAACGGCTAGCGATCTAACAAGCCTAACAGTAATTATCAGTCTAAATAATTTAATGTGAGCTTCAACCTATTATAACATTTTATTAATTGAATGGTTTAAAGATTCGTTTTGCTTAAATTTTAAGTTTGCAATGATGAAATAGGGTGCTAAAATGGCAGCGAGAGGCTAGAAAAATTATAATTCATTTAATAAACTAAGCGTTAATAAACCTTATTCGTTGAAAACATCCAATGTTTTATATGAGCGGTGTGGTAAGTCTTACCATGGACTTCTTAATATAAGAAGTCCATGGTCTTACACATACTCAACGGCCAGCTGAGGAGGCGGCTGAGCGATACCATAGCCTATGAAGATCATCCGAGGCTGGTTTAAATTGTCAGCTGCATGGGAGGTCGATTTGCCGGTCCTTGTCCAGCTTATTGCACTTCATTAGTTGGCGGGCTGGAAAAAAAAGCCAAAGTACAATATTATAATGTAGGAGTGGAATGGCATGTGAGAGTATTTTCCACAAAACTTATTTTATGGAAAGCTCAGCTCTCTCAAAAAAACTTCTGTCATTTTCCAGAATGCCAATCACTCGTAGATGTGGACACGCCATTCAATGGTGAAGACTTTATTAATGCTATTGAAAAACTACAAGAAAAACTTGATCTCAGATTTTAAGACTCCCAGAGCCACTTTTAAAATTTTTACTGACCCCTTCTCTTTCGATGTCCAAGATGCCCCTCCTGCGTTGCAGATGAAACTCATCGACCTGTAGTGCAACTTTCATTTGAAAGCTCAGATTAGGGAAATAAATGGAAGAACAGAAAAACTTTCACAATTTTTGAGAGAGTTGCCCCCCATTTTCTTTGAGCTTTCCAGAATGTTCAACCGGGCCATGTGCCTTTTTGAAAGATGTGCAAAAAGCTGTTCTCTACCATGAACTTCAATAAGTCCAAATATAGATCTAAACTTACCAACGAGCATATTTAATAACTATTGGCTTACATGAGTCAGGGAGCCCAATCCCCCTTAAATGATGTCTCTAAGTTTTTAAAGTAATGGTCTGAAAGGTGCCCATATATTAACCATGGGCCCACTTAAAAGTCAGGAGCTTACATAAAAACAAAGGTGAGCTACTTAACAATCAGGAAAACAGTCAAGAGAGGATCAGTAAAAAGTCAGGGAAAAGCCAGTTAAAAGTCAAGGAGGACCCACTTGAGTGCCGGAGCCCACTTAAGGGCGGGGAGACCTACTTAAGGACGGGAGGCCACTTAAGTGCAGAGGCTCACGTAAGTGCAGGTCGCAGGGGCCAACTTTAGTGACGAGTGCCCCCTGAAGTGCGTGGCACCCACTTCAGTGCCGGGGGCCCCTTAGGTGCTTGAGGTCCACTTAGTGCCGAGTGCCTCCTTAAGTGCGTGGGACCCACTGAGAAAGCCAGGAAAAGTCACTCAAAAACCAGGAAGGGCTCACTTAGGTGCCGGGGGCCCACTTAAGTGCGTGGGGCTCACTTCATTGCCGAGAGCCTCCTTAAGTGCGTTTGATCCACTTTAGAGCCAAGTGCCCCTTTAAATGAGTAAGACCCACTTCAATGCCGGGGACCCCTTAGGTTCGTGGGGCCCATTTTAGTGCCGAGTGCCTCCTTAAGTGCTTGGGCCCACTGAAAAGTCCAGAAAAAGCCACTTAAAAATCAGGGATGGCCCGCTTAATTTTTTTTTTTTTTTTTTTTTTATAATAGTTTATAGTCCTTTACACCAAGTGTTTTAAGACTGAAACGGCTGTGTCAGAAGCACCTAAGTACTTCCAGTCGTGGATCATAATTTGATCCTTTTAAATTTTCCCTCCTCCTTTCTCCAGGCTTGGGACTGGCTTGCAAAAGCAAGGCGGAGTTATGGCCCGCTTAAGTGTCGGGGGCCCACTTAAGCGTGGGGGAACTACTTAAGGGCAGGGGCCCACTAAAGAGTGTAGGGCCCATTTTAGTGACGGGCCCACTTAACTGCGTGGGGCCCACTTTAGTGCCGGGAGCCTACTGAAAAGTCAGGAGGCATCACCCCTTGCCCCTAATTGACGTCCCTGTTAAATCAGCTGGCAGAACAACAAAATATGAAGCAGTAACATTGCGGATATATCTGAAACGGTCTGAAAGAGAATTTAACAGAAACGTAGGACATGTTTCGTTGAAACGAACAATTGGTTGTTCCAAAATTTCATTATGGAGCTCATTCATACTATGGCACTTTTTTAAATGTTCCTCCAGGCCCAAAACTGCAAGAAGCAAGTACGAAAGTGACATGTTATCATTTTCCAACAATTTTTTGTGATGAGCGAAAGGTTCCAGCAAAAATTTAATTTTTTCAATTTTTTTTTATTTGATATTCTAGTGTCCTTGTTTTAGAACATATTTAAATCATAATATTAAAAATTTGAGCAGCAAGTCGTAGATAAAAAATATTTAAAAAATTTATTTGCGTTTTCTTTATTTCAGTTTCAGTTGTCGTTTTTAAAATTGTGTTAATTTCGTTTTAGTTTCGTTGTCGTTTAATGGAATTATTTCGTTCTATTATCGTTTCGTTAGCGACTTATTTTCGTTAACGATGGCTCTCGTTTTCGTTTCCATTAACGGCAACTGTACTAGCTTCAAGTGATCATTGACCAATCTTTCAACAACAAAAAATCGTGTCTGTATGACATAAAAATTTCCGATGTCAGTGTGTTTTTCGTGACAAACACTTCAGATTCTGGTGCCGAACGACTTGTATCAGCGAAAACTGGTCAGTGCCTACTAAGCTTTAGGCTGCTAGTCGACTTCTCGATAAAAGCATATAAACATTTATAGGCTGTCCGGGGAACTAGCTCACACGGTAGAGCGCTCGCTTTGCATGCGAGAGGTACGGGGATTGATACCCCGGTTCTCCATCAGAATGTTTTAAAAGGCGTTGGTAGTATTTCGGTACAGGTTTGACTCCTGGCTCAAAATTCACCAGAGGCAAGCACCACAAACGATTACCTCTAATTGTTGTTTCTCACAGTTTTCGGTCTTCTGAACCACACATTGGATGACTTGTAACTTAATCACTATTTAAAAAATTTAGTGTATATGTACTATGTTTTGAATATTCTTACAACTACCCCCCTGGTCATGAGGTATTTTTGAGAAAAAGTTAGGCATTTAGTAATTTGTTTCGGATCTAGTGAAAATGTGGGGATGCATAATGCATTATCCCACCAGATTACTGAAAAATTTTGGTATATGCTATAATAAGGTGTGGTGGAAACTGTGAGGCAGTACACAGCTGTAATGGGACATCCAGATGAGGAAACGGTTTATAATGCTCATTGCGCAACAGAACCACAGATGAGCTTTTACTTGGCCTGGCATTATTACATATCCATATCGCATTGTCTTTCGAAACAGATGATGTTATTGATAGATTTGCAGCCAACAAAAATAGGCATCTCGATTTTGCACTGTAGATTTTTTATTCTCTAAATTTGACTTCTGTTTTGAATATTGTCTTTGTGCATACTGTTTGTTTGCAAAAATATTTAAATATCTCTTTCAACTTGTCTACTTTTCTTAATGGTGTTACGCATTCTGTAAACAATTTGTGAAAAAAATCATACGGCAAACCTTACGTTTGAAAGAGTTGAATTGGGCTCAAAGTCTGTTCAAGATCTTATGCCTGCAATGCAAGACATTTAAAAAAAATTCTTCATTGACAAGAGGTTATTGTGAAATTTTTACACGCTCTTAAAACAGAGTGGATGGAGAACCGGGGTACCGATACCCGTACCTCTCGCATGCTAAGCGAGCGCTCTACCATCTGAGCTAGTTCCCCGTTTGTTGAGCTGTAACCATCGTTACAGTCAAAAACAGAGCATCTTTTTCAAATTTAAAGTACAAAAGATAAAGCAATTGTATAGTTTTAATCATGAAAAACTTGTGGTGGTGCGTGGTACCACCGTTGGGGATGTTAGAGATACATTTTCCCCTACCAGCCGAGAATATGTATTTTTTCAATGAAAAAATAGGGTGTACTTTAATATTTATAAAATATTACAATTCCTAAAGGCTATATGGTCGATTGACTGGTGATTATGTTATGTCTGGATATCTAGAATTCCATGCCTTTAAAAAAGTTAACCAGCTACAGCAATTTTTGTCTAGTTTTCCGTCTTGATCGAGTGTACTATTCTTAGTTATTTTCTAGGCATTAATCATTTTTAGTTGGCAAGTTGCAAGTTTAGAACAATAGTTTCTTACATATTAATGATACAGAAAATAGAGAGAATACTCGAAATACACTTCTTTTCCTCAATGCAATTACTGTGCATATGCAAAAACAAGTGAACCGAAAAAACAACGTTTTACAGCGTTTTTATCGCGATTGCAGCAACGCTTTTTAATTGCGTTGGCAATTTTCGGAACTAATTGCCATATTTAGTTTTATTGTGTTGAAAATGCTTAAAAACTCTTCATATCATAATTAAAGTGGCATAATATTGCATTGTCATCGAGTTTAGAGCTCTATTAAAAGTTTCAGAGCTGTAACTTGTCGGAAAATGGTCTAAAATTTGATTTCAAAATATCGCGGACAGACAAACAAACATGCAAAAAATGACTTAAGCTGATGACCCTAGAGGGGGTAGTTGCAGATACATTTTCCAACAATTTTCTAAAACTTCGTCTTTATTTATTTTATATTAATTTTTGTTAAGTTCCTTGAGAGAGAGGGCAACCATCCCTGCTTCCCCAAATGACGCCCCTGGTAGAATATTTTCATCGGGCTAATATGTATATTAAAAGTTTCAGCTCTAACTTGTCGGCAACTGGTCTAAAATTTGATTGCAAAATTTCGCGGACAAACAAATATACAAGAAATTGACTTAATAAAAAACGTTGTAAAATTAGGCCTAATACCAGATAGTGCTTCTTTTTTGCTAATTGTTCTTGCTGACAAAAAATGGACTTTGGGTATTTTGAGAAAGTTTTGACAGGAAAACGTTAATAACAAAGAATTTAGACTATGGCGTATTAATTATACGCCATAGTCTAAATTCTACATTCAACCTTCAACATGACAAAAACCACAGTTAAGAAGTAAGAAAACTAACCCATAAAAACAAAGTTTTTATTATAAATCCTTTATATACGATCCTAGATTTTTATTTTTAAGCCCAGAGCCAAATTCAAAAATTAAATTCAAATTCAAAAATATGGACCCTTTTGACGGGGCCGTTTTGACTGAAATTTTGATAGATTCAATTGTCTCGCAGCCCAAGTCGATGTGCCAAATTTCAGCTCGATCGGATAACGGGAAGTGAGTTAATTTTGAGACTCAAAGTTTTTGACTGGAAGACAGACAGACAATCGAAAATAATATAAAGGATTTAAAAATGAGCCGCAGATTGATCTGTCTGAATGTCCTTTGGAATGGTGGAGAAAGCATGAAGGTGCATATGCTAATTTAGCGAAATTGGCACGAAAATTCTTGGCTTCTCGTCCCGTGCGAACGATTATTTTCATTATCAGGGAACATTGTGACTAAAAAAAACGTGCTTCACTCTCTGCTGACAATATTAACAAACTTGTCTCACTGAGTAGCTGGCTAAGAAATGATGACAATATGAATGATTTTGAATAAATGCACTTATTATTTCAAATTGTTATTGAATAAATGCACTTATTATTTCAAATCAATTTTTAAATTTACAATATGATTTGAAATTTTTTTTGCGATTAATCGTAATTAATTTTTGCGAACAATGGATTAATCGCATGCGATTAAGCGATTAAAAATTTTAATCGATTCACAGCTCTAATATATATATATATATATATATATATATATATATATATATATATATATATATATATATATATATATATATATATATATATATATATATATATATATATATATATATATATATATATATATATATATATATATATATATATATATATATATATATATATATATATATATATAATTCATATACAACGAAAAACGTAGCGGGCGCATTATTATTTATTTATTTATTCGCAAACAAAAGGGCCTATCGGCCTTTAATACCGTTCGGACAGTACAAACGAAACACAAAAAACCAATAAACGAAATATGTACACATACGGGATCATCGCAACTGATCCCAGGACAACTGATCCCAGGACTACTGATCCCAGGACTACTGATCCCAGGACAACTGATCCCGGGACAACTGATCCCATTGACAACTGATCCCATGGACAACTGATCCCATAGACAACTGATTCCATTCTGCATCATTTTATATTTCACTGTTTCTGCAATCAATAAACTGATATTAACATACATAATTTCCGATTTCTGTTTGTATGTACGAATGTATGTGTATGTATGTATGTTTGTATGTATGTATGTATGTGTGTGGGTATGTGTGTGTATGTGTGTATGTATGTATGTATGTATGTATGTATGTATGTATGTATGTATGTATGTATGTATGAGTATGTTTGGATGCTGTAATGATGGTCCTAGTCATGGACTCCTAAATAAGCCGATAAGAATTAATGTTGGAGTGTCTTCATTAATTCATTTAATTCATATCTTCGAAAAAAAAACTTCTGAAATGAGTTAAACTCTGTTATTTTTGATTGGCACAGTTCCATTTCTCATTATGAACTTCACGAAGAAAGGAGTGAAACGATGAAAAGTTATACGAACTTGTCAATTTTATTTCGACTGTGTATCGTGCCCTCGTGCGCTTATACTAAATATTATTTCTCCGTTTACTAACTGGAGTAGCCAGTATCATTATCACCACCACCGTTGTCGTATGCAGCCAGCCATCATAAGCTGGCTACGTAAGCATCATCACCACCACCATTGTCGTCAAAAAATGAGTTAAAAATGAGTTGCTTATGTCTATGGGATCAGTTGTCTATGGGATCAGTTGTCCATGGGATCAGTTGTCCGTGGGATCAGTTGTCCGTGGGATCAGTTGTACTGGGGTCAGTTGTCCTGGGATCAGTTGTCCTGGGATCAGTTGTCCTGGGATCAGTTGTATTGGGATCAGTTGTCCTGGGATCAGTAGGCACTAACCCGTACACATACTCAGTTGCAAATCGTAAATTGTTAAGATGTTAGAAATATACAATAGCAAGGTATGCTCGCATATAACATATTGAATAAGATATTAAATTTTGTAACTATTTATATTTTGCATTTATGGATCCGTTAAACCTGACAAATTGTTGTTCTTAACGCATATACATAATGCCGCAATCTTCAAAATCCCTCTAAATACTTCCAAAAATCTGTTCTACTAATGCTTCATGAAAAATTCAAAGTCTTGAAAACTTAGATAAATCCATCTGATTTATCAAGCCTCTGAACCGACTGTAGTTTGATGATCCAACAACATCCTGAGGCAAAGAATTCCATGCTGAGACCACGCGTCCAGTTATGAAAAACCTGGCATCGTCAGTTCTATATTTGACCTGGCATCAGTTTGTAGCTATGGCCCCTTGTTTTTTTCATAATTTGCTCGTTTAAATTGTCCAACCAGGCTAGAATCCACCATTCCATTTAAAGATCTGTAGCAGAAACAAAGGTCTGCGATAAGTCTGTGCCACCAAGTATCAATACGTTGAGACAGAAATGTTCAAGTACTGGATTTTCAAAGCGGTGGCCTCTTGGATTTTTCCCGCTTGCTGAACAGGTTGCTGCATCATTCTATGAAGGAGCGATCCCTCTGGCAGTTGTTGCAGAGAGGATGACGAGTTGAATTGTTTTTCCATACGGTTCATTCGAGACGATAGATTTTCATTTTGCAGTTTCAGATCAGCGAATCTTTTTTCAAGAATGTTTGCAGTAGGTAGATTATAAGTAGATATAATTCAAAAATTTTGATAACTATTGTTTTTATCAAATAATCTAAATACTCATTCATGGGTGAGCTAGAAAAAATATTGTTTATATTTGGTGGAAAAATCTTGAGGGGGCCATAGCCCCCCTCAGCTCCCCCCAATCCACGCCTCTGCCTAGAACTCTAAAACTTTCAGGAAAGCTTTATTCTGGATGACAATACACGAATTGAATGTTTCCAACATGAATTAGGCCTTAAATCATTTAAAATTAATCAAATTCGATTTTATATGAAAGTTAAAATTGTCACGTTGTGTTCATCATCTTAAACTGAGTTTTTCGTAATTCCTCGTTAGTATAGTGGTAAGTATCCCCGCCTGTCACGCGGGAGACCGAGGTTCAATTCCCCGACGGGTAGTAGTCTTTTTATCTTCAACAGTTTGTGCAGGAACACTTTTTGAAATGGCCTCTTCTTTAACTTCACTCGTCTCTCTGTTGGTTTGTTTGTCTGTGGTGATCAAAGGCGTAGACGCCGTAAACAATGTTTGTGTTACGCGTTGATACCAATTAAACCACATATAAAAACAATTAATTTTTCAAAGTGAATAATAATCTATAAAAACAAAGTTGAAATAATCTGCTGGAAAAAAGTTTTTAACGTAAATTGGTTTAAATTCGTTTATTTTCTATAAATAAAGGATAAAATAATGTTGTAAACAAACATAAATGATAAATTTACGCAACAAGTTTTAAAAAACAATGTTTTATTAGTTTAATAAGTAATTCGATAGCTAAGGACTAAGGTGATGACGATAATGGCCGTTTGCGATTCTGAGTGGGTCAAAGTTACGGCGTTAGGGGCACTTTATAGCCATGGAAATTTCCAGTAATATAGATTATTAACGCTTTAAGACGTGGAAACAAAAACTAAAGTTGTGGGATCCCAAATAAGAAAGTTATAAGAAAACTAAAATGTGGACCAAACTTCCAGACGCAATATTTATGTGAAGTAGTATTACAACTTCAGCAGTGTGTTCGGACGTTTCTTGCTTACAAATTAAACATTTTAAAAAAACTGAATTTATTTTTGTTTCCTCAAAAATTAAAGAAGAAGTTATCTCACGACAAACAACTCCGATTTTTATAGAATTTAGAATGCTTAGTGCTAGATTAGTGTCGTTTTTATTTATTCATTCATTCACCCACTTTGTTTTTGCTTCACTTGTTATCTTTATAAGCATTTGACAGCTTCAGCAGAATATCGTGTGGAGCATAGCAACTCACCACAAGGTTTAATCGACAATGTTTTTGATAAGTGAAGCGATGAAACGCTGTATGGTTTTTCTGGTAGAAAAAGTGGAAAGCGCCTATATATGTATTTGAATAATTTATATGAATTTATTGTTCAACGTTACCATTACATATTTATTTAGACAGTGCATACACAGTGCCTAAGTGGCGCAGTAGGCAGTGCGTCAGTTTCATAATACAGATAAGATTAATCTGAAGGTCGTGAGTTCGAATACCACCTGGTCACGTTTTATTTAAGCGTCTCATTACAGCTAAGTTCCCGCCAGAATAAAGTGAGTGGAATTTATTTATGTATCCCGGCGATAGATAAATACATTATGATATTTATTTATTTTTCGTAATTAACGATAATGTGCTTTAAAAAGATTTTACCAGAAGTGGGGTTCGAACCCACGCGGACAGATGTCCATTGGATCTTAAGTCCAACGCCTTAACCACTCGGCCATCCTGGTTTCTATGGCCGATACATAAATCAAGTTATTTAAATTTCATAGTTGTTATGATTGATATATTAATTGTGTACGATTGTTTGTAGGAATGTTCACGTACTTGAACAGCTGTGCCTGACGTGCAGCTTAAGTCAGATTTGCACCAAATGGCGCCACTTCACATTGAAGCCGAATACGCTTCACTAATCAATCAATCAATACATTCGAACAATTACGAAAACTAAACTGAAAACAGTTCAAAACAGAGTTCCTTTCAACCAAACACATCTATATATATAAAAATGAATGTTTGTATATATGTCCTTTATGCATTGCTACACCATTCATCCGATCGTAATGAAATTTTCACACAACCTTGAGAGTCAAGGGGAATCAAATATAGAGAAAAAAAATGTGAAATCCGTCACAAAATGAGCGGAGCGGGTGAGTGAGCGGGAACTATATACATATATATATATATATATATATATATATATATATATATATATATATATATATATATATATATATATATATATATATATATATATATATATATATATATATATATATATATATATATACATATATATATACATACATATTATACATAAATGAGCGAAAACGGGAACGGGAAGCCAACTGAGAGCGAAAGATAGAGCGGGAAAGCGACCGAGAACGGGAAAGCAACCGGGAGCGGGAAAGCGACCGGGAGCTGGAAAACGACCGAGAGCGGGAAAGCGACCGGGAGCGGAAAAGCGCCCGGTAACGCGACGGGAATGGGAAAGTGGAGAAGGAAACAGGAGCGAGAGAGACAAACATTAGAAAAACCTCTAAAAACCTCGGGCAACGCCGGGTGCCTTCGCTAGTATATATATATATATATATATATATATATTTATTATATGAATTTTTTGAAAATGTAACGGTCTCATTTAAATCTAAAATAACAAAACAATTCATCTCCCAATATAAGTAACTACTACACACGTGGATCACTTAAAAACAAAATAATTACATCAAATTAATTTACAACACAAAAAGCTTCCCAAAAACTACTTTCTAATCCTCCTGGAGTTGGAAAACCTTTCATGTTCTACTCTGTTTGTATTTGAGCGAGACCTCTCAAGAGATTCATCCCCCGAGTTGGTTCGATACGAAGGACCTCCGATGAATACCGACTCGTGTAAAGATCGGTCGTGTCGAAAATTCTTCTGCTGTCGAGATATTTTTGAGACGTCAGCGGAAGATCCTGAAGTGTCCCCGGGTTGATCAGAGGCTACCCACCTTCTTTTACCTCTATTTTCACCATCGTTCACTGATTCATTCTTCATCAATTCATCATCATTCCTGCGCCCCAAATTTGCAGAATGAACGGATCGGGAAGAAACTCTGCTTCCGTGATACTTTACCCTAGCATCTGCAGAATATTTATCTTCAATATAACCTTGACCTTCGTTGTTCCTCACGTGACTGAACCTTCTGGAATCGCGTGAAGGACGAGTCATCAACCTACCTTGATGATGATAAGGAGGTCTGACGACAGGTATGGGTGGAAAACTAGATGGAACTTGTCTATGACCAGCCAGTGCCGGGGGTGGAAGAAAATTTGATGCGGGAAGGTAATGTTGAGAATGGGGTAGAGTCTGTCTGTAAAATTATAATTTGTTTAATTTAATATAAATAAGCTGATTTAGACTTAAAACTGCATTTAAAGCCAATCAATTAAAAAAAATTTACCTTTGTACTTGGCTATACTGCTGCTGCTTCTGCCATGTTGCAACATTAGCAGCCGGCTGTTTGCTGCTGCCTGTCATCCTGAAGGCTGCTGCATGCCTGGCTGCTTCTCCAAAGTTAATCTAATTAACATATAATTGGAAATTAATGAAGTTTAAGCATTTATAAAACAATGCTTATTTACTATTCATGTTAATCAAGACTCACTGAACCCTATACATATATATACACACATATATATATATATATACTCAGAAATGAAGAACACTTTAAAAGCAACCTCATCAACACTTTTCCTCAACTTTCTTCTTGTTGTCGATTCTTCTGGTGACGAATCTCCACCATCATAACAACCATCCTCCCCAACATCATCACCACCACTATTATTATAATCATCATCATTAACCATTTTTTCATCATTAACAGAACTCCTTGAGAAGTCATCATGATCTCTACTCTTTGATGATGATGACCTGCAAATTACAAACAATTATTCATATCTCTAACTTTCCGGTTCCAAATTAATAAAACAAGTTAATAGAATTTCCTTTAAAAAAACCGCTAATAAGAACTATAAAAAACTGATCGGCCAAAGTAACCTTGCAGCCAGTGTTATTTTAGTTCAGTAAATAATTTTAGTTCTTATTTTTATTTTATTCTTAAATTTTATTTATTATTATTTTATTTTAGTTTATCAAATAATTTTAACTTTTATTATTATTCAGCTCCACAAAATTAAATTTAGTTTTTATTTTATTACAGTTCTTGAAATAATTTTCGTTTTTATTTTTGTTTTGTTCAGATAAACAAAAATTTAGTTTTTATTTTATTTTTGTTCAATTTTAGTTCATGCTCTAAATATTTTTACAAACTTTTATTTAGGTTACAATCTCTGTTTGTGTGTGTGTGTGTGGATTTCTCTGTACGCAAATCTTACAAGTAAAATTTAACCAGCTGAAACTTTCAACATAGCTTTATATTGGATGACAATACATGATTCAACAAAAAAACCTAATTTGAACATCTTTCGTATTTTTTAAATCGAGTGTATTTGAAATTAAAGTTTGTGTTAAAAAACTTGTTTTTCCCTTACTTGTTCTTACTATAGGCGACCATAACCAATTTAATGCAGTGTATTTATGGAAAAATAATAATTGTGTAACACAGGAAGATTCTTTATTTTGAGAATCCATTGCCTTACATTTAGATTTGTTGGTGCTGGAATCGTAAACAAAAAATTCCCACACGGAACTATCTTTTTTTCGCCCAGAAAGCATTTTTGCAAGAGAACTCATAATTATTTTCAATGATTACAACTTTTATGATAACAAGAAAGATAAGAAAGAAATGGGTGTGCATTTCAATAGTTACACGACCATAGAAATCTATATCATAGATATCCACAGATATTGGTTATCTGTGCCAATATCTATATACACAACTTTCAATAATTTTCGTTCAAAAATTAATTTTCGTTTTCATTTTTATTCAGTTTGCATTATTTAAATTTTATTATTATTTTATTATTGTTCAGAAAATAATTTTCGTTATTATTATTATTATTCAGTTTGTGCCATTTAAATATAGTTTTATTCTATTTACATTCTTCAAATAATTATAGTTTTATTTTTGTTATTATTAACGAATACAATAATAAATTTAGTTTTTATTCAGTTTTTGTTAACAAAAATATTACTGCTTGCAACTGTAGCAACTTACTTGTGCCTTGAGCTCCTCTTGCGACTGCTGCTGACACTAGTACCACCGCTGCCTTCACCACCCTCACTATTAACTGGAAGACGATAAACATCTTTTTCTACGGGAAAATCGTCTGCACCGCTACCGTCTTCGTCACTGTCCCGCCCCGATCTGTGGCGAGAGGATCTTCGGCCGCTCCGGTGCCTTTTGCTTTTCTTCTTTTTTCTTCCACTCCCCCCATCTCTGTCAGAACTTCTCGATCTCTTCCGACTTTTCGATTTCTTACTTTTACTACTGTTAGTTTTCTTCCTCTTGGCGGGCTCCACTCCGACCACGACCACCGAATCCGAGCTGGCTTCGGAGATGTCGCTGTAAGGAGATTTTACGTTTTCATCTTCGCTGTCGTCATTGGCTACTTCCATCTGCTGTTTGGAATCGTCTTCTGAGCCCATGATAGACACTGAGGTTTCTTCAATGGCAGCTTGTGTTTCTACAACTGTTGCTTTTTTGACTTCCTAAATTTAATTTTTTTTTAAATATGTCAATTATAAATTCATTAAATTGCACTATTTGCTTGCCAAGCAAAGCAGAGCAATCACTTATAAAAAGAACAACTAGCTCAAACATTTAAAGTAGTGCTGTCCAAATTTTTGGCTGTGCAAGATGCTAAGATGTAATTTTAAACTTTCTTTTTAAAGTTGAAAAATTCTGCAAATCATGAAGTGTACACAATATTCACATCATGAAGTGCACACAATGTGCACATCATGAAGTGTACACAACATGCACATCATGAAGTGCACACAACATGCACAAGATTTAGCAGGAGTTCTTCAGTGAAACTAATATGATGACAATGTTATTATAATCACAATCTAGTTTTAACTTTTAAAACAAGCTGCCATGATTTGAGCATGAAAAATGGTTTCAAAAATAAATAAAATGAACAATAAAATAAATAAAATAAAAGAGCCAACTTTGCTTTCCAGAAGATTTCTCTTTGTTGTGAAAATGGAAGTGAATTCATCGGAGCAATACTTCCTGTTTAACGTTCTCCTTCTTTTTTCCACCATTTTTCTTTCTTTCATTTCTTCTTTTTTCATTTTTTTCTTCCCCTTTGAAGGTTTGCAAGGATTCATCATTGAATTGCTCTGTGCTGCTGCTGCAGTGTTGATGTTATTATTAATTTTAGTATTCTTTATATTAGTATTATTAATTTTATTATTATTATTAATTTTATTATTATTATTAATTTTATTATTATTATTATTATTATTATTATAGTAGTTCTTATTTAAAAATGAAGAGAAACAGAAACACTTCAATTCAATAGAAAAACAGAAAGTCGTGAAGAGTAAGAAATTCAAGTAACGAAAGAAGAAATTTAAATTGAAACAGCTCGTGCATGTAAGCAACACAAGTAGACATGAAAATCTTAAGGAGTTCATGCACAAATTTATTCAAAAAACTAAAAAAAAACACCGAATTTCGGAGACTATCGAAATGACTGATTTTTTAATGTCAGCTTCACATGCTTAAAAGCATTCCATAATGATATACACATACATGTGTATTTTATGATCCCAATAATGAACTCATATTTATAATAAATCTTTACAAGACAACATGAATATTTACAACATCACAACCAATAAACATGAATATTTACAACATCACAACCAATAAACATGAATGTTTACAATATTACAACCAATAAACATGAATGTTTACAGCATTACAAACAATAAACATGAATGTTTAAAACAATAATACAACCAATGAACATGAATGTTTACAACATTAAAACCTATAAACATGAATGTTTACAATTTTACAACATCACAACCAATAAACATGAATGTTTAGAACATTGAAACCAATAAATGGGAATGTTTAAAACAACAATACAACTAATAAACATGAACATCACAAGACGACTAATAAAGTTATCAACATCGTATGCAAAAACAACAAACATCCCAAACAACAATAGTTATTTTAGAAAAAAATAGTAATTAAAATTTCAAACATTTAATGCTGGCCAAGGTCATCTTCTTTTCGGTCGAAGAACTGTCGTCTGCTCCCTGATTGTCGATCTCATTTTCCTGCTGATCAGGAAACAATTTATTTTATTCATTAGATTTCTAAATAACTAAAATAGCCTCAATGAAACTTATAAAAATTCTTTTCTTCAAAAACTCCTTACTTTTTCATCTTTCAACTCTTCAATAGCAACTCGATTATATCCTAAAAAAAATTGACACAATTTTATATACTTGTCATCACCTTGTAAAGCAAATGATAATACCGCTATCGATAAAATAAACTATTTAATTATTTTTTTAAAAATGAACAGAAAATTGTTGTCTCTACACTGAAAAATCAATAACTAAATAACCAGGTCAGTTAAATTGCAAGAAAGATGAAATTCATTGATGGAACGTGAAAAGCTGCTAAAAGTTTTAGAAAAGTATTTGGTTGTGTTTGATGACCAGAATTAGGAATGAACTTTGAACTGGTGACCCCTAGTAAGATGGATAGTTTAGTTTGAAGTGTATAGATGGCTTTTTAAAGTCAGTAGGTATTTGTTGGTAGAAAATTTTAAAGCAACGAGTCATCTATGTTTTAGCAGCCTACTTTAGGATAGTCAGTCATGGTAATAAAGTCAGCAGAAAGCAGGCTTTGGTTTTAATCTTTCAAACAAGTATCTATAGAAAGAGGAGAAATGATGACTCAGAGCTGATGTTCGAGGAGTCATCTTCCAAAAACACAGAATGGCTTTGTTAGAAGGATTTTATTTTTTGAAATAAAATATTGAAGAATGAATGCAAATTGAATACCAGCTTAGTGTTTGATGATGATGATGTTGTAATGATGATTACTAAGATTGAGATTGAACACACACCTTTTTCAAGACAAGTCTTGCACAAAGGCGAGAAAGGGTCCTTGCAAAAGCTGCCATTTACAGGCGCCTACCCCAGCAATGCGAGTGAACTCCTTGCTTAAGGGAGTTACGCTGGTGACGCCTGTGAGGTTCGAACTGCCGACCTAACGATCGACAGGTGAACGCTCTACCGCTCTGCCACCAGCGCAGATGTCGGTATAGAGTTCAAATTTAATGTTGGAGTTAAAAATAATCAACAAAATATAGAAGGGGGTTCAAAAAATGTAGCAAACGGATGGCTCTGTAATGGACGGCACTCGATCAGGTGGCCTTGATCGATGATCAGATTAAGCAGATGAAACATTAGTTACATGTCAATTTAAGCAGTCATTTTTTCCAGCTGATAGCATTTTGAAAGTTCAAGGAATTTAAACTATAACACTCATCTCCTCTAAAAAAGAATATAGGTAAATTTAATAAAAATTTATTTAAACTTACCTTCCTGGTTCTGTTTTTTCATTCCATCACCATCATCGTGATCATCATCTTCTTCTCCTTCAAATGATGACAGATCACTCGTATGAACAGAGCTGACCGTAATATTGGAAAGATCACTCTCGTTTACTTCATTCCATGCAAAATTATACCGTTCGCTCATCCCTTCGTGACTCGCAGAGAAATTGAAATTCCCGTCGAAGCTTTTGTCGTCCGTGTCGCGACTCGTGTCAAACAGACTCCTGTTCGACTTTTCGTTATTCAGTTCCAAGTTCCGTCCCGAGACGGCCGGCTTTGTTTCGAAGGATGTCACTTCTTCCGATATCTGATTTTCTTGGAAATGAAAAAAATTTGAATCATCAGCTGTAACTTCTTCAAAAACAGCAACTTCTTTTTCATTTGGCATTTCACACGTTTCAGGTTCGTGACGATGGTCGGAACCTGCTTCTTGCTGATACGCGTCAAAATCCGCTTCAATGTTTTCTTCTTCGTCCGGCGGCAAAGGTGGAGGAGAAAGTGATTGGGTGAAATCTGGGTCGGGAGGAGGTGCAGGAATATCAGGTGGCGGAAGTGGAGCTGAAGGTGGTAATGCGGGTGTTCCAGCTGGAGAAGGTGGCAATGCAGGTGTTACAGGTAGCATTGCTGGAGGCGGAGCAGGTACACAAAGTGGCAATGAAGGTGTTACAGGTAGTATTGCTGGAGGCAGAGCAGGTGCACAAAGTGGCAAGGTAGGTGTCATGGTTGGCACATTTGGTACTACAGATTGTAAAGCAGGTACACCAGGTAACAGGGCAGGTGTTACAGACAGCACATCTGGTACTACAGGTAAAACTGCCGGTACTAAAGATCGAGAAGGCATAACAGACGTCAAAGAAGGTGGAGGAACTGAAGTATCTGGATGTAAAAAAGGTACTACAGGTGGCCCATTGGATATAGTAGGTGATAAAATAGACATCACAAGAGTAGTGTCAGTTGCACTTTGGAAAGAAGTTATGTTTTCCATTGGGGTAGCCTTTAGTTCGGGTTCCGCCAAACTGTTTGACACTGGTGGTGGAGGGGGAGGTATTTTGAGGTCATTAATGGTTAAAGGAAATGATGATGATGATGATGATGAGAGATGTGGAGCTGAAGTGGTGACAATCGGTGTTGAAGTCGTCAGTGGAATGGCTAATGGTGGATGTGGAAAACTCAACGGAGCAGGTGTGTGTTGCTCTAACTTCTTTTGGACGTCTGTGAAAATAACGTGAATTACTTATTTGTTTATAATAATATCGATTGAAATTACGTGGTCGTCAAATCTACGTTCTGTTGGTTAGTTTGTTCTTGTTTCAGAAAACCAATGACAATATATTTGTACAACATCTTAAAATAACAAATAATCATATAATCTTATAAAAAGTATTTAATTCAATGTGAAAGAGATATTACAATCATGATTTTTTATTTTTTTACATTAGGTGAAATTATTTAGAAATACGTTTTAACAGATAATTTACCATTCTGATCCCTGAGCCACTGTTCATAGTTGAGCCCCATGTGTTCACAAACCACCTGATCAATCTGCGGCTTCAATGACTTCAAAATCTTCGGCTTGACGACCTGATCTACGACTCGATCGATTCCGTTCGTCAACATCGGCAGGCTGAAAGTCGAAAATGAAAAGACATAAAATAACGCCAATCTTTGATTTTATACATTTTCTTGAGTATTTGAAAAAAGACAATCAGCCCTCCCCCCTTTTCCTTGCTACTAAAGAATGCTCTGTCCATATGTTTAAAACATGCCGCTATAATAACTATATGCCAAATAATTATCAACTTATTTTATTATTTAGGAATCCACATTACCTTTGAAATTTATAATATTTGAGGTTATCTCACCATTCTTCACGTTAACTCACAACAAACTGCGATCCGTTTTGATTATTTTATATTTGTTTTTGATTGAATACGTAATCTATGTTGTTGGTTCATATAATCTGTCATTTTAGTTGAATAAACATTTAAGTTGTTCATATAATCTGTAATTTTAAGGTAGTTACAGATTAAACATTGGAAACCAACAAAACTAGAAACTTTGCACTGTTACTCCAAGCTCATACAGGCTTTATTTTACCTAACTCAATTGTTATAGATTGGCAGTTGAAAGACTCAAGAAAAAGTGATTTTCATGACTTAATGTGCATCAAAAATATAGTATGTAGGCATACCAAACTAGCCAAATTTAACCAAATTTTCCAGATTAGATTATTGATATTATGGATAAGATTTTGTTTTTAAATTTCTCAAATTAAGGCTGGATGCACCTAAGTACTGCTGACAGAGTGATTGCTCAAAACATGCAATTCAAATCTGTATTGCACGACTACCCTGTCAAAAAACGTAGAGGGAATGGTGTATGAGCCCCCACAATGCTCCCCATAAGCATAAAATTTCGAGTGATTGCCAAACTCACTCATTCAAATGTCTTCTCAAATTCTCTCTCAACTGATTCTTATTAAGATCCGATTTCCACTTGACTCCATGTAAGTACTTGCTGACTGCTTCCTTAACTCGAACTTGCAAGTTTTGATAGGCTGGCTGCAATAATAAAACGGACTTAATAAACTTAGGTAAAAACCTACGAAGCTATTTACAACAACTGGTTTTATCTTATTATTAGTAACAATCTATATATATATATATATATATATATACAAAAATGACTGTCTGCCTTTCTTCTATACAAATCCAAACCACTGGACCAATTTCAACATAATTTGGCATGGATGTAGATTTTTAAAGGAGTAAAAGATAGGGTAGTTTTTAATTTTTTAAGACTAAAAAACTTTCAAGGCCAAAAATGCCTATGTACAAACAACAAAGATTATTGCAAATTTAATTCAAATTTAGTTTACGTAACAAAATTTGAAAGTTTCAAGCAGCTTTTAACAAAAGAAGTTAGGAGGGAGAAGAAGAGAGAAAAGGAGTGGGAGCGTGAAAGCAAGCGGAAGAGCGACCAGGATTGGGAAAGCAAGTGGAAGTGAGAGAGCGAGCAGGAGTGGGAAAGGAGGAGGAAGCAAGAAGGAGCAGGAGATCAAGCGATGAAGGAAACGGGAGCGAGAGAGAAAAACGATAAAAAACCCCACTAGTATTTTAAATAAAAAATCTAAGTAAAAAAAACTACATACAATATATCAACTAAAATCTAAGTTTATAAAAAATCAAACAAAATTAAACCTGACCAAACTTTAAAACTTGTTTTATATTATTGTTTCAATAAAAACGATTAGTTATATTTTCATAGCACAACTGTAAAAATAGAAACTGAAACAAACTTTTGTATCAACATCAGACAGACATTCCTTTCTGAATCTATCAAAAAGACCTTGCTTCTTCAACTTATCAACAACTTCTCCAACAAAATTTTCTTCTGACATTATCAAAACTTCTTTCTATTTTTGACCTAAAAATATATTGTTTAAAAAATATTTTAGCTAACTAAACAAACAAGTACACAAATTTATCTATATATATAAAACTCTTATGTCATATTGTATGATATTGAACTCCTCCGAAACGGCTGAACCGATTTTTATGAAATTTTTTGTGTACATTTGGTAGGTCTGAGGATAGGTCCATGGCTTTTAAAATTATATAAAAAAGTTATTTTGCAAAAACAAAGGACAAACAGACAGACAGAGAGACAAACAAACAAACACTCATATATATATATATATATATATATATATATATATATATATATATATATATATATGGGGAAACAAACAGAAACGAGAGAGCAAACAGGAACGGGAGAGCAAGCGGGGAAGGAAACGGGAGCAAGAGAGAAGAACGATAAAAAAAACTTTCAAAAACCCCGGGCATTGTACACTCGATTGCTTTTCGAGATTGATTTTTTTAAATTGTCATAATTTTGTACATTAAACTTTTAATAAAAAATCTAAAATAATTTAAAAGGCAAAACAACATTTGCTGGGTCAGCTAGTTTAAGTATATAAAAAAACATGTCCTGACTGACTAACCGAGTGATAATCAACGCCGAGCTAGAAACGTGAAATTTGGAACTTATATTACTTTTATAGCATAAGAACCCACCAAGAAAGGGTTTGTGAAAATTTTGCTACTGAAGAGATGAAACAGGAAAACAAATTTTTTCTAAAACAATGCCTAACTCAAAAACCAAAAATAAGAAGATTATGAAATCTGGTATCTAAATTCTTCTTAAAAAATAAAAAAAATACATGTTTCACCATTTTATGGAAAATTTGGTTTCCGGGACTTCAAATGTTGGGTGGAAAATAAAGTTATTTGTTTTTTAGAATAACTGCTACTCAAAAACTGTAAGTGTTGCAGATGTAAAAATTAGTATTTAGTATCTACTTGAGAAATAAAAATATACGTGTTTTACCAATTTTTGATAATTTGATTTCCAGGACCTCAAATGTGGGGTGGAAAAAAGAATATTTGCTTAAAAACTCCAAAAACTAAAAATGTGAAAGTTTTGCAATTTAGTTACGAAATTACGAAAAATTTATTTAAAGTGGCTCTATGTTTCGGACAAAACTTCTGAGCCACTAACTATGAAGGCAATATTAAATAGATATAGAGAAGAAAAAAGTCTTGAGCAGACTGCGGAACTCCATCTCAGAAGCTGCTGCTTTTATCGTAGACGGAAGGCTGTTCCAAATCTTGGGCTCGATGATGCTGAAAACTCTGTCACCAAGAGTCCTGCACAGAAAGGCTGGTACCAGAAGATCTTTTGTGGATGATTATCTCAGTCTCTGGTGTCCCTGAATGGCACTGATTGGCTGTATACATCGGATCTGGTAAGACAGGCACTTTCCTTGCAAACGCTTAAACACGAGCAGCGCAACTTTAAAATTTAAACTCTCCGAAAGGCGGAACCAGTGGAGTTCTTGAAAAAGAAGAGTTGCATAATCGTACTTCATCTATTTAAGATTATTTTGGCAGCGGCATTGATGATGGACTGGATCCGGGAAAGATGCTTTTTTGGCAAACCAGCGAGAGTGGAATTGCCATAATCAATCCTGGGCATGATGAGGGCGTTCACAAGAGTTTTTCTACAGACAGCCCGCAGGGCACCACTCACACTTTGAATTTGTCGAAGCATGGCAAAGCATGTGCGAATGATGCTGTTGATCTGTGACCTCGTCGACAAATCAGCATCGATGTAGATTCCCACGTTTTTTAGTTTTGAAGTGGGTTTAATGTAAGAATTGAAAATTTTGAGAGCATCGAACGTAATCTGATGGAGTATAGTTTTGAATGAACACCACAAGACCTCAAGACCAAGTACCGAAATTATTCTTATTAAATAACAAAATAATTTTTGAAAACTTAGTTTCCAGGACTTCAAATGTGGGGTTGAAAATAGGGTTATATTTTTTTAAGAATAACTGCCAATCTACAACTGAAAATACTACAGAAATAAAATTTAGTATTTAGATACTACTTAGAAAACAAGGCCACCTAATAATATCAAACTTAGAAAATAAGGCAACATAATAAAATAAAACTTAGATAATAAGGCCACACATGTTTTACCAATTTTTTTATTTGCTTGAGAAATCAATAACTGGAAAGGTAAAAACATTTAAATTCAGTATATAGGTTTTAAAAAAAAAAAAAGATATGTGTTTCATTATTTTTCGAAAAATAAGTTTCCAAGCTTTGAGGTTTTGTGTCCGTTAAAACTGGCTGAGTCCAGTTCATCACGAAGCAGGCCAGGCCTCAGCTTTTGTGCTTATGAAACGAACCGGTTCGGGCCTAAATAACAAGCCAGGCCAGGAATTTTCTGTCTATAAAATAAACCAGACAGGGTTTAAAAAATCCATGTAGGGGTTTATGGATTAGACTACTGCATGGGCCGGGCAAGGCTATGATTTTAGTGTTTTAAGACGGACCGGGCCAAACCTTGAGTCAAGGTGGGCCTAGAATTTTTGCTTATGAAACAAGTAGGGCCGTAAAAAACCGGCCTGTGCAGTACTCTACTATGGATGCATGGTTCAAATTTTCTAATTTCAAGCGAGCGAAGCCGCGACGGGCACTGCTGCATATATATTTATAATCTTAAGGTATTTTGGCATTACATTTTCATTGTAACATGCTCCATTGAAGATCATAGCTCACTTGGCACTCAAATTTTTTTTGAAAGTCCTTCAAGACATCTTCTGTTGATTTTAATGATTTAAAGAGCCCATCATTTTTGACTTTCTACTTCTAATAATATAAATAAAAACAGCAAGCACCTGATCAAAAATGTTACGCAGAAATCATAACATGTGTGGTGTTCTAATAGAGATTTATACTGGTTTTTCTCACTGGCTTTATAAATTATAAGTTCATATATTACAAAAATCATTGTATTAAAATATTTGCTAAGTTGATGACTTTATGCAAGTCGCTCTGAGCCACCGAGCTGAAAATAAATTTCAGCTGTGCTAGATGCTAAAATAATTATTTTTAAAATTTATATTTTTTTATTGAAGTGAGCTTACAATGCAAACTATTTGTTAGTTCTTTAATTTAATTCCTTTAAATTCTCAGCATACATTGTCACTCACAGCTGCAATGTTCATCAAAGTCAAAGTGGTAAAAGCACACAATCAGTGACCCCTGGTTAGGATGCGTGTTAAGTTAGCCACGAGGCTGGCAATGCTAATTATAAAAAAAAATAAATTGCGTGCACTGGGGCTGTGCTATACATTGTTGGATGGGCTTTAAAAAATGGAATCGAATGGTATATTTTTGTTTTCTTCGGTTCAACAAATAAAAAAGTTATAAGCCAAAAACGAAGATTTTCCGACAAAAATTGCATAAAATCAAGCTTGGCTCTTCTTTGAGAAATTCGAACTTTTTTTAACTGCTGCACTGGGAATATCCGAGACGCTTGTTTTTAGATAATTCAATATCTAATCCAACAATGTAATTTTCGGTTCTAAAAGTTAATAAATAAAAAAGTTATCGAATAAAACATCGGACCGTATACCAATTTCTCCGAGCAAAGCTGCAAACCGAAACGTAAACAAATGCTGAACCGAAGAAAACCCAAATATACCATTCAATTCCATTTTTTAAACCCCATCCAACAATGTATAGTACAGCCCCAGTGCACGCAATTTATTTGTATTTCTAATTAGCATTGCCAGCCTCGAAGCTAACTTCACACACGTTGGTTAGGGGTAGGGTGAGAGCCGGGGTCACTGATTGTGCGCATATACCCATCAAAGTTACTATTTATTGTTCTAAAAATTTTCAAAATTTATGATGAATTTCGTTTTTTTATGCTCGATTCTGGTGAAACTTGTGTTTTCTTATGTGTCACAACATCTTTTGGCCTTTTTTAAGTGGAATAAAGAAGTGAAGAAGTGCAACTAATTTACTAAAAACTAATCACCGGCAATCCCGAAGATCCTGCCGTTACCGGAGTTAATGAGATAAACAAGCAATGATTGGCAGGCACGTGATGTCCATGATTGACAAGCTGCCAACTACTAATAATATTCAGCTCCACCCACAAACCTTGGCTATAAATTTAAAAGTGAACACGAATAATGTTATTCTATGGTTTTTATTTTTACACATTGTTTTATCATGGCTGGAAATTACCTTGATGTTACTGGGATATTATCTACTAAATTAAATAAAAATTTGGAAGATGATGCTTTGGGATGAGCTATGACACGCGGTCTCATAGCGAGGATAAAATTCTGTCAGTTGTGTCAGACATAAATGAAACTGGCGAGAAGGAGTGGTACCTACTGCCGATGGATGTATTTGGCATTGTCCCATCCCAACTAGGCATGCCGCTCGACGAAATCGACAAGGGACAAAACAAAATTAGCAAAGAAAATAATAGAACCAGAACATAGCATTTTAATAGAACAAGAAAATAAACACAACATAAAATCATATCAAAAAAATTAACCTAGCATAACAATAAAATAAAACAAAATAACAAATTTAATTTACAGGGTCATGTTATACCAAACAAATATATGTGAAACAAAATTGTGAAAGGGATCGGAAATCGACGTCATAGTCATACCCGCCAAAAACCCACTGCTCCCGGACTCGATGGTCTCTCTCTGTGCCATTCTCGGAGGTCACAAAT
Organism: Erpobdella octoculata; assembly: GCA_963978895.1. Taxonomy (NCBI): domain Eukaryota; kingdom Metazoa; phylum Annelida; class Clitellata; order Hirudinida; family Erpobdellidae; genus Erpobdella; species Erpobdella octoculata. The sequence goes on from OZ022239.1 coordinate 36,448,886, forward strand.
TTATAAAGTTCTAGTTATGGCATCTCGTAATCACAAACTATCGGCCAAGCTTATGACCATTATATATCTCATTTTAAAAACCGCTGTAGTTGGCAAGACGTAATCACCAACTTTACTGTCAAATTTCCAACAAGTTTCGATAGTCTGTTTTTTTTCTTTATGTACAGTTAAAAACATGACACAGTTTCATTTAGTTTGGGTCATTCTTGACTGCAAATAGTTAAATGTTTTAATTCGACGCAATGCCGAAAAACTTCTTTCTGGTGTTGCATTTGATATCGGAAAAACCAAATTTTAAAAACCAAACCAATTTTAATAATCTGTCTACTTTTGACATTTTATAATACAATTTATTTAATTTAAAAATGTACATATATGTATATTATAAAACTAAATAAATTACATTAATTTTAAGCGCCAAATAAACTTTTAGGCGGAGCTAAATATTAATAATAAAATAATCTCCGCCTCGGGGCGGAGCTGAATATTCAACAACGGCAGGATCTTCGGGATTACCCTAATCACCTAGTCGTCCTAGTCCTAATGACCTAATGCCTAATGTGGACCTTTACCGTGTTATTGACAGTGTGCGCACTGCTGGTCAATACTTAAGAAATTTAAAAATTTAAGAAACAAAATTAACGTGAATTTGTTTGTGATATTTTTTTTATTTACGAAATAAAAACATAACCACCAACCACAGCGTTATATTTATTTTTTACGACCTGTCAGGCATTGAAAAATGTTAACTTTGAATATGCAAAAACTACAACCCGAAAAAATCGATTAATTAATAGAGAATTATGAAAGCCATCGATATTTTATTTATTTTGAAAAACACTTTGTAAACAAGAAAGCTGAAACCAAAGACATCGGAGAAATAAATTATTATTTAGATTTTGCAAGAAAACCTATCATTTTATTTAAAGAAAAATAAATCACGTTTTAATAATAATTTTTAAATTATTTTAAAACAATGATTAAAACCTATTGTTACCAAACTTTCATTTGTCCGTACAATGTTGCTTGAGTAAAAGCTACATATAGGAAATTTGGCTCAAATTGTAGCATAGCCAATAACTTGAAATTTTTCCACAACAATCAAAATAGTTGGAGAACCGATTCTTATCAACGTTTTCTTTGATTATATCAACGGTTAAGCTGAAAATATAAATTTCTTCAACTACTTTACTTTGGAGTGGAGTTCCTATTGTTTTACCAAGCTCGTTCCAAGATTTGCTTTGGAAATTTAGGAAGCTATTTGTTGATGCTGCCACCATGCAAACATTGTAAAAATGATCAGAACCACCCAGACCACGCATTATATTTACCACGCTTCACCGGATGTTTGCTTTGCTTCACATTAATTCATTAATCTGTTGACTTCAAATTTTGCACATAAACGTACTATACTTTTAAAGACAATATAATACACGAATTCAGTGTCGTCATTGGGATGCCAGAGGGCCCAGCCAGTAAGGATATTCCAAAAATCTTTGAATCGATTTTTCTACCACTTACAAACTTCAAATTTTGCGCATAAGTGTACCCTTGAAGGCATAGATTTAGGATATATCCTAAGTCTATGCTTGAAGGGGCGACATTTGGGGCCCCAAGAATTAAAAAAAAAGTTTTTGGGGAAATAGAAATGGAGGAAGTTTTAAAGAATTTTTAAAATGAAGCCAGTACATGAATTCATCAGCTTTATTTGGGGAAGAGGGCAGGGGTGTCTTCCAAATGTTCCAAGGCTTTTTACCAATGCTTTTATTAACTCGTCGTCTCTGTTTGTTTCTCTGTCTGTCTGTTTGTTTCTCTGTCTGTTTCAAATCTTGCAATCAATTTTTGAGTCACTTCCTGATGATAGATTTTTTTCAAATTTTGCATACATGCTCAAAATAGAAGACAATGCAATATTCAATTATTAGTTTTACAATAAGTCAATTAATTTAGTTAATTTTCGATATAATTAAGATATTTCGACTTTAATATAAAATAAAAGAGTAATATAAGAAAAAATTGATTGCAAAATTTGTGTTTTAATTACTTATAAAAGCATTGGGTTTTAAAATTCGTTTTTAATTTACTTGTTTGGAAAAATAAATATGGAGTTTTAGAAAATTTTCTGAATGACGAAAATACACGAGTCCAGGGACATCATTTGGTGGGTAAAGGAGGGCCCAATGATTTAAAGAAATTGAAAAATATATATAAAGGAAGTTTTAAAATTTGGAAAAATTAGTAGGAGGAAAATTCAGGGCCGTAACCAGCTATGGGGCCGGGGGGGCCTGGCCCCCCCCAGTTTTGTTCAGGCCCCCCTAGTTTTGCTCGGGCCCCCCCAGCTCAATCAGGCCCCCCAGTTTTTTGTATTGCTGTCTAGTTCAACAAAGCAAATGTAGGCGAAGGATGATAAATTGATTTAAAAAACATGCCTCAAAATGCCAAGTACATGTCGTCTTTTATCCAAAACGAGGTAATCGAATTGATGGCACAGATGGTACAAGTTTTGATTGTCGAAGAATGCAAAGATTCTGACATTAACTGGTATTCGATCAAGTGCAACGAAAGTCAAGATCAGTGCAATGTTGAGGATATGTCGATTGTCATTCGCTATGTGCGTTGTGGAAAGGCAATAGAGCACATGATCTCAATGATCAAGGCTAGTGAGTTAGATTCTAAAAGCCTGACACGTTCGCTGCTTACAAAACTTCAGGCTCAGCAGCTGGACCCCGCTCGAATTTTGAGTCAATATTATGACGACGCCAGTGTAATGAACGGCGGAAAGAGAGGTGTCCAGAAAATATTGCAAGACACTCTGGGCCGCCGAATTCCGTACGTGCACTGCATCGCCAACCCTATCATGTGGTTGCGCACGCTATGGAATCAGAGATAAAGATAAACAACTTTTTTAACTTATATGAGCAATTGTATGTAGGTGACACAATAAAGCGGTTACTTACTCAAAGATGGACTGGCCCTTATAAATCTGCAATAGTTGTCAAAAACAACAGAGAGGGAATTTTGCAGATCCTCGAAATTGTTGCCAACTTAGAAAAAGCTCTGGTTGATGTGTTGGTTGAAGCAGCTGGGCTGCTCAACAAAGTTTAAAAAAAGGATTTTTTTCAAATGTCGTTGTCAAAATACTGAGCTTGCTGTCAACGGTCGCTTTGTTGCAAGGTCGCTTGTGCAATTGTCTCTTGCTATGGAACTGATCTCCACAGCAAAAGAGAGCCTTCTTGCCTTGTGGTCTGCAGATGTTTTTGATCAAATGGCAGATGCTGCTGGTTTTTCATCAAATGAGGATGACCATGTAGTGTCAGTAAAGTGCAAACGAGTTCAGAGCACCTGGCTGACCGGCTCTGTGGTCAGCTCCACTTTGGGTCATTACCATGTTCTTGATTTTAAAGTTACTTCACGCGAGCTCATGAGCTCTACAACGCCATTTTGAAATGAACCATCAATTTGGGGAGTCCAACTTGGCTTTGTTTCAAGCTGTAGAATCTTTCGTTCCATCATCTCAGAACATTCTTGTTGAGAAGTGCTTTGAACCACCACTCAGCCAGCTCCTTTGCCTCGACCAAGTTGCCCTCCCTAGCAAATTGCCTAGTGCAATGCAACTGTGTCGTAACAAATTCCAGCCAAATTCGTCGTAGGAAGATGCAACATATGCAATGCTGCAGTACCGCGATGCATTTCCAAATGTGTATCAGCTGTATGCCTAAGCAATCACCAGCGGTGTGTCGACTGCTACGTGCGAGAGCAGTTTCTCCACTCTCACGCGGATTCTGCGGCCTTATCGCCAGCCAATGGGCCTTGAGCGTAAATTTAAACTGGTACTACATGCTTTTGAGAAGGATTTTACGCTAAAAGTAGATTTGAACACTTTCATAGAAAAGTTTGCCCAAAAATCGCGCCGTATTGTTCTCTGACATTATGGTCCATGTGATGTGTTTTTTTACATGTTGATTCAGAATATTTTCAAATTCAATTAAATATGGTAGATTAAGATTCAAATTTCAATCGCTAAACCTATTTTTTGCGTGAAGAACATTTTGGGGGTTAAATCACTGGAATGTGCAATTTATGTGATTAGAAAATTTATACAGTGCCCCCCCCCCCAAAAAGTTTTTCGGCCCCCCGCTTCCAAATTCCTGGTTACGGCCCTGGGAAAATTACAATTAACCAAAATAATTGTTGTACAAATATTTATGTAAGTTTTTGAAAAAAGTTGAGGAGGGGACAGGGGTGGCCGTTGGCTCTCCCTAGGACTTTCGAAAAAAAACTTTTTGGAAAAATTAATAAAGTTTAAAAAATGGGGGGGGTAGACGGGGAAACCCAAAGGATTTTCCAAAAAAAATTTTGTTGGAAAAATAAATAAAAATAAAGTAGAGTGAAAAGTGTTGCAGTTTTCTTCTTAAAAGATAGAAAGTCACTGCAATAAGTAATAATTAAAAACTGTTATGCATAAAAAGTTCTTTCAAAAGACACAAGACTGTAATGTCATCTGCATGAATCTAATACAAGACTTATAAACTAATATAAATCAATTGCAGAGCTTAAAGCTTTTAAATAGGTATAAATAAAACTTTTTACTAAAATTATTTACTGATCAAACACAACCACTTCTGATTTGAATTTTATTATGAAGAACGAATAATAATTAACAATAATAACATTTATGAAACTGAAACACAACAAATGACCAAAGAATAGAAAAAAGAATATTGCTGATAAGCCTGGAACAACAAATCCGATAACCGTAAAAGGCCTGATTGCCTTTCTGCTGATTGAAAGCAGACCACAAACAATGAAACACCAATAAATAAATAAATGTATATGATACAAACACGTATGTAACCTGTTGCTTCTAGATTACTCATTCTATAATCAATATTAATTATTGTATAATTTAAAAATATTTTATATCATACTTTCATACTAACAAAAATTTAATCAAGTTTTTTATGAGTTCTAATTATTTTCTTAACGACAAAATATAATCATTGAATTTTTGTAAATTTACCATCACCATCAAGAAATGAAATAACATAATTTAATCATAGAAGATCAAAACTAATATTCTGATATTATCATCCTGTAACATTAAATCAAAGAATTTTTTGGAGAAAAAAACGTTTTTTTACATAAATTTAATAAAGTATTTTATTTTTTACTTTTCATCAATTTCGACAAAATATTATGATAAGAATAAAAACTTATCATTCGCATTAAAACAACTTGCTCATTAGAACATCTGCATGGGCCGCTTCAAGGAAAAACAACTGACAAAAACATGACAAAAACCAACTTTGCAACAAGATGACAAAGTTGGTTCACCAGGAAAGATGATGGTGATGATAATGATGGCTTTTATAACACAATGATTATGATTATGATGATGATGATGATGATGAATTCTGTGATGCAATGGTATGATGATGATGATGGCTTTTGTGATGCAATGGTATGATGATGATGGCTTTTGTGATGCAATGATGATGGGTGGGTTTTGTGATGCAATGATGATGATGATGATTAAAACACTAGGATTGTGACAATTGTGAAGGAATTAATTAAAATTATTTAAGTTGAAGAAGCTAAAATACAACAAAATGATCAGTAAAGACAGGCACTTGTTCGTAAAAATGCTGCGTTGTACTTAAATAGCATTTGAATGTCTCAATTGATTGTTAATACTAACATGTTAGGTCGGAAGAAAATATATTCGAAAAATTTATACATTTTTAAGCTTTCAGTTAATTTATGAGATACTTTTTTTTATAACTAAACATTTAATTTCCTTTGGATAGAAAATTCAAATGTAAAAAGAGAACAAATAAAACGATGATAAAGTAAAGTTACTGATAACAACTATTAATGATAATAATATCATAAAATTGACAACTATATAATTTTTATTATAAGTCTATGTAAATAATAATAAATCTATATTATTCGTATAAAATCTCCGAAAAAGACAACAAAAAATGCAGCAAATATAATTGAAATTACAATTTGTTATTCGAGAGAGTCTCATAATAAGTTGTAAGCAATCCTTCTTTATAACATTCCAATCAAGACATTCAACAAACAGCTAGAATGCACACACACACAAACACACATACACACAGAATTGCCTAAAATCTCCAAACACCTACACACACGAAACTAAGCAATATTAAGCCTATAATATATTGCCTCACAATATAAGAAACAACAGTTAAGCTTTTCTGATGAAAGCTAGAAATAATTAATTAAAATTATAAGAAAAAAAATCAAACTATACAGACACATACATACATGCATTCATAAATGTATACATACATACATACATACATACATACATACATACATACATACATACATACATACATACATACATACAAAGAAACACACAGACATACATACATACATACATACAAACAAACAAAGGCTCCCTCTCCACATTGTCGTGATATCACAAATTCAAACAAAACATTACTATGATTGTTAACGATCTGAACAACATAAAAACCTTAAATAAACAACACGAAGACGTTCAATCAACACAGGAGACAGCATTTCGACGTGACGAAAGTTCCCCATCTTCCTCAGTTTTGAGCATCGTGACGTAAGGCGCACATGTGAGAAAGAGTTTGACATTATCGGTCGTTAAAAAAGAGATTTAGACAAGGATTTGCTGCCCAGCCAGGAGCAAGACTTGTTCCTGAACAATCGAAGATCAGTGGAATGGTTGGGGTGGAGCATGGGTATGTAACCTTGAGGTTCACAAAGGTCAGGGTGTACTTCGTAGAAAGCTTTGTAACCCCCTTCCAGAAGGTAAAGTTCAGGGTAATGAAGAAACGGGTAAGAATTAGCATTCTGCTCTCGATCTTTGTTCCTCAAGAAACGCGACCTGTTTTATAAATATAAATAATTATATAATATAATATAATATAATATAATATAATATAATATAATATAATATAATATAATATAATATAATATAATATAATATAATATAATATGATATAATATAATATAATATAATATTATATTCGAGTAGTTCTCAGCTGGAACTCCTTGAGCAGGAAGCAGTGGTGAATGCCTTCAAAGATCAACTCGCTCTACTTTGATTGCAATATGACTCGTCAGCACAGAGGGGCCTGATGCAGCACCTCTTCATCAATCATACATGCTATTATAATGACTATTTATTTCTTATTGTTTTTTTGTTCTGTCTTTTTTGTGATTTTGAATGTATGAATTGATAACTGAATAAACAAACTCAAACTCATATTATATTACTTTATATTATATTACATTATATTATATTAAGGATAAAATAAGATTAAACATGTTTTTCTTAGATTTTAGTGCAATGATAAAATTCAATTATTTGATTCATGTAGCATGAATGAATGCCTCAAATATGAGTCAGAATCAAATCCACAACTAACTATCGGGACAGACAGACACGCTTCAAAACACAGTGCCATAAACAAAGCAATGTTAAATAAACATATATGAGGCATATTTGAAACAAAATGGAACAAAAAATTTAATTAAAATATATTTTGCTAACAATTTAGGCCCTCTTTCAGAAGAGAATTCACAATGAAAGATGATGATGTTTCTCTTTGGAATTGAAGGCGATGAAACATCACAAGTATCATTATCATTACTGCCACCAACATCATTATCATTACTGTCACCAACATCATTATCATCACTGCCAGCGTGATTATCACCATTTTCTTCACAATTGTCATCTTTTTCGAAACAATTCGTCAAAAACATATCGAGTAGATCCGATGTATTGTGGATGTTGAGGGCACCCTGCAAGTTAGAATATATTTTAAAGCAATTAAACATAAACATAAAGTGATCGGCATCAGATACTTTACAGCCTGTATTCTCATATTAACGACAACAAACTTCACTACAATAAAATAAAAGCGATTTTTTATTTCAAAATAAAATAATATAATAGGGTGCTGATAGCAGAGGTGAACAATGGTTGGGTCCAATTTGTTCGAAACATGCGTGGGTGGGTTGGGTTGAAATAAAATTTCAACTTTTTTTAAATAATTTTTAGTTGGTTGGGTTAGGTGGGCCAGGTTGAGCAAGTGATGGATTGGCTTGCCAAAAATGGACCAGTGTCCACTTCTGTAATAGAATGCCGGCACTGCCAAACACATCACAATTTTTTCAAAAACTCCTCCTGAACATTGGGTCACAGTTCTACCTACCACTGGCACATCAAATCTGAAATTGGAATGTGCTGAACTGAATTGGCCACAGCTGCAAGACCCCTACACATTTTACCAACTCAATATATATATATATATATATATATATATATATATATATATATATATATATATATATATATATATATATATATATATATATATATATATATATATATATATATATATATATATATATATATATATATATATATATATATATATATATATATATATATATATAAAAGAACATGTCCTGACTGACTGACAAATCAACGCAGAGCTCTAACGCCTCAACCTAGGAACGTGAAATTTGGAAATTATATTACTTTTATTGCGTAAGCATCCACTAAGAAAGAATTTTTGAGTTTTGCTCCTGAGGGGAAGAAACTGGAAAACAAACTTTTTTCTAAAACAATGTATATCTCGAAAACCAAAAATGAGGAGATTTTGAAATTTGGTATATGGAATTTTCTTGAAAAATAAAAAGATACGTGTTTCACCATTTTTTGAAAATTCGGTTTCCGGACCTCAAATGTGAGTTAGAAAATTAGGTTATTTGGTTTTTAAAGTAGCTGCTACTCAAAACTGTGAATGCTACAGGAGTAAAAATTAGTATTTAGTTTCTACTCCAAAAATAATGAAATACGTTTTAGCATTTTTTGAAAATTTGGTTTCCAGGACTTCAAATGTGGGGTGGAATATAGGGATATTTGTTTTGTAAAGTAACTGCTACTCAAAAACTGTAAATACCACAGATGTAAAAATTAGTATTTAATTTCTATTCTAAAAATAAAGATATACGTGTTTCACCATTTTTTACAAATTTGGTTTCCAGGACCTTAAATGTGGGGTGGACAGTAGGATTACTTGGTTTTTAAAGTAGCTGCTACTCAAAAACTGTGAATGCTACAAAAGCAAAAATTAGTATTTACTTTCTACTCTAAAAATAATGATATACGTGTTTCACCATTTTTTGAAAATTTGGTTTCCAGGACTTCAAATGTGGGGTGGAAAATTGGGTTATTTGGTTTTTAAAGTAACTGCTACTCAACAACTGTAATTGCTACAGATGTAAAAATTAATACATAGTATCTACTCAAAAAAAATAGATATACGTGTTTCACCATTTTTAAAAATTTTGGTTTCCATGACTTCAAATGTGGGGACAAAATAAGGGTTATTTGATTTTAAAATAACTGCTACTCGACAACTGCAAGCATTACAGATGTAAAACTTAGTATTTTGAGGTTTTGTGCCGGTTAAAAGTAGCTGAGTCCAGTTTATCACCGGTCGGGCCAAGCCGTTATTTTAGGGTCTTTTTATGGGCCAGGCTAAACCTTAAATTAGACGGGCCGTGCCGGGCCAGGAATTTTGGTTTTGAAACGGGCTGGGCCAAGTTGTCGACGGGCCGAGCCGACACCTATGGATGCACGGTTCAAATTCTCTAATTTCATGCTAGCGAAGCCGCTACGGGCACTGCTAGTATATATATATATATATATATATATATATATATATATATATATATATATATATATATATATATGAAATTCTACTACTGAGTGGATGAAAAGATAGTCCGCTACGATTCGGCAGCGTTTATATATATATATATATATGACTCACCTTGATGTGCCCACCACGGAACTCGTAAGGATACCTGCAGTCGATGACAGTAAACCGGTCCACAACATTGGAATATGCATCTCTCAATAAGGAAGCCATCTGTTAATTTCATTGGAAACTTTAACCATAAAAAACTGGTAAGCAATTTCTGAAGATGTTTCACAAACGTAAACAAATATAAAATGTTTATATATCCAACGTAAGCCATACTGGCTCTTGGGAGCTACTACAACGGTTGAATAACAACAAAAATTACTAACAGTATCAATGGAAATAGATTTGAGGTCTTGGTGCTTGCCTCTGATGAGCGGTAGAGAATACTTCTTCGAGAAATCACCAATCAAATCCTGGTGTACATCATCCATGTTCAGTGCTCTCTTGATGCACAACTCAGATTGACATTTCGTCAGCTGATTCGGCAGAGTAATATTAACAAATAATAAATAATAATAAAATAATAATAAATAATAATAATTAATAAATAAATAATAATAAATTACATAAAATAAAAAATAATAATAAATAATAATAGTTCTGTTGCTATAATGCATAAAGTGAATTCTTTTAAAAAAAAGTCTAAAGATAATTTGCTATGATGCATTTATATAGTTGGTTTGTTAACATCATGATCAATCAATTTATTTTGCCGCCTGAGACAATAAAAAACACAAACCATAGAAAACGAAGCAAATGCTTGAGGGTTACAATCCGCCACATCGCTCTTTCTTCTTTTACTTATTACGGGGGGATGACATAACTTCTGCTCGTCCACAGATTCCGACCTCAAAACGTTTCGCGGACGACATTGTGAAACGAAAAAACTTTTCGTCCCGAATCTATTTCTCCTCGCGTGAGCCATAGAATTCGACTCGTTTGAAATGTCATTTCTTTCTGACGATTTCTTCTCAAAGAGACACCTGGAAGCCCCGACCCCCGGTCGATCAGAAGGTCCGTCGCAAGGCGCTAACGGAGTTAAGAAGGTACTCTGGGTGCGAACGGAGGTCACTCCGCAGCTTGGCGGCGACTGTCCGAAGGTCGTAGGCGAATTACTTGACGTTTCTTCGAGCAGAAAGTCGTCGTTATTTTCTCCTCTCGATGACATTTCCATCTCATTGTGACACTCGATGACCGGAGAGAAGAAGAGTTTCTCAAAATTCATCGGCAGGTCGAGTCTGGATGAAACATCGTCATTGCAAGGAGACGATTGGTCGAAAAATCCGTCATCGATTGATTGTTGTCTCTTCAGGTTGCTGCTGCTGCAGGGTCTTCGACATCTTGTTGACATCATGTGACTTGACTGTATGCAAATGTATTTATATTTATATATTAGTCATATTTATTGATTTGTTTCACACAGAAGTGCATTCATTCGATTAGTATAGAGCACAAAAAAGAAAAAAATATTAAGACCAAAACTTGTTTTAAAGAAACGATTTAAAAAATAAGAAATAAATAAGTTGTACCTACGAACGGAACTTATAAAGCAAGAATCACCATAGCATTGCACACAAATACTTTCAAAAGATTCTATCATATTTATGGCTCAATTGTGAGCCTCCAAAGTGTACTGAATTGAAACACGAAGTTGATGTTTGAATGAAATTTTACGACCACGAATTAATCCATTTCAAGACCACCTCTGCCTAGGCAACTGTAAACTTGTTTTAGTCCACAAGAAAGAAAAAGAAGACTTTGTAAACTATTCATTTATAGCCCCCTGGACTTTTACTCTGTCTGGGAGGGCTATAAATGAATAGTTTACACAATGAATAATAGCCCATTAATATTGTGGCTTTGACCATGACTTTTACTTTACTACCTGAAATACATACTACACCTTCATGCATATGGGATCACAATGGGTAATGGTTTCATCTCCCATCATGGTTTCATCTCCTACCATGGTTTCATCTCCTACCATGGTTTCATCTCCTACCATGGTTTTATCTCCTACCATGGTTTCATCACCTACCATGGTTTCATCTCCTACCATGGTTTCATCTCCTACCATGGTTTCATCTCTTACCATGGTTTCCTCCCCTACCATGTTTTCATCTCCTACCATGGTTTCATCTACCATGGTATCATCTCCTACCATGGTTTCATCTCCTACCATGGTTTCATCTCCTACCATGGTTTCCTCTCTTACCATGGTTTCATCTCCTACCATGGTTTCATCTCCTACCATGGTTTCATCACCTACCATGGTTTCATCACCTACCATGGTTTCATCTCCTACCATGGTTTCATCTCCTACCATGGTTTCATCTCCTACCATGGTATCATCTCCTACCATGGTTTCATCTCCTACCATGGTTTCATCACCTACCATGGTTTCATCTCCTACCATGGTTTCATCTCCTACCATGGTTTCATCTCCTACCATGGTTTCATCTCCTACCATGGTATCATCTCCTACCACGGTTTCATCTCCTACCATGGTTTCGTCTCTTACCATGGTTTCCTCTCTTACAATGGTTTCATTTTTTAACATGGTTTCATCTTTTAACATGGTTTCATCTCACAATGGGTAATGGTTTCATCTCCCATCGAGGTTTCATCTCCTACCATGGTTTCATCTCCTACCATGGTTTCATCTCCTACCATGGATTCATCTCCTACCATGGTTTCATCACCTACCATGGTTTCATCTCCTACCATGGTTTCGTCTCTTACCATGGTTTCCTCTCTTACAATGGTTTCATTTTTTAACATGGTTTCATCTTTTAACATGGTTTCATCTCCCATCATGGTTTCATTTTTTAACATGGTTTCATCTTTTAACATGGTTTCATCTCCCATCATGGTTTCATCTCCTACTATGGTTTCATCTCCTACCATGGTTTCATCTCCTACCATGGTTTCATCTCTTACCATGGTTTCGTCTCTTACCATGGTTTCCTCTCTTACCATGGTTTCATCTACCATGGTATCATCTCCTACCATGGTTTCATCTCCTACCATGGTTTCCTCTCTTACCATGTTTTCATCTCCTACCATGGTATCATCTCCTACCATGGTTTCATCTCCTACCATGGTTTCATCTCCTACCATGGTTTCATCTCCTACCATGGTTTCATCTCCTATCATGGTTTCATCTCCTACCATGGTTTCATTTCCTACCGAGGTTTCATCATCAACCCAAGAAAGGATCTCTCAAACAAGTTCTCCTCAACAAATAAAATGAAACAAAGAACATTTTAAAATCATAACCTGCTGCTGATTGGTTTAAACTTTGATTCAAAAGTTTAAATACAAACATCAAAGATCCATTCAAAAAGAACTATAAAATAATTTTCTAAAATAAAAAATAAATTTAATACAATACAAAACAATAAATATAAAAATAAAATTTCAATTTACAAAATTAAAATAAACATGACAGTAAAATTAAAGGAATTTCCCATCTGGAACCAATAAAGAAAAAGACATGTTTAAGGTCACAAATGTTTACTGGGTCAGATCAGTTACATGGAAAGAAGAACCATTGAGAAAATGTATAATTTACTTTAAAAATAATCATGCTTTTATTTTATTAACATTTAGAATATAATAAAATATAAAAATGAATGTTTTAATATGCTTGTTTTTGTGAAGCCATTTAAAATTTAATTCATCAAATGTTATTTATAATAATTAAGTTATTATGACAAAAACAGCATAGATCATCATCATCAAACCTTTTGTGCCCTATCATTTGAGCCAAAAACTAAATCAGCTAAATAATAAAAAATAATTTAATAATCGTAATAAATAAAAATGAATAAATGAAATGATAAACAAGTAAACTGTAAAAACTTTATTTTTCACAAATCCTATATATTTTGTAATTCAGCAGCTTTTAATTTTTTGCAAATCATTTTTTGATTGGCATATAAAATATGATGACATTGACCACAGTCTTCTAAATACTTGATAAGTGAAGTATGTGAGGACGGAAAAAATAAGAAACTTTCGAATCAAATTGGAAAAAAAACAAAGTTTTTATAAATATTTTTTAAATTAAAAAATTAAATATTGCTTTCATTAAACAAACTAAAAACTAATGGTTCATTTCCCTGAAGAAAAATTTTAATTTTACATTTTTTATAAAATTTATTAAAATTTCAATTTTATATTTCATTTAATTTGTCTCCAATAAATCTGAAGATTTAATAGAATGCAACGTCATTGACAATACTTCAATACACCACATTTTAGCTTGATTGGATGACAGAAATTATGTTTTTTAAGCGTCAAAAAGGCCCAAACACATGGCTCAAAAGCAAGCAAACAACATTGATGAAGTTAATATAAAGGATTTATAAGTGAACAGTAAATTTTTTATTTGAAAAATTAAATATCACTTTCTTTAAAAAAAAATAAAAACTGATGGTTTATTTCTCTGAAGCAAACTTGTATATTTTTTTAATTTTAATTTTATATCTTATTTAAATTTTGCCCAATTGATCTGAAAATTCATTGACAACAATTCAATACACGAAATTTGAGCTCGATTGGATGACAGGAAGTTTGTCTTTTTACATGCTTTTAATTACTTTCACTTGTCCGGATGTTAGAAGCTCGCGAAATCATTATCCAAAAAAATTTAAAGTTTTATTTAAAAAAAAACAACTATGAAGAAATTCAAGCAATAAAAATTATTAAAAAATAAATTAAAGAAGCATAAGATAATGATGACAAAAATTTTCATCGCCATAGTAACTTCAAACATCTTTTGTTTACTATTCACCGGTGTAACATTTCTCCGATACGATGTCATGTCGCTATGAAATTTTTCAGCTGTCTTAAAAGGAGGTTTTTAAATTTGTAAATTAACTTTCACTTGTTAAGCATCAGAAGGTCCCAATGCTCACACAACCAAGCATGGCGAAAAAAAACATATTTGTTTAAATCTATAAGAATTAACTCACACTCCTCATAACTTTCCCCCTGCTGGTTCGGATATCCCTGGAGTTGGTTTCATTTCTGAATGCCACTCTTTTGATCTTCGGTGTAACAGTTGGTGATTTGAGGCAGGACACGAGGACAGGTGGTTTGCCAAGTTCCTCTGTAGATGTAAAAGTCACTTTTGATGCTGTCGTTTGAAACTGCTGCTGTGGTGCCATGAAAGCCTAGTAAATATTATTGCATGAAAGCCTAGTAAATATTATTGCGAATTTAAACAAACTAACAATAATTAATTGGCTTATTTATTAAACTGAAAATAATCATAAAATAGAAAAAATTATTAATTCCTTATTTATATGTTTTAAACAGATTCTCTGAGATTATATCAAGAATAAATACACAAAAACAAAATTAAGGACATTTTGCATAAATTTTGAACAATAATTCTAACAGTCAAATTGTATCGAAATAAGTAAAAAATTAGGCTAAATAACAATAATGATATTAATAATAACAATAATCCGGTTCTAAAAAGTCTCGGATTCTACCCTAGACTTGTCACCATCCTGTATAACTTTTTTGTCATCCACCCTGTCCGATAAATTGTTCTTTTTATATTCAAAATTTTTGTTTCATCCGGATCTGATGTACTGGATTTTGCTAATCGTCACTAAATTTTTCAAGGTGTTATTATCAACAACCCCCTTTGCGAGTCCGACAACAAATAACGATTTTCTATCCAGGAACTGAGATATTCTGCAATTGACTTTAGACCATTTTGTTTATTTATAACATGTAAATGACCAACTCTCGGCTCATACTTGCCTCGTTTTTTGTAGCCAGTCCTAAGCCTGGATGAAGGAGGGAAAAAGTAAAAAAGATAAAAAATGATCTTCGACAGGATCAGTGCTTCGGTATTTCCTACATATTGTTACATCATTCTTAAAACATCTGGTGCAAAAACTATAAACTATTATGAAAAAAACCCCCGACTAAGTAAATGTTACCCCTTCCCTGGTGTAGCACATAAAATGCTAAACTTGAGACTTGTTTAATAAAAGTTTTCAAATTGTTGGATTTGCTTTGTTTTGTCGATCAGAGAAATGCTGTCTTCTTTCAACCAACAATACCAACTGTAATAACAATTGTGAACATAAATTTTAAAAAAATATAATCACCCTGTTTTCTTTATCATCTTCAGAATTTCTCCTCCTATCAAATATATTTGACTCAGGCAGTTGAGGAAAAAGGCAGACACTGCTTGATCGCTTTGTCCTCTGCTGTCCACTGAACTGTAATTGCAGCAGAACATAATAGAAATTAATAATGATGATAGAAAATTTTTAAAGTTATGTGAGATGTAACGTAATTTATAAATGATCAGGATGGCCCAAGTGTGCATGAATGGATTAAAATTTTGCATGGTTGACTGATGCTCTGATGATAATGATGATGATGATGAAGATAATGGTGAAGTTGTTTATGATCATGCTGTCACAAAATTGCATAAATTACACACTTTTTATCCAAATTCACAAATAAACCCACGAAAATTCTGAAATTTTAGCATAAAATTACCTGAAAAAAATATATACCTAATTGTTAATTTAAAGGTAAATTACAATAAATACTGATGTGAAATTATATACAGATGAATATTATTGATAATATTAACTTGGCCATAAATAATTTATAAGTAAATATCTAATTTAAATGAAGCAGAAATGAAAAAGTTCATTAAAAACTTAAAAAACGGAGATACCAACCGGTAATGAAGTGAATCTTTTGAATGAAACATTCTGTCTGTTAGAGGAAGCTGCACTGGAATGCCTAGAATGTAATATATTGAAATGAATAAAAAACGTATAGTTAATAAATATCATCACTATTTTATACTCAGTCTGCCAAAAGTAGTAAGAGAAAAAATGTAAATATTATCTTCTCTGAATTTCCATGCATGTTGGGATTCAAACATGAACTTCTATGTAATAGATAGATAGATGGATGGATGGATGGATGGATGGATGGATGGATGGATGGATGGATGGATAGATGGATAGATAGATAGATAGATAGATAGATAGATAGATAGATAGATAGATAGATAGATAGATAGATAGATAGATAGATAGATAGATAGATAGATAGATAGATAGATAGATAGATAGATAGATAGATAGATAGATAGATAGATAGATAGATAGATAGATAGATAGATAGATAGATAGATAGATAGATAGATAGATAGATAGATAGATAGATAGATAGATAGATAGATAGATAGATAGATAGATAAACTTTTATACAACTAACGCGCGCATCTTGTACCATAATCAATAATCATATCTATTAGTTAGCATATTACATAACTGACATATGAACAGGATATTACGAAAAGAATATTAAATAAAATATCCCTTGGGCTCTCAAATGACACTGCACGGTTAATATAATAAATTAATTGCTCAAAATGTCTCTTACAAGTGAGATGAGCTCGAGGTTGAATTACGTAATTGTTATTTCCATGAGAGTTGTTTGTATTTATTATTAGTTAATTGAAATAAACAATGAAACGATGTCTTGGATGAGACCCGCAGGAAAACACAAGTACGAAGATATATTAAGAAGGTGCCACGATGTATACTGTTTTAGAAGAAGCATTGTAATAGTGATAACGATGTTAAACAGAATTAATGTGAAAGACATAAGTTTAGATGTTGTATTAGCTATTTCGCCTATTTCAACTGAGTGAAAATAAAAATGGCTAATATTTGTACTGGTTATAGCATAAATATATGAGTTTTAGATATAAACGAAGACGAATTATTTATAGCAGAAAAGGTGATGACATTCTACATTGTAGTAGAAATGTCATCAACCCAGCTTTGAAACTTTTCCGAAGTTATAGTTATATTTTCATTGAATAAGTTTGACGCTTGACGCCAACTGGTATTAAAAAGTAATATCTCGTAATATTACTAAGCTGAAATGAAATAGTGAGCAAGTACGAGAGAGAAAGAAAGACAGAGAGAAAGAAATGGAGAGAGAGGGGGAGAGGGAGAGAGAGCGTGTGCGATGAATATGATTCATTGTAGGAAACCATTCCATGTGTGGAAAGAAAATTGCGAATGTTGAAGTGTATGACACGTTCAACATGAAGTGCCACCAGGTAACTACAAGTTTAGTACTTTACGCGAGAAAATTGACGAAAACTGGAGAGAAAGTAAAGAAATAAAAATAAAAAGTGGCTAAAATTAAAATACAAATTAGGTGATAAATTATGATAATGAGATGGTGACTCTATGAGTTGAAAATTTTTCAAAATCATGCAATTTCTTGCTGGAAGACGGCTCATGGCCTAAAAAAGCATTTGCAAGTGTCCTATTCCCAGCCAGCCTAACTGAGATGAGTAATGGTTACGAAGAGGGGTCAAATATAGCGGTCTGAGCCTACTTCTTCCTATCACGAGTAAATAGTGTCATAGCCCAGGTATGGTATGGGGCAGCCAATTTGTGGGAAAATGTCATCCTAATTGCTATTCTACAGTCAGTCGGTAATGAGTACTAATCTTAATCAGTGAAGCACCCAAATGATAAGATAAACGCGACCAGTTTAAAGCGAGCCAAAACTTATTTGAAAACAAGTATCTCTGAGAGCCTGACATCAGCATAGTTGCAGTATCCAAACATTGAAAAGATTTAAGGAAGGAATCAAGTGTTTTGAGAGCTGACACGGGAAGATAGCTTGCTATGTTTTTGAATTGTCACGCTGCTGAGAATGCACGAGTGACGAGTGATGTGGGGTGGAAGATACGAGCTGCAACTGAATCCAGTGTTTGTACTAGATCAGCTCAGAACGCCAAGCATCGGATAAAATCATGAAATATTAGTTAAAAAGACCAAATCTATTAATAACTCTCCAGTTATTGTTAATAATTTAATGTCAAGCACATGATGAAGCAATCGCTAATAGAATCGCATTAGAAGAACTTCCTCCCGATGTGTGATGTGTGTACGAATGTATGTAATCAATGCATACACAGTAAACATGTACCACAGCAGATTTGCAGATTTTAATTTACACTAAAGACTAAAGAGGCTTATATAACAAAGTCCGAAATGCAAAACAAACAATCTTTACGCCCTGTCAAAAAACTATAAACTTTTTTCAAATATATATTGCATATTATTTATACACAGAAGTTCATCTAGGAAAAGAAAATGTAATTTAATTCTTGATCAAACATGAAAAGGTTTTGAAAAATCTTTCAAGTTAAAGGTTCTCTTATTTCACAGTTTCACGAAGTCAAATAATAAAAAAAAAAAACGAGCGACTGATGCAGCAGTATCAAGAAGAAAGCAGATAACAGTTGATTATTTGTCTTCTCGATGTAAAACACACCGAGATTAAATTCTCTACTCAACTTACTGTTATTTAAACGTGTTGAAATGTTGCGTCTATAAATACAGCTGATTGGGTAGAGAATTTTATGTGTGCGTGAGGGATATCAAGGAGACAAATGAATTTCTGTAAACTGCTTTCTTTGCGATCCTGTGTACGCATTCCGCATAGTTACTAAGTTCAAACTCCTCGAGAGCACTTTTCCTCTCTCTCGAAGATGTTGTTGAAAAAGTAAATAAAATTGCATAATAAAATTAAATAGATTTTAATTAATTTGATTTATTAATTGAAATAGCGATGTGTGGAATTATTTGAATTTTTTAATTATTTTAAAAATAGATTTATTATGCAAACATCTGCGACAAATGCAAATCATAAAACTTTAATTTTTTGTACATCTTATTAATGGACATAAATTTCAAGTAGGACCAGCGTAATGCAGTTTAAGGTATATATAGTACACCCAAAGTATAAGACAGCAAAAACTCCCAGAAATGAGGAACTTTGTTATGGAATTTACAGCTTTTTGTGACTCCAGTTTTCCTGCTCACCGCGTCATTTCCATCATGAAAAGATTTAAATGGTCATCATGGTTGTTAATTTAATCTGAAGCATAATGTAACTAAATTGAGCTTATAGCGTCATTTTCATCGGGACAACGATACTAATACACACTAATTAGTCATCTATCCTGGAAACAGATGGTGCACATTTACGGACAGTAATTATTTAATAATATGTTCCTCTTATCCAATCAAACCTCTGTTATGATGAAAGATTAGATGCAGCACTACCGAGCTATAAATAGCAAACACTTACTATCTTTTTTTCATTACTTGGAACACGATCTCATTAGCATAACCCATGGGCTCCTAGATATCTAGAAGTCCATGCATAACCAAAGAAGATATCATCATCTCTTAAATGTCAAGAAACTAAGAAACGCACATAGACAACGATTTACACCAAGTTTTAATGGAAATGGAAACACCAATTGTAATTTAAGACGCATCTCAACGTGGGATGTCAGTTTTTGTACATTTCGTTGCATTTGGTCGGCAATGAAATTGAAAAGAAAATATTATAAAAATAATTAATAATACTAATTATTAATAATAACAGTAATAAACACCCCCATAACACTACGAACTAATAAAAAATTCCTTACTAATATATATGAGAAGAACTATAAAGTTGGCTGGTTCATGGACTTCTAGAAGTTCATGGTTGATTACTCAACGTCGATTTCAGGACTTCTACCATGTTTCTCACTAATAGACACAGACTCATGAACCAACGAACCCACAAACAAACACAGACCGACTGACGGAAGGATACAAGAGCAGACATCCACACATACAGACTCACATGATCCCTCACACAAACTCACATATCTTCAACGTCGAAGTCAACGCTCAGGCTTTGTTGCCAGCAATAATTTATTGACCCAGGAATAAATGTCAGGCAGATGTTACAGAAATCTGCTCGTGGAGTTGGAAGAAGGAAGATGTTGAAAATAAGAGAGGTCATACAGACATCGTAAATTTCTTACTTTCTTTTTTTTTAAATTTATTCTAATTATATCATTTTTGGTTTTGATTATAATAAACGTATCAATAATCACGAATGATGATTAATAAACACAAACTTAGAAAATATGGATGACCTAGATTTAATAGCATTCGATGGTTAATATATTTGACCTTGAATTTCAATTCAGTGTGAATATGAATGCTAAACATGACTTTCACATGAAGGTCGTCGGATATAGAGTAATCATATTAACATTTACAAGCCAGCCAGTAGAAACCAATCTGTATTCATAACCTCGTACAGAGAGTACTAGTATATGTAATTTGTATTGCAAATGTCAAGAGCATAAATAAATATTGGTTTCCTTTTACAGGTAAAAATAATCAATGCATAATAAATTATAAAAGGATGCTTCGATCTCAGTCTCTGTGTCTGTCCACAACTGGTTGCATTCTTTAGCTCATTACTAAAACACGAGGGATACGCGTTAATACGATAACCTTTAATTCCAGTACAATTACATTTCACTTCAGTACGTTCGGTTACATTTCACTTCAGTACGGTTACATTTCACTTCAGTATGGTTACATTTCATTTAAGTACAGTTATATTTCAATTCAGCAAAGTCTTAATTTAAAGTTATATTCAGATCCATCTGATTTTCATTACCTACACCCCGACAGGTAATTGGCAAGCAGCTGATTCCCACAACACCTTCCACATGTTACTTCTTTGATTCCATCCATTCCATGCTGGAGTTTTAAATGCATTGATGTCTTCTTCTTTGTAATCTTTTTCATAATGTCCTGACTTCCTGACCCATGCGATGAATATAAATCATGCACACTATTGCACACGCATACATACATACATACATACATACATACATACATACATACATACATACATACATACATACATACATACATACATACATACATACATACATACATACATTCAATCATCAAACCATGAGTGGTTCAACACCATCATGCTCCCGGACTTGACGCGCATTTAGGTGTACCAGCATCGTTGACATATATGCAATTAAAACCTGTTCGCTCATCAGCCTGCATGATATAAGTACCACCACCCTCATCATCATCATCATCATCATCATCATCAATCATCATCATCATCGTCATCATCATCATCATCATCATCATCATCATCATCATCGTCGTCGTCGTCAACGTTGAGGTGATCATCTCTGCCACCATCATCATTATCAACGCTGTGATTACCAGCATAATGGCCACGATGTTATTGATTTAATAACCATTAGCATCATCACCACAATCAATACAAAGTGGTAACCCAGAAGGGTTGATCCATCGCCAGCAATTCCCAACTATAATGAATTAAATAACCCTCAAAATTCACAAACTTTAATTGTGAAGCTAACAATTAACAATAGCCACAGCGCCTTCCGTTTGCACTCTTCAATGTTTTCCGATGCTTTTCCAATTCTCAATTTTTGTTTGCTTGATTGATTAACGTCTGTATCTGTCTTTTGATTGAGTGTTCTGTGATGTCTTTATGTGTCCTGTTTGTCTTGCTCCTTCATCTCCAAGCTGATTTCACCTTTATATTTTAAGAACTTCAACCGTCCTCTCTCACACGTAGGCATTTCGATGAGAAGAATTGTATCCTTCCTGCTCCAATTCTACACATACTAACAAATAATTGATACATCTGTACAACAAACACGTGCACACCGGACTGACATCCATAACGGGAATACACACACACACACACACACACACTTACTCACTAAATGCACACAAACCAGCAACGCCTACGCATAATAGATACACGGCTAAGAACTTCCTGTAGTCTCAATGTAACATTAGCACAGGCCTTTTTTGTGAAGAAAGAAACACAATGGCGGCCCTTCGAGAGATATTACGAAACCGATCTTGAAAGGAAACCGCCGACAAGTTCTCAGTCCTGGAATTTCGTCACGACAGTGTCATGCAGCAATTGCGATAAAGTATTCAACTATGCCGACCGACTAGCTAAGCTGTCGCAACTGACAAGCTTATCGAGCATTAAACTCGGTTAGTTAGGCGTGGATGCGAGACACATTTGCACCTCTGCAAGCCACCCACTGTTTCGAACGTCTCAGGGCCCACTCGACACCCACTTCAACTCCCTCTTCTTCCTCCTTATTACGCCCCGCATTTCGTCGATCGTGTCAAAACATCTATCATAATAATGTTAAATTAGCGGGAATTACGATCAGATTTAATTTTCATTATCGAATCATTGTCAGTTAAGTAGAACCATAAACCTACATAATTAATTTCCTATTATAATTCTATAATGTTCGACATTTATGTGGCGCTGATCTTATATTTAGCTTATATATTGTTACGATATCGCCAATCGTATACGGGAGTTTTTGGAATGGTTTTGTAATTTATTGAAAGATAACGAAATAAAGCCTTTATATGTGTCTTTTTCTACTTTAAAACAATTTCTTTATTTCGTCAGGTCGATCAGCGGTTAATCGACAAATATATAATTGATAAAAATATATCACTACCCCCTGCTTAATCCTGTTCGTTCCGAACAGTTTTGTCACCTCGGAAATACTCGACAGGTTGGTGAATAAATACAGGGAAGCTTCAATTTCACTCGCGGCATTGACAGCAGTCTTCGAACGACATGGTCAATTCTTTCTACATTAGGAATCAGTCTCCTCCAGTCCCTCTGGAGTATATGTGATCTTCCAATTCCGTGTTGTGGATTGGAAAACCACGCCAAATCGTTTGCTCCAATCCAATTGTTTTCTCACTGGATTGCTGATCACAGCAAGCGATGTTCACAAGCTCCTCCATAAACCTCATTGTCACCCGAACAACCTCATGAAATGCTCTGAAGTCATCATACATCTGGCCTTTAAATCCTCGCGACAGCATCTCACAGCATCTCAACTCAACATTTCCATCAAGCCCGAATTGTTTGATATGCACCGTGACATCAAAGTTGTCAACCACGTCGTGCAAAATGCCTCCACCACAACTCCACATCTGAACTCTGTTTATGACGCGCTACAACCCATCAGCAGAACTAACACCATATTGACACAACTCCACTAAGGCTCTCTCACAAAAATCCCAGCGGACCCCTATGCCAAACTCCTGTTCTCCCAATACGCCAGGAGTTGTCTTCAACCGGGTGCCGACACGACCAGGCGCCTCCGAAACTTCTCCGACGGATCCGAAGATTTCCCCAAAATCTGTTAGAGTCAAGCAACACTCAGTTACAGAGCCCACCTCGAGGGCGCCTTGCCACAAAACTTAATCAATTCTCCTTTCTTTGTTTTCCTCGTGCCCAACCTGATTTGTGCAGTCTGTACGGCCGTTATCGGTCACATGTTCTGAGACGCAGCTGGTGAACTCCGGTTCTAACTGGGTTTTGCCGCAGCAACCCACATCATTTTCTTTACCCAGCAACACGCTGGTCCAGAACCGTGTCTACCACTGCCTCAGCCGTCTCTGTGACCAAACTCTCAATAGCCTTGCCATCCAGACAACACTCAGACAAACGACTACCAGAGGATCCCCCGATTTCATCAACTTTTGCCTTTTACTGGCAGCAACGCAGCACCGGACACTGCAACTCTGTTTTTAGGACAGACATGACCGCCATGAAATACTTCTTCTTTCGCCTTCTCTTGTGCTGCTTTGTTTTCTTCTGCTTCTTAATCAATATCGAATTCATACTTATTATCTTCAGGTCCATAGCCTTCATTCACCAACGCCACTAGGAGGCATTCCTTCGCTTACTCTCATCACTTAGGTTTCGTTTCTCCTGTTCATCTTTCAGCTCACACATCAAGAGTTCATCCAATGCTTTCAACAGGGGTTGACCACTCAAAAAATTCCTCGTACACCCTTGGAATTTACGCAAAAATTCCAAAAAATTCCAAATAACGCAAATATTCCAAAAATGCAAAAGTTCCAAAAAACGCAAAAATTCCAAAAAATTCCAATTGGAATTTTTGCTTCGTACACCCATCTGGAGAGTGGTCAACCCCTCGGCTTTCAAAACCATTCTTTTTGGAATGGTTTTGTAGTTTATTGAAAGATAATGAAATAATGCCTTTACATGTGTCTTTTGCTACTTTAAAATAATTTCTTTATTTCTTCAGGTCGATCAGCGGTTAATCGACACACAAATCATTGATAAAAATATATCAATATTTTAGAATGAAAGCAACAAGGTATGTATATCATAAGAGCACAATAAAACCTGAAATTTGATTCCGGTGATGAAGAATTTGATGAAATCCCTGGTGAGGACACGAAACAGCCTGCATAAAATTCAAATATAAGTTATAATTTAATAAAAGACTTAAATATATTAATACGTTAATTAGCAGAACATAACAGTTAGCAGAAAACAATTGATACATACAATAATCAAGGCAAGGAAGCCAGTAAAACACAAAAATATTATATAGAAAAATATTAATACACATACTTACATAAACATACACACATACATACGTACATACATACATACATACATACATACATACATACATACATACATACATACATACATACATACATACATACACTCATATACACATATACCAACTGACCAACATACGTAAATATTAAATATTGGTGGATTTTGATATTTCTAAAAGGTCATGAGAATTTATGTTTAAAAACTCATTAAATCTTATTCATAACAAAGTCTGAATTACCAATTGTTTTATTTACTTGGTTGCATGCACTTAGAGTAGAAATGAAAAGGAATGGTTTATCTTTAACAAAGGAGAACATACGTTTACCCACCCACCTACACACACACACACATACACACCCATACACACACACATATCTAACTACGTGTATCAATATAACCTCATCGGTACTAAATAAACGAAATAGACGCCTATTTCAGTCGAGACCAAACAAATAAAAACCCGAAATAGCTCAAATCCATTTTTTAATCCTTTCTTTTTTAAAACCATAAACACGCTGCAAAAACTAAAACTATAAGTAATTATAACCAACAATATGTTTGCAAACTTTTCAGCTTATTGAACACACAATGAAAATTTTATATCCTTTATATTAACTTCACCGTGTTAACTTGCTTGCTGGAGGGAATACGTTGGGATATTGTGACGCTTCAAAAAACATACTTTTCGTCATCATATCGAGCTAAATTTGCTGCATTGAATCGTTGTTGATGCGTTAGGAGAGAGTGGAAGAAAGAAAATGAGCCCGAGCGGGAACGGAAAGCGAGCGGGAACGGGAAAGGAAGCGGGAAAGGGAGAGCGAGAAGGAGCAGGAGAGCGAGCGGGAGCGGGAAAGCAAACGGGTAATGAAACGGGAGTGAGAGAAAAAAACAATAGAAAAACCTCTAAAACCCCGGGCAACGCTAATTGTATAAAACGGACGCACTTTATGCATATATACAGACTTATCGTATGCTATGCATAAAAACGATCTTGCATGACTGATTTTAAACATTGAAACGGAGAGATTGTACGCATAGAAATAAACGGATTTTAACAAATAGAGATAGATGGTCAAGCCGTTTGGTATACAAGTACACAACGCGCTTTCTCTACCCATAGCTACGTTTATTCACAAATGAACCATTATGGAACTGTCTAGGTTCAACAGAACATTCCATGTCATTTTTTCTAGGAAATTATTAATCCACATCTTGTGTGTTTTCTGTATTCATGAGAAACATAAAAACATAGACATATATTTATATAAAACAAGTGCTGTAGGTTTGTAGAGATTACTCAAAGTTAGAACTAAGACATGGAACAAAAATGATAAACAACTCTTGCAAGATGTATCTTACAATGTTCGACTTTTATGAATCATTAATACATCATTTCACGTAATTAAACAGTAATGTACTAAAGTATAATGGACTGGACAGCAAGCTGGTACAAAATGTCAAGATAACCCACTGATAATTCCATCCATGAAATCAATTACACTCAGCTGGTTGTTGTTTCATTACTACGACCAATATTTACGCAGGAGTTTTATATAGGTAGATAATATTAAGTTATAGCGTAACTTCATTTAGGGAAATGTAAACTTTAACACGAGAAAATCCAAGTATAAGCAATATTGAAAATAATCTTTAGGTGGATTAAAGCCAATATATAAAAAATAAATAAATAATAACTAATATCCTATTCAACCTAAATACATAATTTCCGATGTATGTATGTATGTATGTATGTATGTATGTATGTATGTATGTATGTATGTATGTATGTATGTATGTATGTATGTATATATGTATGTATGTATGTATGTATGTATGTATGTATGTATGTATGTATGTATGTATGTATATATGTATGTAAGTTATAAAATTTCGTAACGCTGTTAGGTAGCAGCGCAATCGTCGTTAAATAATTTCCGAAATTTTTGATGGACTATCGCTAGTTATTATTATACATAATGTAGAATGAATGTTATGAATTCGTGTAATGCTGTTACATGACGAAGCAATCGCGAATTTCGAAGTGAAAAGCTTGAAAGCTCAAAAATAACATAAACTACATATTCTTAGAAAACTATTATTTGTTATAATAGTTATTATTTATATTTAAAAATCCATCATTACTATTGGTACTGCTACTGCTACAACAACTACTACAGTAGTAACTACTACTACTAATAATAATAACAATAATAACATACAACAATAATATAATCAACAACATTTGAAACGATTTTTGAATTGAAATGGAACAGAGGAAGCAGACAGACAAGCACAGCAGTCGAGGAGCATGCAATAATAATATGGCGAATGAAGATAAGCAGGTACCAAGCGAACAATGGCAGCAGTTTTTATTCTCAGTCTGGGCGGATTGACTCAAAAGATATGGACAGAAAGAGAGAGGGGAACAGAGAGAAAGTGAGATGGACAGTGAAAGTAGTATGAGATATTTTTTTTTATGCAACATGATAACATGCATACCTACCTTATTAACACTATAAAACATAACAAGTGAATCAAAAAACTAAGTTTTTTAAAAACACACTTTTATATAATCGATTGTGTGATATATATATATATATGTCAAGTAATTTCTATCAAGTATTTCCTCTCAATTAACCTCGTATTCATTACCAATAATGATACAATGTTATTTTAAAATCGATTGCAAAATTTGACGACAGACAGGCAGATAGACAGACAGACAGACAGACAGAGAAGTCAAGTTAAATAAAAGTGTGTAAAAAGACGGACAGAGACATACAGACACAAACACGGACACAGACTAATAAACACAATGGCACCTTTCACTAGACACGGCGCGCAAACATACGCGCCGAAAGCAGCAGCAGGCGCGTAACAATACAGCAAGGGGAGCACCAGTGACCTTATTTGTCTCCTGAGAACGCACCTAACGAATTCGGCTGTTCCTTGTTTGTTTCATCGCAAGTTCATTCATACATTCACACGTCCATACATCTATCCAATTCATAGACCTATCCATCCATCAACAATCCCTCCATCCATTTACCCATCCAGCCTAGCTTTGTATCTACCATACATCTCTTCAACCACCTATCATCTTTTCATTCACTCACCTTCCTTTCATCCTTCCACCAATTTACCCATCCAGCTTACCTTTCATCCACCCACCATTATTTCATCCAACCACCATATTTTCATCCACCTAACCAACATTTTTCACCCACCATTCTTTCAGACACCTACCTTTCTTTCATCCACCAACCACCCACCATCTTTTCATCCACCCACTCAGCAATTCTTTCATTTCACTCATCCATCCACACACTCACTCATCCTTTCATGGATTCTTCTTCATTCATTCAAGCATTCACAATTTAACGTTTTGCTTCGTTCCTTTTAAGTCACGTTACCATAAAACATTTCTCAAGATATTTACTAAGTGTCCTCTCTGCCTCTCACTCTCTCCTTCTCCATTTCATCGCGGATACAATCCATTGTGCAAACACGTTCTTGAAATGTTACCTTTATGGAACGATGAAGAAACAACTGAAGTGATATTTTTATAATTGAACTAAACAAATAACAAAAAAATCTTGGATTGTTTATAAGAAATATTTCTTATGTTCTTCATAACAGTTTTATATAATGTAAAAAGATAAATATAACTGATCGCTGACCTCAAAGAAACACTGCACTACACAGGGTAATTAAAGTTTCACTCTCTCTCTCTCGCACACACACACACACACACACACACACACACACACGCACACTTTCTACCTTCCTTTCCGACACTTAACTCCATCCATACATGATAGCAGATGATATCTTTCCACCTTTCTACATCAGCAGTATATATCCAACAAAGACCCAGCATTACTAACTTATGTGCTGTTTAATACTGACAGTCATCTTGATATGAAAAGTTATATGAGCTACATATTGACAGTTTTATCTGCTTTATTAAACTAACCATCACATT
This sequence comes from Erpobdella octoculata, assembly GCA_963978895.1. NCBI lineage: Eukaryota > Metazoa > Annelida > Clitellata > Hirudinida > Erpobdellidae > Erpobdella > Erpobdella octoculata. Next base: position 36,478,037 of record OZ022239.1, read on the forward strand.
CTCTGTGTTTTCTTGAGGCGGCAAGAGAGAAGGGGAGAGGGAGAGACAAATTGAAGGGGAGAGGGAGAGACAAATTGAAGGGGAGAGGGAGAGCCAGAGAGAGAGAGAGGGAGTGAGAGAGAGAGAGAGAGAGAGAGAGAGAGAGAGAGAGAGAGAGAGAGAGAGAGAGAGAGAGAGAGAGAGAGAGAGAGATAATAACTGAACAGGATGGCATAGAGAGAAAGGAATGTACTGGTTTGCAAGTATCAGTTACAAAAGAAACCACCCTCCTATGAGTTAATGATCTTTTAATGGCTGGCAACATTTTTTCAGAATGCCCGCTTGGACAACAGACCGGGTCTGATAGGTGGACAGGAAAAGGAAGAACAAATAAACAATTGAAATCCAATTTGTTCGTCTTGTGTGAACGAACGGAGAACAATGTGGACATAAACTTTTATCTGGTCTTAAAAGCGAAAACAAAATCAACACTGGTATTAAAAATGCACGTAACTAAAACAACAGTAATAATGATGATGATGATGATGATAATGTTAATGATGATGATGATGGCGGTGACCAGAAAGTTCGAAAAGACATTGTATATTGAGTTTAAACGTGTATGTCATTCAACGTATCCACATCTTGTTTGACAGATGTTTTAAACACCTAAAAGTTCAAATACAAGACACCACCACCGATGAGCGCTACCGAAAAACATTTCATAGTGATATCATCAAGAGAACAATCCTGGTTGCAAGGGCTTATTCATAAGTGCGTATGTTTTGTTTATGTTTTCTGACCAAAAGAGTTCACCAGGTACACAGGAGATGTGCTAGAATATTAAATGGAGTTTTTAATGTTCCAGTGTCAAAGGGCATGAATGGCGCATGAACATCGCCAGGTGAAAATGAAGAAGAGAGAAAGAGAAAGGATGTACCACTCATGGAGGGCAAACCATCAAAGAAGTTCTGCATGACAAATCAAACCGACAATCAGATAGATTAAATAGAGTAGATGTTATTCTACATTGGGAGTTTCTTACAGAGTATACTTTAACAATACCAGCCAAGAGACGTAACCCGGGGGCGGTGAAGGGTATATAGTAGTATATACCCTCCCCCAGATTATAAAAAAAAATATAATAAGCTATAATAATATTATCTTAAAAGTTTATATCTACTCATTCTTATCCTAGCGTTATTTAGCATATAGATTCTCTTTCACCTCTATTTGAAAGCGTTTTTAATTTCAATTTCTATAGCGTATGTTTTGCATGTCGTCAAATGTTTATTAGATCATTCCACCCAGCTGGGAAATCATAGATCCACACCGCTATGCAATGTTTGTTTGTCTGTATCTATGTGTGTTATAAGCTATATGTACATATACATATGTGCTATATCTTGTGTGTGTGTGTTTATGTGTTTGTCTATGTATGTGCATTTATGTGTTTGTCTATGTATGTGCATTTATGTGCTTGTCTATGTATGTGCATTTGTGTGTTTGTCTATGTATGTGCATTTATGTGTTTGTCTATGTATGTGCATTTGTGTGTTTGTCTATGTATGTGCATTTATGTGTTTGTCTGTGTATGTGCATTTATGTGTTTGTCTGTGTATGTGCATTAGCATGCATGCCTGGAGATTTCGAATTAAGATTATTATGACGGTTATTAGGCTTGAATCTGTGTATGTATGTGTAATGTCCGGGGAGAAAAAAGATGCAAAAGAATGTGTTCATTCAACTGAGGACAATTGATTGGCTGGAACTGAGAAGGAACACGTATTTAAATTTAAACACCAGTTCCATCACCAATCAAAAGTTCTACAATACAATTTTGAGCTGATCTATTACAAACACAGAAATTTCATCATATCGTTGTATTGAACGTTTAGATTCTTTACATGTTCAGTAAGTCACAACTAATCTCAGTTGTAAATAAAAACCTTACTGAAGTCACCACAACGTTACTCTCATAATCAGCAACACCATCACCAGCAGAATGCTCACCGCCATCATCATCAACATCAACACTGATTAAAAATATTCATCATCACCACCACCACCATCATAATCACCACCACCACCATCATCATCACCACCACCATCATCGAATCAAATCGTCCACACATGTAAATTCGGCAAACGATCGTGAACAATGTAATGTAGTACTAGGAATCAACTGCAGGTCGGGGAGCGACGAAATTAGAAACAAAAAACAGACAGACCGTCATCAATGGAGATCTTCTTCTCCTTACAAAACATTCTGTTCAGTCCAGCTCCTTCTTGGTGCTCATTTTTTCCTTCTTTTTCATTTTCATTTTCTTCTTGACATTCAGGAGAGCCGATAAATGACAAGCTTCTTCTGGCTTTCCATATCTCTGTTGTTGTTGTTGTTGTTGGTGTTGTTGATTTCCTAAGCGTCAATTCGAAGCAGACAAATTTATTTTAATATAAATCAACGATATGATCTTCGATTTACCAACAAACAATGAGATGCCATGATATATGCCTCATATATACCCGCAACAGAACTTATCTACCCCATATATACTTACTACAATAAATAAATACCCCCCAAAATACTTGCTACAGTACTTATCTCTCCCATATATGCTTACTACAGTACTTATCCACCCCCTATATACATACGACAGTAAAAATAAGTTTTATTCTGGCTTGTTCTGTAAGGCACCATCGCATTGGTTTACCACCATGTTACTATTCCATTAGAATTATTATTCTAAGAAACAAAATAATCTTAAAAATTTTAAATGTATTAAATAATTTTCCACTAACTCTCTGAGATAATAAATCAAACATTTTAAATACAAATTAAAAATAGAAATTTAAAAATTATAACTGAAGGAAAAACTAGATCAGGTAAATAAATGAATGAGTGAACGAATGAATGAACGAACGAACGAACGAACGAGAGTGATTATATTCATAATTAGGTGAATTAATGAATGAATGAATGAACTGATAAATGAATGAATTGATAAATAAACGAATGAATGAATGAACCAGTGAGTATATTCCGGTATATTCATAATTAGGTGAATGAATGAATGAATTGATAAATGAATGAATTTATAAATGAATAAATTGATAAATAAACGAATGAATGAATGAATGAATGAATGAATGAATGAATGAATGAATGAATGAATGAATGAATGAATGAATGAATGAATGAATGAATGAATGAATGAATGAATGAATGAATGAATGAATGAGTAAGCAAGCGAACAGAATGCAAAACTGAGTAAATAAAAGCAAAAAACAGAAATTATCGGGTGTCACCTGGTGCTACATGACACCGAATCCAGACAGCCAATCAGAAGATTTACTGCACAAGTCATACTACGATGACGTTAATAATGACGATGATAATTACAATTACTGTTTTATTTCAATTTTAACAACATCAAAAAGAATTATTAAAAGATAGCCATAAATGTATTGTTTAATTAAGTTATTAGAAGATAGCCATAAATGTATTGTTTAATTAAGAATACTGTCATCGAGAGCACCATCTCTTGAGAAACAAAGACACTTCGGCACAAACGAAACATCTTTTAAGGCTTATATAGGCAGGCAGCAGATTATATTATTTCCTTACATGTAAGACTTACAGGCTAACAAAAGACAACCACTTTATATTTATTTATTTATTTATTTATTAACAGGTGGAGGCGAGTGTATGGAATTCATCCACTCACTTTGCGTACGAACGAACGTTGTCAATGGAAAAGAAGAGAATAATATTGACACAAACTTCAAGAACACATGTGCTGTGATAAGCACAGACAGACTTCTCTATAGACTTCACCTGCTTAACAGGTGCTCTTGTATGTATATACTCGGAATAGTGGTGTGCCTAAGCTCCGCTGGATCACCTCAGAGCAGCTGCTTCCCCCACCCAAGGTTTCCTTTAAAAAAAACCCAGCAACAAAAAGAAAACATACTTATCGGGAATATTCACGAGTCCTATGCTTTTTCGTCGTCCACGTTGTATATACATACATTACATACATACATGCATATATATATATATATATATATATATATATATATATATATATATATATATATGCATGTATGTATGTATGTATGTATGTATTTAACGTGTATTTGTGTATTTAATATGTATGTACGTTAGTTTGTTTGCTGATTGTTCATGGATAGCATCCTTGGATGAATTTTGTGCGTGATGGAGAATAGCTATATAGACTAGAATAAACCGACGAGACAGTAAAGTAATTAGAGGCCAGACAAAAAAGAACATAACAATTACATCGACATGCTGTGAGAAGAAGAAATAAAAAAAGAAACATGGAAGTTGAACAATGAGAACCATGTGAAGAAATGTCGCCTAGAGAGAGAGAGAAGTGGATAGAGAGAGAGTGAGAGAGAACGAGTAACAGAAAGTGAAAGAAACGGACAGTGAGCTCTAAAAAACAAAACTAGATTCCTCCACGCACACAAACATACCCATAGAGAAAAACGAAAATGCAAATGCGAGTGACCATGAAGCATTAATCTCCTACATCTGCTCAACACTTTCAGCTGTCATCGCACAAACAAGCACGCGAACGCACACGTAGAGTGATCGAGAACCCAGCAAATGGGTAACAATCCCGGAGCAATGGAGAGACAATCTACGAGATTTATACAATACAAATCCCAGCTATCGAGCGTTGTCTTGTTAAGATGTCACATCAAGAAAGAGGATCTATGGCGGTGGTAGTTGAGGTATTAGCGAAAATCGTTGCATTCACGATGGCAGAGTCGAGTTAATACAAGAACGAAGTAGAAGATTAGATTCATTGTATTAATAAATCTTGTGACTTGATTATATGTCAGAGAAAGGAATCAGTTTGTAAATAATAAAGTTACACATGGAAATGGTAAATATCAATGGATGAGTGTGTAAATGCTGCATTTATCAATTCAACCATGCATTTATTTTAAAAACTATTGTACTATCAAAATCAAGAAAAAAAGTTTGAATGAGTGAGTTAAAAACGAAACCAAAAAAAAAAAAAGAAAGAGAAAGGTGTTGAATAAGAGATATTTTAAAATAAAGAGAGCACAGAGGGGCCTGATGCAGCACCTCTTCATCAATAATACATGCTATTATAATGACAATGACTATTTATTTCTCTTTTTTTTTGTTCTGTATTTTTCGTGATTTTGAATGTATGTATTGATAACTGAATAAACAAACTCAGATAACCATACTCAAATTTGCTTGTCAATGAATGCTGGTTTCAATTTTGTGGTCTTTTGTATCATGCCCCACTGGACAGCAAATGAGAAATTCAGTAGAGAATGGGATAATTTATTGCCCAACAACCAGCCCACAGGGTCAAAACATCTAAGGCCAGATTTATATATATATATATATATATATATATATATATATATATATACACTATATATATACACTATTTTAGAAATAATGGAAGTTTACTTAATGTATTTATACCTAGATTGACATTAATACAAACATTAATACAAATATATATATATAATATCATCGATTTTGTTGGGCTACTTTTCCTCGAACTCTATTTAATTTCAAAGGTTCTGAAGATGGCTTTTTATAGCTAAAACTGGCCAGTTAACCCTGATCGTTTTATCATTTAACTATTTTAACCAATAAACTCTTCAATATATGTTTCGTCGTTTCAAATGGATCAAAAGGGCTTTAAAAACTTGCTAAGAAAGATGACTAATGTTAAGTGGTCAATTGTGTTTAATAGAGCCTCTTTAAAAGAAAATATATATATATATATATATATATATATATATATATATATATATATATATATATATATATATATATATATATATATATATATATATATACACTATTTTAGAAATAATGGAATTTTACTTAATGTATTTATACCTAGATTGACATTAATACAAACTGATTAGTTCATATCAATTCAAATTATCCATAAATTATTCAATTCACAATTTATGCATATAAACTTGTTATATTTTCGAACATAAAAATACATTAGAAATAATAAACTAACAATTTTATAATTGATTTTTACTATACATATCAAATATTAGAATAACTTGTTTTATATGAATTGTAGTTTATTCTAATAATGGCCAATGGAAGAAGAATATAAGTAAACTTTCACTCAAATCACCCCATTTTCAGAATTAAAATAAAATCATACCATTCTCATTATATTACATTTGGTTTGTTCTCTGAGTTAGAGTTAAGTAGAAAATCCAATTTCAACTATTTGGTTCTTAATTGCTGGAAATATTCATGGATTCCATGATTGTAACGGAACTAAAAAGAATTTATAGACTATTTCAGGAAGGATTTTTAACAGACTTTGACGAACTTACAGCTTTCTATTGATTTTCTAAACTCAAAATATTTCTTCAGACACATTAACTGGTTTGCAGTTTGAAGTCGAACAAAATTTAATTTACTTTTTTCCTTCTCTTTGAAAACAATGTGCACATTGAATAAATAATGATTTAAAATATTCTATGGTTTCGACAAATCTGTTTTTGAAATCGAAGTTAAAATATCAATTTTAATATTCAATTTCTTACACCGGTACAAATTTATAATTTTAAAAGTTTCAGGACACCTTATAAAGAGAAAATTCCCAGATGCAACTCTAACTTGTCAGCTTAGTTATCTCTCTTAGAGAACAAATGGAGAATCACAATTTATTCAATGTATAAAATTAACATAACAACAAAATACCAACCAAGATTTTTTGGCACTTGAAGTAGTAAGTATTTCTAGATTTTCCGCCAAAACAACCGAAGGTGATACTTCATTGATCGAACTGAAAAATCGCCTTTTCCTGTTACTGTTGATCGTCACACACGGAGATACAAGGTCAACACTACTGAAGACTTCATTTGCCTTTTCTTCGGACATAATGCCATAAAAGAATTGCAAGCAGTCTTTTTTTAATATCGTCAATATAACTTTGAGATAAACAGCAAATTAACGAATTCAGTGTTTCATTTCAGTTGCTCTTTCACTCCACTCTTTAAGGTCTAAGACTCTCACTAAAAAGTCTGAACTCTTAGGGTATTAGGTCCTTAAAAGAGTCAAAAGCATTTGTAGGAAATGTAAAATTAACCGCCGTTTGTCCAGAACGGAACAACAGGCTCTTACGAGTCTTACGTTACGTCTTACTGCTGTTAGCGTGGATCGGTCACTTTCCATATGATGCACACACGAATCTTTCCAGCATATATATAAAAGACGACCCTCCTTCTTTCCCCTCTTCCTTTTTTCTATCTCTCCGTCCTCTGCAACACGCCGTTTAGTTTTATACGTACCCACAATACAAACTCATACGGTTGCTTGTATATATTGCTTTTATGTGTGTATATATATATATGTACATAAGCTTGCCGAACTTTAATTCAAATTCGAATTGTTTACTTATCTGTCGACCAATGGCACGGATTCTATCTGCCACAGCAGAAGGTGATATTTTTAGGACACTGAAAACTATGATAAACAAATAATTTTTCGATTTTTAACAAGCGAGTTGATATATTTTTCAAATAAATAATTGAGTCGTATTGAAATAAGCTCAAATTTAAACTTGTCAAGCCTTAATTTTTGACGTAGTTTTCTAATTTTGTAGTCTTACCAAGTCTCACGACCTAAATTGAAAATCTTACTCATTTATTTAAAACCTTTCTTTTAACTTTACTTGATATGGATATGTCATGTGTATTCCGGTAGTAAAAAATTTACGCAACTTTTTAACCTACTTCCTCTTGTCTTACCGAGCTTACAATTTAACAATAAACATTCAAATATCCGATTTCTAAAAAAATTGATCTCGGGATGGCCTTCTATGGCCAAACAACTTTTGAAAAAGCTCATAAGCGGCATAATCATAGATATATAGGCATAATATTCATTGATGATTTTGTCAATTTGATATTTAATCGATAACTCCATTATAAAATTAGTCCTATATAATACTACACGATATTTTTTCAAAAACAGCTGACGAAAATGAAAATATTGAAAACAGTACGTTAACAATTTCCATTTAAGTAAAGTAGCATATTTCGTAGTAACGGATATAAAACATGGGCGTATATACCGGGGTGACGAAGAACCGCACTCCCACCCCCTCCTAATAATTTGGTTGGGGAGACAGTATAGATCGTGCTAGTTTTAAACAAGTGAAGATAAAAAATAATTTTTTTAAATGCTTATATTTGCCTCTTTATCTGAGTCAACGAACTACAATTTTTGAATCTAAAACAACCATTACGCTCAATCTTGTTAATTATTTTGGACCTCTGGCGACTTATAAATAAACATCTGTACTGTTTAATTATTTTGTACCTCTGGCGACTTATACATCAACAATTTATTACAGTCGCTAGATGGCAGGAATTAATTTGATTTGATTAATTTTAATTGATGTAAGGCCTAATTCATGTCGAAAACATTAAATTCATGTATTGTCATCCAGATTAATTTTTTCCTGAAAGTTTTAGAGCTCTAGGTGGTCGAAAAGTGGGTAAATTTTTGTTTCTAAGATTTGATCACCACAGACAAACCAACAAACAAACAAACAAACAAACAGAGAGACGAGTGAAATTAAATAAAAATATTTAAAAAACGTACAAATTACCAGTTACAAAGTAACAAATTTGGTATAATTTGGTTCAAAATTGTATTTATGATGGGCAGCGGCGGATCTAGGAAAACCCTGGAGACCCGGGACCCCTTAAAGGTTTTCACAAAAAATTAAATTTAAATTTTTGACTTAACTTGCAACTTCATTCTATTTGTCTGTAGCTTGAGGCTTTATCTTTACTAAAATAAGTAAAATAACCTCTCGACCATCAATAGTTCTGACTTTTCGGACTTTTTTCAAACCAATTCAATGCAAAATATACTTCAAATGTTACCTATATCTAAAAACATTTAGACTTCAAATGGTAGGTCTAGCAAAAAATGTTAAAAAACGGTAGGTCTAACAAAAAAGTTAAAAAACGGTAGGTCTAACAAAAAAAGTTAAAAATGTCACTTTCTTTTTTCTTAATAGGCTCAGGCGACTTAACAGGAAGTTCTTACAGTAGTAATCTTTTGTAATAAGAGAGAAAGCTGAAATAAAAATGAAAATGTTGCCAGACTTCTTCATGCCGCTGATTTAACGAATACAACAACCGTAGACTGGCTTTTTTGTGGGTTTAACCGTAAATTATTGCTGATAACCGAGATATTATAGAGCTACAGCTATATAATGTGCAGGTTCAATGGGTAAAGATAAAGATAACAGATAAAGATTTCGATGATATTATAGTGGTGCTATACCGATGAATCGATTTCAAGACCACAACGATGAATGCAGCCGTATTCAACGCCTCAATCGGTATAAAGCAATCATCAGGTATTAACTGTTTTATTCAACAATCTGCTTCAGCTACCACTTAAACTTGGCTGCAGTGATTATTTCGTTAACGGTAATAGAAATTAAAACGATAATTATTAATTCTTGTTAACGAAAACTGAAACGAAAACTAGAATAGAAAGTCAAAACGAAACTGAAATAAGAATAAAAATTAGTTAGTTAGAACGAAATAGAAATAAAAATTATTTTTTTTTTCGAAACGAAATAGAAATAGAAATAAAAATTAATTTTTTTTTTAAACGAAATAGAAATAGAAATAAAAATTATTTTTTTTTTAGAAACGAAATAGAAATAAAAATAAAAAATAATTTGTTAAAACGAAATAAAAACAAAAAATATTAAAAACAAAATAAAAATTAATTTCGCTTCTATGGTACTTCCTTTTAACATGCCTTTGTCGCTATGAAATTGTTTATTCCTTTTCTATTGTATTCGTGTTTTGGTTTGTTGTTATTTATTGAGTCAGAAATGTCGAAAGCTGGCGTTGGTTTGTCGAAAATGTTTGCTGGTCGTAATAGCGAAAGTTTAGTTTGGAATTATTTTAAATATGATGTCACTACGAATAAAAGTGTTTGTCTAGCAAAAAAAGATAGTAACGTCGATGGTGCTATAAACCAGTGCGGTTTTCAACTGGCCGGTAAAAATCCAACAAACCTAAAGGTTAGTTAGGATATGGAAGACTTTGCAGAAGATGTGATACAGTTTTGGATTGCTCGACAGTCTATATATCTGCAACTTTCCCTCTTGGCTTTGGACATACTGGCAGCACCTGCTTCCCAGGCATATGTGGAGAGGATATTTTCATTATGTGGACTTTTGAGCGGAGGGAAGAGACATAGACCAAAAAAAAAACTTAGAAATGAGAGTTTTTTTTAAATTGAATAAACAGTTTCTCAATTGACTTGTGTTTAGTTACAACTGCAAAATAGAGAGATTACAAACGAAACTGAAATTAAAACTAAAACTATTATAAATTCAAAACGAAAACGAAACGGTAATAATAATTACTGATGCAAAACTAAACTGAAATTAAAATTATTGAAAAATTCAAAACTATAACGAAACGGTAATAATAATTCCTGATGCAAAACTAAACTGAAACTAAAATTATTGAAAAATTCAAAACGAAAACGAAACGGTAATAATAATTACTGATAATTACTGATTCAAAACTAAACTGAAATTAAAATTATTGAAAAATTCAAAACTAAAACGAAACTGTAATAATAATTCATAATGCCAAAACTAAACTGAAACTGAAACTAAATTTATTTCTGAAACGAATTAATCACTGCTTGGCTGGCTCCGGAAGAGCTGTGATAAACCGACAGGGATATAGAATATGTTCAGATGTACGAACGGACTTTGTAATCGTATTTTTTCCTCTCCAAAAATTGAACAGGTCATTGACGCAGTCACGATCACGAGGCAATTTTACGGGTTCCTAAGTTTTTGCAAATAGTTGAAATAAACGGCCTGGCCGAAACGGCATTTCTCAGCACTCAGCAGGCCCTTGTAGGGTTTCACGCAAAACATCGGAGATGCTATAACGTAGATGATGGCTCAGATGTCTATACAAAAGGGTTTTTGAAAGCAAAATAGATATTGCGGATGAAAAATTCTATTGAGTTTTTATTGGTGCATTAGAAATGACATAAAAAATCAGCAAAATCTAATAACTCCAAGGGTTTGAGAAAAAAACAGACTCAATGCAAAGGCGAACGCGAGTGATTCAGAGAGTAGTACAGAAAAAACATGTTCACTTCATTCTCAGACCATTTCATCAACAATACGGTTTAGAAAGACGAAAGATTCGCCACAATAACCGCAACTGTTACAAATTATCTTTGTAGCCAAGCCATATGTACACTTTGCTGCCCAAAATCATTGATGCGGTAGAGTTGTTCGAGTTAGGCCTGAACCGGTCTAGCTTGGAAGAGTCTCGTTTAGTAGCACTCACAAAAACGTCTACCAAGAGACATAAAAAAGCCATTCTCTTCAAAAAATATTAATTTGCCATTTGTGAAAAATGACAATTTTTTTCCGTCTCATTGGGACGATCCTAGTTTCAATACTGCAGCTAAAGTCATTCCCTGCTCTGAAAAGTTTAATGACCTAACTCTGCAGCACAATGGTAAAGAAAGTAAAAAAATATATTTTTTTACCAATGCTTTTATTAACTCGTCGGCTCTGTTTCTCTGTCTGTTTCTCTGTCTGTTTCAAATCTTGCAATCAATTTTTGAGTCACTTCCTGATGATAGATTTTTTTCAAATTTTGCATACATGCTCAAGATAGAAGACAATGCAATATTCAATTATTAGTTTTACAATAAGTCAATTAATTTAGTTAATTTTCTTGAGGATTTTATCGAGGGGTTTCTTGAGGGTTTTCTTGAGGGTTTTCTTGAGGGTTTTCTTGAGGGTTTTCTTGAGGGTTTTCTTGAGGGTTTTCTTGACCACAAAACGCTAACCGACTGGCAGACTATTTTACCAAGTTAACACGAACCACACTCACTGACCGCGATTCTCAAGCGTGTACGAAATTTTCATGAAAATAGTTGAGATATTTAAATTCGATGCTTTTTGATGATATTTTTATTATTATTACCAATGCTTTTATTAACTCGTCGTCTCTGTTTCTCTGTCTGTCTGTTTCTCTGTCTGTTTCAAATCTTGCAATCAATTTTTGAGTCACTTCCTGATGATAGATTTTCTCAAATTTTGCATACATGCTTAAAATAGAAGACAATGCAATATTCAATTATTAGTTTTACAATAAGTCAATTAATTTAGATAATTTTAATTAATTTCGATATAATTAAGATATTTCGACTTTAACATAAAATAAAAGAGTAATATAAGAAAAAATTGATTGCAAAATTTGTGTTTTAATTACATATAAGAGCATTGGTTTTAAAAATTCGTTTTTAATTTACTTGTTTAAAACAACGCTTGTATATTAATGCACTAAAAAGTTAAAAATAATATTAAAGTTTCCATATTAACATTTTTAACTAAACTTTATCTAAATACATGGATATCTAGATAATATATAGAACCGACTATCGCTCAACGCTCTTATCTTCAAAACAAAAAGTCTAGTTAAAAAAATATTATTATGGACACTCTAATATTACTTTTTAGGTATACAAGCGTTGTTTTTTAAAAATATGTCTTATACTTTAACTTTATATTATTTGTTAGTATAAATTTTTTTATAAATCTAATTTTTATTTATTACAATTTTTTTTTTTAGTGTTCAAGTTTTCTTAAATGTAAGAAGGGATTAATGTATTTAATGTCACCCATCGAAGTGCTAACCGTGCTCGACGCTGCTTAACTTCGTTGATCGGACGAGTAGCGGTGTTTAAAAAAACGTTTGCGCTGAAATAACAAACAAACAAACAAACAAACAAACAAACAAACAAACAAATAAACAAACATACAAACAAACAAGCAAGCAAGTAAGCAAATAAGCAAACAAACAAACAAACTAACAAAAAATATTTACCTTTCTTAAATTAATTCGAAATATAAAAAATTATTATTTTATTCTAATTTTTTATCTTTTCATTTGTTTTGAAATGCATACGAACGATAAAACAGTTTCTGTTTTTCATTGTAATGTTACACATAAATAAAAAAATAAATGAATAAATAAATAAATAAATAAATAAATAAATAAATAAATAAATAAATAAATAAATAAATAAATAAATAAATAATAACATAAATAAATAAATAATAACATAAATAAATAAATAAACAAATAACAAAATAATTAATAAATTTATAATAATCCAAAAAATGTATCCAAAGTTCATCGTAATTTTAAAACATCTGTCCTTGGAACGGGAAAAACCACTAGTTAAGAACTCCTTCATATGTTTTCCAACAAGAAACAGTAAGTCGAAAATTATTTGTCGTAGGTTTTTTCAACCCGAATTTAACTTTTCTTCATCAGGCTGAAAAACATATTGAAATCTCCCAGCAATTTCATCAGCTTCTTTTGAAAATGAATGTGACTGATTTGTGTAAAAAAAAATATCCTTCACCTCATCAAAATTGAAAATCGTCATATTTGAACAATGAAAGAGCACATATTTCATAGTGGCTATCCAAAATAATTGTCCAGATAATTGTCGAAAACATCCAAAACAAGATTCGATAGCATCAGACTATTTAATTATGTTTTTCAAGCAAAACATAATTAAATTTCTTGTTTCAATTTTACATCTTCCAAGCTTGTAGCCACAATCAAATCACTTTCAATAAAATTTTCTTCTAATTTTTCAAATTGTTTGATTTTGTTGTTGTGTCGGGTAAAATTTAGGGCATTTTCAAATTTTTTAAAGTGACCCATTGGTCGAACTCTAAGCTAAGGCCTATCGCATGTACGCAGCCAGCCAAGCACTATCGGCTCGGCTCGTACAGCATGTGCACACGCAGACGTTTGAATTCTCATGGTAGAAGCAAATGTAAGTCTTCCTTTGTTCTTTAGATCAGTGAGATAATTGGCAGTAAAATTGAGAGGCAGCAACTTTGGGTCAACGTCTGATGCAACGCACTCAGAGCAGCTATGATTTGATTATGACGGGTGGATGCGATCCGCATCTTCCTCACCATGTACGCCGTCATGCGATAGATGATCGCTGTAACTCCCTTAAGCAAGGAGTTCACTCGCATTGCTAAAGGGGTAGGCGCCTATAAATGGCTGCCTCTGCAAAAAACCCTTCAATGGCCTTGAAGTCCTTTAGGATTTACACCACTCTAAATATTGTCAAACATTATTATTATTATTATTATTATTATTATTATTAGCATTAAGTACAAAAGATTCACTTCAATAATCTTTGTCGTCATCTTCCATGGATATTTTGAGACCTTCTCTCAATATCTTTATCATTTCTTCTTTGGCTTCATCTCACTTCTTTACCATTTTATTTTTATCTGTTTTCAGCATATTTTTATATGATGCCAGAAGCTCAGGCATTTCTTCATTATCAACATTGCTACCTCAAACACATGACGGGTTTAGTAGTACATTGAAAAAAGTCGGTTGAGCTGGACAAATGACGTCAAAATAGGGCAGTCACTGCTACCTCCGGAAGTCCGGATGATGCTAAAATATCGCTGTAAAACAGAGATCATTACTGAAGATCATATTTTATGTATGAATGAAAACTGCAAACATACTTCTAAACAATCCTGGATCGTTTTCCCCCGTCGCCATATCCACTAGTACATCCACCCAACATTTGACCATGTTTGCGGCTTTAAATAACCAAAATAATTAGAAAAATAACTAAAACGGACGACAAATATGTTATCACATCAACAAAAGTAATAATTACCTAAAATGTTGACAGTAAATCCACTAAAAAGCTCACGATCGTCGACGAACTGTTTACTTCACAGCTGAAACGCAATCAAAACAATGAAAGCTTAGGGCCACCACTGTTTTTATCGCCGCCAAGCGACTATTTCACTGACTGTTTCACGAAATCTATGTTTTTATATAGGACGAGTGCTCTCCTCCTTTATACTCCATGATAATATCAACTGTAACACGACAAAGTTCAACAGGTCCGAACAAAACAAAATCAAGCGCAATTCCCTCCATTCAAATTTCAAACCGTCCTTTATATATACAAATTGCAGGCTACCGCGCAAACGTTCAAATCTGAGAAAAAGAGAAAAAGGGTAAATAAAAAGTTTAATTTCACATCCTTGTTTTTGGTTTTACTGAATAGAAGAAATTCAAGATATCTTTCATCGACAGTAATCAAAATTAAAAAAAAAAGCCCCCCTTACGAAATTTCTGGATCTGCCGCTGAGGATGGGTATTTTTGTTGGACCCTATTGCTCAGAGGATTTAAAAATTGAAAATATATTTTATGATTTTTTAACAACAGATTCTGGTTACAAATTACACATAACAAAAACCACAAAAACAAAAACCAAACTTCTCACATTTCGGACTTGATGGTATTTTTGAATAAAAAACATGAAAAATATGTTATTTTCCTCTTGTGAAGAACAGTGACCAATCTGTTAATAGGTTTAGATTAAACATGGATTTCTTGAAACATCATACAATTTCAGCAAATGTAATTTTTTTAACTGTTTTATATTAACCTTTCCGCTAATCTTGCTTGCGTGAAATTTAAGTAATTTCCCGTCATCCAATCGAGCTGAAATTTGAAATAAAGGCTTGCTTATCATGACAATGCATTCTACTGAAGTTTGAAAATTATCTGAAAAAATTGCTTATTAATTACAAATAATAATAAATTATTTATATTTTGAAACAAAAACAAATCAAACACAATTATATATGTATGTTTACATATACAAATACAAAACAATTTTGTTTTAAAAGAAAAATTTCCATCAAATGAAAAGTTGGAAAATTCTAAAATATAAAGGATTTATGAAAAAACTGTGTTTTATGGCTGACTTTCTATAAATGCTTTTATTAACGTCTAATCTTTGTTTCTATTTTTACAACGTTTTTATTATGTCACAAAGTTGTTTGTTTGTTCATGGACTCCTAAATAAAAGCAGAGAGAGAGAGAAGAGAGAGAGAGAGAGAGAGAGAGAGAGAGAGAGAGAGAGAGAGAGAGAGAGCGTAGTTGCGTAGATTGCTAGTTATGTTTGTATGTTGTTTGTATATTAGGTTGTGGAGTACGAGTCAGCCTTCACGTGGCACTCCGTGATTAACCAGTTATTAGGCAATAAAGTGGACAACCTGGTAAAACCAATGACTCAAAATATTAATATTTTCCATGTATATTGAATACATTTATTCTAAAAGCTTAAATTCTTATAAAATTTCACCCATCAAAACGAAAAAGTAGAAAATAATTTTTACATAATAAAAATTACATTTTTTTTAAAAACAACGTTTTTCTTGCGCCCTAAAAAGTATAAAATAATATTCCTATAATTCATATACAACGGAAAACGTTGCGGGCACATTATAGGCTACGGCTACAACATCAACAACTTTAATAAAACAAATGGTTATAAAAAATAATGTGCCGCAACGTTTTCCGTTGTAAATGAATTATAGGAATATTATTTTATACTTTCAAATCAGTTTTTGAGTCACTTCTTGATCATAATTTTTTTTGCTTAATGACAATGCAGTATTTAAAAATTTTTTTTGCAAACATGTTGGTTTTTCTCAACACAAAATGTAAAAAATTGACTTTAAAAATTGATTTTTAATAACATAAAAGCATTTGGTTTAAAAACATTGTTTTTATATTGTTCACGTTTTAGAATAATGTATTAAAATATAGAATAAATATATTTTGAAAATTTTTATTTTGGCTGCCATAAACCCTCCCAAAAAAATCTTGTATACGGCCCTGTGTAGTATACACTTTTCAAGAAAGAAAAAGTTGAAATAAAATACAATAAAGCAGAAAAAGAAGGCAAACTAGATAAATTTAAATCAGAATACAAATACTGAAAGTAACCCCAACCATGAGACTGTAAATAAAATTATGAATTATATAAAAGGTGAAACTGAAATATTTCAGATGATTATGATTATGATTATGAATCTGAGTATTATTAAAGTGGCGTATGTTTTTCAAAAGAACTTCAAGACCACTGTAGACCTTAGGGAAAGGATTTAATGAACCGAAATGTCTTTAGTGCTGTGTGGAAACTGGCTGAACTGGATGTAGATATGATGTGGAAAGGGAGTTTGTTCTACATTTCAGGCCCAATGACGTCGATGGATCTTCCGTCAAGCGTCGTGCAGTGTAGTGAGGAAACCCCTGGATGCTGATCTGAGCCTTTGCCAGCCCGATACATTAGCAACAAGAGCAAAAGACAGGTATGGAGGAGCTTGGCCGTGCAGAGATTTGTGTACTATTGTGGAAATCTTGTACTTGCTTTGTTGCCGAATGCGAAACCAGTGGAGAGTTTTGAGAAGTGGGGTCATTGTCATATTTTCGAGCATTGTAAATTATTTTGGCGGCTGTGTTGATGAGAATTTGAAGCCGATCCAGGTGACAAGAAAGAAGGCCGGCTAGAGTTGAATTTCCGTAATAAATCTTTGGAAAAACTAGGGCGGTTATGAGAATTCTCGGGCGTTTATTGAAAGATGAGAGAAGATGTTGCGAATCTCTCTGATATGACTGGCCATAAAACAATCTGAATCCAACCAGATCACTAGATTACGTACACGTCTTACTGGTGGGATCAGGTCGAAGCAGATTCGAACCGGCTTGGTAGGGAGAGTTAACGAATGTCGGAAAAACGAGCACCAGATCACTTAGTTTTGTTGGATTCAACAGGAGACGGCTGTTAAGCATCCAGGAATTGACGGCGTCTACGCATCTCGAGACCTTCATGGCAAGAAAGTCAGCGTGCTCCGGTCGGCAGCGGCCGTAGACGTGTGTGTTGTCGGCGTACATGTGGCCTTGGAGACCATGCGCCCTGATGACTTTCTCAAAGTTGGCTGTATAAAATGTAAAAAGAAAGGGGCCCAGCACAGACCCCTAAGGTACTCCACATGTTAATGATGTCGCCGATGACGCTGATGCGCCGCAGCGTATTGAAAAAGAGCGTCCGGTCAATTAGGACTCGAACCATTCAAGAACGACACTCTTCAAACCGAATGACGCTTTGAGGCGTTTCAGTAATATGTGATGGTCAACGGTGTCAGAGGCCGCTGATAGGTCAAGCAGTACAAGCAGCGACAACTCACCGTCGCCCGGGGCTTGCAGAAGATCAGAAGACACACGAAGCACTGCGGTTTTGGTAGAATGGTGACGACGATAAGCCGATTGATGAAAAGGAAGAAGATTGTATTGCTCTAGATGCACTAAAACTCTGGTGAGTACCAGCCGCTTTAATAGCTTCGAAAAAACTGAGAGGTTAGAAATAGACCGATATGAATTAACGTCGGCGGGGTCCAGGGTAGATTTTTTTTATCGACGGAGCGACGTAAGATGATTTGTATAAAAGAGGGACCTTGCGGAAAGAAGAGACTTGTTAAAGAGTTTGACCAAAACAGGTGCGATGAATGAGGAGATTTTCCTCAAGAGCCAGGTTGGTATGGGATCGAGCAGACATTGTTTGTTTGGAAAGACGAGTATGAGGCGGTTAACTTCGTCTTCAGTTGTGGGTTGAAATTTCTCTAAGAGCACCGACGTTGCAATTGCTTGAAACAGCGGGGCTGGAGCTTTGGATGACGCTACGCGAACCTTGTCTATCTTTGAGGTGAAATGTTTTAAAAAATTATCCACGTCGATTGACTGGGCAGAAAAAGTTTTTCCTCTGCCCCTGATGTGATTGAGGAAACACCACATTTGGTGAGGCGATTTACTGTTCTTGAAAAAAGTTTCCACCCAGTATGACCTGCGCTTGGACCGTATGAGTCGTCTGTAGGCTCTCTGATGAATATGCCAATTGTCTCGATCAGAAGCCGATTGTTTTTTCAGAGCTTTTCTCTCCATCCCTCTAGTTCGCCGTTTTACGGCGCGGCACTTTTTGTCGTACCAAGGGTCCGATTGGCGGAGACGGATGCTTGCTGTTTTCAGTGGGATCAAATGATCAACCACATTGAGAATTGCGCTTGTTGTGACGAGACAACTCATTGTTGACGGAACAGATGAATCTGGTCCTCATTGCTTCGTCTTGTGGATTTTCGATGGAAGCGAAATCACAAGTTGTAGCTGCTTGACGAATTCTTGCTGCCAACTGGTTGATGGTTTCATCTGGTTCTCGTTTCATTCCGGTCCAGAATTTGTACCTTTCTCGGACGACAAACTTTGATGGGTTAAACTGATTTCCCATAAATATTTCTATTTCTTCTATCGTTAAGTCATTTGTTTTCTTTGGCGGTGTTTGCTGACTTGCTAACGTATCAAGAAACTTGTATGTTGACGAGGTTTGATTTGTCAAAAAAACTTGAGGTATTTTTCGACCAGGAACCGAATGAGCACCAGTGAAAGTTTCAAACCTTGCCCAGTAATCTTTCCATAATTCTTTCAAAAGATCGAAAGCTTCGAAACTGGGAATATTTGTGACGTTTTCCAATGGTTGTAAACTCAAAATCAACCTCTCCATTTGTTTTATATGCTCTGCTCGTTCTTTTTTGCGCAATTTTTTTTGTTCTGAGCGATATCTCTCTTGCTCAGCGAACAATTTAATTAATTTATCAACTTCAGACATGTCGACTGCGCCAATTGTTGTGTCTTTCAGAAAACTTTATTTTTTCAAAATGAATGTCAACTTTTATGCTCTGAATACAGCGAATTGTTCGATCCACAACTGGGGTGTTTTAAAGATGTCAAACTAGAAAGAAAGTTCAAACCAGAATCGGAACCGATTTTCTGCAAGCCCCGTACAGTACCGTTTGCTATCCTGGAAGAATTGAACAGTGTGTATGATGCAGGAATAAGAAAAGGTATATGGATTCCAGCTCAGTTCAATCATTGTGGAACCCAGGTAGTTCCAGTCAGAAAACGGATTCAACCGAATCAGAAAGAGGCAGGACTAAGATCAACTCTCAACTTGAAACACATCGTTACCCAATGCCACTTCCAGAAGATCTGATGAGAAAACTAGGGGAAAGTTTTTGCTTCAGTAAAATCGATCTCGCAGATGCATACCTCCAGATTAAACTGGCGCCAGAAAGTCAAAGAAGACTAGCTTTGAGCACGCACTAAGGTGTACTTTTACAAACACTTCTACCTTTTGGCATCACTTCAGCTCCAGGTTATTTTCAAGAAATAATGGACAAATTAACGTGTGATCTACCAGGAGTAGCGGTGTATTTAGACGACATTCTAGTGAGTGGAACCACAGCTGACGAGCATCTGAAAAACCTACGGAATCTTTTTCAACGTTTACAAGAAAGAGGCTTAAAGTGCAATCAAAGGAAATGCGTTTTTGCTCAACTGTCAGTGGAATACCTGGGACATCGACTCACCAGAAACGGCATAGAAAAAAGAAAACGAGTAGATGCAGTGACGAAGATGCCACCGCCAACAAACGTTTCTTCTCTGCGATCGTTTCTGGGATCGGTACAGTTCTACGGAAAGTTCATCAAGAACCTTTCGACCTTAACCGAACCATTAACTAGTCTCACACAAAAAAAACACCATGGCAATGGGGCGTCAAAGAAAATGCAGTGTTCCAACATCTTAAAGATATTTTTGCGAATGAAGTTAGTCTAGCTCATTTCGATCCTACGGCTTCCTTAGGAATGTCATGCGATGCGTCGAAAGTAGGAATTGGAGCAGTGTTGTTTCACAGATATGGCGATGGTTCTGAACGTCCTCTTTACAACGTGTCTAAAACATTGACAGACACACAACGACGCTACAGCCAGATTCAAAAAGAAGCTCTTTCTATCATTTTTGGTCTCCAGAAATTTTATCAATTCTTGTACGGGCGTAGATTCATCCTGGTAACCGATCATAAACAACTCCTCGCATTGTTTAGTCCGTCAAAAAGAACTCCGGTCCTGGCAGCAAATCGTCTAGCAAGATGGACCTTGACATTGAGCCAGTACAACTACTCAATTGAATATCGAAAGACCGGAGAACACGGAAATGCAGACGCCCTCAGTCGCCTACCAGCGTGCGAAGACGGAAAATTTGACTCGACAGAAGAAGATGCAGATGTTTCAACAGTTTGCGTTATTAACAGAATCAGCCAACAAATGTCCGATTCCAGACTGTTATCAAAAGAGTCAAGTAAAGATCCTGTTATCTCTACAGTGATACGATTTGTGAAAGACGGCTGGCCTCACAGAATCATGCAACCGGAATTAAAACTGTATGAGAAACTTTCTGATTCTCTTTCAACAGAAAGTGGTTGTCTACTCTTTGGATCAAGAATCGTGATATCAAAGAAATTACGCTGCAAGATTTTAGAATTGTTACATACAAGACATTTCGGAATGCAAAGAATGAAGCGTTTAGCAATAACTTTAGTTTATTGGCCTCGAATTGAGTACGATATTGAAAATTTAAGTCGCTCATGTAGTTCTTGGGCTGAACAGCAAAGCAAGCCACCAAAGATGATGAATCACCCGTAGACGATTCCTGAAAAGCCTTGGGACAGAGTGCATCTGGATCACGCCATAAATTTTTTAGGAACCAATTGGCTGGTTATGGTAGATGCCTATTAAAAATACCCGTGTATACATCCGAAAAGTTCCATAACAGCAAAAACAACAACTCAGTTTTTGGATGAAGATTTCGCACATTTTGGTTTCTCCCACACTTTGGTGACTGATAATGCTCCAACCTTTACTTCTGAAGAATTTCAGAATTGATGCAAATAAAGAGGCATCATTCATCTTTCTGGAGCTCCTTATCATCCTGCAACCAACGGGGCAGCTGAGCGATTGATACAAACTTTTAAAAAATCACTCACGAAGTCTGCACATCTTCTCCGAAGAGCTTTGCAAGATTTTCTTTTGCAATATCGGAAAACGCCTTTGGAATCTGGATTTTCCCCAAGTGAACTCTTGAATGGACAACAAATCAAAAGCAAATTAGATTCTCTTTTGCCATGTCCTTCCTCCTTGCCTTGCTCGAGAGATGCAGGATAAACGAAGTCAAAGAACAAACAAAGAATCTTTCCAAATACAGCACAAGTACAAAATTGGAGATTTTTGTTACGCTCTACACTGTGGTCCCAGACAGGGTAAACAACCAAGATGGATTCCTGCAGTCGTCAAGAAAATATTTGGAGCACGAAATATCCAAGTACGATTGTGCTCAAATGGGTCGATTTGGAAACGCCATGTAGAACAACTCCGCCCACGTTATGTTACACGTTACTCCACATCATCGAGTCTTGGAGACGACGCATTTGACACCACGTCAACAAAGAGTCCAGCGACCACGTCAACGAAGAGTCCAGTGACCACGTCAACGAAGAGTCCAATCACGACGAAAAATCCGGCAACCGTGTCCCACTGCATCCGCTGCAACAATGTCACATCTGAGCCGGCTTCTCTCCTCTACGGGGTACCACAGGGGTCCGTCCTTGGTCCGGTGCTGTTTCTTCTTTACACTGCTGATGTCATCGGTGTCGCCGCCAGACATGGGTTTTCGGCTCACTCTTATGCTGACGATCTTCAAATTCACAGTGACTCTCCTCAGATGTTATGCTCTGATCTTGTGCTAAGAATGTCTGCCTGTATTGGCGAAATCAGCTCATGGATGACCAGTAATCGCTTGAAACTCAATCCATCAAAGACTGAGCTGATATGGCTGGGTTCATCTCGACGGCTGAGGCATTGTTTGATGGGGGATGTGGACATTGCTGGGGTTTCGGTCAGGCCTTCTGCGTCTGTTCGGGATCTTGGGGTGCTGGTTGACCGTGATCTGTCCATGGAGACACACATTTCCCATCTCAGCCGTACCTGTGTCTACCATCTTCGTCAGCTACGTGTCATCCGAAGAAGCCTCACTACAGACTCTGCTCACTCCCTTGTAAGAGCACTGGTGCACAGCCGGGTCGACTATTGCAACGGGGTCCTGGCCGGTCTACCGCTGTTCCAGATCAACAGGCTTCAATCTGTTCTTCGGGCTGCTGCTCGTCCCGTGCTGCGATTGCCTGGCTGGGCCAGCGTTTCGGGTCTGATGCGGACGCGGCTTCATTGGCTTCCCTTTCCGGAGAGAATCCGTTTTAAACTATGCTCTATGGTTTATGGGTGCCTCCATGGCATGGCTCCTGTCTATCTTCAGAAGCTATGTGTTCCGGTCTCTCAACTCTTTGGTCGGTCTCATCTTCGATCGGCGGCGGCCGGCGATCTACTTGTCCCTCAGACGGAAACTGTGACGATTGGCAGGCGTGGTTTTTTTGTGGCTGGTCCTGTGGCCTGGAATAGCTTTCCCCCCGCTCTGAAGGATCCAACGATGCCTTTTAGTGTCTTTCGTGAACGGCTCAAGACATATTTGTTTTCTTCCACTTAATTGTGCAGTGCGCTTTTGTGGCTTTTATTTTGTAAAAAAGCGCTATATAAAAAACCTGTATAATAATAATAATAAGAGGAAATCAAGCGACCAGTTTGCCAATGAGTTCTCCATCCAGTGCGACAACCGTACCAGGAGAAATTCTACCGACGGATCTGACAAGATCAGCAACGCAAGCGAATACTTCAGTTGAAACCGGACCACGACGTTCGGAGCGCCTGCGGTTGAAGAATTTAAGATTTTGACATGATTTTTTTTCTCGTTAGAAGACATTTTTACATTTAGTTTTCGCTTTTTAAAAGACTCAAAAGCTTGTGGGAAGGTGTTGTGACGAGACACTCCAGGTGTAGTCAGGTGCGCCTTCCAAGCTAGCTACCGAGTCGTTGCGAGAAAGTTCTGTTTAGTGTTTAGCGAGTTGCGCGGTATTTACATTACATGTTTCTTGTCATTTATATTGTGTTTTGAAAGAATAAAGTTTTCTGAAAGACACAACAGCGCTGTTAAGCTGTGTGGCAGAAACATCAACATCATCTGTAGCGCTAATGTCTGTAGAATTTTGTAAGTGGATTAACTTGACGAATTTTTCCACATCCAACTGAGACCATTTCCTTGAGACTATCATTTTGTAGACAGGTGGTGGGCGGGAAATAACAGACACCCAGCGAAGAAGCCGATGATCGGAAAAGTCGACTGGTATGACGTTCATGCTTTTGACGAATAGAGATCTTCGTGAGGCAACGACGTCGAGAGTACCTCCAAGTTCGTGAGTTGGTTGATGTACCCGAGGTGCGAAACCATGTGATGATAGACATTTTATAATTGCTATTGTGGTAGGTTCCTTTTTGCGATCCAGTCTTATGTTAAAGTTCCCGACGATGAGAACATCTTTCAAGACAGAAACGCGCGACAGAAGATTATCAAGCTCACTAAAAACTAGTGATGTTATGGGGCCAGTTCTGTAGACAACCAGCGCTGGCATTTTCTCGTGAGTAGATTGAAGACTGACTGAAATAAATTCGAATGTTATGATTTTGGTGTCAAGAACGTAAGGCTGAAGACTGATGCCTAGAGCAGCGACAACTGCCACACCCCCATGGTTGACATTGAGCGACGCCGAGGCAGCAGCGCTTGGGTCACTTGGCCGCGGTCGGTGTATACTTGGACAAAACGTGTTGATTAAAATCTCTATAAGCTTCAAGATTTAGCAGATTTAAATTATTCAATTATTCAATTCTTTAGAGATGAATGCGTTAACTTGATTATTTTCTTTATCAAACAAGCGACAAGCAAAACAAAAGGCAGTATTTTTGCTAATTGAATATTCAAGCCAAGGTTTTGAAAAATATCACAATGACTGAAACTGTCTTTTGAACTTATATGGACATAGTCAGCTGAAATTAATTATCATGACCAGCAGCAGTGGCTATAGCCTGCCGAGAGTGTTGTGACGAGACACTCCAGGTGTAGTCAGGTGCGCCTTCCTAGCTAGCTACCGAGTTGTTGCGAGAAAGTTCTGTTGAGTGTTTTGCGAGTTGCGCGGTATTAATATTACATGTTTCTTGTTATTTATATTGTGTTTAGAACGAATAAAGTTTTCTGAAAGACACAACAATTGGCGCAGTCGACATGTCTGAAGTTGATAAATTAATTAAATTGTTCGCTGAGCAAGAGAGATATCGCTCAGAACAAGAAAGACTTCGCGAAAAAGAACGAGCAGAACACATAAAACAAATGGAGAGGTTGATTTTGAGTTTACAACCATCGGCAACAAATATTCCCAGTTTCGAAGCTTTCGACCCTTTGAAAGAATTATGGAAAGATTACTGGGCAAGGTTTGAAACTTTCACTAGTGCTCATTCGATTCCTGGTCGAAAAATACCTCAAGTTTTCTTGACTAATCAAACCTCGTCGACATACAAGTTTCTTGATACGTTAGCAAGTCAGCAAACACCGCCAAAGAAGGCGAATGACTTAACGATAGAAGAAATCGAAAT
Source organism: Erpobdella octoculata (assembly GCA_963978895.1). NCBI lineage: Eukaryota > Metazoa > Annelida > Clitellata > Hirudinida > Erpobdellidae > Erpobdella > Erpobdella octoculata. The sequence goes on from OZ022239.1 coordinate 36,503,426, forward strand.
GTTTATGGGAAATCAATTTAACCCATCAAAGTTTGTCGTCCGAGAAAGGTACAAATTCTGGACCGCAATGAAACGAGAACCAGGTGAAACCATCAACCAGTTGGCGGCAAGAATTCGTCAAGCAGCGACAACTTGTGATTTTGCTTCTATCGAGAATCCACAAGACGAAGCAATGAGGACCAGATTTATCTGTTCCGTCAACAATGAAGCAGTCCTCCGAGCTCTGTTCCGCATAAATGACGATGAGTTATCTTTTGCAAGAGCAATAGAGATAGCATGCGAAACCGAAGATGCAGCTCAAGTTGCAAAAGAAACCGTTTGCGAAAAAGCCCCATCACCTGAGAGAACGTCTCAGGTATTCAAAGTAGATCGAAGAAAGCAGAAGAAACATACGGAATATCATCAGCAGCACGCAACTGATAAAACGTCAAATGTTCCTAAAGAAAAGTGTCGACGTTGCGGTAAGAACAACCACACTTTTAAAGAATGTCGTTTTGCAAACTACATATGCAATTTCTGTCAAAAGAAAGGACATCTGCAAGCTGTTTGTCTAAAAAAGAAAAGACAAGTTCAGTGTGTATTTGCAAAAGATGAATTCGTGAAAGAACACGTGTTCACCATGAAAGGACGAAATCCTTTGTTGCAACAGTTGACTCTCAACAGTCAACCCTTCAGTTTTCTCATTGATAGTGGTTCCAGAGACAACTTTTGTTCACGAGCTGCATGGATCAAACTGGGGAAACCGAAGTTGCAGCTGAATGATAAAAGATATTGTTCAGCAACGGGAGATGACATCCCAACAATGGGCACATTTGAAACAGAAGTAAAATTGAAAAACTCAGACATCCAAAGAAGAGTGTGGTTCAATGTCACAAAAACACATGATCTCAACCTACTGGGATTTGAGGCGATACGTGATATGAAGATTGACGTCACCGCATTGCTGTCAAAGAACTTCAGTTCCGTTCAACTTATAACGGAAACAACAGAAAACCACCTTCAAAATGAATGTCAACTTTTGTGCTCTGAATACAGCGAATTGTTCGATCCACAACTGGGATGTCTTAAAGATGTCGAACTAGAAATAAAGTTCAAACCAGATTCGGAACCGATTTTCTGCAAGCCCCGGACAGTACCGTTTGCTATCCTGGAAGAATTGAACAGTGTCTATGATGCAGGAATTAGAAAAGGTATATGGATTCCAGCTCAGTTCAATCATTATGGAACCCCGGTAGTTCCAGTCAGAAAACGGATTCAACCGAATCAGAAAAAGGCAGGACTAAGAATCTGTGGAGACTACTCGGTAACGATCAACTCTCAACTTGAAACACATCGTTACCCAATGCCACTTCCAGAAGATCTGATGAGAAAATTAGGAGGAAGCTTTTGCTTCAGTAAGATCGATCTCGCAGATGCATACCTCCAGATTAAACTGGCACCAGAAAGTCAAAGAAGACTAGCGTTGAGCACGCACAAAGGTGTACTTCTACAAACACGTCTACCTTTTGGCATCACTTCAGCTCCAGGTTATTTTCAAGAAATAATGGACAAATTAACGTGTGATCTACCAGGAGTAGCGGTGTACTTAGATGACATTCTAGTGAGTGGAACCACAGCTGACGAGCATCTGAGAAACCTACGGAATCTTCTTCAACGTTTACAAGAAAGAGGTTTAAAGTGCAATCAAAGGAAATGCGTTTTTGCTCAACCGTCAGTGGAATACTTGGGACATCGACTCACCAGAAACGGCATAGAAAAAGGAAAACATGTAGATGCAGTGACGAAGATGCCACCGCCAACAAACGTTTCTTCTCTGCAATCGTTTCTGGGATCGGTACAGTTCTACGGAAAGTTCATCAAGAACCTTTCGACTTTAACCGAACCGTTAACTCGTCTCACAAAGAAAAACACACCATGGCAATGGGGCGTCAAGGAAAATGCAGTGTTCCAACATCTTAAAGATATTCTTACGAATGAAGTTAGTCTAGCTCATTTCGATCCTACGGCTCCCTTAGGAATGTCATGCGATGCGTCGGAAGTAGGAATTGGAGCAGTGCTGTTCCACAGATATGACGATGGTTCTGAACGTCCTCTTTACAACGTGTCTAAAACATTGACAGACACACAACGACGCTACAGCCAGATTCAAAAAGATGCACAAAAAGAAGCACTTTCTATCATTTTTGGTCTGCAGAAATTTCATCAATTCTTGTACGGGCGTAGATTCATCCTGGTGACAGATCATAAACCACTCCTCGCATTGTTTGGTCCGTCAAAAAGAACTCCGGTCCTGGCAGCAAATCGTCTAGCAAGATGGGCCCTGACATTGAGCCAGTACAACTACTCAATTGAATATCGAAAAACCGGAGAACACGGAAATGCAGACGCTCTCAGTCGCCTACCAGCGTGCGAAGACGAAGAATTTGACTCGACAGAAGAAGATGCAGATGTTTCAACAGTTTGCGTTATTAACACAATCAGCCAACAAATGTCCGATTCCAGACTGTTATCAAAAGAGTCAAGTAAAGATCCTGTTATCTCTACAGTGATACGATTTGTGAGAGACGGCTGGCCTCACAGAATCATGCAACCGGAATTAAAACTGTATGAGAAACTTTCTGATTCTCTTTCAACAGAAAGTGGTTGTCTACTCTTTGGAGCAAGAATCGTGATACCAAAGAAATTACGCGGCAAGATTTTAGAATTATTACATACAGGACATTTCGGAATGCAAAGAATGAAGCGTTTAGCAAGAACTATAGTTTATTGGCCTCGAATTGACAACGATATTGAAAATTTAAGTCGTTCATGTAGTTCTTGTGCTGAACAGCAAAACAAGCCACCAAAGATGATGAATCACCCGTGGATGATTCCTGAAAAGCCTTGGGACAGAGTGCATCTAGATCACGCCATAAATTTTTTTGGAACCAATTGGCTGGTTATAGTAGATGCCTATTCGAAATACCCGTGTATACATCCGACAAGTTCCATAACAGCAAAAACAACAACTCAGTTTTTGGATGAAGATTTCGCACATTTTGGTTTCCCACACACTTTGGTGACTGATAATGCTCCAACCTTTACTTCTGAAGAATTTCAGAATTGGTGCAAAGAAAGAGGCATCATTCATCTTTCTGGAGCTCCTTATCATCCTGCAACCAACGGGGCAGCTGAGCGATTGATACAAACTTTTAAAAAATCACTCACGAAGTCTGCACATCCTCTCCGAAGAGCTTTGCAAGATTTTCTTTTGCAATATCGGAGAACGCCCTTGGAATCTGGATTTTCCCCAAGTGAACTCTTGAATGGACGACAAATCAGAAGCAAATTAGATTCTCTTTTGCCATGTCCTCCTTGCCTTGTTCGAGAGATGCAGGATAAACGAAATCAAAGAACAAACAAAGAATCTTTCCAAATACAACACAAGTACAAAATTGGAGATTTTTGTTACGCTCTACACTGTGGTCCCAGACAGGGTAAACAACCAAGATGGATTCCTGCAATCGTCAACAAAATATTGGGAGCACGAAACATCCAAGTACGATTGTGCTCAAATGGGTCGATTTGGAAACGCCATGTGGAACAACTCCGCCCACGTTATGTTACACGTTACTCCACATCATCGAGTCTTGGAGACGACGCATTTGACACCACGTCAGCGAGGAGTCCAGCGACAACGTCAACGAAGAGTCCAGCGACCACATCAACGAAGAGTCCAGCGACCACGTCAACGAGGAGTCCAGCGACCACGTCAACGAAGAGTCCAATCATGACGAAAAGTCCGGCAACCGTGTCAACAGGAAATCAAGCGACCAGTTTGCCAATGAGTTCTCCATCCAGTGCGACAGCCGTACCAGGAGAAATTCTACCGACGGATCTGACAAGATCAGCAACGCAAGCGAATACTTCAGTTGAAACCGGACCACGACGTTCGGAGCGCCTGCGGTTGAAGAATTTAAGATTTTGACACGATTTTTTTTTTCGTTAGAAGACGTTTTTACATTTAGTTTTCGCTTTTGAAAAGACTCAAAAGCTTGTGGGAAGGTGTTGTGACGAGACACTCCAGGTGTAGTCAGGTGCGCCTTCCTAGCTAGCTACCGAGTTGTTGCGAGAAAGTTCTGTTGAGTGTTTTGCGAGTTGCGCGGTATTAATATTACATGTTTCTTGTTATTTATATTGTGTTTAGAAGGAATAAAGTTTTCTGAAAGACACAACAGAGAGTATAAGAACATTTAGCCTTATCATTCAGTATGTAAATAGTTTATTCTTCACTTCTGTCTGCGGGGGGGGGGGGGGGGTTAACTATAACTTTCAGTGGAGTGGCACAAAATTTTTGTAGGGGCTTAGCTTGTGCTTTTATCTTCTATTGTGCTGGTTGCATTATGATAAACTATTTGCTATTCATTATTATATTAATTATTCAAAACTAAAAATACATAATGAGAAAACATGGGTGACGAGTCTTTAAAACTTGTTGTTTCTGTTATCAAAAGTGGATAGTTAGTAAAAACAGCTTCATCTTCGTCTAAGACTTCTAGAAAAACTTTTGATTCTGCATTAAAAAAGATATAAACAAGTAAAGGAAAAAACGAGTTTTTTAACACAAACTTTAATTTCAAATACACTCGATTTAGAAATATGAAAGATGTTCAAATTAAGTTTTTTTTTAATTGAATCATGTATTGTCAACCAATATAAAGATATGTTGAAAGTTTCAGCTTAATAGCTAGTCAAAAAGCTGGTTAACTTTCACTTGCAAGATTTGTGTACAGAAAAGCCACACACACACACAAACAAAGATTGTAACCTAAATAAAAGTTTGTTAAAATGCTGCTACTCTTTAATGACCACTTCTGCATACACTGTTCTAGTTGCTCGGCTAACATTTCTCTCGTAAGGGGGTGCTGTAATTGAACTATCTCAAGGACAGAATGTCTGACTTTTGAAGCATTTGTATAAAAAACTGGCAGATACTCCAAGAAAAGATGCTGTCAAACAGAGGCGATTGGTGATGGCCCCCCCAAGATTTTGTCAAAAAAAAATCTGTATTAGCTCACTCACGCTTGAGTATTTAGATTAGGGGAGATAAGGGCTATTTGATCTCTTTTGAGGTTTTTGGCGATAACAATCAAGCCGTTCAAAAAATCTACTTTTTTTAGTTACATAGAGGAACATCTCCTCTATGTATTCAATTCAGTTTGACATTTTATAATGTAAGAGAACTATTGTTAAATTGAACTTTGATGCAAGCCCTGAAAAAATCAAAATGCCCCACATACGGGGCACTATGATTCCCCCATGAGGCACATTGATCCTATGTATAATTCAATACGATCCCACATCCAAAAAACACATGAAAACAGGTTCAATAGCTTTTATTAATACTATTAATCATTTAAGTTAAATTCAACACAGGTTAGGAAAAATGGATAAATCTACTGCAAAGACCAAGTGACAACTGGCTCGAGCAGTCCCGCCATGCTGAATTATATGTATATATATATATATATATATATATATATATATATATATATATATATATATATATATATATATATATATATATATATATATATATATATATATATACATTTGAGTTTTAAAAAATCTTCACCCCCAAGGTTTTGCTGAACTGCCGCCTCTGCTTTCAAATTTGTTGAAGACAACCCATCAAGGCAGATAGTGGCTATTCCGATAATTTGCTTTAACCATTTTAACCGTTTTTGACCTACGTTCCGGTGTTCCAAAATGAGCTTCTGTATTTTTGCTGACCATAAATTTTTTTTTAAATTATAAAACAAAACCAAACTATTTTGTTCCAACTCAATCATGTAATTATAAATTTTTTTAAGGTGATGTTGAAGATGGTTTTTAAGATTAGTCAGATTCTTAGTTGCAACAAGTGCTGGTGGCAGAGCGGTAGAGCGTTCGCCTCTCGATCGTTAGGTCGGCAGTTCGAACCTCGCCGGCGTCACCAGCGTAACTCCCTTAAGCAAGGAGTTCACTCGCATTGCTAAAAGGTTAGGCGCCTATAAATGGCTGCCTCTACAAGTACCCTTTCTCGCCTTCGAGCAAGACTTGTCTTGGAAAAGGAGTTGTGAAAGAGAAAAAAAAGTGCGTCGCATTTTGAACCATTCGCTAAAGCCACGAGACATCGACTTTTGTTTTCCATTTCTTCAAATTTAAAGAAAGTCCACACATTGATGCCCCGCTTGCGACCAGAAAACTGTTTAACTAAATTTGCCACATTAATATCGTTACAAATACAACACACAAATTTCTGTCAAACACGGAGAATAAAAGAACGTTCTTAGACATTTCAAGCCTATATTGAGAAACCAAAGAAATAAAATTTATTTTGTTTATGTTTCTTAATACATCGATGTTTAGGATGTCTATGATACTTATACATTTTAATTACAAACCTTTGTCAAATAACAAAAAAGTAACTAAATATTTGAGTTTATTTATTTTAGTTTTAGTTAGTTCTAGGACAAATCATTCTAGTTTTAGTTGAGAAATTTAATTTTTGTTACGTTATAGTTTTAGTTAACTATGGTCGATCTTTTTCGTATTAGTGCGTGAGTGCAGCTGCACTTGCTAATTGATATACTGCACTTTTCTCTGTTGTTGGTATTGATGTTGTTCTGTGGAACTTGTTCTGCCTGGGCATGTTTGCCTTGCTGTGACAGAAGTGAACGAACAGAAGTTTTGAATAAATTAATTTAATTTAATTTGTTTGTTGTTTCTTTTTGCTTTTTAGTGGGTGGGCTGGTTGTTAAGGTTGTTAATTTAGGTTGTTAAGTGGGTAAGTGTATTGATAGGTGGGTAGGTAGGCAGGTAGGTAGGAGTATTGATAATAGTATATATCGTTATAATATTGCTAAATCATATACGAGGTTGTTTGGAATGGTTTTGTAGTTTATTGGGAAAATAATGAATAAAGCTTCTATAAGTCTTTTCTATCTTCTATTATATATTTTAAAGAAACGTTTTGATTTTGTAAAATCAACGCGCGGTAATTGATAATAAAATCAGCAATAAATATTTCCTTCTTCCTTTTTAATTTTGTTCGTCCAAACAGCATAGTCGCTTTTGAAAATAATAAAAAAATTTTTAAATACGTTTTTGTGAACTAAAAAAAGAAAATAATTGTGGACATTAGTATAACAAACAAGCCATAATTTTTTAAAACTTAAAACGTGGGGCGCCTTTTATATTTATATTAAAAAAGCGGGTCTATCCTGTCTAAAAGTTAACAGATGGTTAGTTTGAGTAAAAGATTCTACAGATTCCAAAATTTTATTTTCATAATGCTATATTTTTCTTCAAAAAATAGCGGATATCCGGAGAGGGTTGTCGTAGATACGTTTCAATTTTTTTTCAAAACTTCATACAATTTTTCTCAAAAAAAAAACTGGGACTGAAAAAATAAGTTGTAGTTAGTGGCGGATTTATGGGAGGACCCACATCGTGAGCCTCCATTCCGCGCTCTCAAAAAAAACTTTTTGTATTAATTTATAACTGTTTTTCAAACTGTCGGATACATATTTGTGATATGTGTCTGAATGTGTAATATATGGCTTAGCATACAGTTACAAAGCCGTGCCGATGATATCAGTACAGCCTAAAAAAAATTCTTGATTCACAGAGAATTGAAAAAATCAGGAAATTAATTTTATACTGTCCATGAATGCAGTTGCTGATGGAAGATTACTAATTCCACAGCTTAAACAGACCCTGAAATTTCTATAAAAAACGTTTTATAAATAGCTAGCAGGGTACCCGGCGTTGTCCGGGGTTTTTAGAGGTTTTTCTAATGCTTGTCTCTCTCGCTCTCGTTTCCTTTCCCGCTTGTTCTCCCGCTCAGTTTTTTAGGATTATTTTGTATCTATTTATAGATGATGTCGTGGCAAATTTCCGAGTTCAGTATGGTTTGGAGTGTAGTTGGTATTTGGATCCTTTTACAAAAGTTCCCAAGTTCCATTCCTAGTTTTGTTGTTTCTTTGCAGTGCAGCAACCAGTGCTCGATTGTTAATGGAACTGGGTTGAATTTGTCAACTATTTTGTTCAATGCCGCTGTTTTTTTGGCTGCTGGTTTTTCAGCTTCTTTCACTCTTCTGTGAAAGAACCATCGCCATTTAACCCTTTCTTGTCCTCTGGGAGGTACAAAGACGTCTTTTGCCGGATGGTTTGGAACGATCTTGGTTTTAGTGGCAAGGTTTGTATATCGAGTGGAGGATCTCCCCATTCAATTTGTAGAGCGGCCAAACTGGTTCCAGCCATTGCCTCGCAAGCTGTTTTTAAGGTACTATATTGAATTTTCTCGAGTCTTTGTTTTTGACATTCTGATGCACTGTCGAATGCTTTGCAGCCAAACTCCATCACTGACCGTATGGCGCATCGGTAGAAAAGCATCAGTGTTTCTTTGCCGCAACCCCAGCTTTGTCCTGTCAGGCATCGCATGATATTTAATCTTTTCTTGCAACGATCAACGATCTTATCAATGTGTTTTTCCAGGTTAATTTTGAGTCAAATATTATACCGAAAAATGTAGCTTCGCTTTTCCAACTAATTTTTTTGTCATCTATACAAATAGGTAGGGAATTTCTTCGGAATTCATTGTATTTTGTAAAACAGACTGCTACCGATTTCTCGGTTGATAGTTTGAATCCCCAATCGAGGAAGAAAGTTTGGACTTCGTTTAATCGAGTCTGTAAGCAGTTTTGCATAGTATGTGGGTCTTTCGCTGAAATCCATATTGCTACATCGTCCGCAAATATAGATTTCCGAATTCTATGGATTTCTTGACAAGGGATGTCGCTCATCATAAGAATGAATAAAAGGGGGCTCAGGACCGAACAATACCGGATTTGACAAGGTGGATCCCACACGAACCATGGCCTCTCGATTGTTCAAGAAGCTCTGGATCCATTTTAAAATCCTTCCTCTGACACTAAGCTTTTCAAGCTTTAACTTTTCTAAGTCCAGGAACACCGCCAATGTCCCACTCTTATTCCATACCGAGCGTTTAATATCGTTTTGCAGTCTAAGGATGTGATTTGTGCATCCTTTTTTCTTTTCTGAAGCCTGATTGTTCACGGTTTAAGAGATTATTTTGCTCCAGGTAAAACCTTAACCGATTTGCAATAATTCTTTCAGTAACCTTGCACAATGAAGATGTTAGGGAAATGGGTCAATATGAGTTGGTGTCTGAAAATTTTTTTCTCGGTTTTAGTAGCGGAACAATTATGGATTTCTTCTATAGTTTTGCTACCTCTCCTTTTGACCAAGAAAAGTTTATAAGCTCCAAGAGCTTATTGAGACCTATCTCGTCAATTTGTCTTAGCATTTCATTGCAGACAGTGATATTTTTGTTAACGAAAACTGAATAGAAACGAAATTTTTCATTGTATTCGTTAATAATAACGAAAAAAGAACTATAATTATTTGAAAAACGTAAATAGAATAAAAACTATATTTAAATGGCACAAACTGAATAATAATAATAATGAAAATTATTTTCTGAACGATAATAAAATAATAATAAAATTTAAATAATGCTAACTGAATAAAAATAAAAATTAAAAATTAATTTTTGAACGAAAATTATTGAAAGTTGTGTACTCAGATATTGGCATAGATAACCAATATTCTATGGTTGTGTAACTTTTGAAATGCACACCCATATCTTTTTTGTTATCATAAACGCTGTAATCATTCATCATCATCATTTGTTTTTGAAACGTCCCTATTCCACGCTATGCTAGGGCTGGACGTTTTTCCATATCAGGCCCGATATCATTGAAAATAATTATGAGTTCTCATATCGGCAGTCACGCCGTATGTCTACCTAAAATTAAACCCTAACCCTTTAGAAAATATGTACATCTTTATTAATTAATCGAAAGATCAATTGGTTTGGCAAAACCGCCTGGATAACAGCACTTTTACCGTTAATTGCCCCGGCTACCGGCGCCTACTGCCTGGGTAATAGTTATAACGTCTGAATGTAAGAAAATGGATCCTCAAAATAAAGAATCTTCCTGTGTTACACAATTACTATTTTTCCATATATACACTGCATGAAATTGGATATAGTAAGAAAAATATTTAGAGCATGAACTAAAATTGAACAAAAATCAAATAAAAACGAAAAATGTTTTATCTGAATAAAATAAAAATAAAAACGAAAATTATTTCAAGAACTGTAATAAAATAAAAACTAAATTTAATTTTGTGGAGCTGAATAATAATAAAAACTAAAATTACTTGATGAACTAAATAAAATAATAATAATAAATAAAATTTAAGAATAAAACAAAAATAAGAACTAAAATTATTTACTGAACTAAAATAACACTGATTGCAGAGATTGTCTGGACCTGGAGATTTGCCGTTTGCACTCTGCATCAGAGCTTCAGTAAATTTTTTTAAGGAAATTTCTGTGTTTAACTCATGTGGGTCGTTTTCGCAAAAAATGCCAGATCTGATGGTAAAAGTAATTTCTCTTTTCAGAGCCTCTTTCCTTTGAATAAATCTTAGGTCAAGATTTTTGTCTGATGAGTTTTTTTGCAATAGCAGTTGCTAACGCATTCGCTTTGTCTTTGTCAGAAAAAACGGTTTCATCTTCACTCAGTTTTAGCGCTGAAACGTTAAAATCTGAATGTGTGTGGACCATATTTTTTACCGTTTTCCACATGGTAGTCTGACTAGAGTGCGAGTTAAGAGAGCTACAGAATGTTCGCCAATGGTTCTCTTTTGCTGTCCTCACTATCTTCTGTGCGATTTGTTTGAGTTCTCTATACCTTTCAAAACCAGCCGTAGTATATTCTTTCCGAAGTGAGTAAAAGACTTTGGTTGCGCTTTCACATTCATCATTCCACATGGTACTGGCCAAAGTCCTGATCGTCTTCCATTTTTGGTTGGTATTGATGCTATGGCTGCTTTGTTCAGACCTTGCGTTAACATGTTTGTTGCTTTGTCAACATTTGTGAAAATTTGGAGTTTATTTATCACTCCTGTTGAAAGCTGTTGGTATTTGTACCAATCGGCTTTCTCCAGGTTCCATACCTTTCTGTTGTTTATCTCGCAATTGACCTTTTTATTTAGTGTGATCAAAACCGGGTAGTGGTCACTGCCCAGATTTTCATCTAACACCTTACTCAAGGCTTTTTGAGATAAAGGAGAGCATATTGCTAAATCTATAGGAGTTGTCCTTCCGCTGGGAGTCAGGTGGGTACCTGGTCCGGAAAAAGGACAACAAGGCCATACTGATCTAACAATTTCTTAATTAATTTTTCTCTATTATCTGAAGTTTTGGCACCGAAAACAACAGAGTATGCATTGAAGTCACCTAGTACAATTGAGTTGGTATAAATGAATCCTTTTCCAGTGTAGATAGCAGTATTTGATGATTGGCATTTGGTAGAGCGTATGCATTGATAATGGTGATGTTTGATCCCTTTTCAGAAGAAGTAGTGACTCATATTCGTTTTGTTCTATGGTTTGCGAGGTGTATGAGATGCCTTCTCGGACGAGTGTTGCGAGTTGCGACCCCTCCTCCTTGAGGGAGACCTCTATCCAGCCTAACAATATTATAGCCTGAAAAACTAAAGTTATTGCCTTCTTTCAGCCATGTTTCCTGCAGGGCAATGATGTCGGGAATTTTTTCCATTTTTCCAAGAAAAATATTTAGTTCGTTGACTCTCGCTCGAATACTCTGACAGCTTCACTGTAAAATGGTAAGGTTGTTGTACATGTTTGGTTTTTTAAACTGGTTTATCCCGTTTTCTAGAGGATTCAAATTTTAAAATTCGGAAACCTCCATATCTCCAGGGTACGCCTGAAAGCCATTGTATTTAAGAATGTTATTAAACCTTTTTATAATGGTTTTCATTACAGCTTCCAAGGGCATTTGTGGTATGTCCTTTGTTATTTCCTGAATCTCCTCGCCAAGCCCCTGTATCGTTGGCAATATATATATATATATACACATATATATATATATATATATATATATATATATATATATATATATATATATATATATATATATATATATATATATACATATATATATATATATATATATATATATATATATATATATATATATATATATATATATATATATATATATATATATAGTTCCCCTCGCTCTCCCGCTTCGCTCCGCTTATTTTGTGACCGACTTCAATTTTTTTCACACTATAATAGTCTCCCTTTGACTCTCAAGGTTATGTGAAAATTTCATTACGCTCGTATGAATGGTGTAGCAATGCATAAAAAACATGCAGAAAGGGTCATTTATATATATATATATATATATATATATATATATATATATATATATATATATATATATATATATATATATATATATATATATATATATATATATATATATATATATATATATATTACATTGAGTGATTGATTGAAGAAAAAGGAATTTGGATAGCACAAAACTTCAAATATTCTAAAGAAAGGTCATCTGTATTGTTATTTTAAACAAAATGGTAAAACAGATGACAGATTGATTACACCCATTAGTGGTATATTTTTTCTGTGCACTTTTTTAATTTCTCAAAACCTTCAAAAGCTTACAGGATGAACAAAAATATATTTGAGTTTGAATCTTACTTTGAAGCTGATATATTACTACCTGTTGATTTTTCCATGTATTAAAATTATGAAAGCGGATGTTACTATGTTGTTTTGTGGATGTTTTATTTATTTTCAATTTTTTAGAAATTGTGGTAGAAAAATATATAAGGTTTTTGAAAAAAAATTTGGAAGCCCATTTCAGTCATCACCTATTTTTGAAGGCAAAAGGGTTTAAGGTTTAAAAAATATTTAGAAAAATACCTACTACAACTGCTCCTATCTCAATCATTAGTTTTGTTTAGAGGAAAATTTGACAGATGAGATTTTCTAGGGGCGCATTCTTTAGACTTCGCCCTGGGCAAAAAAAACTCGTGTTATTATTGGTGTAAGCAACCTTAGCAATTGAGCATATTTATTTCTCAAATCCATGCACAGGCCAATTTTTTTTAAACCGGACCCGTTATAAAGATACAAAATCTCATGTTTGGCCCTGTTTATTTTCACTAGCACTTAATAGCCTTGACCCATGCTATTTTTGCTCCGCCCAGGCCAGTTTGATAAAATGATATGAAATCCCGCACCGAACCCGTCCCGCGCAGGGCTCTAGTCTGGTACCAACTTTGATTAATGCTTTGTGGATACACATTTTTTATGTTCCACTGAGGAACTGGAAAACACATTGTGCAAAAAATAGTTGTCTCTACAATAATTCTAATGTAAGAAAATCAATAAACTGAAATTATACAATGCATACTACTTATTTGCTAACGATGGCGCTGCTCCAGGTTCCAAATTCGAGAAATATTGTTCTATAAATAACTTGAAGTTTCAACGTTACGAATCGCTAGTGAGCTAATTCGGCAACGTTTACAATAACAAACAAATTTAACAATGTTTCAGTTTTTTGCATTGTTTTTGTTTTTGGCAAAAAGTGCAAGGTTTTTAATTTTAAGTTTCTAAGTTATATATAAATAACTATATATATATATATATACATATATATATATATATATGAATAATGTGAATAATTTTACATCTTTATGAAATTGAAAAGAGTTTAGTTAAAAAGAAAATAAAGGTTAATTTATCAAGCTGAAATACAATTAAATTCAGTTTATAAAAAAGATTGTTCGAATAAAATTATCTTTAATTTATTATTTTAAATAAAACGTCAAGTCATATATTTGCAGGAGTTTATTCAAAACTTTATGCTTATAGTTTTTATTTTTATTAAAATAATAAAAATGAAATACAATTTATATCTGAGGTCTAAGAAGCTTTGAGGTTTTGTTAGAAATGTTAAATGACATTTTTTAATTGTTTAAAAAATAAAAATAAATAAGTTATTTGTTTTGTATTTTTGAATAAAAATAAAACAAACAGGTTTTTTCTAGGTTTAAAAAAATCATTAAATATTTTAGCTATATAATCAATTTGAATACTTCTATAAATTTTGTGTACTCTTAAATTTGCAATACAAATTGAAAAGAGTAGAAAACGATTCAATTTTTTTAATTATTTTAGATCAGATAGTATTTGTTGCAATGTTACCGGCTGCTTCGATAACCTTCCACCTTTTGAAGACATGCCCTTACCATACTGCATGGAAAACCTGAAGAACCCTCCAACTTTCGACTTGTATACAAGACTTAATCCTGTCAATTCTCAACAAGCTGGTCTTAATACAATCCCGTGAGTGGAGTTTATTGTGCAAATATTTTATAGTGTGTAACTATTTTTCCACAATTTAATTTTTTAGAGCAAACTTTCAGCCTAAGTTGAGAACTATATTTGCCACACATGGATGGCGAGGTGACGGCAAACTAGAATGGATAATTGCGCTAAAAGACGCACTTCTCGCAAGGGTAAATATTTTGAGTAAATACCATATTATTAATTTTACATCGTTTTTTAAAAAATCCTTTATAATTTTTTCATAATTTTTATATAATTTTTTCATAATTTTTATATAATTTTTTTTATAATTTTTATAATTTGTTATGTGTGAAAATTAATTTTTGGTCCTAACGAGAAAGGTGAAATTAATATAAAGGATTTAATAACAATGCATTTTGCTAAATGTTATTGTACACTACAAACAAAATTCATCTTCATAAACTGATAAAACAAATATTACCAGGAAGACGCAAACGTCATAATAATCAATTGGCAAGAGGGAGCATATCACCTCCTGTATCCTCAAGCCGCTTCAAACACTCGTGCCGCGGGTGTCTATACGTCCCTAGTGATTAAAAACCTGGTCAGTGCCGGTGGAGCTTCTGTTGAGAATATTTGGTGTATAGGATTTAGTCTTGGATCACACGTCTGCGGACACGCTGGCATGAAATTTACCATTGGAAGAGTTACTGGTTATTGTTTTATTCATTACTTATTAGCGGGGTACCCGGCGTTGCCCGGGGTTTTTAGAAGTTTTTCTATTGTTTTTATTTCTCGTTTCCGTTTCCTTCCCCGCTTGCTCTCACACTCCCGGTTGCTTTCCCTTTCCCGGTCGCTTTCCCGCTTCCGGTCGCTTTTTCGCTCCCGTTCCCTTCCTTGTTGACGACACTAAATTATGCAAAACCGTATGAATTAATAACGATGTTGACATACTGAGAAACAATCTTGTACAATTATTCAAATGGTCGCAGGAATAGCAGATGCGGTTCAATGTTGATAAGTGTCATGTTTCGCACTTGAGTAGAGGGAATCCAAGATATAAATACGAGTTAGAATGGATACAGCTAAAAAAAACGAAAGAATAAAAAAATCTTGGCTTATTAGTAAATGAAGATTCTAAACAGTCTACACCTTTTCTGGATCAATTTAAAAGAATTACGAATCAATTTAAAAGAAATGCGAATCAATTTAAAAGAAATACAAATCAATTTAAAAGAAATACGAATCAATTTAAAAGAAATACGAATCAATTTAAAAAAATACGAATCAATTTAAAAGAAATACGAATCAATTTAAAAGAAATACGAATCAATTTAAAAGTACTTTCTTGTACCAGATGCTTTTGAACTACCTCAACTTTACAATAAGGTTTTACATAACAAGAACTATGAAACAATATATATGAATCAACAATCCAGAAGGTATGAGCAGGGTTGTTAAGAGCGCTATTGTTGTAGCGGCGCTATTTTTAAGGTAGCGGTAGCGGCGCTACTGGCTGACAAGATCGTTGATGGTAGAGCCGCTACATTTTTTTTAGCTGTTCTCAGCGCTTCTCGCTACCGCTACTTTTATTTCTGTTCTGTCGTCGATTTCTGTTCTAAGTTGTTTTATTTTTCGGCTCCGAAGATTGATTTTCCGAATCTGCAGTCAGTCTCTGAAATAAAATGAGTATGACTGACAAATCTGACAACTGTTGTTTTTCTCCCGCGTTTCGCCACGTTGAGAATTTGGCACGAAAATTAATTAACGCCAAATAAGCGGTAATACTCAACGGAGCGTGTATTAAAGAAAATATAAATATTCGTATATATTTTTGTTAAAAATAAATTTGTATGCTGTCATTTTAAAATTATTTTTATTTCTTTTAAATTGATTTGTATTTCTTTTAAATTGATTCGTATTTCATTTAAATTGATTCGTATTTCTTCAAATTGATTCGTATTTCTTTTAAATTGGTTCGTATTTCTTTTAAATTGATTTGTATTTCTTTTAAATTGATTCGCATTTCTTTTAAATTGATTCGTAATTCTTTTAAATTGATCCAGAAAAGGTGTAGATAATGTGCAGAAATTGCAAAAAAGGGAAACATTTTTAAGATTGTATAAATCTCTACACCTTTTCTGGATCAATTTAAAAGAATTACGAATCAATTTAAAAGAAATGCGAATCAATTTAAAAGAAATACAAATCAATTTAAAAAAAATACGAATCAATTTAAAAGAAATACGAATCAATTTAAAAAAAAATACGAATCAATTTAAAAGAAATACGAATCAATTTAAAAGTACTTTCTTGTACCAGATGCTTTTGAACTACCTCAACTTTACAATAAGATTTTACATAACAAGAACTATGAAACGATAGATATATAGGAATCAACAATCCAGAAGGTATGAGCAGGGTTGTTAAGAGCGGTAACGCCGCGCTACCGCTATTGTTGTAGCGGTGCTATTTTTAAGGTAGCGGTAGCGGCGCTACTGGCTGACAAGATCGTTGATGGTAGAGCCGCTACATTTTTTTAGCTGACAACTGTTGTTTTTCTCCCGCGTTTCGCCACGTTGAGAATTTGGCACGAAAATTAATTAACGCCAAATAAGCGATAATACTCAACGGAGCGTGTATTAAAGAAAATATAAATATTCGTATATATTTTTGTTAAAAATAAATTTTTATGCTTTCATTTTAAAATTATTTTTATTTCTTTTAAATGGATTCGTATTTCTTTTAAATTGATTCGTATTTCATTTAAATTAATTCGTATTTCTTTAAATTGATTCGTATTTCTTTTAAATTGGTTCGTATTTCTTTTAAATTGATTTGTATTTCTTTTAAATTGATTCGCATTTCTTTTAAATTGATTCGTAATTCTTTTAAATTGATCCAGAAAAGGTGTAGTTAGGCCACACTTGGAATACTGTGTGCAGGCATAGAGCCTTTTTCTTACACAATATATTGACAGAATAGAGAAAGTACAAAGACAAACTACAAAAATAATTGCTGAATTGAAAGGACTGGCCTATGAACAACGTTTGAGTAGATGCAATCTGACCACGATTGAAAAGAGAAAAACAAGGGGAGACTTAATTGAGACGTACAAAATATTGAATGGTTGACCTAGATCCAGAAAGATTTTTTGAAAAATCAAGATATGAAGGTACCAGAGGGCACAACTTTAAGCTGTACAATAAAAAGGAGGGTTCATTGAAGCAAAGGTTCTTCAGTGCAAGGGTGACGAATGGGTGGAATAAATTGGAAATTGAAGTCGTTAATGCTGCAACTCTTGACATGTTTAAAATTAAATTGTTTAAATACGGTTTCCAAATGTGTGATGGTAGATCACACACATGTGAGATCTTGATGATCTTGATCTTGTTTTTTAAATAACCATCTCAAAAGATCAAACGAACATCAAAAGACAATTTAAAAACATAAATTTATTCAAAGAAAGTTTGATTAACAAAGATTAGACTGAGGTTACACATCAGTGTGGAAATGGTGATGTGGCATCAGCTTACTCATTATTTGTTGAAACATAGTTTCTTGAATATAATTTATGTTTTCTTCTAAAGAAACAAAACCAAAATAAATTAAAATTTGACAACGAATGGATGAATTCCTCACTTCTTAAATTCTGTCAAAAAAAGAATTTCTATCGTAATTTTCTAAAAAATCCGTCAAACGTAAATAATTTTTTTTATCACTTGTCGTAACTAATTTCAAATGTTTAAAAATGCCACAATAAAGAAATACTACTCCTCAAAATTCTAATCCTGTGGTGGTAACACTAATGCAATTTGGAAATTAATAAAAAATTTGCTGGGAAAATTTGAATCTAAAGAGTATAACGAAAAATTTCTTGCAAGTGACGGATCCTATATAAGCTCACCTCTTTTGATTGCTGACATGTTCAATTATTATTTTTCAAACATTGGTTCAAGCCTAGCAAAAAAATTCAACCTCAAGGTTCCTACTTCACAGACTACCTCAAAAACCAAGTAGTTCATTCCATGAATGTCACACCTGTAACGTCAACTGAAATCATCAAAATTGAAATGGCTTAAAAGCGACTCGAAGTTTTTGACCAGATGGTAACGATCCCCAAATAGCAAGTCAATCGATCAATTTAATTGTACTTCCACTGACATCTCTTATAAACAGTTCTCTAATCTTTGGAATATTCCCAGACCAATTGAAAATTGCTAAAGTAGTTCCACTTCACAAATCTGGCAAGAAAAATAACATAAAAAACTATCGGCCTATTTTAATATTGTCTTATTTTTCCAAATTCTTTGAAAACATCATGCACACAAGATTATATGGTTATCTATCAACATTTTCTCTACTTTCTCCATACAAATACGGTTGTAGGAAAAATCACTCCACTTATATGCCGCTGGTTGTTCTTCATTCCAAAATCGCTGAAGTTCTCGATCAAGAAAACTGTGGAAAAGCTTTCGAAATACTATTGAAAAAGCTAGAGTACTGTGGAGTCCGGGGAGTTCCTCTTGGCTGGTTTCGGGATTACATGAAAAACAGATCGCAATATGTCTGCTACAACAATGCTTTCTCACAAGCCTCACCCATAAACTGTGTTGTACCACAGGGCTCCATATTGGGTCCACTCCTGTTTAATATCTGTATCAATGACTTACCTTTAATTTCTAACTTGTTCGGTTTTTCATTATTTGCTGATGATACTAGTCTGTTTGCATCTGGTGACAATTTGAACGTTTTATTTGATAATATTAATAATGGTCTCATATGCATCTATAATTGGTTTCTGTGCCAATAAGCCTTCTTTAAATCTCAAAACACCAACTATATCTTATTTCGTCCTAAAAACAAACCTATCTTTACCAATTTATGTCTCAGTATATCTGGTGTTTCAATTAACCTCTTATAGATTTTTAGGTGTGCTTCTTGATCAGCACTTAACATAAGTAGATCACATTAGGCATGTTAAATCAAAAGTTTCTAAAAACATTGGAATCCTATCTAGACTATATTATTATATAAATACAAAAACAAACTTGTATTATGTTATATTACGCTTTTTTTTCATTTCTTACTGCAATATTGTATGGGCTTCTAATTACCCAACACGTCTTCTTTCTTTACACATTCTGCTCAAGAAACTCATCCGAATTATGTTTTTTTCTACATCCTCTTTCTTCTTGTAAATTCAAATTCATTGAAAATAAGATTTTAAACATTTAACAAGTAAATTTATTTCAAATTAGTTTATTTATGTATAAATATTCCAACTCTTGGTTACCTCAATCCTTTAACGATTTTTTCATAAAGTCATCAGATGTTCATGCTCATTTTTTACAATCATTTAATCTTTTTCGTCCAGAATTTGCTCATACAACACTAAAAACCTTCTCGATTAATTGTATAGGTCCACGTACATATTCAGTCATTCCTTTCTCTATAAAGGCTTCCGAGTCCCTTTTACTGTCTAAATAGTATTTATTGAAGCAATAGTCTTGGATATGCATGTTTTTTGCTGATCGAAACTATTTCAGGGTTGTCCAACCTTCATGCTATTGTGGGCCGCATAAAAAATATTTAGACCCTTGGCAGGCCAAGCAAATTTTAGCACTTAATGGGGCATACTTATGATATATGTATGGCATATAAACTGTTATAAAATAAAACTATATATATAAAACAATTATAAGCGTTAACCAAAAATAAAAAAAAACACTTCGGTTGTAACTGATATAAACAGCTGTATTGTTATAATATATTTTTAACATAGTGTCATAGTATTTCAGTTAAAGTTAAGTAGTAACTAAGTATAAGTATTCTACTGACTTAGTGTCTTAGTTAGCACTAAGACTAGTGACAGTCATTCGATTGATTCTGTTCAATTTCAATCTAATGATCAATTTTACTCTATTGAATGAAGTCTTTCTTATCTAATGCGAGCACTGCGCAAAAGGGTTTTCTCTAACAATACCGGCAATGTTAACATCAATGCTTGTGGTGCAAAGTCGGATACAAGAAACGAGTGTGTCATCGTGGAGCCTGCTACGAGTTTTTGACTTAACATATTTCATGATGGAGAACGCTGCTTCATAGATGTAGGTGCTTCCAAACATTGAGCACAGCTTTAAAGCAAAGGTACGTAAAGTTGGAAAACGATCATGGCTGACCAATTTTCAAAATTCTTCATACATACACTTCTTGCTCAGTAGAAATGGACCGGTCTGCAGCTCACAAAGTTCAAGCTGAAAACTCGGATGTTGATTCTCAATAGATGCACCCATTGGATTACTGAACTCTAAGGTTCTCGAAATCTGAAAATCTTGTTGAGAATTCGTCGATTAACGTACCAATGATATCAGCATACAAAAACATCTGCGTGATCAATCATTTCAGTAAGTTCAAAACATGATGGAAAGTGAGTTACATCTTTATTCCGCACACATGTGTGGAATTGACCAAACTTCTTGCGAGAACAGTCGACATACTCCAACAGTGTATATATCTACTAGATACGTCACAGCAAGTACGATCCACAGTTCCTATAAAATAACGGTAATAACCGGTCTTAGAGATAAAATTGTTATTTCCCAAACTCGGTGGCGGGCCGGATGAAACTGTCCGGCGGGCCGCCATTTGGGCAACCCTGAACTATTTTATTACTGTCTGAATACGATTTTGATTATTTTTTTCTTTCAAGAAATGTATTTAATCTTTTAATTTCAGCATCTTGTGAATTTTTGTATTGAATGTATATTCAATGTATTTACGAATGTCTCACTTGCGCGGGTCATCCTTAAGCGAGATTTATCTCTAATCTCTATCTCTTCGGATGCTCCCTTGGGCATTACTATTTTTCTATTTTGTGGTTTGTACTCATTTTCAGTTTTTCTCTCAACTTGTTTTTATTGTAAAATGTTTTGTTTAATCAAAGAAGTTAAACAACGTTGAGCTTGGTTAGAACTTCGATGGGTGACATTAAATACATTAATCCGTTGTAGGTAAAAAAATTTAAATAAAAATTTCAAAATATTTTTTTTCATTTCAACGCCTGTAAACTAATGTACTTAACGACGAGCTCGGTTAGTACTTCGATAATTGATATTAAATACATTAATCCGTTATAGATAAAAAAAATTTATATGAAAAATTTTGTTCAATTGTTAGTGTATAGAAAATTTTGAAAACATTAAAAAATGAAAAATAATAAATTACAGAAAAAAATATTTTTCAATTCAAAGCTTGTAAACTAATGTACTAAAAAGTTAAAAATAATAATTAAGTGTACATATTGAAATTTTGTGAACTAAACTTTTCGTTTGGAAGATGAGAGCGTTGGGCAATAGTAGAATTTATTTATCGATAGATAACGCCCAACTCTTATCTTCCAAACAAAAAGTTCATTTAAAAAAGTTTCAATTTATACACCTAATTATTATTTTTAATTTTTTAGTACATTAGTTTACAAGCGTTGAATTGAAAAATATTTTTATTTATTTTATTATTTTTCATTTTTAGTGTTTAAAAATTTTTCTAAACACTGCCAATTTAACAAAATTTGTCATTTAAATTTTTTTATTTAAAACGGATTAATGTATTTAATGTTATATTATGTTTATAGTTTGTTAGATCACTTAATCAGTAAGTCAAAAAACATATCTATTGAAATGTTTAACAGATTTAAACTATAGGTACCCAATTTTTTCTACAAATTGTTTTCTACGCCACCGAAATAATTTATATAAAAACTCAAATTTTCATATTAAATTGTTTTAACCAAAAATATAAACTTAAGAGTTTTTAAAATACAACATAAAAAAAAATTGTTAATTTTTTAAATTATCTCCGATAGGTATTGACCCAGCTGGTCCTTGGTTTGAAAATAATAAGGACGTGAAAGTTGGGATCAACCCAACCTCAGCTCATTTCGTAGACATAATTCATGCGAACAACGCCTTGGGAACTACACGTCCACTCGGTCATATTGATTTCTATCCAAGTGGAGGACGTACGATGCCCGGGTGCTATAGTTAGTTTTTTTACGATCTTTGTCATTGTTTATTCTGTACAATCATTTGTATATTATGAAAAAAACCTATTTAACGTAAAAATGTTTTCTAAACAAAAATTTACATTATAGTTAAGTCTATTTTCTGAAATGCTGATGAATGAATGGTCAATAACTGTGATTTCCTCATGTCATTTTGTTAATGCTTCTAATTTAAAAAAAAATCAATTTGTTTGTTAACATACGAAAACATAACAGCTTAGTTATGATCGTTACAATTGTTACAATTTACTTTTTCCTTTTATAGGTAACTTATTTTACCTATTTAAATACATTTTTTTAAAACGTTTAAAAATGCCACTTAGCAAGTAGTTAAAAAATAGATTTTAACGAGTTAATTAATATTATTTGGAGCTAATCAATATACTGATTTTTAATAGTTTAACTACTATTTGAAAAAATGAAAAACCGAGAAGTTTGTACTTTTTCAGCTAATACTTGTAGCCATACCACCGCTCCATGGTACATGATTGAATCTGTGAAAAAAGATTGCTTCATTGCCCATGACAATTGTAAAAACAGCTCAAATATTCCGGTATGCTTTTTTATACCATTTATAGTAACTTCACCGTCGGTATTGTTTGCTTGCTTGCTTGATGGTTTGAAAACCTTGAAAGTAAAAATTAATAAACTTCCCGTTATCCAATCGAGCTGAAATTTAAATTATAAGCTCTCTCCTTATGACAATGCATTTTATTAAAATTTGATTTTTTTAAAATTTGATTTTAATTTAAACAATTAATTTTTTATGTTTAGAAAAAAAATCAATCATAATTCTATAGATATTCACATATAGCAATTTAAAATTAAAAAAGATGCATTTAATAAACAGCCGGCAAATTTTAAAATAAAATGGACTAGTGGGATTACTCGGCGTTTTCCGGGACTGCCTGGGGTTCTTAGAGGTTTTATATCGTTTTTCTCTATTTATTTGCTCCCCTTTATTTTCCCGGTTGTTTTCCCGTTTGCTCTCCCACTTCCTTTACCTTTCCCGCTTGCTCTCCCATCACCGGTCAAGTTCCGTTCCCGCTCACTCTCCCGTTTCCGCTCGTTTTTTCGTTTCCGCTCGTTTTTTCGTTTCCGCTTGCTTTTCCGTTCCGTTTGTTCTACCGTTTTCGCTCGCTTTCCCGTTTTCGCTTGCTTTCCCGCTCGCTTTTTCAATTGCGCTCGCTTTTCTGTTCCTTCTACCGTCTGCTTTACCGCTTCCGCTCATTTTCTTCCTTCCACTTTCTCCTAACTCCTTTTTCTCCATGAAACGTAATATAGATTTTTTAACAATTGCATGAAACCTTCAAACTTTGTAACGTAAACTAAATTTGAATTTTGTTATGCAGTAACTTTTGATGCTCGTTCATAAGCACTGTTGACCTTGAAAGATTTCCGGTCATAAAAATTTTTTAAAATATTATCAAAAAATTAAAAACTACCCTAGTATAACTTTAACTCTTTCAGATCTACCTCCATGCTAAATTTCGTTAAAATAGTCCATCGGGTTGACTTTTCAGAAAAAACAGACAGACAAACAGTCATTTTTATAAAAGAAATAGATTTGTGAAAAACACGTTTTTTACGACTTGCTTGTTAATAAATAATTTTGTATGTCTATATTATATATATATATATATATATATATATATATATATATATATATATATATATATATATATATATATATATATATATATATATATATATATATATATATATATATAAATCTCGTGTCATAGTGTTTGACTTCAAACTCCTCCGAAAAGGCTGAACCGATTTTTATGAATTTTTTCTGTACATTTAATAGGTCTGAGGATAGGTTGTAGGCTATTTATATATTTTTTTTAATTCTTTTAAAAAGTTATAATGGAAAAAAGAGGTGCAATTATGTCTTTATCATAGAAAAAGGCAAGAGATAAAAATGCATATATATATATATATATATATATATAAATATATATATATATATATATATATATATATATAAATATATATATATATATATATATATATATATATATATATATATATATATATATATATATATATATATATATATATATATATATATATATATATATATATATATATATATATATATATATATATATATATATATATATATATATATTATAAGGAAACATAGCGTTGATATGTTTTTACAAGCCACATATATCAGAAACTTGGATGGCTTACAATCCACCACGAAATAACGCAAATATAAATGTCTCAACTTCAGACAAACCCACGACTGTCGGATCGACAACGCCGCCTTGCATCATGCCAACTACCTTACCATCTGCGCCACTTCCACCGCCAAAACCCAGTGGTTGTTAAGCGCTTTTGTTGGGGTATGTTGAACACAACACTCGACTATGAATGGGTACGAATCAATGATCGATAGTATATATAAGTTGTACGGCTTACATTCCGTTACTAGCTAATTTAATAGCTATCGAAGATATATATGTTTTATGATATATATACGAAATAACGCAAATATAAATGTCTCAACCTCAGACACACATATATATATATATATATATATATATATATATATATATATATATATATATATATATATATATATATATATATATATATATATATATATATATATATATATATATATATATATATATATATATATATATATATATATATATATATATATCCCCTTCCGCTCGCTCTTGAACAGTCTGATTAATTTGATTTGATTAATTTTAATTGATTCAAGGCCTAATTCATGTCGGAAACATTAAATTCATGCATTGCCATCCAGAATAAAGCTTACCTGAAAGTTTTAGAGCTCTAGGTGGTCGAAAAGTGGGAAAGCGAGTGGGAGCGTGAGAGCCAGAAAACCGATAGAAAAACTTCTAGAAAGCCCGGGCAACGCCGGGCAACTTGATAGTATTTATATACAAGCTAGCTGACTCAGCAAACGTTATTTTGCCTAATAAATTATTTTTGTTTTCTTATTAAAAGTTTAATGTACAAAATTATAAAAATTTAAAAAATCAATATCAATCCTTCCCCGCTCGCTCTTCTGTTCCAGCTTGCTCTCTCGTTCCGCTTGTTCTTCCGTTCCCGCTTGCTCTTCCGTTCCCGCTTTCTCTCCCGCTTGGTTTCCCGCTCCCGCTTGTTCTCTGTTCCCGCTTGCTAAGGTTGAATTAAGGGATATATATATATATATATATATATATATATATATATATATATATATATATATATATATATATATATATATATATATATATATATATGATTATTTCGATCTGTCTGTTTGTGAGTTTGTTCTATATATTATATATAAACCTATCCTCAGACATACCAAACGTACACAACAAATTTAATAAAAATCGGTTCAGCCGTTTCGGAGGAGTTTGGACACAAACACCGTCACGAGCTTTTTATATATATATATAGATAATTTTTTTAAAATTACTGTGTAAGCTATATAATTTCAATAAAATTCAATATTATTTTCAATTACAACTTCAACAGATGGTAATTTTTTAATAACTTTAAATTATTATAAAAGTTTTTTAATATTGTCAATAACCAAAATAGAAAACAAAACCGAATACTTTAAAAAAAATATTAGTTTACTAGCGGGGTACCCGGCGTTGCCCGGGGTTTTTAGAGGTTTTTCTAATGCTTGTCTCTCTCGCTCCCGCTTGTTCTCCCGTTCCCGGTCGCTTTCTTGCTCCCGGTAGCTTTCCCGCTCCCGGTCACTTTCTCTTTCCCGCTTGCTCTTTTGAACTCGGTCGCTTTCCCGCTTTCGCTTGTTTTCTCGTTCTTGGTCGCTTTCCCTTCCGCTCGCTCTTTCGCTCTCAGTTGCTTTTCCGTTTCCGTTTCCGCTCATTTATATATATGTATATGTATATATAAGTCCCCTCTCACTCTC
The DNA here is from genome assembly GCA_963978895.1 of Erpobdella octoculata. Classification (NCBI taxonomy): domain Eukaryota; kingdom Metazoa; phylum Annelida; class Clitellata; order Hirudinida; family Erpobdellidae; genus Erpobdella; species Erpobdella octoculata. The sequence continues at coordinate 36,529,666 of OZ022239.1, forward strand.
CCGCTCCGCTCTTTTTGTGACTGATTTTATTTTTTTTTCACTAAAACCTTTCTCTATTGACTCTCAAGCTTGTTTAAAAATTTCATTGCGATCGGATGAATGGTGTAGCAACGCATAAGTTATTTACACACAAACACACACATAATCTTATTTATGTATATATAAATTGGTGACTTGCATCGTACAGGTTTACGTACTGCCGTACTGGTAAGTTTTGTTTCAAATGTAGCACGTGGCTTCTATACTATTTTGAGCGAGTCTATGAAAACTAATTTTGCAACTGGATTCCACAATCCCGTATTGACCATAGAATGAGTGGCAGACAGGAGCGTCATGTTTTCTAAAACATGGGAGAACAAAATGTTTCAGAAACCCACATATTCCAAAATTTCTATACTGCTAACGCTAAAATTTTCCGGCAAAATAGTCAATGACAAGGGGAGAGATGATAATAGAAGGTATATTTTTCAATTTTTTTAACTTTGTACCTATGTTTTCAAAAAAATTAAAAAAGTCCTTTGAGGGAAAGCCAATCTGCCCCACCTTCAAATTGACGCCCCGTTGGCAGGTAAAGCTGTGATTTTAAATGCATGAATTTTTTGTGAGATTTCTGCAACTGTTTTTAGTATAAAAAATCTTTCTATTGTTTTATTATTGACTGTAATGTTAAAACACATTCAGTGAGGTTTCAAATGGAAAAAGTTTTAATGGTAAACGTTTTGTGTGGGCCAAGTGTACAAAAGTAGACCCATCGACAGTTCTGTTTTATATCTATTATAATACCAAACAATTGTAAAAAACAATTTTAAGTTGTTTTGGTATTTAAAATTGGCAGCAAACATAAATTTAGTTTTTTGAGCGGCAGCTATTCTAAAAACAATTAATTTGTTTTATATAATAAAATATTGTTAACTAGCGGAGTACCCGGCGTTGCCGGGGTTTTCAGAGGGGGTTTAACGTTTATCTTTCTCACTCCCGTTTCTTTTCTCGCTTTCTCCCGTTACCAGTCGTTTTCCCGCTCACGGTATTTTTCCCGCTCACGGTGCTTTTCCCGCTCCCGGTCGCTTTTCCGCTCCCGCTTGCTCTCCCGTTCCCGGTCGCTTTTTTTCCCCGCTCGCTCTTTCGCTTTCGGCTGCTTTGCCGTTCCCGTTTGTTTTCCCGTTTCCGCTCGCTCTCCTGTTCTGCTCGTTTTGTTCTGATTATAATTCGAAATATTTACTTTACTGGTGTGTGTTTATTAAGTGTGGTTTTAAAAAATATTTTTGTACGTATTTTTATCACTTGTTATCTGAGTTTTTAGTTATCTGTGAAAAATTAAACTATCATGTCTGCAGCATTTGAGTTTCAGCTATACTGAAAAAAATAATAATTAAGTCTGTGGCATTTTTGGGTTGTGATCAACAGCTATACTAACAAGTAATTATAACTTAAAAAATTTAAAACATCCTTTTAAGAAATGCTTTAAAATTTCATAGAGAAATCGAATCGTAAAATATTATCCCGCCAAATAGTAAGCAAAGGATGATATGACGTTGAAAGTTTTTGTCGTCAATATCACCCTGGACATTTTTTGTACATCTAGACAAGTGATTGTTGATAAAAGCATGTACAAAATTGTAATGAAAAAATTTGAAAACCTGCTTTCAAACGACGCTCTAACGGCGACAAAAATTCCTGGCGAAATCGTATTGTAAAACATTAATATCTCGGCCAATAGTTAATAAAGGATGTTTATATTTACTATAGCGTTGAAGGTTTTTGTCATTATCAGCGCAAACATCCTAGGACATCCGTGGACATCCGGACAAGTAAAAGTTAATAAAAGCGTACTATAAAAGCAAATAACTTTTTTTTTCACTTAAATATAATTTAAAAAACAGTAAAACACGTATTTTGTATTTGAAAAAATCGAAACTATAAATTTCTTTGTTTTTAAGACATGCATTTTTTCAAATAAGTTTACTTTCTTGTTTCATTTATTTAAAAAAAAACTTTTTCTTAAGATTTAAAAATAATATATCCCAAAATTCCACGTTCTCAAGTTGAGGCGGTTTGAACTATGCGTAACTTATCAGTCATAGGTCGGCTGGTTGAATAATGTTCTGACTTAATCATTGCCTTGTTCAACAATTAATTTATAAGAATTGCTTATATTTAAAACATTATTATTTTCCAGGGCTCCTGTCAACAATGCTCAGGGAACTCAATTTGTGCTTATCTTGGATATGCAGCCGACAAATCCCCAGTGAAAACCGGATTAATGTATTTGAAAACATTGGAGATAGCGCCATATTGTGTAAAAGCTTAACAGTACTCATACATTTTGTTGTATCAAAATTAACCAAATAGAACATATAACAAAATCAGATGCGTATTTTTTCAAAACTATTATATTACTTTGTTTTAATTGACTGGTTAATATGTTAATTGAAAAACAAGTAATACGAAAAATTGAAAATATTCAAAGACATGCTTTCAATACATTTTTGAACATTGTCTTTTTATTATTTCTTTGAAACTGTTATATTGCTTTAGCATTTAAGCCTTTAACAATAGTTAATTAGTGATAAATTTGAATAGGTAAATTATATTATAACGAATTTAGCATTTTCTCGTCTTTGCTACAAAAAATATATCTACAATTTTCACAATGTATTTATTTGTGACTTAATCTAATATCAATTTATTCATCGCATTACTTTGATTTTATCTATATTATAGTAGCCCTCGTCACTCACTGATTCTGAAACGCTGTGTGATTGGACGAGGCATCACGGCTCTATAGGCCGTAACCATATTTCTTACGTAATTAGTCGTATAGTTAATAGTAAATATTTCTATTAGTAGTTATTAAATAAATGAATAATTAAATAGTATATAAAATATATTTGTACATAGTTTTTAACCGCTTCAATTTAAATGCACACTATTTTAATATTTTGCCCACTATAAAATGCAAACTATAATTGATAAATGCAAACTATAATTAATAAATGCAAACTATAATTAATAAATGCAAACTATAATTAGTAAATGCAAACTGTAATTAATAAATGCAAACTATAATTAATAAATGCAAACTATAATTAATAAATGCAAACTGTAATTAATAAATGCAAACTATAATTAATAAATGCAAACTGTAATTAATAAATGCAAACTATAATTAATAAATGCAAACTGTAATTAATATTGTAGAAAATTTGGACTAGCTCTTACCAGTGGGCAAAGATGAAAAAACCATAAAGCCAAAATCAACTGAGAGTGGAGTTGTGTACAACATTTCTGCAAAAGAATTGACAGAAAGCTCTAATGAAATTAACAACTGGGAGACTTTTGATGAGTTTAACATCAATGCTTTCTGTTCTTGGACCACAATTTTCAAAAAGTTATTTTATAGTGAGCAAAATACAGTATGCAAAAATTAAAGTTATAGTGTGTAAAAAATTTTTTATAGTGTGCAAAATATAGTGTGGAAAAATTAAAATTATAGTGTGCAAAAACTTTTTTTATAGTGTGCAAAATATAGTGTGGAAAAATATTTTTATAGTATGCAAAAATTAATTTTGTAGTATGCAAAACTTATTTTTATAGGGTGCATCTAATATTTTTATAGTGTGCAAAATTGAATTATATAGTTTGCAAAATTGAATTATTTAGTTTGCATTTAATTATGACCCATTTTTAACTAAATTCACGCTGTAATACACCCGTCACCAAGGTAACAACCAATCAATCAATTGTTTAAATTTTTATAGCGCTATTTCCTACCGTTCTATAGCGCTCTGACACATAGAGAAATAGAGAGAATTTGCATATTTCTTCTTTTTATTTTAATTGTTTAATTAATTAATAAAAAAAATAAAAATTAGACATATATATATATTAATCTTTTTTTATTTATTTATTTATTATTGAAATATAAATTGATGTTTTTGTCGTCCAGCGGACGAGTCATTGCTACTATAAAAACCGTTAGGAGGGATAGCGTAGCCATTAATGAATTCCGTTACCAAATTTTTATCGGTCTATATAAACGGGCGCCATGGGCTGTAAGAGACGCCATAGGCGTTTACATATTTATCGAGGTCAAAGTACAACGAAGAGTAAAAGCAACATAATAAAACCGCTAAAAAAAAACAAATTTTTGCCATGGAGTAAATAAATAAATAAAATATTACCTGTGTTAAATTTTCTAATTAAATTAAGTAGTAAAATATAACTATTATGAAGAGAATTAATATTAAAAGCAAGGATAGGTAAAATAATAACATTGGAAATTAAACTTACAATTCTAAATTAATAGGATATCGTTAAAATGGAGAAAGTTTAATTAAAATTTGAAAATGATATATATATATATATATACAACATTTTTTTATTTTTTATTTTTGTTGACTATTTCTTACAATAACGGGCGCCGTCGTCACCCCAAAACAGACATCCGTCCTTGGGACGGGCAAAACCACTAGTTGTTTTATATTAAATAGCTAGAATCAACTTTGGTGGTATATTTGTACCAAAGTTGTCCACGGACGGGGTTAGGTTCGGAATTTTAAGCCCCCCTGTAGGTCATGTTGGGGGCACATATTTGATTCCCACAGCGGGTCGGGTAAAACCAAAAAGTTTGAAGTACATCTGTCTAAAAACAAATTTCCTAACATAAAAGCGCAATGATGTATTATGTCACCCGATTGTCATCTGCAGGTCTGAAAAAACTCACGATGGTAGATTCTGAGACGATGAACAAGATTTGTTAAGCCACTTTAGGGTTGAAATGTTTAAATAAAAAGTTATTAGCCGGGAAAGTTTGACGCTTTGAGGATATATATAGCACAACGTACGTCATCTTTCAATATAAACAAGTTGAAAATAAATCACCCAAGTAGTATGTCGGCGGGTTTTTCCCAATTTTGAGTGTACGTCATTGCACAATATCAACAAGTTGAAAATAAACAAATCTCCGAAGGGGTTATTTCTGATAAAAGCCAATAAAAAAGGTTGTGTTTTTTGTAAGCAGTTTTTATCAGCTGCATTCAATAGAAGTTGTTTTTTTTCGTTGACGGTTTATTTCAATATCAACCATGAAAGGTTGGTTTTTTTCATAGGCGGTTTTTTTCAAAAGGTTGGGTTTTTTGTAGGCTGTTTTAAAAATTATCAGCTGATAAAGTTTTTTTTCGTAGGTGGTTTTTTCTAATATCAGCCAATAAATATTGTTTTTTTCGTAGGACGTTTTTGTCAATAGCAGCCATTAGGGGTTGGTTTTTTGTAGGCGGTTTTTGTCACTAGCTGCAATTATTTGTAAGCGGATTTTGTCATTATCAGCCATTAGAAGATAATTTTTTAGTAGGCGTTTTTGTGATTTTTTAGTTAGATTACCTTATTATAGATTACTATTACTATGATAAAGCTCACACGCTTTAAGAGGCAGTTTTTGTGTTTTTTGAGTGAAATAATTTTAATATAGATTACTATTATTATGGTAAAACTCGCACTTTTCGCGCGCGAAGCGTGCGTCAAGTACTGGTTATAGTTAAAATTTGAGTGTAATCAGATAAAAATTGAAATTTTAAAGCCAAAGGTACATTCAGAAGATTTAAGGATTGAAAATATATTTCAGGATTTTTTAACAACAGATTCTGGTTACAAATTATTTATAACAAAACCCACAACAACAAAAAACCTCTCTCATTTTCGACTGGATGGTATTTTTTTGAGACAAAAACATACAATTTATGTTATTTTCTTCTTGTGAAGAACAGTTACCAATCTGTTAATAGTTTTAGATTAAATATGGAATTTTTGAAACATCATGAAATTTCAGCAAATGTAAATTTTTTAACTCTTTTATATTCACTTTGCCACTGATCTTGCTTGCTTTATTGTTTGCTTGAAAGTGAAATTAAAGTAACTTTCAGTTATCCAATATTTATCTTTAAAAAAAAATCAAACACAGTTATATGTATGTTTATATATACAAATTCAAAACAAATGTCGTTTAAAAAGAGAAATTCGCATTTAATGAAACGCTGGCAAATCCTGAAATATAAGAGATTTGTGAAAAAACCGTGTTTTTATTACTGACTTGTTAAAAATGCTTTTATTAACTTCTAATCTCTGTTTCTATTTTTACAAACTTTTATTTAGAATACAATCTCTTTTTATGTGTGTGTGTGTCTTTCTCTGTACGCAAATCTTGTAAGTAAAATTTAACCAGCTTTTTGACAAGCTAGGAAGCTGAAACTTTTAACATAGCTTTATATTGGATAAAAATATATGATTCAATTAAAAAAACACCTAATTTGAACATCTTCCGTATTTCAAAATCGAGTTTATTCGAAATAAAAGTTTGTGTTGAAAAACTCGTTTTTTCTTTTACTTGTTATTACAACGCTTATATTAACTTGTAACGTTGTTTGTTTGTATGTAATTTGTTTGTTTGTTTGTTTCAGCGCAACGTTGAGCTCGGTTAGTACTTCAATGGGTGCCAATAAATATATTAATCTGTTTTTAGATTTAAAAAATGTTAACACTAAAAAATGAAAAATATTAAAAATTATAAATAATATTTAGATTTATAAAAATTATTAACATTTTATAAACTAAACGTTTTGTTTGGAAGATTAAAGCGTTGGGCGATAGTAAGTTATAGACAATATAGATATTATATAGATAACGCTCAACGCTCTTATATTCAGAAAAAGAAGCTTATTTTTAAAAATGTTAATATTTACACTTATAATATCTATAACCTACTATTTTAAACCTTTTAGTTCATTTGTAAACACGCGTTGTTTTAAAGAATTTTTTACTTTTTATTATTTTCAATCAGTTTTTGATTAACTTTTTAATCATAAATTTTCTTTAAATTTTGTATATGTTGTAGAGACATATTTTAATAAATTAGATATTATAACTCTAGTTATATTATTTTCTATGGTTCTTTTCTTGTTGTTGCTTCGCTGAGTGCTGTACCATGTGTTCGATAATAAACGATATATACTTAATAAAGTGTAATTTTATGTTAAAGAGTCATAACTGTATACTTGCTCTTGCTTCACGACAATGTAGTATTCAAAAACTATTTTTGCAAAAAAATTTTTTTTTTAAACAAAATGTAAATATATAGTATAAAAAATATTTTTCAAAAACAACGCTCGTATACTAATATACTAAAATGTTAAAAATAATATTGAAATGTAATACATTACAATTTTTTGAACTAAACGTTTCGTTTTGAAGGTTAAAGCGTTAGGCGATAGAAGGTTATACATAAATTATAGATATTATATAGATAACGCTCAACGTTCTTATATTCAAAACAAAAAGTATATTTAAAAAATTGTAATATATACACTTTAATATTATTTTTAAAATTTTAGTACATTAGTATACGATCGTTGTTTTAAAAAAAATATTTTTTATACTTTATATTATTTTCGATTTTTTAATGTAAATTTCTTTTATAAAACTAAATACTATTTTTATATTTTTTATTTTTTACTGTTTAAATTTTTTATTATTCGCACTCGATGCTCTTGTTCAAACACGCTGTGCATATTTGCACTTGACGTTTCGCTGAAACGAACAAATTTCAAAAAAACAACGTCGTTACGCTTATTCGCACTCGGCGATAAAACAAATAAAATACAATAAAACAGAAAAAGAAGGTAAAATGGATAAATTGTAATCAAAATACAAATACTTATAGTAACTCCAACCATGATACTGTAAATAAAATTATGAATCATACATGAATAATTAAATTTTGAGTGAGTAAACCTACGGAAACGAAACATGACTTCTGCCTCAAGTACGTGTCTCGTCTACTCACTCAAAATTTAAATATTAATCTATTTTTTCTTGTTTTCTTTATTTTTTATATTAGCATATGCAAACCAGCAAAAAACGAAGTATTTGAATTTTTTCGCCAGCGTGGAAGATCCAAAATCTGAAGGTAGCCAGCGGAGTGAAGCTTGATTCATGCCCAGCCCCTCCTCCTATGACGACTCTCAAAGTGAGGAAAAATGGAAGTCGAAGGTAATCTGCGAATTGGAGTTTGTCTGCGTTTTCAAACCTTTTTCCAAGAACGACTAAAGACAACATGATTCCCGTTGCGATGCAACCGGACACAACGACGACGTTGGGCTTAATCAATCATGGAAAAAATGGACTCCAAGAAATCAGCGGATTAGGGTTCTGCCTCGTCCCTTCTCCAATGATAACCAAAAACGACACGACAACCATGAGCGAAACAGCACAACGTCATCAGGCAGCGGGTTCAAAGAATACACGAGCTCTTCAAAGCGTGGACGACTGGAAATTGGAAGGGAATCATCGGGAGATACGTGATTTATGCTAGCCCTCAAATAGACCCGATGACGACCGATAAAAACGACCTGACTCCCACTACAAAGCAGTTCAACATGCTACCTTAAATAGAACCTTGGCTTTCCAGCACAGGGAAAGAAACAAAACGGATAAAGCCACGATGAAGACCTGGACTGTTCAAAGCGTGGACGACCGGAAATCGGAAGGGAATCATTGGAGTAGGGTGTGATTTTTGCTTTGCCCGTTTGGTATTCTTCGATGACGACCGATAATGACGACCTGAGTCCCGCTGCGAAATAGTCCAGCATTCATCAACCGACCGGATGTATCCCGAAAGAAGTCATCTCTCCAGATCCCGGGATTGAGGTTTCAAGCTGAAGATGGCAATAAGAACTCGACCAAAAGAAAGAGAAGGCAAAAGAAAAAGATTAAGAATTTTTTTATAATGATTTTTTGACATTTTTCATTTTCCTTTTCTTGAAAGGACAATATCTGTATTTTATTTGTTTTAATTTAAATTAATTTTTATTTTTTTACCCTTTTTTTTCTTTTTATTTTTTTCGTCTGAAATACTATATATAAGGACGTTAAACTATAATAAAATAAAAAAAGCGGAATTTTCAGTCTTCTTCTTTTTGTGATTCGAGAGGCGAAGTCCTATCCGACTAGTTATCAATTTTCTGTTTAGTGATTGATTTGCCTTAATAAAATATTAACTCTTATTTCAACTCGAGTTAGTTTGTTTAGTGGTTTAGGCATCAAGACCGATTCTGAGACCGTTCATCAAAGAACGATTCATCAAGGAACTATTCATCAAAGGACTATTCATCAAAGAGCTATTCACCAAGAGGACGGTTCATCATAAGGTAGATCAACTTCTCTTGCAACTTCATCAAGTAGATATGAGCAAAAAGTGAGAGAGAACGATCGAGCAGTAAAATCATTCCTGGCCAATGATGATATTTCGGATTTAACATTATACCAGACTTATGTGATAGATTGAAGAAAGAAAATTCTCTGCCTTCTGGATTTACCATAACTTGTTTTTTCATTAGACGTTGATGATAAAAACATTCCAAAAATCAAGTCAGCAATCACGATAACAGCAGAATTAAAAATCACAGCGAGCATCGAAGGCAAAGAAATTCAAAATTTTCTGGATTAGAATTGAAAGACATTGATGAATTAATTTTGTCAGAAATATCATCATCTAAGTCATAGTATGTCACAATTGCTGAAACAATTGTTGGAACACTTACGTGTAAAAAATTTCCAAATTCAAGCGACCCAAATTTTTTTTATTACATCAGTGGAGCCATTGCTAGATCAGTGATCCGATCAACACGATGTGAAAACTGCCAATCATTGCTGATCAGCACTTATGATCTTGAAATGCCAGGAATTGACGGATCTTTGGATTATCGGTCAGCTACATTTCTAGAAGAGATAAATCGTGGTGGGCTGTCCTGGCCAAGTGAATACAGTTTTAAGTTTACCGTGAGATGCTGGCAAGTGTTCGAAGAAATCCGGTCGGTCAAACTCAAACTGTTTAAATAAATTGCTGAGTGTTTCAAATCAACAGTCTCTGTTTGTAAATATTATTGAACAAATCTACATGCAGAAAGTCAGCTGAAGAGTTGTTGGTGCCTGATAATTACTGCATGAAAGGGCATAACATGAAAAAATTTCTAGTCTCCAGGTTCTTTAATTGTGTTGTTAAAAGTATGGTAAAAGAAATCACCAACAAAGTCACTGACCACACAACCAAAAAAAATTAAAATAGACAAACTTGGCAGCAAGGCTAAATAAAACTTGAACTTTTGAAAAATAACTATTTATATATATATATATATATATATATATATATATATATATATATATATATATATATATATATATATATGTATATATATATATATATGTATATATATTTATATACGTATATATATATATGTATATATATATTATGATAGTTTAAAGTCTTTTACACTAAGTGTTTTAAGACTTATATATATATATATATATATATATATATATATATATATATATATATATATATATATATATATATATATATATATATATATATATATATATATATATATATAATAATGAATTTATATAGCGCCAGATAAGTCAGAGGCGCTTACGAAGGTTCCTTTGGATCGGAAACTTCGAAGAACACGCTATTTTCATAGACATGAGAAAGCAATGCGAGTGAACTCCTTGCCTAAGGGAGTTACGCTGGTGACGCAGGTGAGGCTCGAACTTCCGACCTAACGATCAACAGGCGAGCGCTCTACCGCTCTACCGCTCTGCCGTATATATATATATATATATATATATATATATATATATATATATATATATATATATATATATATATATATATATATATATATATATATTTCATGTCATAGTGTTTGACTTCAAACTCCTCCGAAACGGCTGAACCGATTTTGATGACAATTTTTTGTACATTTGGTAGATCTGAGGATAGGTTGTAAGCTATTTAAAATAATTTTTAAAATTATTTTAAAAAGTTATAATGGAAAAACAAAGAGGTGCAATTATGTCAATTTCATAGGAAAATGCAACAGATAGAAATGCATATATATATATAAATACAAATATATAAATATAAATATAAATATAAATATATATATATATATATATATATATATATATATATATATATATATATATATATATATATATATATATATATATAAATCTATATATATATTTAATTTATTGTTTTAACATATGGTTCTGAAGATGGCTTTATACAGCTGGAAATGGCCATAGCTAACTGATTGTTTTATTATTTATCTATTTTTTAACTAATAATTTTTTTGATTACAATTTTCGTCATTTCAAATGAAAGGGCTTTAAAAGAACATTTTTACTAGACGGTAATAATGTTTATAGTAATAATGAATGTGAAGTCAAGACATTTTACAAATTATAAGTAAGTTTTATTCTAATTTACTCAAATTAACTTTGAACTAACTAAATCAACAATTCATATTATTTGCGACACTTTTTATTAATATCAACAACATAACATTGAAAATGTGGAATTGAGTGCGATTTACGTCTAGCCACATAAGACACGATTTACGTCTAGCTACATAAGCCACGCCCCTCTTAGGCTGCTAGTCGACCTCTCTGCATTGCCGCATACTACCATTTAGAAATATGCGACCGGGAGCGTGAGAGCAAGCGGGAAAGGAAACGGTAGCGCGAGAGAAAAACGATATACAAACCTCTAAAAAGCCCGGGCAACGCGGGGCACCTCGCTAGTATATATATATTAGAGAGTGACACGGGGACAACATTTCTTCCCCATCCCCACCCCGCAAAGAAGACTCTCTTCCCGTCCCCTCACTGTCCCCTCGCCCAATGTCCCCATCCCCACCCCATCCTCTCAATATCTGTCCCCATCCCCTACCCATCCCCGCAGCTATCATTCCCAAACCCTCATTGTCCCCGCATTTAAAATTTTTATGCACGTTTATTTTGAAGTTAATTATAAAAAAATTGCAAAAAAATGTTTTAAATGAAATAAGAAAGTAAAAAAAATTAGTTCTTCAATCCATGAGTGCCTTGACATTTTTCGAATCGCAAGCGTTCACTTTTAATTGAAATTAATTTTTCGATGTCGCATTTTCCCATTTCCATGTTATTTAAAACTACAAGCGAAAATGTACTATTGAAATTAAACCGATTCAAGATCAAGACATTCAACCGAAATGAAATACAAAAAGAAAGATAGTCCGGTAGAATTAGCTAAACAAAGTACAAAGACGATAAAACAAAGTACAAAGACGATAAAACAAAGTACAAAGACGATAAAACAAAGTACAAAGACGATAAAACAAAGTACAAAGACGATAAAACAAAGTTCTAAAAAAAATTAAATTTTTTTTTTAATTTTTGAAAATTAGTTTAAAACTTCATTACCGTTCCCGCGGAATTACCGTCAACAATTTCCCCATTACCGCAAATTTATTTTCCATTTTGTCCCCGTTACCGCGCGGTAATGGTGGAATTATTGAAATTTGTTCCCGTTACCGCGGTATAACCGCGGTATTTACCGCGGTCGGTATTACCGTGTCACTCTCTAATATATATATATATATATATATATATATATATATATATATATATATATATATATATATATATATATATATATATATATATATATATATATGTATATATATATATATATATATATATATATATATATATATTTAGTCATCTTATTTGTAGGCTCTTGAAACATTTCAACGCAGTGTTTCACTTCGCAATATATATATATATATATATATATATATATATATATATATATAATATATATATATATATATATATATATATATATATATATATATATATATATATATATATATATATATATATATATATATATATACTAGCGATAGATATTTAAATATCTATATATATATATATTTATATATATATATAATTATTATTTATTTATAATGTTTTTATTTATTTATTTCTTCTTCTTGCGTTTTTTCCTAATAAAAGCTGTTCACACACACACAGCCTTTCCTTAACTGAGCGTGTATGCTCTTTTATCATTAACGATGTTTTGAATGGCCTTGAGTTGCCCGAGCTAGAGCCAGGCGGTGTCAAATGACTATGACTAACGTTGTAATGAATGAATGAAACACCTTACTTGGTACTGAATAGACGGGTTAATTCATTACAGCGTTATTACTGATTATAGATACAGTTGCAATGGTGATCAAGGACTTATCCAGAAGTTAGCGTTGTGCGTGTGTAAGACCAAATATAAAATTGAGACAAGGAACATCAAGACATTCGACATGCCAGTACCTTTTCAAGATAAAAGTGATGGAGAGAAAGCCTCAGTAAGAATTGTGTTCCTAGGAGAGGAAGAGATGTTAAAACCAGACATAAATGCAACCCCTCGGGTTACGGAGAATGAGGATGGATAGAATAGACAAGGAGACCTTGTTCCGAGCCATATGGATAATGAAGCCAATCCGGAGGAGTTGACACACATCCCAACAGGAATAGAACCGGAGGCAAGACCTAAACGTTATTGCAACCCTCCAAAACGGATAGTACTGGACCCCAGTAGAAAATCATAAGATTTTCTATAAAGAAAGGGAGGATTTTTATATATATGTTTATATATATATATATATATATATATATATATATATATATATATATATATATATATATATATATATATATATATATATATATATATATATATATATATATATATATATATATATATATATATATATAGTTTTATTCTATTTCCTATTTAGTCATTTCATAAGAACAAAGCAGATATAATTTCATTAATAATTAACAACGATCTAATAAGTGTTTAGCAACCACAATAGTTAGATTATAATTATTATCATTTAATTAGAATAATAAAGATATAACAGAAACACTTTTTACCATTTAAAATATGGTACATTGCTTTTTGGTACTTAATACCATCATTATGCATCATTTCACGAGCCAAGTTCAAAAACACTTTTTGCACAGCTAGAGATATTGAAGGGCTTGCAGCAGCTCCAGTGTGCCAATATGATGATTTTTTTTCATTCACCTAAGAAAATGTTACACAGAACGAAGAGAGTGAAGAAAATCAAGTTCAGCTTCAGTGTCTGCAGTACCTTGACAGTTTTGACAGAATTTTGAGTGCTCTCAAGTTCTATCCAGTCGTCGAGATGTTCATCATGGGGAAATGCCAAAAGCCCGAATTTTGACATTTGCCCGAATCGGGCTAGCCAGTCGGGCAAATAGCGTACGAAATCGGGCAAATGGCGTACGAAGTCGGGCAAATGCCGTAAGAAGTCGGGCAAACGGCGTACGAAGTCGGGCATATGGCGTACGAAGTCGGGCATATGGCGTACGAAGTCGGGCAAATGACCTTCAAAGGTTAAGCTAAATAAGTTAGCCGAACAAAACCGCCGTAGTCATACACAACGTCTAGAAGCCGGCGACATTAACGTTGAAGCAACAATGCATCAGTCCACTATAAGCAGAGCTGGCGAACCACACAATGGTGTCTCAGATTTTTTTTTTTTTTTTTTTTTATGATAGTTTATAGTCCTTTACACCAAGTGTTTTAAGACTGAATTGGCTGTATATAGGAAGCACATAAGTACTTCCTGTCGTGGATCAAAGTTTGATCCTTTTAACTGTCCCTCCTCCTTTATCCAGGCTTGGGACTGGCTCGCAATTAGCGAGGCGGAGTTTTTCTGGTGTCTCAGATTTGACCCTCTAATTAAAATGGCATTTGGTTTTGTCGCTAGAGTAACCAAAAACTAAACATTGAATAAAGTTTTCAATATTTATTGGTAAAAAATTACAAAAAACCTTTTAAGTCAAAACAATAATATCAGTGTGTAGAGTATGGACATCAATCTCATTTAGTTCATAGGCATCCATAGCTCCCACACCTTTTCGTCTGTTTTTTTCGCTAGACTCTAGCGACTAAAGTAACAAAATATATACATTGAATCAATTTTTTAATATTTATTGCTAACAATTTTTTAGGTTAACACATTAGCAATTTCGGTGTGTAGAGTATCGACATTAATCTGGTTGAGTTCATAGGCTATCCATAAATCCCTCACCTTTTCGTCTTTTTCTAAAACAATTGTTTTTTGTTGCCTCAGCAGCTAACCAGTTTTTAGGCAATCGGCTTCTATTGGGATATATTGAGCCTTCTGGTGAAGAAGACTAACAATTTCGTAAAAGGATTTTGGCCCATCGGAGTTGCTGTTCAGAGAACTGTGCCAGGCTTTTAAGGTTTAAAAACGCTCCATTCTTGCAGTTTATATTTTCCTTTTATCCAAGTAATTTTTATGTAGTTTGCCAGCTCCTAAAAATGTGGAAGAATTAATAAATACTAATAATATAATGTTTGATTACAAAAATTCACCTTTAAAGATTCCATGGAAATATTTGAATAAATTATATTAAATATTCTTTGGATTTCATTTGAAGGTAGATATGGCAAAGCCATAAACTGCTTGACGAAATCATAAACAGCCAATTTTTAAGTAACCTGGTAAAAAACTTCAAATGAAAATCAAGAAAAAATATTAATCATCAAAAGCTCTGACACTGTAGAAAAGAATCTAAAAAGTCTCGTAGGATCAAGAAGTAGATAATATACATTACAAAACAGAGACAAATAATTTCTCAAAAAATAGATAAACAGCTTTTATAAATAATTCATAAACTAATCAAATGAATAATTATAATTACTCTAGCGACAGAAACCAAATTGAAAATAACATCGGAGAATAAACTAAAACGATAATTCAACAACGAAGGAAAAAAATACTAAACAGTAACTTAGAAGCTGTTGTATATTTTTCATTCAACTTCATAAGAATTTTGATACGAAACATTTGCCAGTTTCTAATAGGGCCAAAATTGAGACACCATTGTGTGGTTCACAACCTCTGCTTATAATGAACTGATTTTTGGCTTTTATGTACTTCGGGCGTCAGTTGCCAGACTTCGTACGGCATTTGCCCGACTTCGTACGCTATTTGCCCGACTTCGTACGCTATTTGCCCGACTTCGTACGCTATTTGCCCGACTGGCATGAGCGATTCGGGCAAATGACAAAATTCGGGCAAATGTGTAGGAGCCGTTCATCATATATCATGGATTTCCCCCGATGATCTACTTGACTTTTTTGGAAATAAGATTGTTGACATACGTGACTCGACCAAAAACTTCGACCCGCCCGATTTCGCAATCAATGCACCGTTTCTTCCTGGTTTTGACGCTTTTGAAAAGGTTTCTCCTGATGATGTGACTAAACTTCTCATCGATTCCACGACAAAGCAGTGCGAGCTCGATTCGCCCCTGTGCATCTACTAAAAACCATGCGCCTCACTTTTGCTCCAATTTTTGCAATGTTAATAAACTCCTCACTTTCCCAGAATAATCTGCCTGAACCTCACAAACGTGCCATCATTTGCCCACTACTAAAAAAAACTGGCCTTGATCCCTCTGACCCTGCTAACTACCGCCCTATTTCTACCTTATCGTTTGTTTCTAAACTAGTGGAACGAGTCGTCCACCGTCAACTTTCTAACTATGTTGAAATACATAAACTACTTCCTCCTACTCAATCTGGATTCAGACGTTATCACTCCACAGAAACAGCTGTGGTTAAAGTTTATAACGACATTGTCCTTGCCCTTGATTCCGGATTCATAACCGCTCTCTTAATGCTTGACTTTAGTGCTGCTTTCGACTGTGTCGACCATGCTATTCTGTTTTCAATCCTTGAATTACAGTTTGGTATAACTTCTGCCGCTCTTCAGTGGTTAATTTCTTTTTTCTCTAATCGTTCTCATAAGGTTCGACTAGGTGAGCAAACCTCCAAAAAGTACGATGTTTCTTTCGGTGTTCCCCAAGGTTCAATCCTTGAACCCCTTTTTTCATTCTCTGCACTTCTTATATTGTCAACATCGCCTCACGACACGAAGTTCTTATTAACCTCTATGCTGATGACACCGGTTATTGTAAGGTTTATCGACAGTTGACAGTTAATCGACTTTATTTGGAAAGTCGAATAACCTGCGAAAGAGTCTATTATCCTGCGAAGGAGTCGATTATCCTGCGAAGGAGTCGTCGATTATCCTGCGAAGGAGTCGATTATCCTGCGAAGGAGTCGATTATCCTGCGAAGAAGTCGATTATCCTGCGAAGAAGTCGATTATCCTGCGAAGAAGTCGATTAACCAGCGCACGCTTTGCTGTGCATGACAACAAAACGCTTCCGCATGGGTCGATATAGGTATATTAACCTAAGTGACCATTACTCTTGTTCAACTCTCTGGTCTATTTGCGGGATGGCTGCTTATTCACTTGGTGGTGTTTTTACATGGACTATATGCTAAGCACTTCTATGTATATCAGCACTGTATTGCAGTATCAATATTTAAGACATATTAGAAATTTTTCTGAATTATTTAAAAATATATTTAAAAATTTTCTAAATTTTGAATTGACAGTTTGACATTTTTTATTTTTATATAATTCAGTCGCTAGAGTTACGCGCTATAGGCAAGTTCCTGTATACGCCCAAAAGGCACACACACAAAATAACCATCTATCTCATCTACAAAAAAGACAAAAAACATTCTCAGGCTTTACATTTGTTTAGCATAAATACTAAAAGCTACCATTATAGTTTAAAACGTTGGTCCTGATTGTTTCACATTCTCTGATGCGGCCCACGTTTTCAGTTATAGAATTGTACTATCGTATACTGATAGTTTTTATTATGTATGCTAGCTGGCAACCCGGCGTCGCCCGGGTACTTTTTCGTTTTTTTTTATGTATACATTTATGCAAATAGTCTGGTCAGTTTAGAATTAAAATTAAAAACACACATGTTGCCTGGCCATTTTAGAATCAGTTGAAATGAGGCAATTGAGATTATTTTTTAAATATTTATTGACATCAAATTGAATGTTATTGCTGAGCGTAATGGATGGTCAACCTAATAAATTAAATGAATAAAAAGTTACCGTTCACTAAACCTCTGTGTAATAAAATAAAATTAGTTAAAACAAAAATATTCAATCACACGTAGGCACTCTAATGTAATGCCTTATAGTGAACAATGTTTTTAATTTTCTATTGTGAATAAATAGATAATGCATAAAAACAAATATACTTTAAATATATGTCAGACATGAACAAACTAACCAAATCTAGTAAAACGCAAACAGGCAAACAAACTAAGACGTTTAACAAAACAAAAAACAAGTTTCTTTGTTATAGAGTCGCTACATCCAACAGTTCCTGAAATGAATACGCCTTTACTCCGCTAATATTGTACCTTGAGGTAACTTGTAAAAGGAAAATGCATTCCTACATAGACAATAAAGATATTCATGTAAACCACAACGGTTTAAAAATAATAAAACGGCGACCACTACGTCAAAAATAACCAAGAAATAAGACTTGGAAGAGGTACTAGTTTTCTGTATAACTCATTAATTTCCACAGTTTTCTAAGTGTTTTGCCATTCATTTAGAATCTTTGATTTGATTATTTTCTTGTATTCTGGAGTTTCAATATTAACATCTATATGGATTTCGGTGTAAGTGGTTGCCGTTTTGGCAAGAACGTCAGCAGTTTCATTACCCTGCACGCCAATGTGGCTTAGAATCCAGACCAACTTGCATACAACGTTCCTATTTCTGAAAAGATTAGTTGTAGTTTGTACGACAGATTGTTGGTAGTGAGATTTTGCAAAATTGTGACAAATGTCTAATGCTTTGACGGCACTTAAAGAATCTGTAAAAATTACAAGATTTTATAGTGGATCAGATTCTAATGCATTTGATGAAAGTAAATGATTTCCATATAGATTAAGAGCTATTTTGATTGCTTTTATTTCTGCAGCAAAAATTGAAATGTTGTCCGATGTTCTTCTGGACATTCTGAGACCGGTCGATGGAGCATACACACCAATGCCTATCAGCTAGTAAAAGTTACAGCATAAAAAAAACAAAGAAAAGTACTACAGTTAATAGTAGCCTATGCACTATAAATATTCAGTTGTTAATCAATATGAATAATTATAGAGCGCCTCCGGTTATTTCCTTTGTGTGCCTTGTGGGCATCTGCAGAAACTTGCCTACGGTCATCTAGCATGTAACTCTAGCGACAGAATTATTAATCAATAAAAATTATCAACTTTGAATTAAAAATTCAGAAATTGTTTAAATTAATTTAAGATAATAATACTGCAATTATGCTGATATAGTAGTACTTAGCATACAGTCTATATGAAAACACCACCAAGTGAATAAGAAGCCATCTTTAAATAGACCAGAGACAATGATAACTTCGGTTAACTCCGCCTCGCTAATTGCGAGCCAGTCCCAAGCCTGGATGAAGGAGGAGGGACAGTTAAAAGGATCAAACTTTGATCCACGACAGGAAGTACTTATGTGCTTCCTACATACAGCCAATTCAGTCTGAAAACACTTGGTGTAAAGGACTATAAACTATCATAAAAAAAAAAAGATAACTTCGGTTAATATACCTATATCGACCCATGCGGATGCGTTTTGTTGTCATGCACAGCAAAGCGTGCGCTGGTTAATCGACTTGCAGGATAATCGACTCCTTCGCAGGATAATCGACTCCTTCGCAGGATAATCGACTCCTTCGCAGGATAATCGACTCCTTCGCAGGATAATCGACTTCTTCGCAGGATAATCGACTTTCCAATTTAAGTCGATTAACTGTCAACTGTCGATAAAAACACAGATAAATCTATATATATAAAAGAACATGTCCTGACTGACTGACTGACTGACTGACTGATAATCAACGCCGAGCTCAAACGCCTCATCCTAGGAACGTGAAATTTGGAACTTATATTACTTTTATTGCGTAAGCATCCACTAAGTAAGGATTTTTGAAAAATTTGCTCCTGAGGGGAAGAAACTGGAAAACAAACTTTTTTCTGAAACAGTGTATAACTCGAAAACCAAAAATGAGATTTTGAAATTTAGTATATGGATTCTTCTTGAAAAATAAAAAGATAGGTGTTTCACCATTTTTTGAAAATTCGGTTTCCCGGACCTCAAATGTGGGTTGGAAAATTGGGTTATTTGGTTTTTAAAGTAGCTGCTTCTCAAAAACTGTGAATGCTACAGGAGTAAAAATTAGTATTTAGTTTCCACTCCAAAAATAATGAAATACGTTTTTAAGCATTTTTTGAAAATTTGGTTTCCAGGACTTCAAATGTGGGGTGGAAAATAGGGTTATTTGTTTTTTAAAGTAACTGCTACTCAAAAACTGTAAATACCACAGATGTAAAAGTTAGAATTTAGTTTCTATTCTAAAAATAAAGATATACGTGTTTACCATTTTTCACAAATTTGGTTTCCAGGACCTTAAATGTGGGGTAAACAGTAGGATTACTTGGTTTTTAAAGTAGCTGCTACTCAAAAACTGTGAATGCTACAAAAGTAAAAATTAGTATTTAGTTTCTACTCTAAAAATAATGATATAGGTGTTTCACCATTTTTTAAAAATTTGGTTTCCAGGACCAAATGTGGGGTGGAAAATAGGGTTATTTGGTTTTTAAAGTAACTGCTACTCAACAACTGTAATTGCTACAGATGTAAAAATTAATATTTAGTATCTACTCCAAAAAAAAAAGATATACGTGTTTCACCTTTTTTTGAAACTTTGGTTTCCATGACTTCAAACGTGGGGTCAAAATAAGGGTTATTTGATTTTAAAATAACTGCAACTCAACAACTGCAAGCATTACAGATGTAAAACTTAGTATTTTGAGGTTTTGTGCCGGTTAAAAGTAGCTGAGTCCAGTTTATCACCGGTCGGGCCAGGCTAAACCTTAAATCAAGGTGGTACGGGCCGAGGTTTTTCACTAAGCATATAGACATTTTAGTGATTTTAGGGTTTTCAGACGGGCCGGGCCAAACCTGAAGTCAAGGTGGGACGGGCCGAAGTTTTTCATCAAGTATATAGAATTTCTAGGCCTGTAAAAACGGGCCGGGCCCAAATTAGACGGGCCGTGCCGGGCCAGGAATTTTCGTTTTGAAACGGGCTGGGCCAAGTTGTCGACGGGCCGAGCCGACACCTATGGATGAACGGTTCAAATTCTCTAATTTCATTCGAGCGAAGCCGCTACGGGCACTGCTAGTTAATATAATAAAACAGTTTAATTAAATAAAAATGGAAATTTTATTTTGTATTTAGTGTTTTGAAAATACTGTACTTTGTATTTTAAATACCTCAGAAGCCAAGTACTTCGCATCAGTATTTTAAAAACTTTTGAAATTAATACCACTATTTTGTATTTGAAATACCTTTTAAAATGTTTTTTATTTGCATTGTATTTAATGGATATCGATGTAACCTTATCCGAAGCAAAATCCTTGTAAAATATTTTTATTTAAACACCCAATTCGTAACAATTATAAAATTCAATTATGCCAAAAATAGCCATTGACAGTAGAGCTGCTCTACTATTAAAAAATTAATCGAAGTTAATCGAACGATTAAAAATTTTAATCGAAAGTTGATCGGGATTTTAACGCAATATTTTAGATAACATTTTTATTTCACGAACTCATTTTTTGATATAGCATTTATTTTTATTTTAAGTAACTTTGTGGATACACATTTTTAGGTTGCACTGGTAAAATGGAAAAACACATTGTGCAAAAAAAAATTTGTCACTACAAATATTGTAATGTAATAAAAATCAATAAACTGAAATTATACAATGCATACTACTAATTTGCTATCAATGGCGCTGCCACAGGCTCCAAAAATCTTGTATTCAGTTTTGATAGCTACTTTCTTAAAAAATTTCAAAATTTTAATTCCTTTTCTCCCAAAACATCAGATGACCGAAAGGGGTATTCGCAGCTATTTTTCCACAAAAAAATTTGGAAACGTCTCCAGAAATATTGTAGCTATTTTAATTATTTAAATAATATTTTTTGCAAAATCCTTAAGGGGGAGCAATTGCCCCCTGCCCCCCGCAAATGACGCCCCTGAAAAAAATTACCCTTCAAGTAAACCATTAAAGGTTATAGTAGAATATGGAGTTTTTCTTCGTAATACTGAATTATCTATTATCATTTATTGATAAGGCTCTTCAATAGTTTGATAACATTGTCAAACAATTACCAGATTTAAGTATTTTGACTTATTTTTCCATAAGTATTGATAACAACAAAATTTAAATTGCTTACTTTGAACGATTATTCTTGCATTGAAGTTTTTTCTCAACAGTAACAATGCTTCAGTTTTTTGCTTTGTTTTTGTTTTTGGCAAAAAGTGCAAGGTTTTTAATGTTTAATTTTTTGTGGCAATATATATATATAAACAATTTTTTAAAAGTATTTTTAATTTAGGATAAAGTAATAAAAATAATTTTAAATTTTTATAAAACTGAGGATAGTTTAGTTAAAAAGAAAATACAGGTTAATTTGTCAGGCTGAAATAAAATTAAATTTAGTTCATAAAAAGTTTTGTTTGAATAAAATTATTTTAATTTATTATTTTAAATAAAATGTCAAGTCATATATTAGCAGGAGTTTATTTAAAATTCTATATTTATAGTTTTTATTTTTATTAAAATAATAAATATGAAAAACAATGTATATCTGAGGTCTAAGTAGTATTGAGGTTTTGTTAGGAATGTAAACTGACATTTTTTTAATTTTTTTAAAATAAAAATAAATAAGTTATTTGTTTATTATTTTTAAATAAAAATAAATGAAACAAGTTTTTTCTAGGTTTAAAAAAAAATCATTAAATATTTTAGCTATATGCAATTAATACGTTTAAAATCAATTTGATTAATCCTATAAATTTTGTGTACTCTTAAATTTGCAATACAAATTGTAAAGAGTTCAAAACGATTCTTCTTTGTTTAATTATTTTAGATCAGATACTATTTGTTGCAATGCTATCGGCTGCTTCGACAACTATCCACCTTTTGACGACATGCCCTTACCACACTGTATGGAAGACATGAAGAAACCTCCAACTTTCAACTTGTATACAAGACTTAATCCTGTCAATTCTCAACAAGCTGATCCTAATACAATTCCGTAAGTGGGGTTTATTGTGCAAATATTTTATAGTGTTAAACTATTTTTCCACAATTTTATTTTTTAGAGTAAACTTTCAGCCTAAGTTGAGAACGATATTTGCCACACATGGATGGCAAAGTGATGGCGAAACAAATTGGATGATTGAATTAAAAGACGCACTTCTGTCAAGGGTAAATATTTGAGTAAATACCAAATTATTTATTTTACATTATTTTATTGAAAGATTCTTAGAGAGCAACATAGCCCAACTCAGAATAAAATAACAACGCATTTTGCTAAATAATATTGTACACTACAGACAAAATTCATCTTCAAAAACTGATAAAACTGATATTACTAGGAAGACGCAAACGTCATAATAATCAATTGGCAAGAGGGAGCCAATCACATCCTGTATCCTCAATCCGCTTCGAACACTCGTGCCGTAGGTGCCTTAACGTCCCTAGTGATTAAAAACCTGGTCAGTGCCGGTGGAGCTTCTGTTGAGAATATCTGGTGTATGGGACATAGTCTTGGATCACACGTCTGCGGACATGCAGGCATGCAGATTACCATTGGAAGAATTACTGGTTAATGGTTTATTTATTACTTATTATTGGTAGTTTAATTTTAAATAAAAATTTAATTTTGAAATTTTTTTATCTAGTTTAATAACTTTACTTTTATTCTTTTTTTGCTGACCCATTTTTGTAATTATAAAACAGAAAATCTGGGTAGCTGTTTCTGCGTACGTTTATAGTTTGGTAGATCACTTTATCAGTATAATCAGTATGTCAAAAAGCATATCCAACGAAATGTCTAACATATTTGAACTGTAGGTATCCAATTTTTTTTTATCAAATTGTGCACAACGCCACAAAATAATTTATATAAAAACTCATATTTTTATATTAAATATAATAATGCTTTAAACAGAAACTATAAACCTAAGAGTTCAATAAACTACAACACCACTAAGAAAAATGGCTAATTTCTTACATTATATTAGACCCGATAGAAAAATTGCTAATTTCTTAAATTATCTTATCCCCGATAGGTCTTGACCCAGCTGGTCCTTGGTTTGAAAGTAATAAGGACGTGAAAGTTGGGCTCAACCCATCTTCAGCTCATTACGTAGATATTATTCATACGGACAACGTTTATGGAACAAAACGTCCACTCGGTAATATTGATTTCTATCCAAGTGGAGGACGTCAGATGCCCGGATGCTTGAGTTAGTTTTTGTATGATCTTTGTTTATTGTTTATTTTGTACAATTATTTGTTTATTATCAAACAATTTAATTAACGTAAAACAATTTTTCTAAACAAAAATTTGCCTTATAGTTAAGCTTTATAGTTAATCTACAATTATTTTATTAACTGTTTCTAAGTCTTGAGAAAGATTTGTTAGAAAATTTCATGTAGAAATTTTTTTTTAATTTAATAAAAAACTTGTCAATATAAAATTGTATTCCATGATTCAAATTAGTTTAAAATTTTTTAATAAAATCGCCTGGAGAAAAATAATGTTTATTTATGTTTCTAAATAATAAATTCAACCAAGTTTTAATTGCCAATAATTAAATGTTTTTAAACGCTTTTTTATTAAAACCATTTATTTAACTTCATCTGTTTGTCGTATGTTCAATGATTCGTATTTTCAAATCGAATTTTAGATAACATGCCTTTATCCAATTGAGCTTGAAATAGAAATGCATTATCGGTGACATGCAATATTCTACTAAATTCAAGTCATACAAATATTTAATAAAAATTCAATTAAGAGTCTAATATGTAATATAGGTTATATAATACAACGTCATTTAAGTTTGAAAATCATATATAAAAAATCAAATAAATATATTTTAAAAATTTATAACTGTTAAAATTTGCTGAATTGATATAATTTTGTAATTATCTGAAAAAATGTATAAAGATATTGTATTTGGTAATATTTCTCTTTTACTAAAAGTTTTAGTCCTTAAAAATTGATGGCAAAATTCAAAGAGTAAAAAGTTGAAGATAATACTGTTAAAAAAGATGTCTGAAAGCATGCTTTTATTCAAATGCATTAAAAAATAAGATAAATTGTACACATAAAAGCGTGAGGCGCAATTTTTGCAATTGTATGAGTGCAAAAGAAACCGCCCCACGCTTTCATGTTTACAATTTTTTTGGTGCATTTAAATAAAAGTGTGTTTTTTATAAATATTTTTATTGTATTATTGTCAGTTTAATTTGAAACCATTAAATATGTTAAAATCATGACAACTTAGTTATGATGGTTAAAATTTATTTTTTCATTTTATAGGTAACTTATTTTACCTATTTAAATGCATTTTTCTAAAACGTTTAAAAATGCCACTTAGCAAGTAGTTAAAAATTGCTTATATTAGGTTAATTAATATTATATAGAGCTAATAAATATAATGATTTTAATAGTTTAATTACCTAAAAAAATGAAAAACCGATAAGTTTGTACTGTTTTTTCCAGCTAATACATGTAGCCATAAAACAGCTCCCAAGTACATGATTGAATCTGTGAAAAACGATTGTTTCATTGCCCATGACAGTTGTACTGACAACTCAAAGATTCCGGTTTGTTTTTTTTATACTATTTATAGTAACTTCACCGCCGGTATTGTATGCTTTGAAATTTTAATTGTCTGTAAACACGTGTTTTGTTATTAAAAAAAATTTAATTTTCATGTCTGCAACATTTGAGTATCAGCTATACTGAAAAAAAACCAGCAAGTAAGCCTGTAGCATTTTTGGATTGTGGACAACAACTATACTAACAAGTAATTATAATATAAAAATTAAAAACGTGCTTTTGAGAAATGCTCTAACAGCGACAAAATTTCATAGCAAAATCGAATCGTGGAAATAATATCCCGCCAAATATAGTTTTTGTCGGACATCTTTGTACATCCAAATAATTGAATGATAATAAAAGCACGTACAAAATTGAAATTAAAAATTTTGAAACCACGCTTTAAAGCAAAGTTCTAACGGTGACAAAAACTCCTAGCAAAATTGTATTCTAAAAACATTAATATCTTGGTCAATAGTTAATAAATTTTTTTATATTTACTATAACGTTGAGGGTTTTCGTTGTCATTATCACTGCAGATATCCTAGAACATCCCCAAAACATCCGCGGACATCCGGACAAGTAAAAGTTATTAAAAGCGTACAGTAAACACAAATAACTTTTTCCAATTTGGCGGTAATAAAAAAACAGTAAACACGAATTTTGTGTTTGAAAAAATCTAGACACTAAATTTTAAAGCTATTAAATTTTTGGCTTTTAAGACATTAAAAAAAATACTGTTTTGTCTCAGATATTTTTAGAAACATTTTTTTTGTGGATGCCTAAGCTTTAAAAAAATATAATCCTAAAATTCAACGTTCCTAAGGTGAGGCGGTTTGAACTGCGCCTTACTTATCAGTCAGTCAGGACTCATATATAGATCAGCTGGTTGAATAATGTTCTGACTTATTCATTGCCTTGTTCAACAATTAATTTATATGAATTGCTTATATTTAAAACATTGTTATTTTCCAGGGCTCCTGCCAAAAATGCTCAGAAAACTCATTTTGTGCTTATCTTGGATATGCAGCCGACAAATCACTCGTGAAAACCGGATTAATGTACTTGAAAACATTAAAGAAAGCGCCATACTGTGTAATAGCTTAACAGTACTCATACAATTTTTTTATCAAAATTAACAAAAAAGAACATATAACAAAAACAGATGCGTATTTTTTCAAAACATTAAAACATTAAACTTTTTTATGGTGGTATATTACTTTGTTTTAATTGACTGGTTGATATGTTAATTGAAAAACAAGTAATACGAAAAATTGAAAATATTCAAAGACATGCTTTCAATTGTCACTCTTTTAAAAACATGATGGTTGGGTTGGTTTGGCAGAAATAGACTCAGACAACTCTGGTTATTACTAATTCAAAATATCAAATCAATATTTATATAACTAATCAAATAAAAAATAAGCTTAGTTTTAATGCTTGTAAAAAATATCAATTATTTATTGATAGGATTTGTTTTTAGCTTATTTTTTTCACCAAAGCAATTGTAATAAATGTAAACAACATATCATTACATCAACTAATTTGATTATTCTGGTAAAAAAACCATTTTTAATACAGTACAATTGTTAGTTTAATCTTTGAAGGTAGACTGGTTAGACTGCTTAATCAATTTTCCAGCGCCGTATTTATAGAAATAACAGTAAAAACTGTTTGCATCAACATGCAATTTGTATAAAGTAGTCCTGAATTTTTTTTTAAATGTTAAAAAAGGAGCTGAATATAGATATAATCTTATATAAATCGGTACATCCCTGCTGTTGTGGTGTTCTTTCAACTAAAAAAAGATGGAATCTTTTAATATTTGTTTATTTGAAAAACCACTTGGAATTAGCTTCTAGAGTCACTAAGTACCTACGTTTAAAAAAAATAATACAAATCATGAAAACGCTGTATGCGTTAAACATTAAACAGAAAAATGTAAAACAACTACATAAAAAATTATAACTATAAAAAAACATAAACTCCACGGATGACAAAATACAATTGAAAATCTTTCCAAAAATAATAATTAACCAATCAGAAAAGGTTGAGTTATGAAAGTAAAAAAACTGTCATTAATAGACTGAGAAAGAAGCTTGTTGTTAGTAATACTCATAACAAAACTAAAAAGCTGACTGCTGAAAACCAAAATTTACTAGAAGACTACTCAATAAACGAAAGCACACACGCAATGAACATTATTTAAAAATAAAGATGAACTAGTAATCGAGTTTAGTCATAAGCAAATCTTATAGTCAAGTTAATTTTTAATTTATTTTTATTTTTGACAGAATAATTATAATGCTATGCGGCAGTTTTAATTGGCATTGAATACCTTTAGTATACTTTAAATCTTCTTGAAAAACGACGTTTTCATGATTTAACAATAAATCTGAAAGCAGATTTATGCTCTGTCCTCAGAAAATTTAAAATAGAACTGGATAGAAAAAATTAATTTCACACAGAGGTGGGTTAGGTTTGGTCTAAGTTTTTTGACACTTGCGTGGGTGGAGTTAGGTTGAAAAAATTTAAAAAAATGTTTAACTAACGAAAATATTTTTAACTGTGTGTTGGGTTGGGCTAGACAATTTAACATTTTAGGCTGGATGGGTTGAAAAAGTGGGTTGGATTGCCAAAAATAGACCCATGTGCATCTCTGGATTTGCATATTAAAAATCAACTATGTACAACCATTAGAAAATTGCTTTAAAAACCTTTGGAAGAGTTGCAACCTCAGCATGCAGTTTCATTTATACGAGCAACATTTGACATTCAATCTGATCAATAAGAATGAAAATTTTAATTTTAGTTTTGTAATAAGCGTTTTAAAATCCAAATAAGTTTCTAATAAATTGGCTCAGACACATTCTGTTGGGGGAATATTTGAGTTTTTTTACAAATAAACTAAAACCATCAGATATGATGAGCTCTGGGGATATAAATCGCTAACAGGAATTTACTTGTTTTTAACAAACCAAATCAAATGGATGTTTATTAGTAGGTAGTTTTTATTTAAAAAATTAGGTTGCATTGAAATAAAGCTTTTAAAATTTTTATTAAAAAAATAGTTTCTATTGCAATGGTTTTAACGTAGCTTATAATCAAATCCAAAAATTACTTTTCAAAATAAACACTTGAGGTTATACAATGTAAAAATGTTATTTTCTCAGTAAAACTAAAAAATTAATCTATCAGAAGTATTATTGAATGGTCCTTTAGTTGTTTGATAACATTGTCAATCAGTTGAGGAGATTCATTTTTTTGTAGTTATTTCAGGAGAACTTTGATATGAGTTAAATTTAAATAGCTTGCTCTGTGCGATTATAGGCGTGAGTGAAGTTTTCACTAAAACAGAAGCAATGTATCGCTTGTCTGTTGGCCTGTTGCTGGTTTGTCTGGCAGGAAGTGCAAAGTACTTAATTTTACCTTTTTTGTTTTTCGTTAGCTCTAAGAGTTTCAGTAAATATTTTTATTTTAAAACTTGTCAATTAAAAATTATTTATTTTAGAGCTTGTAAATAAGAAAAGCAATTTGAATTGGTAATGGCTTGACGATCCTGTAAGAATATTTCAGCTGAAACTAAAATTTAAGCACCGCCCAATTTTTAAATACAAATAATTACAATCCGTCATTTTACTTTACACAAATTTAAATCAATTTCTTTTAAAGTTTCTTCTTGATTATTATTAACTAAAAATATAAATCTCCAACAATTGTTTCAGGTCAGACACCATTTGTTGCAATGCCATCGGTTGCTTCAACGAACAGCCCCCTTTCAACCACATGCCTTTACCACTCTGCATGGAAGACATGAAGAAACCTCCTCTTTATTATTTATTCACAAGACTAAATCCAACCGTTCCTCAACTAGCTGGTCCAACTACAATTCCGTGAGTAATAAATAAATAAAACAAATATGAAACTCTTTTAGTTTCTTACATTTGGTCAATATATTTTTAGGCCAAACTTTCAGCCTAATTTGAGAACAATTTTTGTGGCACATGGCTATATAAACGATGGAGATACCAGGTGGCTGGTAACGTTGAAAGATGCTTTAGTAGCAAGGGTACTTTCTTCTACTTATATTTATAAAAAATGTAATTTATGTGAAATATTTTCTAACGTTTTTATCGTTTTTGTTATGAAAAACTGAAATACATAATCAACAGGAAAACGCAAATGTCATCATAATCGATTGGGAAGAAGGAGCGAATAATATCTATTATCCTCAATCTGCTGCCAACACCCGCTCCGTTGGGGCGTATACCTCTCTAGTCATTAACAAGCTCATCACGGCCGGGGGAGCTTCTGCTCAAAACATCTGGTGCATGGGTCATAGTCTGGGGGCCCACCTCTGCGGACATGCTGGCATGCAGATTAAAATTGGAAGAGTTACCGGTTATTAGCGTTGTTGTTTTTTCAATTTAAGGCGCAAACCGAATTTTTACTGTATAGGAAGTTTTCTGAAAGTCTAAATGTAATAATGTCTGAAAAAAGTAAATTTTTTTTTAAAACCTAAACGATTTTCAAAACATTTAGCTAACGTTGTTATGTTTATCGAAAATAAGATACTTTCTTCAAATATGATCTTATTAGAAAAAAACTTTCCAATTGTTACGTTAGGTATGGATCCAGCCGGGCCATGGTTTGAACACATTGATGATGTGAAAGTTGGAATCAACCCATCCTCTGCCTACTACGTAGATATTATTCATACGGACAATGTTTATGGAACGGCTCGTCCACTCGGTCATATAGATTTCTATCCAAACGGAGGAAATCAAATGCCAGGATGCATGTGTTAGTTTGAGTTGAGTTTTTTTTTATTAAATTAACTTTTACAATATTTAATTAGAATTTTATAACAAAAAACGAAGCGTGCGTCAAGTGCTGGTTTTTATTAAACTTATAAAATTACAGAATGTTTATTTCTGGTGAGAATTGTACACAAACTTTTCAAAATTCAACAAAACAATTGTTTGATTTTGTCCGTTTTTAATTGAGAAGAGACGAGCTAAGACGTGTCTGAAAAAAACCACTTATCATTATTTAATAAATTTTTCTAACGTTTTAAAATTATTGCTTGATAATAATTTATGAAATAATCCAAAATAACAGAAATTCTGTAACACTGTTTTTAGTGAAAATTTTTCACGCATTGAATTTGTTATAGTCATAAATTTTATGAATTATAAACAACTTTATATTTTTAGTTTTGTTAAAGATTAAAAAAATGAAATTATTATAGTAAATTTTGTGCGTGTTTCAGCTAACGTCTGCAGCCATATGGAAGTAACAAAGTACATGATTGAATCAGTAAAAAATGACTGCTTCAAAGCCTATGAAATTTGTTCTGACAGCTCAAGGATTCCGGTATCAATTTTTTAATTGCTTGTAAAATAAAACATTAAAATGAATAAGATTACAATTGAAACTTATAAATAAATTATAATGCCCTGTGTTTGGACTAGAATGTGAATTTTTCTTTAAGTAGTTTTTTTTTATATTTTCAAGTGTGACTTTAGTCGTTTGACTTCTTAATGATGTTGAATAAATAATTTTTTAATTAGCGTTCCTGTGAAAGATGCTCTGAAAACTCCGTTTGTGCTTACCTCGGTTATGCAGCTGACAAATCACTACTGAGAACTGGCTACATGTATTTGACAACTAAAAGAAACTCACCGTATTGTGAAAATCGTTAACCATCGAAACATTTTTATTGACCATTTTTAAAAAAGTTTTGTTTGATCCAAATTGAATTAATATTCGTTGACCCTTTCATAAAGAAGTGTTTTTCTATTGTTTCGTGTTTTAAATTCGTATGATACAAAATAACTTTCAAGTTATTTTCTTGACTTGTGTTGCATTTGAAAAAACAAATCCATAGCCTGATAACGAAATTGATTGTAAGTTGTAAGTTTTGTGTAAATGAATTAGTCAACGATTTCGGTTTTATTTTCGTTTGTTTACTTTGACTTGTCTCTAATAGTTCGTCCATACTAAAATATTATTATTGTTATTATTGTATCTATTGTTATTAGTATTGCATTATTATCGTTTATCGTCAACATATTTATCTGATAAATCTGATCATCATTGTCTGCCACTGCTAAGAAGTCCGATTTGCTAAAACAGTACAAATATAAACATTTATTAAACAACAATCGAACAGAGCCCAGGCTCTAAAAAGTTTGAAGACTAGAAAAGTTCTTCTAGGTTATAAAATTTCCAATTAATAATTTTTAGCCAAGATGTTTAAGAGCAACTTGAATGTATGACTGTCCAATATTAATTGCTCCAATTAAAATCTGATAAAA
This sequence comes from Erpobdella octoculata, assembly GCA_963978895.1. Lineage (NCBI taxonomy): Eukaryota > Metazoa > Annelida > Clitellata > Hirudinida > Erpobdellidae > Erpobdella > Erpobdella octoculata. Next base: position 36,561,570 of record OZ022239.1, read on the forward strand.
TTTAGTCACAATCAATGCTGACATCAGGAACTACGTTCTAATAAATTCTAATTCGTCAATATTGTTTAAACTTTGATTGTGCTTAAAATTTTGTTGAATAAATAATTACTTCAATGTCACAATTAAATTCAAATTTAATGGTAACTGATTGAAATCGTTTTAAAAAGAGATTAAATTGACTTTGTTGAAAATTTCAGCTTGAAAAATCATTGAAATTGAATAAAAAAAGTAAAGTTTTAATTTTACTAAATTACTTTTAAAATAGATTCATATAATTAGAAAATTTAACATTTTGAGAATCGATCGATTAAGTTAATTTCTTTGTGAAGACGTCCGAAAAATAAGAAAAGGGAGAGTCGATTTTTCATGTCTGGGTCATTACTTAAATTTTAAAGATGTCACGAGTTAGACTTTTTTAATTTTTTGGCTCGGGCTCGGGTTTTTTGAGGCGCTGGTGGCAGAGCTGTAGAGCGTTCGCCTGTCAATCGTTAGGTCGGCAGTTCAAACCTCGCCGGCGTCACCAGCGTAACTCCCTTAAGCAAGGAGTTCACTCGCATTTGCTGGGGTAGGCGCCTATAAATGGCTGCCTTTGCAAGTACCCTCCCTCTAAAGATGGCGCTCCCGTAATGGACTTTGCCGATAAGGGAGCGCCTAATCAAATGATTAAATTATTATTATTATTATTATTATTATTATTATTTTCAATCTTCAAACCTTCGGGGTTAGGTTCGGGTTTTAAAATTAATAATTTTCGTGTCCGGGTGAGTTGGGGTTATACTATTTTCATATTTCTAGGTCAGTCCAGCGCCACCGGGATATATACTCAACTGTATACCATTTATGGAACTCGTGATGGAATAATTATTCCTTGCGTATTTGCTCTACTCCCGAATAAATTGAAAGCTACTTACGCGACACTTTTAATGAAATTTAGAGAGTTAGAATCAAGACTGGAACCACAAACCGTCATCACCGATTTGGAACGAGCTGGGAATGCATTCACCAATGTGTTCAGTCCATAAATTCATGGCAGCCACTTATACTTTGGATAGTGCCTTATAGCGTAAAATTTAAGAGTTTGAAAAATTTGACTAGATGGTTTAGTAGAGTATTCAACATTCTAAATATAATAAATATATTTCTCCTGTCCCGAACTGTCCGCGCCTAATGGTCCTGCGACAAATTGCCCTAGAACCGATGCAGACCTGAAATTATTGAACCTTTCGTCAGCTCTGTGGTGCAGGTGTCAATGTCAAGAATTACGTCTTTTTGAAAGGTCAGCAATTGCGGGAGGGACACGCTCTCAGATAATTTGGTTGAGGAGACAGTATAGGCATTCCCCCCCCCCCCCAATAATAGTTCCAAAAAACTTACAAATTCACAACTGAAAAATAATAATCTAATAAAACTTTAGTGTTGATGAAGCGAACTTGTTCGACAACAGACCTTAGATTTGTAGACAATATAATGGGGGTTTGATCACCACATTAAAGCCAATGTGTCCCACGTAGTGGCTTTGCTGTAAACGTGCATTGGAGTCAGATTGACGGCATAATTGGTCAGTCCGTCAAATAATATGGAGGTGGTGTCGGTGTCTGGACACGGTACTTTTAAATGAACGTCACATTTTTAGTTTTTCCTGTTTTTATCTTTTGTTTCTCTCTCTTTTTTCATTCTTTTTTTCTCTCTCTTCTCTTTATCTCTCTTGCATTAAGTTTTGTATACAAAAAAACTAGTTAACAAATTCTCTGTTTTAAATTGTCCATATAAACGGAAATTAAAGAACAACAGTAAAACAATGAGAAAGAAAGTTTGCCTTTCTATAAAAACACCTGCAGGTGGTGCCCATGGTGGGAAACGTGGTTTTTTACTTAAAAAATGATCTGAAACTCACCTAGTACTCTAGTACAATATAAACCTCAAAATTTTCCGGGGTTATACCCCTGGACCCCACGTAAAAAGAGAGAGGAAAATGCAGAAAATGACTCCCCAATGCTGAAAATAAATAGCCGCCCCTGCCAAGAGCGTCTCTTTAGTGGCGCTGGGCTTACATTCTGATCGCCGCTCATTTGGCTGCAATGCATAAAAATCCCGAGAATCTTACATTTCTACGTTCTTACATGGCGGTATTCTAACTTGATGATCTTAAATGATTAATCTTTAAACTTAAATGCATTTAATTTGATTGCATTTACTTTAATTTATTGGGTTGTTTCAATTAAAATAATTATACAAGCTCATTTATCAAAGTGTATGGACTCAATGCACTGTCTGTCTCTGCATTTTGCAAGAATATAAATAGTTAAATAGCACTAATCGGGTGATACCGAATGTGAAACGGCCAATAATGATTATCGGCTAAAAGGACCGATAAACGACCGATACCGATAACAAGCCGATAAAATCGGTGCACCTCTAATACATACAAACATAACTACTGGACCCTGGACCCCCAGATCAAAATTTCCGGCACCACCCGAAAATCTAGCCATACATCAGCTTCTACGTAGACTTTGTATTAGCCAATGATTGATATACACGCCTTCTTTTATCGCATCCTCTTTGTGTATAACTTTTGAGTGGACAAACATTTTGTGTTCTATCTTATTATTTAACGTTTTTATTATAATTAAAATAAATTTTAAAATACACAATTGATCAGTTAAAACTCGTTTTCAGCAATTTTTCCTTCTTAACTTTGTAGGGAATCTTTAAAATTAAGGGTTCGACTCCGACATTTAGTCGTATCATTTTTTCGTCAACAGCTGTCAGTAGTAATCGTTTCAAAGAAAAGCTCGGGACCGTTTACTATTTTTAGTTTTTACTTTTATGAAAATCATTTTCACAGGAATTTAATATTTGTGATTTAAATTATTTATTTGTACAATTTTCTGTCACAATGAAGAGAATTTCGTTTTTCTCGTGGATTTTAATAAGTTTGACAATATTCCATCTTTCCAACTCCTTTATAGAGAAGTGTTTATGCAAAGTGAGAATTTTTTTCTTCATTGTATGATTTAGATTATTGCTTAATTGGAATAATTTTATGCGTCACTAGTCAAATGGAGAAGTTGAAAGCTGTGAATGTGATGATGAAAGTATAGATGGCTTCAACAGTGACAGAGTCATTCCTATTGTAGAAAATTTAGTGAAGCAGGATTACTTTCGGTACTATAAGGTTAGCTATTCAATGTTTCGTTTTTATTAAATACATTCATATCATCATGCTCATATGCTAATTTGATATAAACCAGGTGAACATGTTTCGACCTTGCCCTTTCAGGCAAAAAGCCTCTTCAGGTAAATGTTCATCCAGTGGTTGTGCCATCAGCGAGTGCTCACAGGTTTTTATTATAAATATGTTTATGTTATTAAGTCTATAGGTCCATTTAAGTGTAGAAATTACAAAAAGAAACATTTTCTGTATTATGTTTAAAACAGTCCATTTTTGTTAAATGTTTATTTATTTATACATACATTTATATCCTCTGATTTATCTTAATTCCTTCATTTGGAAAGATAGTATTTTTTTGTGGCAGAACATTATTTCTACGTCATTTGAAAAAATTGTATCTTTTTATTTAAGATATTCACTATCAGTTTGTAGAACATCCAGCAGAATTTTTTTTTATTTATATATGGTTTTTTACAAACTTTTATTTAGGTTACAATCTCTGTTTGTTTGTGTGTGTGTGGCTTTCTCTGTACACAAATCTTGCAAGTGAAATTTAACCAGTTTTTTTACTAGCTAGGAAGCTGAAACTTTCAGCATATTTTTATATTGGATGACAATACATGATTCAATTAAAAAAAACAAAAAACAAAAAAAAACTTTATTTGAACATATTTCGTATACATACACACAGACAGACACACATTGAGCGTATTTGAAATCAAAGTTTGTGTTAAAAAACTCGTTTTTTTCATTTACTTGTTTAAAGGAACAGTTACCTGCTGGATTGAAGAAAAATGATTCGCATGAAAAATCAAAGGTGATACTAGATTTTTACAGTTTTTCCTGATACTAAATCAGTTTTGTTTTTTTTCGATATTTTATAATAACTGTTTTAATTGAATAAATAATTAGGCTGCCATAATACATGACATGTATTATGCTGTTGAAAATAAATTATGTATGTTATGCTGTTGAATATGAAACATGTGATAATGCTGTTGATGGTATTGAAACAGGTGATGAAAGTAAAATTGTTGTTTCAGTATTCCAAAGAGCAGAATACTGAAGAAGGTGAGCATTCCTCGTGTGGCAACAAGCATGACGAACATGACAAACACATAGACAAACTTGGAAAACTTGATGTCCACTTGAGGTGATTCTTTTCTTTTAAAGATTGAAGCGATGGGGAGAAGCTTTGATAACCGGGTGGTTCTGGTAGTTATTGTAATGGTGGTTGTGGTTGTAGTGGTTTTTTTTACAAGGGTAGTGTTTGTGAATGAGAATTGAGATTATGGGATTCTGATGACGTTTGAGTAATTTAAAAGTTGCTGGATTTTTCACTCACTGATTCTGTCACGCTTACGTAATTAGTCGTATAGACGATATCGATGTTCACGTAAGAATTTATTGCGCGCAGGCGTGTAATAAAAGTTATTATGCAATTGTAACTATATACCATGGACTTCTTAATATAAGGTCTTTTATTAAGAAGTCCAGGGTAACTCCGCCTCGCTTATTGCGAGCCAGTCCCAAGCCTGGAAAAAGGAGAAGGGAAAAGTAAAAAGGATCAAATTCTGATCCACGACAGGAAGTACTTAAGTGCTTCCTACATACAGCCATTAGAGTCTTAAAACACCTGGTGTAAAGGACTATAAACTATTTATAAAAAAAAAAAAAAAAAAGTTTATGGCACTGCTAAAATTAATGCGCGCAGGCGTGTAATAAAAGTTATTACGCAACGTAAGTCCTAAAAATCAAAAGAGGTGACGGTACAATCGAAAAATAATTTATGAAATTTAAAAAAATCCGTCATTTTTGACGGGCTATCTCTAGTAATACAATAATGATATTAAGGTTTTTGAGCATACTAATATAATAATAATAATAGGGTTTTTGAGCATGTTTATCATAATAATAATAATTGGGTTCTTGAGCAAATTTATTATAATAATAATAATGCTGATGACGATTACTTATAATACAAATAAATTAGTTTAAAATTTTTTTATAATAAATTATTGAAATAGCAATGAAAACCAGGAAGCCTTCGAAACATGGACGAAACATGACGAGATGCAGGACAACTTTTGTGAACTTGATGGTTTGTATCACATGTGATCATAAGTTGTTTAATTTATATCAGCTAAATATCTTTGTATTTCTAACTGTATATGCCAAATAGTAAAAAAGACAATTACGAATCACAGTATTAAGACTTTCAAGACACCTGGAAATATCTGTTGGCATCGCACAGAGTTGTTTGTGTGGCCAAACACTTTCCATTCGGTTGGAATATGCTGCATTTTACTAATACCCAGTTTAAGTCATAGATGAATAAAAGGTTAAGTTGGCTTGAACTGTAACAATGAGCTCCTTTCTTAAGCAAGTTATGTGATGTGGGATTCTTTCCTGATCGAGGATTGAACCAAACCAGGGAACCTGAGCATGAAAAACTTATATGCTATGTTGCTGTGTTAATTTATTATTTATTTTAAAACATTTATCTTTTGAATTTCAAACAGACATCGAATCTCCCGATGCTGTTTATTATGACTTGGTGTTGAATCCGGAAAGATTCACCGGATACACTGGACAGCCTGCTGTGAATGTCTGGAAGTTGATGTACGACCAGAACTGCTTCAAGTAAGTTGAATTTTTTACTTCTTCAAGAGTCGGCGGGCTCTAAAATTATAATGCGTGAATATGATGCAGCTATCCCTCTTTTCAGTGTGTTGTAGCTGTACCTAGTGTCTCTTTGTCCAGTAGCCATGGAACCGCAGGCTATATCGTTTTAATAGCGATATGGGATTTCCCGTATCGTTTTGAAATCCCGATTGATATCGGGATAACGGTTACAGGATGCAGATGCTTAGTAATCATATATAAAGATTGTAAACACACCTTCATGTTTAACTCAGCCTCGCTAATTGACCAAGAGCCAGTCCCAAGCTTGGAGAAAGGAGGAGGGAAAGTTAAAAGAATCAAATTATGATCCACAACAGGAAGTACTTAGGTGCTACATACAGCCATTTTAGTCTTAAAACACCTGGTGTGAAGGACTATGATTATAAAAACCACCTTTATGTATATAGCATTGTAAATAATTATAAATATAATTGGGTTTTATTATGATAACCTGTGATTATTTAAAGCATTACACTTAGTAACTTGTGTCAACCAAGCACATCTTGACATAGCAGATGGACACAAAAAACAACCGAGATGAAAAAATACATTAAATTGGCCTCGAATGGAACAACCAATTACTTCATAGAATATGATATAACTATTGATGCTATTGCAGTTTGTTACATCAATGCATTCATAATCATTATATAATCAGCATTACAATATGAGGCCAATGAGAGTATTTCCTATCTAGATTGTGTATACAGAACTCATATCAAGATATCTATGGTGTCAGTGTCAGCCCATGATACCATGCTACAAGATTTTGTTACATTTGCTAAAAGTGATTGTGTTCCATCACATCTGAACCAAAAGGACTTTGGTAGTAGATAATGTTATGTCAATTTGAAAAAAAAATCTTTTAAAGTTGAGTGGTATTGTATTAATTTAAGCCTTTAGGTTTAATTCTTGATGAGATAATAGAAAGAGAAAGAGAGAGAGAGAGAGAAGAGGCAAAAAATACTTTCATTCTCTAAATTATATTATGCACCTGATGTAATACAACAGACAGGTGGCAATGCAGGGTGAATGTATGTGAATGTGTTGTATGTGAATGTATTGTATGTAAATGTATGTGAATGTATTGTATGTGAATGTATTGTATGTGGATGTATGTGAATGTAAATGTATTGTATAAGAATGTATGTGGATGTATTGTAATTGAGTGTATTGTATGTGAATGTATTGAATATGGATGTATGTGAATGTGAATGTATAGCATCTGCAACAACTGATGCTTTTGTTTTATTGTTATTCATGTCAATATGGTGATGATTAATTTGTATGAGAGTCCTTCTGTAATGACCATACTGCTGTTATTGATAAATATGCTGCTGCTGATAGTAATGATGATGATAATTATGCTGATAGTAATGATGATGATAGTTATGCTGATAGTAATGATAGTTATGCTGATAGGAATGATGATGATAATTATGCTGATAGTAATGATGATAATTATGCTGATATTGATGATAGCTGTGCTGATAGTGATAATAATGATAATTATGCTGATAGTAATAATGATAAATTTTATACTGATAATAATGATGATTATTATTATTATGCTGATTATAATGATAATGATGATGATATTTATACTGATAATAATTATGATGATATTTATGCTGATAGTAATGATGATGATACTTATACTGATAGTAATGGCGATGATATTTATGCTGATAGTAATGATGATGATGATACTTATACTGATTTAATGGTGATGATATTTTCGCGAATAGTAATGATGATGATATTTTCGCGAATAGTAATGATGATGATACTTATACTGATTTGATGATAATAATATTTATGCTGATATTAATGATAGCTTATAGTGATAATAATTATGGTTTTGGTGATAGTAATAATCAATAGAATAAATATGGTGATGATAATGATTTTTAAATCTTATTTTTATGCAGATCAGAAAAAGTTGGTTATCTTCCAAGTGAAGGTTAATAATCTTTAAATGTTATTATTGAAGTTAAAAATAATTTGATTTAAAAACACCCGACGGTCTTTCTGGAACAAAAAATCGCATTGACTTCAAAAGTGGTTATAAATGCATCGTCACGGAAACAATTATTTTATCAATTTTTTTTATTTCATTATTGGTGCTTTATTGTTTTTAACATTTTTCATTTTTGAAGGTTTTTTTGTGTTTGATCAAATCCCATGTTGAAGTATAAATGTAGCTGATGTTATGATGATGAGATAGTGATGATGATGATGATGATGATGAGATAGTGGTGATGATGATGATGATGATGATGAGATAGTGGTGATGATGAGATAGTGATGATGATGATGATGATGATGATGATGAGATGGTGATGATGATGAGATGATTGTAATTGTAAGATAAATAATTTTTTGCAAAGTTATTTTTTAATTGGGTCATTGTTGAAGAGGAGACTTTTAATTTGAAGAGTCGTCATCTAATGATTTCTCAGATACAATATGTATATACTAACTACTATAAAGTATATACATTACATCACTATTATGTATGTATAGAATTGACTTTGCTTATGCTATGTGTATGCAATTTGTGAAATGTTATGGATTATTTCATGTTGTGCATTTATGCAGCATTATGCATTTGTTAAATTGTGATATTTGCATATTTTCAATCTTATTTATGTTTGTTTATATGTAAACATGAGCTAATGCATTAAATGATTTTTTATGTTTGGCATTAATTAAGAAAGTTATGCTGTCAACATGCTCTGCAAAAATAAAAAAATACTTTTAATTATTTTGATTCAACAACTTCTAGCAATAATGAATTATTAATTGAAATCGTATTTTAATAAAAAAGATTATATAAATAATATCACTTGATAGTTCACTATCTCTCTAATAAATTCTATTATTGAGTTGGTCTAAGCAGTGTGTTTGTACATGTGAAAGTTATATCTACAATTTTAAAGGTGAAACTTTGTACCCAGTCAGTCATTATTATTATATTATACTTATATATCCATCATCATTATCATCACTACCAGTACTACTATCATCAACACTTTCATGGACTAACTATAAAATTTCAGGGATGTGCCTGGAGAAGAAGACCTTCTATCGACTTATTTCAGGTTTCCACACCAGCATCAACGTTGATGTTACAGCTAACTGGCTCATTCCTGGTTAGAAGTGACTTATTGGCTATTTTATCCCTTGTCTCTCTATTTCTCTCTCTCTCTCTCTCTCTCTCTCTCTCTCTGTTTCTTTTATTTATTATGTCTCTATTGTATGATTTCCTAGTAAATATTGAATTTTCGATTTGCACTAAGTTGCATCAGCTACAGAGTAATAACCTGTTTGTGATGGTAGTTGTGGACGCAATATATTTATTATGCTTGTTTTTTATATTTAGCTGCATTTTTATGAATGTGTAATTGCATTTTTATTTTTTAAAGCATTTTCATAATTATTGATTTTATTCGATTTAATTATTTTTTTTCTTAGCGAAGACAGCATTTGACAAAGCACGCTGGGGACCAAGTTTGGAAGAATTTGTCAAAAAGTTTGATCCAAAGCGAACCTGGGGTCAGGGACCAAACCATTTAAAAAACATGTATTTTGCTTACCTGGTTGAAATGAGAGCTCTCGTTAAGGCTGCTCCATACCTGCAACAGGTGGGCTGGAATGTGTTCAGGTGTGTCTGTAATTGTGATGGGTGTAGTGACAAACTTGAAGCTATGTTTGCTATGATAATGATGAAGTTTATTCAACCACTGGGGGGCTTTAATAACTTTATAAATGAAATAAATAGGCAAACAGGTGTGTTTTGTGTGAGGTGAGAGAGGAGTGCTATGCCACATGTTCTATTGATGGATTCAAATTCATATAATGGTTAATAATTACAGCATCAACAATAATAATAATAATTAATAGTAATTATTACTGTTGTTGTTAATGTTATATATATACTGGAATATTTTTTTCATTGGTTTATTTATAAATGTCGACTTGATGAAATTAAGAAGCCATCTTAAAGTAGAAAAAGACGTATAAAGGCTTTATTTCTTTATCTTTCAATAAACTGCAAAACTATTCCAAAAACCCTGAATCTGATCAGCAATATCATAACAATACATATATGCAATAATATGCATATATATTTTTATGTATATTTTATATTTGTATGTCCAAGACATGAACATCTAAAAAATTAACTTTAAATATTTTTATATCATCTAACTTTTTACAATCTTTAGTTTTATGCATTTATAACATGTAACTCAAAACGTTAATGTGATTTTTTAGGAGAACTATTACACCGGCAACCCTGAACAAGATGCCAAAGTAAAAGAACTTGTTTCTAAACTGCTTGATAATCTCAAGTTGGTTAAATACTATTTTTATTTCATCCAGTTTTTTAATTTATATTGTTTCTTGAATACTTCTTTCTGCTTCAGTGCTGTCATGTTTGATTTATGTTTTGATTAAAAGTTCGGATAAGATTAAATTTTAGTTTAAAGTAATATTCTTTGAGAATTATTTTTAAAAAATTGAACAGTTTTAAAGCAAAGTTCTTTCAAAGGTGAATCATCAATAATGTTGATTGTTTTCAATATTTATTCACATCACTTCTAAATCCTACCTCACTGCTTATTTCATATCTTCTCTTAAATTCTTAAACCTTAAACTCTTCTCCTTCTGATTATTAGAAATCTCAATCTCATTAAAAATTCTTCCTAAGCATTCTTTTTGGTGTCCATATTTATGTAGCCATTGTTCTTTTTTTCCTCAGAACATTGATATATCACCCTTTCACAATATTGACATATCCCCTCATAACATTGACATACCACCTCCTCAGAATATTGACATATCCCCCTCATAACATTGACATACCACTCCCTCAGAACATTGACATACCACCCCCTCAGAACATTGACATACCACCCCCTTAGAACATTGACATATTTCTCCACCTTCATGTGTCATGTCACACTCACAAAACCCAAAGAGATGATGCACTTGTTTTATTACTTTGTAGTTAAGCATCTTCCAGTAACATTGAAAATTGCTCAACATTTTTTAGATTGATTTTGTTGTTGTTGTGATATTGTTGTACCTGGCTTGTGAAACTTTGAAGTTTTATGCTAAATTTTCTGCACAGTCGTTTGAATTTTGACCTTTTTTTTAATTTGTATGAAAAAATAGTTGCTGGTGCATCTGTGAAACTATTGTGCTTGAAGATGTGTCAAATAACCATAAAAATGTTATGAGATTGTGGTGTAAGGACATTAAATCTTGCACTGCATTCTCCAGTGGAGCATTAGTAACAATCATTGAATGTTTTTATTCTGCAACAATATTGTTGTCTCTGCTGTTTGGTCGATATGTGAGAAATTGATTTGTTTGCAGACATTTTTTCTGCGTATGAGTTTCGTTTCAGTTATTGTTTGCTGGGAATTTAAATTGTAATATGAAGTATATGTTAATTATTTTCATTTAATACCAGTTTCTGTTGTTTTCATCAGAGATTTTCCTAAACAGTTTGATGAAAATGAGCTCTTCCAAGGGGATTTCAAAAGATTAAAGGTTTTTTTTCTTATGTTTTAATTATTTTCTGATGTAATCAAATATATCTTTTTAAAAAATAAATTTCTCCAACAAAAACATAAAAACACAACAGCCAGATATGAACAGGTAGCTATGATGGTTATTATTGCTTTGGACCCTTTTATTTGAATTTAGATGCAGCTGTTTGGAGAAAGAACGAGCTTTACATTTTTTAAATTCTTTATATTAACTTCACCGTGTTTGTTTGCTTGAGCTATACGTTGGGACCCTAAACCACCAAAAAAACCAACTTCCTGTTATCTAATTGAGCTGCAATTTAATGGGTTTATTTGTAGCTGCACACTTCACTTTCTATTAAATTTTCAGATTGCTTGACCAAAATATAATTGAACTAAAAAATAAAATCAATAAAAAACCTTTAAAAAATTTTTAAAAATTAAATATTTTTGTAGAAAAACAAACCATAATTTTTTGGTTTCTTTACCGAAAGCAATATTTAAATTTCAATTTAAAAATTTAAAATAAAATATTTGTTTATTCCATATTGATTCCAAAATAGCTTATATTTTCAATCCTCACAATTAAGTTGAAATTTAGTGGATTTATTTGTTGCTGCAGACTCTACATTCTACTGAATTTTCAGATCAATTGGACAACATTTAAATGAATTATAGAATAAAATCAATTAAAACTTTAAATTTTTTTTTTACAAATTTTTTGTAGAGAAACAAAATTTTAATTTTTAGTTTATTTAAAGAAAGCAACATTTAATTTTCAAATTTTTATTAAAAAATTTGTTTTATTCTATATTGTCTCGAAAGTTTCTTAAATTTTCAGTCCTCACATACTTCACATATTAAGTATTTAGAAGACTGTGGTTAAATTTTTTCATATTTTATAGACTTACTATCAAAAAATATTTTTCAAAACATTTTTAGTCACCGAATTACAAAAATATGAAGAATTTTGAAAAAAAAGTTTTTACGGTTTTCTTGTTTGAAATCCAATGTAATAATTAACTAAATTTCATGTCGGCATGTTTAGAAACATTCATGGAAAATATTATTCGATAGATAAACTGCTGTTAAGTTAAATATATTTTCTTTAATTTATATTATTTATTTATTTTTAAAATATTTTAAATTAATGTTGAAATAAATTCCAGGAGGAATTCAAGGTCCACTTTAGAAATATTTCCGTCATTTTGGATTGTGTTGAGTGTGACAAGTGCAGACTGTGGGGAAAAGTTCAGGTTGGTAATTTGATCTTTTGTCGGTTTTTTCCACATTGACATTTACTTAATATGAGGTAAAAATTTTGAAATCAACATTCAATAAAGAACCACTAAATTGTTATGGATGACACGGTATCTGACGTATATATGCTGACAAAAAACAACTGTCACTAAATCCATTCTCTCAAAACCCTACAAAGAAAGTTGTTATTCTCCACATATAGAATGACATATGTGGAGAAACTTTGTATAAAGTTTTTTCTCTCCAGTTTTAGACGGCAAAACTGCAAACAGGAAATCTTAAAAAAACAAGACTAGCATCCTTTTTGGCTAAAATAACAGACCAACTCTATATCGCCTGTGGATTGATGATTTAATGATCAACATGGGTAATGCTTTGTAGTCTTCCTCCAAATCTTTTGGTTACAATTTTCAGAGCTGCTAATAAAATATCCACTAGATATTGAAAGCGGCTTCAATGCAAAATTGTCAGTCTGATATTGATTTTAGGAACTTATATAGTCTGGTTAGACAACAAGTACTTCCTGATTAAAGATTCTCATTTAGGAATATATGATTCTAGATATTTATGCTTCTGACTGGTAAAAAAAAACAAGTTGACCATCACGCTGTCTGCCAAGCCACACCCTCTGGGTTCCAAGCCAGCTACATTCGAGATCACGTCTATAATGTTTTCGTCTTTGAAAACGAATTTTATCTTTGTGGTGATATACCGCCCTGGAGGCAATCCCGTGAGTGATTTGTTCTTCACGGAGCTTGAGAGCATATTGGAAACCCTGGCAACTTACAACCTCCAAATCATTATTACCGGCGATCTTAACGTCAGGGTCAACATCTCTAATGACCCCCACTCCATCCGTTTTCTCAGCCTCATACGTTCATTTGGATTTATTCAGTCTGTCGTCGGCCCTACGCATACGCATGGTAACACTCTGGACTTGGTCATTACCCGATCAGATCTTCCCCCTCCATCTATCATCGTTGATCTACCACAGGTGTCAGATCACTCGCTTGTGCGTTTCCGGATCCCGGTCCGTCATCCTCCCCCGCTGCTTATCGACGTCAACACCCGGGCTTGGAGAAATTTCGACCCAGAGCAATTCCGTTCTGATTTACAGGGAAGTTCTCTGTGTAATCCGGCGGTCTATGAGACGATGTCAATCAGTCAGGTTCTTGAGACCTTCGACACAACCTTGTCATCACTTCTTCACAAACATGCCCCGCCTCGTGTTGCCAGGCTGCGCGACCGGCCCCTCACCCCATGGTTCGACTCTGAATGCGCTGCCTTAAAACGAAGATCGAGAAAGTTAGAAAGACGTTATAGACGAACACAAGATCCCATCGATCGCACTTCATGGATCAACCACGTGCGAACGTCTCATGACCTTTACAGACAGAAACAAAATCTCTACTGGAAGATGAAGATTGACGACAGCCGAGGGAGTCCTGGGAAATTATGGCGGACATTATCTGGGGTGCTCGGTCGGGTTCGGAGCAACCCGATTTCGCCAAAAGATCTTACAGCCAATGATTTCTCGAGAGCGTTCAATGATAAGATAAGAGATATCCGCCAGTCTACGTCACATGCTTCCAGTCCACGATTCTACCCCGGCTGTTGTTCCTGCGACCTGCTGAGGTTTAAACCTGTGAGTGTTGACGACATTACCCGGCTCATCAAATCTTCACCAAACAAAAATTGTTCCCTGGACCCAATACCGACATGGATGATCAAGCAATACTCTAGTGAACTGGCACCGTTTGTGACATTCCTGGTAAATTCATCGCTAGAGCAGGGACAGTTTCCTCCTGCCCAGAAAAATGCTGTCATCACACCGATCCTGAAGAAGCCGAATCTAGATCCGCTCAACACCGGTAACTACCGCCCAATCTCGAATCTGTCCTATCTGTCAAAACTACTGGAACGATGCGTAGCCGCCCAGATAAACATCTACCTCGGTGAAAACAACCTTCTCCCGATGTTTCAGTCGGCGTACAGAAATCAGCACTCCACTGAAACCGCTGTCCTGAAGGTACTGTCTGATTTTTACGCTGCGGCTGATTCGGGTCGGATCACGCTACTGGGACTTCTGGACCTCTCCGCTGCTTTCGACACTGTTGACCATCAAATTTTGGTCAACAGGCTCCATTTCTCGTATGGTTTCGGAGACGTCGTCCTCGAATGGTTTCGTTCCTATTTGACTGATCGGTCCCACTGCATCCGCTCCGGAGGTGTTTTGTCCACGCCTACCTCTGTCCTGTGTGGCGTCCCGCAGGGATCCGTTCTGGGCCCGTTGTTGTTTCTTCTCTATTCCGCGGACGTCCTACATATTGCCACGAAACATCGGTTTTCTGTCCATTCTTATGCTGACGACCTGCAGATTTACGATCACTCCCCGCCAGCGTCGTGTTCCGATCTGGTCCCTAGGATGTCTGCATGTATCAGCGAGATTGGCACTTGGATGGCGAGCAATCGCTTGCAACTCAATCCTTCTAAGACCGAAGTGATCTGGTTGGGCTCGCCTGGTCGACAGTAGCTTGTCTATGGAAGCACACATCTCTCATCTTACTCGTTCATGCTTCTATCATCTCCGTCAACTGCGCGTCGTCCGCCGTAGCCTCACCATGGACTCCGCCCATTCACTCATCAGAGCACTCGTGCACAGCCGGCTTGATTACTGTAATGGTGTCATGGCCGGACTTAGACAGTTTCAAATCAACAGGCTCCAATCCATTCTCCGAGCAGCCGCTCGTCTTGTTCTTCAGCTGCCCGGCTGGTCTCCCGTATCAGATCTCATGCGGACGCAACTTCACTGGCTTCCTTTCCCGCAGAGAATTCAGTTCAAGTTGGGTCTGATGGTATACAAGTGCCTCCACCACACGGCTCCGGTCTACCTGCAGCAATTGTGTGTACCGATCTCAACGCTTGCTGGTCGGTCCCACCTTCGATCGGCGGCTGCTGGCGACTTGTTCGTTCCATCGTCAAAGACAACGACTCTCGGCAGGCGCGGATTCTCCACTGCTGGTCCAGTTGTTTGGAACAGCCTATCTGCTGACCTGAGGAATCCAGCTTTGGACCTCGGCGGTTTCAGGAAGCTGCTTAAGACCGAACTTTATTCTTAAATTTATGATTTGACGCGACGCGCTTTTGTGACTTTTTAAAAAAAGCGCATTATAAATTTACATTTAATAATAATAATAATCATTTTCCATGCATCAAAACAAAGGTCTGTTTTGAAAATATAAAAAAAAGTCGGTTTTCTTATTTTTTGAAGAAGAAAAAACAAATTTGCTTTTATTCACATTAAAGATGTATTGCACTCTTTTTTTACTTCTTCCATCTTGTTTCTGGGTGCACCTCTCTTCCACATGAATTCATTTGACCAACAAAAACCAATGATGTTATTAAATTGTTGACATTCATGTGATCTTCCAGTTCACAAAAAGTTTATCAACTTGTTTTTTTTTAAATATTTATGTCTTTTTCTATCCAGTTCACAGGGATGGGTACAGCATTAAAGATTTTGTTTTCTGGAGACAACAAAGGACCTGACTCAACCATTTCAAAAGGAGACATCTCACATCTCGTTCCCTTCCAACTCACCAGGGGAGAAATCGTCGCTCTTTTTAATGCTTTTGCCAAGTAAGTTTAGAAAACAATCGTTTCATTTGTAATGCTTTTGCCAAGTAAGTTTAGAAAACAATCATTGCATTTTTAATGCATGCAATATCTAAGAATGTTATTATTTTTATTTGTTTTATTTATCATCTTTGGCAGATGATATAGAGATCTTACCATTTAGGCTAAGGATGTGATCTCAGACTGGTTATGTAACAAGACGATAAAACTTGTTCTTGATCCTGTACCACTGGTGTTGTTCAGATGACACTGGTCTTGTAGTACAGCTTGCAGCATTACATTTTTCAAAACAGATAACCACTGAGAAATCCAAAAGCAAAAAGTCTTAAAATGTTTTAATCACACAGCTTTTTACCTCGCTTGTACGTTATGTCCAACAGATCACATGACTTCACTGTTTTCATGACTTATGAACGCGAGCGATAATGATTATCGTGCCATATTGGTGGCTCTTCACAAAATGTCCTCAAAATCAACAGACGCGTCTAATACGACATTTAAATCTGACATCAAACAGTGGAGTTCAAATCTGATCTCAGCTTGTGATAGCAAATTGCACGGCAATTCACCTGCCAAAATGTACCACGATGTTATATTTAAATATAAAATTTATGTTTACTTTACAGACTATCAATAAGCATTAGTGAAGTTGGCATGTTCAGGCAGATGATGAAATG
Source organism: Erpobdella octoculata (assembly GCA_963978895.1). Taxonomy (NCBI): domain Eukaryota; kingdom Metazoa; phylum Annelida; class Clitellata; order Hirudinida; family Erpobdellidae; genus Erpobdella; species Erpobdella octoculata. Next base: position 36,578,543 of record OZ022239.1, read on the forward strand.
ACCATCTCTGTAACTATTATCATAACCAGGATCATCATCATCGTCACTGGAATCATCATCAAAATTAATCCGATCTTTATTGCTATCTCTTATTGCATCATAACAAATTGAAGTTACATTGAAACATACTTTTCGAAATTTGTTTTTGTTTATAATATTTTTGATTCAATATTAGCCATAAAAGTAATTTTGTTAGCTTGAAATGTCATGTTTAGTTAAATGCATGTGTGTGTGTGGGTGCGAGGACTTTCTTACATCACTTTCTCTTTCTGTTTTAGGACGGGTCCTTTTTATTATCATAAATTCTGTTTTTCTTGTGGATTTTCAATATTCTTTTTTTTTAATAAACAATTGGTGAATCTTAGTTATAAATATCCAACTTGTAAATTTTCTCTAAAACTCTTTATCTTCTTCATTGATCTCTCTGTGCATGCAATACATCGCATTCCTGCATCAACCACGTATCCTCTCTCTTTCTCTGTCATCAACCGTTTACAATCAAAGATGAGTGTGTGTATGCGTGTGAGTGCTCTGTATGTCGACAGATAGACATTGTTCATTTGGTATGTTACGCGCATATTTTTTTTCTATTTCGTGTTTCATAGAGTGGTGAATGAATTTCTTTTTTTATAATAATATCACAAGACTTTTAGAAATTGTTGAATCTGAAATGACATTTTATCGCCATCAATCAACCATCATCACTGCCTTGTATCATCATCATAATAATCATCATCATAACTACTTCATCATTACAGGAAAGTGAAACCAAAATGTGCTTGTCGTTCTTGTCTTGTCTTTTGATACGTGCAGGTGACTTTTTTCTGAATTTATTTACGTGCACAAATGACATTCGGGGCACCTGTATGTGGTCTCTTTAGCACGTTGAAATTTTTATCAAGTTTCTTATTTACAGTTTGGTGAACTTCTTGTGATATATATCTTGTGGCAGTTTCTATATTATCCCTATAGAGTAATTAGGGTTCATCCTACTCATCAACACCAATACCTAATACTTCCAATAATCAATACCACAGCTCAACAAATAAATGCTAACCACATTAATTAACACCTAAATTATTTTAAATAATTTTATTTTTAATTAAATAAATCTTTCAATAACTACTCCTTTCACGATGTCAGCTTTTCCGACCTCAGATGTATATATTTATTTATATGTAACCCTGTAATCAATAATTATAATAATAATTTATAACATATATTATGCGATCGTATTTGCATCTAATCGTAGGTGTGCGGAAGACTACGTTATTGTGCTATGCAGTTATATAATCTACCAGTTGTTGTAAAAAACCACACTTGTGAAGTTTACTTTCTTTACATTGTTTGTGCACCTTACAAATATATACTTCAAATGTGTGTACAAAATAAATTGTTTTTTGACTGGAAAAGTTTTTTAGTTTTATTTGCATTGCTTTGCTTCCAGACAGCCCTTAGGATCAACTCATTTTTTTGCATTGATTTATTTTAATAGATGTGATTTGATTTACATTAGACGTGTTGGTCTAACGGTTTAGACACTGGCTTAGATATCCGGAGTACCCAGAGGTACTGGTGGCAGAGCGGTAGAGCGTTCGCCTGTCAATCGTTAGGTCGCAGTTCAAACCTCACCGGCGTCACCAGCGTAACTCCCTTAAGCAAGGAGTTCACTCGCATTTGCTAAAGGGGTAGGCGCCTATAAATGGCTGCCTTTGCAAGTACCCTCCCTCTAAAAATGGCGCTCCCGTAATGGACTTTGTCGATAAGGGAGCGCCTAATCAAATGATTAAATTATTATTATTATTATTATTATTATTATTATTACCCAGGTTTGGGCACGTAATTTCCTTGATCATGTCAACTCCAGGCTTCATCCTTTAGTGGTCGATAAATGAGTACCAACTTCGGTTGGGGGTTAAAGTCTTGTGTGAGCTTGTGGAGCTAGGGAGTAGTATGCGGGGTTGCCAGCAGTGCCCTTAAACAAAGCTAGTCTGTTCTGTAAGTGGCACTCAAAAATCAACATACATTAACTTTTTTAACTCTAAGGTTGATATATGTTTTACATCAATCTTTTCAGATGCCTGATTTCTAAAACTGGCAAATAATCTCACTAGCTGTCATTGTTAACCAATTAAAATGTGCACTAGAAAACATTCATAAGTCATTGGAGCTTTTAGAATAAGGTCAACTTATGTTCTTAAAGAGAACTAAAATCAAATTTGCAGAAAGATGGCTCAGATGAATCATTATTCATAGTCCTAAACTCACACCTATGGGAAAACATCTAATCTCGGCTTATCATGGAAAGTAAGCCGTAAAAAACAAGTTTTTATATTTCAAGATTTGCTGACTTTTCATTTATTGCAAAAATGTTTCTTTTAAAACAACATTTTTTGGAATTTATATATGTAAACATCTATATAATTGTGTTTAATTTGTTTTTGTTTTAAACGAAAATTTCTTTGAACTTCAATAGAATACATTGTCATGAGGAGAAAAACTATATTTCAAATTTTAGCTCGATTGGATGACAGGAAGTTTTTTCACTTTCAAAGTTTGCAAACATTCAAGCAAGACCGGCAGTGAAGTTAATATAAGGAATTTAATCAATTACATTGATTTATAAAGAAATGAAAGAATGACATACTTGAATCTAAAATAATAATGAACTTCCTATCCAGAAATATTAAAATTAAAAGCAAAACTATATTCTGAGCACTGATAATCTAACATTTTTTTGTTTTAGAAAACTTTCTTATGGCAGCTTGTATTGCCAGTTTTATCTGTTGATGAAAAATGCATGTAAAATAGCACCACTAAGATTGCTATATAAACACTTTAATTGTCTATAATATGCCTAATGTATTTGTACAACTATATCCCAGTTTTTATGCCTGGCTAAATGGGAATTTAGAAGCCAAGTTTCTGGAAGGGACATAATCTTTTCAGAATTAAAAAAGGTTCATTAGATTTGAATAAACAAACAAAAAATAGCCGTGCAACGCCAGGTAGCCACGTGACTTTCATTGAATATTATTCAGCTTCGGAATAAAAGTATAAAGCAATAATATTTTATTAATTTGGTACTTCAAATCACATTCAAGGTGGCACAGAAAACTCTATCACACAAAACTAATATTGATCTAGTAGGTATTAAATTTAATAATAAAATAAAATGCAGATAAACAAATCAACCAATCAGAAAGTACTGAGAACGAATGAAACGAGCCACCTGGTGAGAGAAATTCTATCAGAATTAAGATCTCCGATATGTTCTAGCCTTCTCAGAAACACTTTTAGATCATCCGCCCAATATCTCATCCCCAAAAGAGGTCTTGTAGCATTTTCAATAACTTCTGTATTGTACCGATTTGTGAAGAGTTTGTCTGAGGAATCGAGAACAATGTTTGAAATAATGCCTTTATCAACATCTAGTTTTATGTTAATGGGCGTGGGAATGCCCAGAAGCGTGAAGTTTTGTTCGAGGGTAAACTTGGGGGTATGTCCATAAACCCAGGACCAGTTTTCCAGCTCTCCTTGCATAGCCTGCAGACCTGGAAAATGTTCTTCATTTGAGGGATCTATGGTGATATCATTCACCTGTAAAAATTAGATTTGTTGATTCAGTGGCGACATTGTCGCAAAATTCTTATTGTGAACTTTACAATTATGGCTCATTACATTATATAACTAACAAGCACCTTGCATACCACAAAACAAAAAAAGAAAGACTTACATTAACATCTGCAAAAGAATAAGCTTTCACAAGGGATTGTGTTAACTCTTCTGTGGTCAGTTGTGGTCGGAAGTCAACGAGATTTGCAACTGGAGAAGAAGTGCTTGCTGTTGCTCTGCTGTGTATGCCGTCCTGTTGATTTTCATAAAAAAACAATCTTTCAATTTATTAAAAACCATTTTACCACATGGTTGAGTGGTTAGGTCTTTTAACCGGAAAGTTGCTAAGTCTGGTAACCTTAACAAGTCAAATATCTATGATGATTTCACCCACCAGCAGCTCATCTTGAACTTGAGTCATTTAGAAATACAGTATTTTTGTATTTAAAAAAACATCAGATGCAACATGTTGTTTTGTTACAACACAGTGCTTGATTAATTCACACAACTTGTTTACAGTAAGATATTATACACATTAAAAATCCAATTAACAATACATTAAAAATCTACCTTAGAACCATGCAATATCTTCTTAGCATTTTCTAGATCTGCATCAACAAGAAGTGTGAAGTGATGATAAGCAATGCTGCTTCCTAGTTTGGCAGCTGTGCCTGATATCTATTCAAGAAAATTTGTCTAAATGGATTGGAAATGCATATTTTAACTGATACATCTTCATAATAAAACCAAAGCTGTAAAAACATAAACACAAACGTTATCCAACAAAACATAAAATTATTTTATATTTTATTAAAATACAATGTTATAATTAAATAATAAGAATAATTTAACTGAAAAAATTGAGCACCTTAAACATGTCATTAAGTACAAGATCATCTCGCTTATTTATTGACACATCTAAATTGTAATTTCTTCTCAGATGATCAGCAATAAAATTTAAGTTGCGCTGTCGGTTATAATGTTGTCTAGACGTGAAAAAAGTCAAGTTGAGATTTCCTAGGTCGTGATAAACAGTTCCTCCACCACTTCGCCGTCTTGCCACATGAACGTCTTGCTTTAAAGCTTGATTCACGTTGACTTCAACCCAAGTGTTTTGATGTCTTCCTACGACAACACATGGATTGTTTTTCCAAATGATAAACAGTTCTGGACGAGTCTTCCTCGAAGAAGTGGCGTCGATGAACTTGATGTTTTTATAAATCCAGTCCTCCAGAGCTAAGTTCTTGTATACATTATTAGAAGAAGACACAACGACCTGAGCATGTTCAAACCTCCGTGGTGATAAAAGAGATCTCAACGCAGTATTCATTCTCGCAACATCGCATCACGCTAAATTAACAAAGAAGCAAATCCACTTTTAAACAGACGATTAGTGATGGACGTAACAAAAAATAATAACACTGCTAGAAAATTTTATATCTGAGCTTGATTTACAAATTACTGTAGCGTTTTAAATTGTGTGCCAGACAAAGTTAAAATACAATCTGGCCTTCTGTGACTATAGACCACAAATGTCAGCTTTAAAAAAAATGTTTCGTTGGATTATCAACAAATACAACCTATAATTTTAGCTAAACCACACGATTTAAGACAATTTATATGTGATGTAGTTAAGATAAATGAGTGCAGTGATGTGCTCTTTGATCTTAATCTTCAAGCGTTCTTAAAATTCAATCAAAAACGGTATGACGATAATACCCCACTTTATCCTATATAGCATTGTTAACAGATCCTAGTCACTATGTTTCTGACCATCTATATACCCTATCATGATGAGTTGGTGACCACGTACCCTAACCTAGTGCTATTATAGTGACCACTTTCCAATAAAGGAAACTCAACTGTTCCAATCGCACTTATGTTATAGGTATGCAGCAATACGTAACGCTTAATAAAAACTAATCAGAAATTAATTCCACATGTCTTTCAGCATACGATATTAAGAAAATTTGTATCCTCAATTTCTGTAGATCTGGTAATGGAAAATTAGTTCGATCAACAGTAAACAAAAGAGAAATTCTCAAACAATTTGCTGGTTCTCAATTTAAATATTATGCTATGGTGACAAATTATTATTGCTACAACAGCAGCTTCAAGCTCACTCTCAAAAATCTTCCCAATATTATTCGATCCAACGTCTAGCTACAATCTTTCTAATAATACAAAGACATGAGATGATACAAACCTGCTATTTTATTTCACAAAATCTTAATCCAATTTTTTTTCATGTAGTATGCACACTTGAAATATGCGATCGTTCTAACAGAAGCTTAAGTTTCAAAATAAAACACCATTCAAATTTCAAAGAACATCATTTTAACAGTACAGCATGCAAACAACCACTCCTTTAATGTTTTAAGATTCATAGATATGAAAGAATAAAATAAAAATATGTTAAAATACTTTTAAACTGCAAACCGATATATGAAGTGCACTTGTTTGACAAAAAAAATTAACTTTTTTTTTTACACGGCTTACGACATCACAAATGAAATTCAATGCAAGCTAAAAAATTAATTCATTCCGTTCAACCTGTACGTATACGCATGCAAACTATGAAAATAAAAAGAATCTTAAGTTGTAAAACATTACTCATCATTTGTTAAAACTTTACACGACATAACATTACATTCAAGTACTTTCAAGCCTCGAGAAATTACATGCACTGCACATCCGTGTGTTTATATGGCAAGCTTCCACACACGGAAAGAAAGAAAGAAAGAAAATAAATATCACAGACTAGAATAAAGAACAAATCCACACGAATACAGGAAAGGAGAGATCACAACAGACGTTAATACTTTCAGTACGTTCGACTTCTGCAGTACAAATCAAGATTGTCTTATGTCCGATCAAACTTCTTTTTTTATATTTCAAGCGTGAAACGTATACTTCATATAAATATATACATATAGAACGACACAGGCTGCAGTGCACTACAGAAACTACTACTAATATCTTTCCACTCTTTTTTTTAAATATAATTATCCTAACTCTATTTTTTAAAATAATTTTTCGAAAAAGCAAAAAAAAAGAATGAAAACACATAGATAAACTCTGAGCAAATGCAATAGAAAACCTTTCATTTCAAACACGTGACGAGAGAAAACGACAAGCAAACATAAACATGGAATGACACCATAAAACCTGAATCTCTGAAACAACATCTTTTTTATTTCTGTTCCAGACTAAGGCAAATCAGACTCTCAAAGTCCAAACCGAAGATCGCCTGTATGTTCAAACCAGTCCAATCCAAGGACTTCAGTTTGTTTATTCAACCATGGTGTAAACCAGTCAGATGAATTATCATCATTCTCCTCGCACAGCGTACTTGTCTCCAATGGGACACCAAGAGGGCTGACCTTTTGCGTCTTCTTCGGACTCATGCCCACGTTTCCACCTGGCTCTTTTTTCTGCAATGCCACCATGCCGTCGTAACTCCAGAATCCGTGCCAAAATTCATTGTTATCCTCAGCACTGGCATTCCATGATTTAGAAGGCTGTGACACTTGCTGCAAATAACTTGGGGAAGTCTGCTTCTCCGAAGGCTGTGGACGACGGGATGTAATTTTATCCACAAAACTACTCTCGAGCAGATTTCTAACAATTTCATGTGCTTCATCAACGTTCCCACCTTCTGGATCCGTGTTCATCTTTCGCATAGACGCCAGAAAATCTGTAAAACAAACGGGATGCTAATTTGCATAAAAACAGGCAGACTGATAAACCTGCAATAATTAATGCAATCTCTGTTTGTCACACCTAAGTTTGAAGAAATTTTTAAACGCTTTGTTCTCGAGACTTCATTTCAACAGAATGTTGTTTAGCTTCGAAATCGATAATTTTATTAATGCTCAGAAAAAATCAAACCTTCAAAGTAACCCTGAGCTGCCAAAGTGATCTGCTGTTTTATTGGTTCGTCGAAAACCAGTTTTCGTCTTGATTTGCCAGTTATCCCTGATCTGCTACCACTGCCATCATTTGCAACATTGAGCTCGTTAAAATTGAAGTTTTCAGACATCTTTGGAAGCTGAATTCCATTGATGTTGCACTTGTTGTCAAAGTCAAAGACAAATTCACTAAGATTTGACTGTTCTGAAATTTCAAAATTAAGATATTTTTGTTGGCATAAAAAAACTAAGCTACAACATAGTAAAACATTTTCATTTTAATTTTTAAATTCCTATAAACTCTTCTTAACTTTTCGGCAACAAAAAAATACAGCTCAGATATTAACCGGGACCTGAGAGAGACACAACCAATGAGGAAAAATTATCATCAAGATCATCATTCTTTTTTGGAGTGCTGTGTGCAATTGGCCCATTCGAAACATCACTAGCACTCCTGAATTCAGAAGACACCATGTCAATCTTTTCAGTCACAGACAAGTCTTCTTTCCAGCTGTTAAGATCAACCAGTCCATCGAGGTCCCAATCAGATTCCGCAGAATCGTGCACAGCTTTGTACTTTTGGTATTGCATCTTATTAGGGGTGAGTAACATTTCTACCGGAGTCCACACATTTGACGGTTCGCAGTCTTTCTTCGCCATGCACTTGTTGGTCAATCTGTCGTACCACGTCAAGAGATCTTTCTTCGAATCTCGATACTCCTTTTGTAACAGTTCAACATTCTTGGCTGTCAACTTCATTCTGTTCTTCGTCTGCAATGTCTCTGATTCATCGCTCGATGTTGACTCGTCCGATGAGATGATGACGATCTTTTGTTCTTTTTTCTTGGTGATTTCTCTTCCTTCCTTGACGCTGTAAATCCTTTCGAGAGGAGAACTGACCGGTTTGTTCTGAGATCTTTTCGAGCAACGCTTGCAGCACTTCTTCTGAGTCTGAGCAGGAACCAATCTAAACGAGTCATTCATGTACTGCTTTCTCGAATCTCCTCTCTTTCTTCTATACATTTTTCTGTAGATATTAATTAATTAATTTCAAGTCAATCGAAACATAATTTAAAATTTACTCGAAACCAGTCCTAAAGCTTCAGATAATATTCAAAGTTACTGTGTTACCGATTATAAACCGTTTTCATTTTTCAAATAAACCTCTATCTATCTATTTATAGCTTGTTTACCTCACAGTAACAGTTGGTCTATCACCTTCAGAGAGATTAATGTAAATAGCAAGCACAAGAAGGAATTTATTTGCTAATTTATTAATGATAATTGAGTAATTAATTAATTATTTAACCTAGGAGGTTGTTTCTTGGAGCGATTCTCCCGATAGAAACGTTGACCGACTGCATCTAAGCGTTTCTTCAAGAACATTTCAACCTCGTCGATACAATATGAACCCAGATAATATTTTGTTGTCGTCGTGGTAGCGTTAGATACAGAGGACGCCGACTTTCTGGTCGCAAGCAGAACGGAAAGGTCGTGCTGTGAGGCGAGGCACGACCAGTTTCGAGAATTGTTCATGATGTTCCAAGCGATCTCGTCACAAGCGTTGCTCAGTGAAGGAAATGCTTCGTCGTATCTTTGAAAGGACGAATCAACTAAGCGGTTGATACAAGTGTGCATGCATGCATCAAGCAAATTCAATTTTTTTTAAATGCCCTTAATTTACACAACTTGGGAAGGAATTGAATAGTTCTCGGGTACAACCCATTGGTTGATTAATACACTCCAGCCTGAATTCATGCTGCTGCATACTATAAATTCAATCAGTCTATATAAATGGTTTGTTTAAGTTAGATCCCAAAAAGCATCAGTGGACCACTAATCAGAAAATACTACACTTTTTACTGTTGCACTAACATTAAATGCACAACAAATGCAATTTGTTTTTCCATTGTAACTTGTTGATTAACTGGATATAACATACATGGGTATAACCTAATAAATGGTTATTAGGTTCCTTATAGTATCTTATAGTGGGATTATACTCTATATATCAACTTAATTACTTACATAATGAGTACATATAATCAGCCTTAGTTTTAGTGTAATGATTTCCTTTTAGCAGGCCATATAGTGTCAAGTGAACAAATTATTTAGGATTAAATGACAAAATAATAACACAAAATAATAGCACGTGACATACTTTTCACCAGATTGTTTGGTATCTCCATCACAAAATTCATCATCATTTGATCTTCCAGCTGTATTCACTAAAAAATATACCAGGATATATACTAATAAATAAAACTTATTTAAAAAATAAATTGGTTTTCAGGCCCGCACATGTACCATAAAATGGTGTGATTTTGGTCTGAAATGAAGTTGTTTAAATAAAATGTCCACCCTCGTAAAACAAACGTCGGCATGTTAACTCTTACTTCAGTACCTCAATTGTTGTTTTTACTGTCGAATAATAATTTTGTAGCTGTTTGTCAGCCAACTCAGCCTCTCATACTTCACTGGTCAATAAATGGGGGTAATAAGATTTGACACATGCATATTTTTGATACATGTGCGTGTGGCAGGTAACACTATGTGATCCCATATGCACGAGCCGATCCCGGCGCTGCTGAGGTTGTTTCAATGTTTCTATGCAGCAGTTTAAAAAGTAAATTGGGCTGAAAATGTTGATTAAAATTTTGCTCAATGTTTGTGCCTTCTGTAAAAAGTGTATTTCGATAAAAAATATGTAGTATAATAAAAAAAACTTTAATTGAGACAGGGGGTTTGAATTTGAATAGGCCTTTAAACATAAAAACATACATTAAAACCTTTTTTTTACAAAACATTCCCTAGTTCACGCCATACGCCACTAATTTCTTTATCTATCTTTTTCTTACACTCTCTCTCCTTTCATTTTTGTTTCTTTCTTTCTTTTTCTCCTTTTCTCTATTTTTGCTTCACTCTCAGCTTCTCATTACCTTTTCTGTTTCTCTCTCTCTCTTCCTTTTCATTTTTATTTCTCTCTTTTATTTTTTCTCTATCTGTCTTCCTCCTTTTTTACTTCACCATTCTGTCTGAATGAACACAAACCCATTTCCCGTCATCCAATCAATCTGAAACTCGGTCCATTGACTCGTTATGACCAAAAATATATTAACGGTTTAAAAAAATGCATGATTGTTTATTTCATTGAAAGACAAAAATTTTTGAAGTCAACTTTTAACCATTCCACTCTCTATCTCTCATTTCACTCTCTCTCTCTAATAGCTCCTGAATTTTTTGTAAGTTAATGTCAATACAGAATCAATTGAGTATGCCGTATCGGCAGTTTGGTGAAAGTAAACCACGAAGACTCCTCCAAAACTGTTTATCATTTGGAAAAACAATCCATGTGTTATCATAGGAAGACATCAAACACATGACTTTAAAGCACTACATTCATGTGGCAAGACGGCGAAGTGGTGGAGGAACTGTTTATCACAACCTAAGAAATCTCAACTTGACTTTTTTCACATCTAGACAATATAGATTAGTTTGATAAAAAATAACTTTGTTCTGGCTAAGTAACGTAAAGTATAAAAATATTAATGCTTATGATTGACTGGAGTATATAAACGCAAAGCAGTTATGTATTTCATGCTGGTTATCAAGAAAGCTAGAAGGCTGCCATCTAGCAACTGTATTATATTTATAAGCACATACCTTAGAGTAATATATATATATATATATATATATATATGCGACTCTCAGGCTTGCGGAGCCGAGTCGGAGCCGTTAGTTTTTGTGGGAGCTGGACCCAGAGCCGAAAATATCTGGCGGCTCCGGCTCTCAAATTTTTTTTTATAAGAGCAGAATTTTTTTCAAGATGAAAAGCATTGAAATTCTAAAATTATTTGATTGTTTATCTCCCTCAAATTTGAAATGTTTTAATATTTTATGAATGTCACAACAGCAACAGCCTTCAATCAAATGATAGCGTATGCGTACATCACCACAAGAAATCTTTAATAAATGTTTTTTGTTTAGCCGCCAAACTTTGTTCTTGGTTACATTGTTATTTTTGGACTTTTTTTATTTTATTCAAAATTTTTAAAATTGCATTGAAAAATAATACAATTATGTTCCAAATACACACTCGAGATGAAAGTTGTAATAAAAAATGCGCTTCAAGATTTGCTTTCGTTTGATGAGTGTCTATATTCTTATAAAATAATTACAATTTTTTAAATTGCATATTATTTTGTTAACTTTATAGTAAAAACGTTTTAACTCCGTGAAATAATTTTATCAAGCAATTAAAATTAAATTTTTGCTGTGCCAAAAAACAAAACGAACCCTTTCGTATACATTTAAAATCGACTAAAAACAAAACGGTCGGTTTTAATATTTAACAATTGTCATATAAGTAGAGTAGATAAACTAATAAAGTGTAAGTATAAACAGTTAAAAATGTTTCAGTCAAAAGTTTGCGTAAGTTTGTCGTGTGACACCCCCTTTATATTGGAGCCGTCAAATTTCGGGAGCCGGGCCACAAAAAAATGGCGGCTTCGCAAGCCTGGCGGCCCTACAAGGAATCGAACCTACATGTCTACGGCAACACCGCCTCGCCTAACTTACCCACTGAGCCACCAGCCACCGACCATATATATATTAAGCTTCTGCGTCCCGTTATTTTTTTGGAACGATACGATCCGATACGATTTCTGAAATTTGCCCCGAATTAAACGATACGATACGAGACGCTTCGAACAATAACGATACGATACGATTTCGGGATCTCGACTGAAGCGGAAATTTTGCCTAGAGATAACATAGAATGAACTATACGCGACAGACAATATTAAAAACTACATTAAAGAAATTCATTGAAAAAAAATATATAAATATTAAAAAATTTCAAAATTTATAAAAATTTACCAAATTTAATTTTTTTTTACAACTTGAAATAAGTTTCATTTGTTTAGTTTCGGTACATCTATTTGTCTAAATTTAGACTCTAAATAAAACGCTACCGCCGATAGAAAGTATTTATTTATTATTTACTTTATTTAGTTCGCAATTTAATTAAATGATTTTACTTGCCGATGAAAAGAAAAATTAAAATTATTTTTTCAAGTAATTGAAAAGTAGAAAACCTTCTAGCACACCAAAAGAACGACATTTTTAGGCAATTCAATTTATTCAATAGTGAAAGTGGAAAAACCAATGGAGACAGAAATAGATTGCAGATTTCTGAGATTGAGATTAGTGAGATTAGTTGAGATTACTAAGATTACTAGATTACGTGAGATTGACTCCTCTGCTGATTTCTTAAATAAATCCATCTACTTTTACAAAAGACTCTAAATCGTTTCTTCGTATACAGAGCGATAGTTCGTTTATCTCCTATATACCTATTCTATATATATATATAAATATATATGATAAATCAAATCCAGTAATTTTTTTAATTCACAAAAGTTTTAATTGACGATATTATAAAAAAAAATCACTGTCGGTCAATTTAATAATTTAAGTTCAATATTAACTGTCAACATAGTCAACAATATTTTTAATTTTTTATTTGGCTGAGACGTTGACGTCTCTTCCTCAAAGTACTCCCAGATTTGACCCCGGTGACGCGGCATGATAATGATGACAAACACGAGAAAGTGCCTCTATGCAAGAATTAAGAAAGTGAAAAAAAAACCCAGCGTGTTTATTTATAGGCGATGGCGAATGCGGTTAGCAATAGCAAGAAAGAAGCTGAGAAAGTTTCGAATTCCAGCTGCAGACGATACGGGCTACGGCTCTGTCGTGCACACTACAGGTGGCACACACATACTCACACACAACCAAGAATATCATCGAGATTATAAATATATATCTTAGATGAACTACTATTACGGTCAATTACGGATATCGAAACACTAAAATAATCATTCCAATTCTATGTAACAAATTTGAAAAAATAAGTTTATGAAACAGACTAAACCAAAACATAAACATAGAATGATCATTACTATTACATTACTCATTATTCTCATTAATAACAATAGTCATCGATGTCAGCGAGTACGATTGCCTTCTAGGGCTTGTAGTATCAGTAGTATGCGCAGAGCTCGACTAGCAGCCTAAGAGAAGCGTGGCTTTTTTGCTGCCGGTTCCCAGACTAAAAATAGTAAATAATGGGGCTACAGGCTGTCTGGAAAACCGAATTTAAAGTGGGGATGATAATAGTTGTTGAATCAATTGCAAATATTCACAGTTGTGACAATCGTTAATTAAATATGTATGACTTTATTTATTGGAAAATATTTTTAAAAAATCCCGATATTTTTCGAGATTTTAATCGAGAATGAAATTTTAAGTATCGCCAATTAATATCGATACGAGATTTCTTCCGCAGGCTGTATCGTTTCAATAGTGATACGGGAATCCCGTATCGTTTTGAAATCTCGATTGAATTCGAGATAACGATATCGGGACGCAGATGCTTAATATATATATATATGCGTGTGTGTGTGAATTGGGCCAAAGCCCCCCACCCCATGTTACAGTATATAAATTTCAATCAATCAGGTAAGATGTTATGAACAGAAATATCAACAACAATAAATAATTATGCATTAAATTAATTAATATTACATAATAAAATAAATCTTTTCACACCTACCATAAGTTTGATACTTTTTAAGAAAGTTGCTGATAATTTCCCGGAAAGACCAATAATCCTGAAGGTTTAAATTTTTAGTTATATAAATCAATTGCATTCATATTTTTCTACAACTGAGAAACTTATTCAAATCACGATATGGAGCACATCAGTACTAACAAAATGTGCTCGTTCATAACAAAGAAAAATACTAGCAAATTCTGTTTATAACAAAGCCAGTTGTAGCAAATCCCACCTATACATCATTTTAACTAGGGCATAGCCAGGTCCGGAGACTCGGTAATGCCGGGTATTAGAGACCCAGTAGGATCCGGACCCGGCGTGCAAAATGGCACCGGGTCTGAAAAATTTTCCGTTGTCTCGTAATTTAGCGTATTAAATTATAAACCTAACATAAACTAAGGCTGGGCCCGATTAATCGGCGTACGCATAATCGGCGTACGCATAATCGGCGTACGCATAATCGGCGCCGATTATTGACATATCGGCATAATCGGTTATCGGCAAAAATAATCGGCGCCGATTAAAAATTTTGTAAAAATTGGTTCGTATATTATCTAGTGAAAGTACGGCAACTGATAAAAAAAAGTCTATCACCGTGCCGTGAATGAAAGTTGAAATAATAGAAATAAAAATGAAATCAAAGGTATATAGCTTTATCTGGCCGCCCCTCTGTTGCCACGTGAGGAAGACATGTATAGTTGGTGGAACCTTCACAGGTTTCAGTATCCCTATTTAGCGAAGCTAGCTAGATGCTATTTATCTGCACCAGCTTCCAGCGTGCCAAGTGAGCAGCTCTTCAAAGGCGCTGGAGAAATTTTTCGGATCGGCGTGGATCGTTGCTCGCCGAGAAGGGAGAAATGTTATTATTACTTAAATATAACTTACCTCAACTTGGCTTTGATTATTTTATTAACTCTTGAACTGTAGCTATCTTCAATATAAATTTTTATAAATTTTTTATTTTTATTAGTTTAGAATTAACTACTGGATTATTATTTTATTCTTTTCAATACTATAATTAGTTTCAACATTGAATGACTTGACAAAATTTTCTGGATTTTTAATAAATAATTATTGTTCTATGGTTGTGTGAACGTTGGTTGAATTATCACGGCTAGCGCATGCAAGCAGGAAAACACGCGCTTGTATTATGGCGGTATGTTTCGGAAGAAGCATTTTCACTAAAGAAATAGTAATTATAAAATAATCGGCATCGTAATCGGTATCGACAATTTTAATAATCGGCTATACGCGGTATCGGCATAATCGGCAAAAAGTCATATCGGTACAGCCGTAACATAAACCCTAACCTCCTAGCGTGTAAAAAGTTATAGCGAATAATTGAATACGCTAAAATACGAAATTACCGTGTTTTGAATGATTCCAGGTGGTTCCAGTTATGTCAAAGTAAGTAAGGGAATATTAATGTTGCAACTAGAAACAATAATAAGCCAACACCAGACAAAATGTATATAACCATGCCCACGTCATAAAACTGGCAGTTATTCTGCAGTGGGCGGGGTTATATACATGATTCACTGCTGTCATGTTTATTTAGCTGTGGTACCGTAACTTCATTTAGTACATGCTTTGTCACGGCCTAAATAATAAATAAATAAGTTAACTGTTATGAATATCTTCTATTCATAAAAGCTAATGGGAAACGTAGTTAAATTGGTATACTCTTTAATAAGTAAAGATTAGGATATTTTTCGATCGGATTGGACAGTAGACACCAGTACATGAATAAAATAATTGTTATTGTTTAAAATGGTGTTGTTGAATATTATTTTTATTAACAAGACAAAGTGTTATTAAAATTATGCCACACAAATTGGACTGGACCTTGGAACATGTACTATAGCTTACTACCTAGTACCCGGAATTTCCGGGTATTGGCTCTGAAGACCCGGACTCGGAACAGAATTTTAGACCCGCCTATGCCCTAATTTTAACTAATTTTACTGTGCTTTTACATCACACCCAGCCTAGCATGTAATAAAAGTACTAAAATAAAGGTTTAAGAAACACACATACACAAGCCTAAGTAATATAAACATAATTTTCCAGCACACTAATTACATACATTAAATATAACTTTTCTTCCATAAAAAACATATTGTAAGATATTGAATATTTCTTAATATCTTTCTTCATCTTAAGATCTGAGCAAAAGTTGTGAACATAAAAGACATTCAGTCATCACCAACTTTTTTCTTGACATGCCAAATTAAGACAACATGGAAGCAAACTTAAGTGATTCCTGTTTCACTGGATATAAGCAAACCAAGAGGATAAAGTGTTTTTAATAATGGCATTAAAACAATAGGTACGAAACAAATAACTGCCTCTAAGCTACTGTTTAACGCAAATAATAATAACTTTAAAATATTGGTAACATTAGTCAATAAAATTATAAACTGACATAAAGTAAACAACCAATGTTAGCAACAATGTACAAAAGTGGCAAGAAATACTTGTTAAAAATACAGTTTTTTTTTAAATACTAAGCATTTATAAATAAATAAAATAAATAAAGCTAAGTTTTTTAAAGCAATAATTAAAAATGTGCTGAAGTCCCGTCTATATAAAACGAAGACTTTTGTCATTTTTTCTAGAGTAAAACTCTAATATAATTTTTCCATTTATTCCAACTTCAAATGAAATTCTTTGAATAAAATAATTGCACTTTGGAGAAATATTAAAATTACAATTACCCAAGAAATCATATGATGCTGAAAATGACAAAAATACAACAAAATTTCATAAATTACATAAGTAACAAAATTATACATAAATTAAAATCACAATGCTCTGTACTTTTCTACCCTTCAAATAAGACTTCAAACATTAGAAACTATTATTAACTTAACTACCTCACTCTCTTTACTTCCTTTCCACTGAGCAGCAAGAAGAACCTCTCTGGCAAGCAGTTCATCTTTCTTTTGCACATCAATTATTGCTTCCAGTTCACTTTTCAAACAACTGGAATCAAGACTCATAATGGACTGGATTAATCTTGAATAGACCCGACCACTCAGACCAATTTCTTCGAGTTTGGCTTCTAGCCACTCGTACAACTCTGGACTCCTGTTCTTTGGCAAAATCATTCTGATTTTTGTCTTCGGGTTCTGAGCAATGTGAACTCCTAAACCGTTTCTTGTACGCAGTTAAATAGCCTTTTTTTAACTAGTTAGAATATTGATGGAGACTGGAGAGGTGATAAAAACTTGTTCAACTGCAAGGCAAGATGCCCAGGGAAGTTATGTTGTATTCCTCCTAATAGGTCATCGTTCTGGAACAAAATATATTATTGCTATTTTAATTATGTAACTATATTTAATTGCACAATAAGGATTATCTAGAATTCTCAACTATCTTATCTTGAACTACCCTCTAATTCGCGTTAAAATTTAAATGGCGGCAAAAATCATCTGTTTCATGTCGCCATCTTTAAGATGGCATCTCTATTTTTAATAAGAATTGTAACCATTTTATTAATAACAACCCAACTTCTTATTACTATAATTAGCGAATAAATAAGTTTTAAAGATCCTTGGATATTTACGCAATGTTATATCGTTCTCCATAGTCAGCGAAGTCATAATCTGCCCAAGCTTAAAGTTTAAAGAACCCGTTCAAGCAAATTAACCTGAGCAATAAACATAAAATATATTAAATAACGCCGTTCAACACCAGACCACAAAAGAGCAGGCTTGTCCACCCTTCAAATTTAATTTAATACATTCAACCGATTATCTTGGACGAACCTCCGACCAATGAAAGTTATGTTTGAGATCACATGGACACTTAAAAGTAGAAACAAGTTTAAAAACTTTCTTAACATTACAAAATATTATTGAAATTTATAATAATAATTTGTGAATAGTTTTAGTTTTTTTTTAAAACTAAAAAATATGACTTCATGTATTTAATGACTGAAGTATGAGCCGTGCGATACCTCGCTAAAATATCACCACTATATACAGTGCCGTAATGTCATACGTGTGGTCTATTTGGACGAATGTTCTGCCGGCTTTTCCCTTGACCTATTTATACAGAGGTGTAACTAGGGCAGGGGTGGCCAACCTTTTTGGGAAAGAGGGCCATTACCATATTTTTGAAACATACGGCGGACTGCTGGTTTGAAAGGCAAAATTCTCTCTGGATGAGCGTTGTAATTTTCTACAATGGGCTCTGAGACGACCCCCAACTAACAACAAAGCATTTGGATACATGTTATGTAAACTAAAAAGTAATATACAATAATAGTTGGTTGAACACACAAAGCATCTCAAATAAACATGAAATTTCATTCAATTTTGGCTGATTGCTAACTATTTAATTTTGGTAGTGAGCTTATTAAAGTTAACTATTAAAAAAGTAAAGAAACTGTTTATAAAAAAATCTATATTGCAAAATAGAATTGTTGACTCAAAAAACATTGTATTTTAACTGTTCGGGAGCAATTGTCATTCAGTGCAAAACCTGAGCATGTTTGCCAGACAACAGCTCTTCTACATTAGCTTCAAATGCAGCCACTGATAGGTGCAAGATGTCGTGCAAATGATTGTCAGTGAGTCTGGCCCTGTGTACTGACTTATTGCACTTCATTCTGGAAAATGCCTGCTCACATAGGTATGTACTGCCAAATAAACTCATCATCTTCAATGCATTCTTACGCAATGCTGGATACTTGGCAGAAGTTAAAAGGGTGTAAAACTCAATTATGTTCCCTTCCAGAAATTTTTGTTTCATAAAGCTATTGGACTACAGCTCAACCAACTCCATTGGAAACTCTGCTGGCATATATAATTTTTGTATTATTTTTCGATTTTTAATGAAATTTTTAAAAGATTTTACTATAAATATCAAATATTTAAACAAAGCAGAGCGGGCCGCCAATTGATAGACCCCGGGCCGCAAATGGCCCGCGGGCCGCGGGTTGGCCACCCCTGAACTAGGGTATGGCAGGCATGGCACGTGCCATGGGCTAATGGGCTCCAACTGAATGGGGCGCGAAAAAGCATTTAACGTACGAATATAAATATGCAAATAAAAATAAAAAAATGTTTTTATAGATAAAAACATGTGTATTAAAAAACTGCGTAGGAAAAAACATGGAGATGAAAACGTTTATCGCAATATCCGAATAGCATTGCAAATATTGCTGACAATCGCGGTTTCAATTGCTAGTTGCGAAAAATTATTTAGCAAATTAAAATTGATACTTTCATATTTGAGAGCCTTGATGGGCTAGAGTTGATTATGTGATCCTGCTTTACGACAAATCAGTAGCGTAGTATAACCTAATATTTCACTAGGGGCGAAGGAGAAAAATGCCGCCTGTAATTTTTACGAATTTTCTCGGCATCTTCATTCTGCCTGTGCATTAGCACCAATTAGGTGTAACTCCGTTTTTAAGTTTAGCAATATTTAAAGCAATTTTCACACATTTTCACGCGAATAATCTAATTTCCTCTAATATTTTATATAATTCAATCAATCTTCTCTTATTGGTTACTAGCAGTGCCCGTAGCGGCTTCGCTCGCATGAAATTAGAATATTTGAACCGTACATCCATAGGTGTCGGCTCGGCCCGTCGACAATTTGGCCCAGCCCGTTTCAAAACCAAAATTCCTGGCCCGCACGGCCCGTCTAATTTAGGCCCGGCCCGTTTTTACAGGCCTAGAAATTCTATATACTTGATGAAAAACTTTGGCCCGTCACACCTTGACTTCAGGTTTGGCCCGACCCGTCTGAAGACCCTTAAATCACTAAAATGTCTATATGCTTAGTGAAAAACCTCGGCCCGTACCACCTTGATTTAAAGTTTAGCCTGGCCCGTAAAAAGACCCTAAAATAACGGCTTGGCCCGACCGGTGATAAACTGGACTCAGCTACTTTTAACCGGCACAAAACCTCAAAATACTAAGTTTTACACCTGTATTGCTTCCAGTTGTTGAGTAGCAGTTATTTTAAAATCAAATAACCCTTATTTGTTGAGTAGCAGTTGTAACAACGCGTTAAAACAAGTTGTTTATTGAAACACCAAAGTACGAACAAATACCAATACGTTATAGTCGAGTCCAAACAAGCAAGCTCTAACCAAGAAAAGGGAAGCACGCGCTTCTCCAAAGATACTAAAACTGCTAGGCCTACTAGCGATGTGCAATATGTTACACCTCCCCTTTTGAGGAGAAAATGTTAACCAGTGACATAATCTTTAAATCTGACAGGTGGCCTGATAGTTCGACCCGACGATGTTCTTAGGCACGACCTTAATGGCGTCAGTACAGGTGGCCTGTCAATTCTGGCTGGAGATTGTGCCAGTGCCGTTGGTTGTTGAGCAGATGGTGATGTTCCAGGCATTACATCTTGTTGAGCAGATGGTGATGTCAGTCAGTCAGTCAGTCAGTCAGTCAGTCAGTCAGTCAGTCAGTCAGTCAGTCAGTCAGTCAGTCAGTCAGTCAGTCAGTCAGTCAGTCAGTCAGTCAGTCAGTCAGTCAGTCAGTCAGTCAGTCAGTCAGTCAGTCAGTCAGTCAGTCAGTCAGTCAGTCAGTCAGTCAGTCAGTCAGTCAGTCAGTCAGTCAGTCAGTCAGTCAGTCAGTCAGTCAGTCAGTCAGTCAGTCAGTCAGTCAGTCAGTCAGTCAGTCAGTCAGTCAGTCAGTCAGTCAGTCAGTCAGTCAGTCAGTCAGTCAGTCAGTCAGTCAGTCAGTCAGTCAGTCAGTCAGTCAGTCAGTCAGTCAGTCAGTCAGTCAGTCAGTCAGTCAGTCAGTCAGTCAGTCAGTCAGTCAGTCAGTCAGTCAGTCAGTCAGTCAGTCAGTCAGTCAGTCAGTCAGTCAGTCAGTCAGTCAGTCAGTCAGTCAGTCAGTCAGTCAGTCAGTCAGTCAGTCAGTCAGTCAGTCAGTCAGTCAGTCAGTCAGTCAGTCCCGGTCGTTATCCGTACCCTGTCGCTTTCCCGCACATTTTTTCGCTCTCAGTTCCCCCCCACCCTAGATCCGATTCTACATACATACATACATACATACATACATACATACATACATACATACATACATACATACATACATACATACATACATACATACATACATACATACAATCATACATACATACATACATACATACATACATACATACATACATACATACATACATACATACATACATACATACATACATTCATACATACATACATACATACATACATACATACATACATACATACATACATACATACATACATACATACATACATACATACATACATACATACATACATACATACATACATACATACATACATACACACATACATACCTACATACATACATACATACATACATACATACATACATACTTTGCATGAGCATTTAGTGCCGAAATATTGTAAAAAACACATACATACATACATACATAAACACACACACAGACACACATACATGCACATACATATACATACATACACACATACATAAGCACATACATATATATATATATATATATATATATATATATATATATATATATATATATATATATATATATATATATATATATATATATATATATATATATATATATATATAGTTCCCGCTCGCTCACCCGCTCCGCTCCGCTTATTTTGTGACGGATTTCAAATTTTTTTTTCTATTTTTGATTCCCCTTGACTCTCAAGGTTGTGTGAAAATTTCATTGCGATCGGATGAATGGTGTAGCAATGCATAAATAACATACCTATATACATACATACATACATACATACATACATACATACATACATACATACATACATACATACATACATACATATATACAAACATTCATTTTTATATATATAGATGATTATGAACTGGCCAAATAGAAGTTATTAAACCCAGTGTTGGGTAAAATACTGTCCAAATGTAATTTAAATACAAAATACAAATACTTTGTTAAAAAGTATTTCAAGTACAAAATACAAATAGTTTTTTGAAAATATTTCAAATATAAAATACAAAATGCATTAAAGTATTTTACTGCAAAATACTAAAATACGTTTTATAACTCTTGATGCTGATACATCATTATCATCAACACGCATCTCAAGCACTTTTTAACAAAAACAAGTCAACAGGGTAAATCTTTTATTACAATAAAATAAACAGATTAACAGATTCAACTTTTAAAATGAGAATTTGCTTTTAAAATTAGTAATTGTTCAAAAGTTTCATCAGTCAAACGATTGCGGTAAGGGGTCATTATTTCCCCCCCCCGGTGCTGAACAGGCGTTCCACTGGAGCCGAAGATGGGATGACAGTGTTGTACCGCTTAGACATGTTTAAAACACATGTTTTCCAAAAATGCTGTGGCCTCTGAATTGTTGACTGTCACGGATGTAGCTGATTCTAAAGAGAAAAAATCGTCTTCTTCATCATGTTGCTTTGAATGGGAATCTATCACCACATCTGTTTTAGAAAAAATTCAATCTTGTGACTATCAAATTTTTTCATCAAACAAGGGTGGACACGTTTCAAGTGAGCCAATAAATTTGTTGTTGCAGATATTAAACCTGAATGTTTTATTCGAAGCGCATTTCATGCACTTGGCCACAACTTTATCCCCGTCTCGGCTAACAATTTTGAAGAATTCGCCATCTAATATGGCCGGGATTCGACCACCACTGCCTGAATTATCTGCCATCTTAGTATTAAAAAACTTTAAACTTTAATTCTAACGACAACGACCTACTTTTACTACAAACTCTAAAATCCAACCTCGCGATAAGCTTATGAAACAAAAGGAAGTACATTAACTAAACATCGATTATGGTATAAAACCACGATATAAACATTATTATAACACTTATTTATTAATTTTAAAGTTTCCCAAACTTTATATTTTTGGAAATGTCGAAAATGTATTTGGTATTTTATTTGTTGTTCAAAATATTCAAATTATTTTTCAAAATTATTTAAAATAAAAATACTAAATAAATTTTCTAAAAGTATTTCAAATCAAAATACAAAAATACTTAAAATTATTTAAAATACGTATTTCAAATATAATGTATTTGAAATATTACCCAACACTGATTAAACCAAAGTACATAGTTTTGTAAGCATGAATAGTATACAGGAACGCAATATACTGTATACTGGAATGAAAGAGTACAGCATCACATCTTTTTTGCTTTAGTGGCTGCAAAATCCCTCAAGATTTAATCATTATCGAGTTTTTCAGCAGCTTCCTTTTCTATGGAGAGAATAGTCAAATTTGTAAGTCACTTCTGAGTCATGGTTGATCGGAGAAACGTTTTTATAAGCTTTATCTTAGAGAAGCTGTGTCGCAACTTGCCACGGAGACACCAATTGTAAGGAAAATGCGAAGAAGAAATGCGAGATTTGGTAAGCATTCAATAAGAGTCCACTTCACAATCCACTGCAGCATCTCACAAGATCCAAACTGTGAAACGTGTTCTCCCGTTATGCCAGAAAAGCTCTTTGCATGTTTTCGAAATCGTTTTATCTCTGTAATAGGTATTTGTCACACAATTAACATTCTCCTTCATGGCAGAATTATTATTTACGTCTAGAAAATAGGCTGCTTTCAGAAAGCCAAAGTGAATGTTAAGATTGCGGAGCTGTGAGTTGATCCATCACTTCAAGGTGTTCTATTCGCATTTCCTGTTGCATAGTCAGTCCTATATCTGTTGTCTCTTTTCCAGGCAAACGTTTCTTCTTCCTTATTCGTCTTTACATGGGAATATTCATTTCCTCACAAAACGCAACTGCTGCAGCATAAGCCTCTAAAACAACAGAATCTCTCTCTTCGGCCAGGAAAAACAAGAGCGACTGCATCTTTGATACACAGGCATCAAGTCCTGGGCCACGAGTTTGTAAGTACTTCTATGAGTCGTTAATCTCATTCAGTACTCGCACCCAGAAATGAAGATACGCAACAAAATTGTAGGTCAGAATAGTTGATAAAAAGCACCCGCATCAGCTCTTGTCTCCATGTTCTCTGACTGGCTATCACGGAGCTCCTTCACGGCTCTGATCACTTTTTCTAATTTACTATGAAGAACAGCAACAGCATCATATCTTGCACTCTACCGAGTGTCGGAAAGACGTTTAACAGTCACTGTAACATTATTCTTCAAGATGTCCATCTGTGAGTAGATGCTGAAAAGAAAACAAACACTTTTTCAACCGTGCCAAAGAAGGTAGAAGCATTTGCAGTAAGGCAGGCAGAATGGACACCTGCTAAATTCAAGCTGTGATTAAGTGATTATTGCACGAGATGAAGCAGGCGTTTTTGCAGATAGTCTGTGTGGGTTTGATGGTGGGCATATGTGAGAGTGTAAATATGGGGCGTGGCTGTAACTTTTTCTAATAATGATGAAAGAGAGTGCGTTAACAGCCGTAAACTTTCTATGTCTGTGTATAAGCATGGAAATTAGTTTGAATAACTGTATTTGCATGAAATACAGTGAGTCTAAGATGAATGATTTTAGTTGTGTGAAAAAATTCAACTCTTTTAAAGTTTTTCCTCCATTTTTGTAAAAAGGTCGAGTCACTTTTTTTAAGATTTCAATTTTGCAGCCCCCTCCTGAGTGCCGCATGGGGCATTTGCCCCGTCCGCCCCCCATTTCTACGCCACTGCGACAAATGACCGAAGATATTGACTTTGATAATATAATTAAACAATTCGCGTCAGCAAAAGCAAGAAAGATAAATTTGTAATAAAGTGTTAATAGAATTAACTTCTGAGATATTTGTACCCAATTCTAACGTAGTTTTTTTAGAAAATAAAACGAAGGTAACCTATCGTCGGAGAGGGGCGCAAGATCGGTGTTTGCCATAGGCGCAATTTACCCTAGGTACGCCACTGTATTTATACATCTCTATACTTTAATCAGTTATTACCGGTTGCCCAAACTTATCACAAGTTCGCTATAGGTATAGTAATCAAACTAAAGAGTCTGTCTGTCTAAAAGTCTAAGACATAATCCTATCTTTCTTATAAGATTAGACTACCTATAACGTCTATCTTATATATATATCTGTTGCATATATATATATATATATATATCTGTTACATTTTGCTATAAAAAAGACATATTTGGTGTATATATATATATATATATATATATATATATATATATATATATATATATATATATATATATATATACACCAAATATGTCTTTTTATAGGAAAATGCAACAGATAGACAGTCATATATATATATATACCAAATATGTCTTTTTTATAGGAAAATGCAACAGATAGACAGTCATATATATATATATATATATATATATATATATATATATATATATATATATATATATATATATATATATATATATATATATATATATATATATATATATATATATATATATATATATATATATATATATATATATATATATATATTAGGGATGTCACGGGTAGTACTTTTTGGAGTTCGGGTTTGTGAAACTCAGGTTTTCGGGTTCGGGTTTGTAGTTTTCCAAAAACCGGGTTTGGGTACTGGCTTATGATTTCAAATTCCTGGATTGATTTTAAAGTTACCTAGTGTATATACATATACAAACGAGAGCGATCAATTCATCCATTGGACATTACACCTATTGAATAAACACTGACAAGTTATTTTTTTAGCTTTCCAAATAATGTGATTTCTTTGGCCGAAGGAGGCTTAATTATTTTAGTTCGTTCGTGGCTCGGTCCGGCCTGATAATCAAACGGATTAGTGGTTTAGTTTACACAATCACTAATAAAATGTGTTGGCTTATTTGTTACGCAAAGGTGATAATACAAAACTTCTACGCTCGCGATTAGTATAATATGTTACGTCAACAAAACTTGTAATTTATTAATCTCTAAGACACAGCTTTTATAAAGATTTATTTGTTCACAACTCCGACTTCGGGTATTAGGCTTATAAATTTTCGGGTTCGGGTATCAAGTTTTCACATTTTCGGGTTCGAGTTCGAGTTCGGGTTCGGGTATCAAGTTTTCTCATTTTCGGGTTCGGGTTCTCTACCCTCTAGGACATCTTCCAATGTTTTTGTGTTTTTTCGGCGTGCATCCGTTAACGAAAAAAGAGCCGATTGAAGCGCCACGTCGATCGCTTTACTCTTTTGGCTGGTAGTTCTCCTCAAGCCTCCCTTAGGATTGAGGTTGACGCCATTGCTTCGTCCTTCTGAAGCGCTTCTATGAGCGTCCACAACGAGGGGTGACGATGACCAACAAGGCTAGAAAACCCACAGTTCCAGGACTCGCATATATGGTTGGTTCGATCACGCCCTGTTAAATTTGCTTCATGAACGTTCCAAAGCGGTGGCGGAACAATGGCGGCTTCCGACGTAAGTTCAGTTTTGGAATTCCATCGCCAGTTCCTGGACGTTTGACACGTCTTGTCGTTCCGGAAAACATAAGTGGCATCAAAGTAATTTACTAATAATTCCAGAGCTTCCAGGCCATCGTCTTGTGGTATTTTTCTGATAAGGTACCGCATCCCACTTTTTATTTCATTGACCGGCAGGTAAGCCAGAGCATCCAACATTCCGCAGAAATGTTTAACTTGAATGTTCTCTTTATAGGCTTTTGTCAGCCCCGGCTCCTGCACCTTCCGCCATAGGCTCTGCGTTAGATGGTAGAAGATAAGAACAGAAAAATGACTCGGCAAGTCCGACTATACTGCCTCGATTTATATTATCTATACTATTATGCAATGAACTATTTAGGTGATAAACAAATGGATTTTCTTCAAAAAACGTTGGCAAGTCCAACTATACTGCCCCACTATAAAAGTATATTCTCTCTCCAGGGGGGGAATGTCCTACCCCGAGGGGGGGAGGGTGGAAGGTCCGGGGGGGGGAAATGTCCGGGGGGAGGAAATGTCCGTTCCCCATATATGAATATATATATATATATATATATATATATATATATATATATATATATATATATATATATATATATATATATATATATATATATATATATATATATATATATATATATATATATATATATATATATATATAAAGTTTGATCAATGATTTACATTTATACTGTTTCCTATAAAAGAGTATCTTTAACTGTCTGAGATTGAAAATTTTTATCTTCTTGCATTTTTAGGTCAGAAACATGGCAGATTCCTTTCAGGTGAACTGCGGTACAGTACTGTAGAAATGGCAGAGATTGTTACTCGCTATGTTCCACTAATGACTGATGAACAAAAAATCATTTACGACCGCATTATACTGGCAGTTTTGGAAGGACAAGGTGGATTCTTTTTTTTTGGATGCACCAGGTGGAACTGGGAAAACATTTTTTATTTCTCTAATTCTCACCAAAATTCGATCAAATAATGTCTTAGCTTTGGCCGATGCATTGTCTGGCATTGCAGCAACTTTATTGGATGGAGGCAGAACAGCTCATTCAGCACTTAAGCAATGTGCAACATAAAAGAGCAATCATCCATGGCCACAGTGCTGAATCATGAGTGGCTAGCAGAAAAAGTCATTTTGCAGCAAAAAATGTGGATGTCAATGATTTAAATTTTAAGATACAGCAGTTGTTGCCTGGCGAATTGGTGTCATACAAATCGATTGATACAGTTTGCGATGCCAGCAAAGCCATAAATTATCCAACAGAGTTTTTGAACTCATTGGATTTGCCAGGCATGTCACCGCATCATCTACAACTTAAAGTTGGATCTCCGGTTATTCTATTTCGGAATTTGAAACCACCGCGGCTGTGCAATGGCACGCGATTAGTAATTAAAAAATTTAAGAAAAACATTGTCGAAGCCAGCATTTTGAATGGCAAGTTCCGAGGCAAAAGTGTTTTGCTGCTACGGATCCCAATAATTTCTACAGAAATGCATATTGAATTCAAATTAATTTAATTTACAATTAGATTGCCATTCGTAATAATAATTAATAAGTCGCAAGGCCAAACGATGTCTGTTTGTGGCTTAGATTTGGGCACGCCATGTTTTTCTCACGAACAATTACCTATACGTGGCATGTTCTTGCGAGGGCAAACCATCCAGTTTGTTTGTGTTGGCTAAAGATGGACTGACAAAAAACAATGTTTTTTTTAAATTGACAGAATTTGTACATTAAACTTTTAATAAAAAAAACTAAAATAATTTATAAGGCAAAACAACGTTTGCTGAGTCAGCTAGTTTATATATAATATGAAGAGCAGTATGTGTGTGTTTTTGATCTTTATAGAGGTAATTCTCGGGAGTTAAAAGGATTTTAGGAGGGTTTCATTAGAGTACTGCACGACGGGCCTGGTCGTGATGTTTAGGGTTTTTAAAAATGTTAAGAGTTTTTGTTAACAATTTAAATAATACTTTTTCAAAATCTTTTAAACTTCTGCTCAAATTTCCAGCTCTATTTGCTCAATGTTTAAGGCTTTTTGCCAGAATCTGGGAAGGGCCAACCGCTCCTTGCAATTGGTTCGAACGCCTATTATCTTTGCTACATATTAAATCAACTTGGTTTAGGGGGCCCTTTATAGTCTGGTTGTTGTATAATACAGTTGTATAGTACAGTTGCATGAACAGTTGTGTAGTACAATGTCTACACCATTGTGTAGTACAATGTCTACACCGTTGTGTAGTACAATGTCTACACAGTTGTGTAGTAAAATTCCTAAAAAGTTGTGTAGTACAATGCCTATACAGTTGTGTAGTACAGTTGCATGCCAATTTATGCCGTTATGTAGTACAATTTCATGCACAGTTGTTTAGTATAGTTTCATGCACAGTTACACAGGACTCTTGCTTGAGGTCACAGATCCCATTTAGAATTAAACGGAGATGGCTTGTAATGTATTTTTATAGTGTCGCTAATCATCAGGTTACCTTTTTTTAAGTAAAGCTTTTTTTACTTTTATTATGATGATGACGTTTCTCAACTTAATCTAATAAGAACCAATCATGAACAAACTTTAAAAAATAAAACTCAATGCAATTAGTTGTAAATTATTGTTACGAAGAGTCTTAAATGCTGATTTGTTTTCTTCTGTTTTTCCGGGACAATAAAATTCTGAAAAAGTTGATTGTTCAAATTTCTCGCGTTTGAAAAACTAATAGGGCAAACATTTTTTCCGGATAGAGTTGTTGTCACAAGTCATTTAAACAAAATTTAAAAAACATTCCTACTATATTTTTTGTGTTTTTTTATGGAATTAATGACTAAAGAAATAATTTTGTTTACCATCTGACTGTTTTATGTTTAAATATTTTATAGATCAAGTAAATCTGATGGAATAAAATAATCTTCAACGCAGATCATTATGACATTGAATAATTGCACTGGAAAGTATTCCATAACAACGTCAAACAGAAACGAAGAGATACAGAGTGAGTGAGAGAGAGAGAGAGAGAGAGAGAGAGAGAGAAAGAAAGAAAGAGAAAGAGGGAATATAGAGGGGTGTATCAGCGATGTCAAATGTGATTATTATTCGTCTTGTTTTTGAACGAGGTTTTGTTTGTGAGAAAACAATAAAGATATGCAAGATTAGGATTTGTAAGCAATATCAATGTTGCATGGACCTCAGTTGTCATGTACGCTGAGTTTTTTTGGACAGAAGAAAACAAGAATCTTGTGATCCATTTAAACTGAAACCGTACATAAAAATACAGTCAATTTTGAAAATATTTTTAATTTCATGAAATAAAAATCTTTTTACACGTTTCAGCAACAGGTTTTTGTTGGCATTTTTTTGTGTAACTGAGTATATAAAACGAATGAATGACTACTTGATATGATGGATAGATGATTGATCCGATGGATGTATGGAGGGATGGATGGATGGATGGATGGATGGATGGGTGGGTGGGTGGATGGATGGATGGATGGATGGATGGATGGATGGATGGATGGATGGATGGATGGATGGATGGATGGATGGATGGATGGATGGATGGATGGATGGATGGATGGATGGATGGATGGATGGATGGATGGATGGATGGATGGATGGATGGATGGATGGATGGATGGATGGATGGATGGATGGATGGATGGATGGATGGATGGATGGATGGATGGATGGATGGATGGATGGATGGATGGATGGATGGATGGATGGATGGATGGATGGATGGATGGATGGATGGTTAAATGGGTGGATGGATGGATGGTTAAATGGGTGGGTAGGTGGATGGATAAATAAATAAAAATGGTTGAGTGGAGGAGGAAAGAGGCAAAAGAAAAAAAAGAAAAACGATTGTTTCAGCAAATAAATAAAGAAAATTAGTAAAAAATAATATACACTATATATAAATAATATACACCGGGGAACCAATTAAACATTTTTCAATAGTTAAATCTAAAAAAAAACTTAATTTGATCAGCTTTATAGTGATATGTTATAACTGGAATTAATTTTAACTAAAAAATGTAACTATTTAAATTACAAAATAAGCAAATTTAATTACCGTAATCAAATTTAATTACCGTAAGCAAAAAATCATACAATCTTATTATCATCTAGTTTTTTTATTCCTTCAAATGTTGAATCATGGGTATTTTAAATAGAGGAATATATGAGACAAGAAGAAAACTCAGTACACGACGAAATAGAACTGCAAAGACGAAAGATTCCACCAACGAATTTGAAAATAATAAAAAATAAAATACATATTTGATAAAAAAATTACAAGGTTAATAATAATAATAGTTTTAATAATTATTAAAATGACAATAAGCACAATAATAATTGTTGTACCTCCTACCGGAGACAGGCGCAAAAAACCGAAACGTTTTAATAACGTGACACAAGACTGATCGAATCGAAATTCAATGGAAATTAGTGCAAGTGAGTGACGTTGATGAATCCCGATTGATGGAAAAAACGAATCCACCTCAGCAGCCGACTAATCGCTAACGAGTTTCGATGCCACCGCGAGACTTCTGAAACGCCATCAACTACACGCGAAAGGAACTAATCTAAACGAAGAACTGACTCCTGTTTCCAGAAAGCCTATCGACATCATCATCGTCGTCGTTCTTATCATTCTCATCATCATCATCATCATCATCATCATCATCACCATCACCATCACCATCACCATCACCATCACCATCACCATCACCATCACCATCACCATCACCATCACCATCACCATCACCATCACCACCACCATCACCATCACCATCACCATCACCATCACCATCACCATCATCATCATCATCATCATCATCATCATCATCATCATCATCATCATCATCATCTTCATCACGCACGCACGCACGCACGCACGCACGCACGCACGCACGCACGCACGCAGTTTAACACGCACATAGACTGGCAGCACTGGTAACAAATGACACGAAACCGCAAGAATGTTCTAAATTGACGGCTAGAAAAAAAAGAAAAACTAAGAAATGAAATCTTCGAAGGTGACTCGCACTCAGCACAGCAGCTCAACGGCAACGGAACACTGGACTAGAGCTAGCGGCGTAGATCGCGGCCATCCTCCATTTTCATCGTCTCTTGTTTTTTTTTCTTGTTTTTTACACGCATTCACGAAACTCCTTTTTTTCTCGACATTCGAAAATAAGTCATTTACACCATTGTCCTATACGATACAACATACGACGCGGATGTGGAGTAGGGGATCAGATGATCGACTGTCAAGGTTGTGAGCCGGATGTATCGGCGGTCAGCATTTGGTAGAGGAACTCATCAGCCATGCAACCTTTGACGAATTCCTCCTTCGATAGAACACCGTCACCGTTTTCGTCCATTTTTTCAAAAATTTCCCTTGTCCGTCGATCTGGAGTGTCGTTTGGATCATTTAGGGAAAGAGAAGGACCAACCATCTTGAAAATTGCCTTGAAAAATATGAAAAACATTTTTTAAATAAATTTTGAGTTTTTTCAAGTTTAGGAGTACAAAAGAGTGGCGAATAAAGAACAGTGAGGAATGAAAAAAATGGAAGATGTTTAAGACTGAGAAAGCGTAAAACCTCACCCCAATAATCTCAGCCATTTCGTGAGGTTCAATGGTTCCATCGCCATTGACATCGTACATGTTAAAGGCCCATTCTAGTTTTTGTTCAGGTCTGCCCGACGATGTGATGTTGATGGCTTGCAAGAATTCCTGAATTTATTTAATAAAAATTGTTTATCAACTACAATTATATTCAATAAATAATATAAAAATTAATAGAAGTATTAATGAAATTTGTTTAATAATATTTTGTTGCTGCTCGATTGCCTTAAACATCTGTTGTGTATCTATATTATAGTAGCCCACGTCACTCACTCACTCACTCACTCACTCACTCACTCACTCACTCACTCACTCACTCACTCACTCACTCACTCACTCACTCACTCACTCACTCACTCACTCACTCACTCACTCACTCAATCACTCACTCACTCACTCACTCACTCACTCACTCACTCACTCACTCACTCACTCACTCACTCACTCACTCACTCACTCACTCACTCACTCACTCACTCACTCACTCACTCACTCACTCACTCACTCACTCACTCACTCACTCACTCACTCACTCACTCACTCACTCACTCACTCACTCACTCACTCACTCACTCACTCACTCACTCACTCACTCACTCACTCACTCACTCACTCACTCACTCACTCACTCACTCACTCACTCACTCACTCACTCACTCACTCACTCACTCACTCACTCACTCACTCACTCACTCACTCACTCACTCACTCACTCACTCACTCACTCACTCACTCACTCACTCACTCACTCACTCACTCACTCACTCACTCACTCACTCACTCACTCACTCACTCACTCACTCACTCACTCACTCACTCACTCACTCACTCACTCACTCACTCACTCACTCACTCACTCACTCACTCACTCACTCACTCACTCACTCACTCACTCACTCACTCACTCACTCACTCACTCACTCACTCACTCACTCACTCACTCACTCACTCACTCACTCACTCACTCACTCACTCACTCACTCACTCACTCACTCACTCACTCACTCACTCACTCACTCACTCACTCACTCACTCACTCACTCACTCACTCACTCACTCACTCACTCACTCACTCACTCACTCACTCACTCACTCACTCACTCACTCACTCACTCACTCACTCACTCACTCACTCACTCACTCACTCACTCACTCACTCACTCACTCACTCACTCACTCACTCACTCACTCACTCACTCACTCACTCACTCACTCACTCACTCACTCACTCACTCACTCACTCACTCACTCACTCACTCACTCACTCACTCACTCACTCACTCACTCACTCACTCACTCACTCACTCACTCACTCACTCACTCACTCACTCACTCACTCACTCACTCACTCACTCACTCACTCACTCACTCACTCACTCACTCACTCACTCACTCACTCACTCACTCACTCACTCACTCACTCACTCACTCACTCACTCACTCACTCACTCACTCACTCACTCACTCACTCACTCACTCACTCACTCACTCACTCACTCACTCACTCACTCACTCACTCACTCACTCACTCACTCACTCACTCACTCACTCACTCACTCACTCACTCACTCACTCACTCACTCACTCACTCACTCACTCACTCACTCACTCACTCACTCACTCACTCACTCACTCACTCTGTCACGCTTACGTAATTAGTCGTATAGACCAAGGATATCTTGTTATATCAAGATATCCTTGTATAGACGATATCGATGTGCACGTAAGAATTTATTGCGCGCAGGCGTGTAATAAAAGTTATTATGTAATTGTACCTATATACACTCTCAATCCTAAAGATCAAAAGAAGTAGCACTGCAATAGAAAATTGTTATACAATGAGATTACAAAAAATCCGTCATTTTTGACGGGCTATTTTTTAATATAATATATAATGAAATTTGAAAAAATCAGTCATTTTTGACAGGCAATCTGTAGTTATAATTAGTTAAATAATTTCTAGGACGAAATTAATATTAATTTACCATAAATTTAAAATTAGGGCTACAATTCAAAGTATTTGTTTTTGCTTATTTTATTTTCATTTGTGCAGAAATGCTAAACAACACAACTTATAAACATTCAGCGACGCGTAAAGCCGCGCATCAACAAGTTCTACAAAATTTTCTCGCTACTTTCGCGGACCGTCAAACTTGAAATTTCACAATGACATGTGACATGAAATTAATTAAGTTTTATTGATAAATTTATTTAAAAAAATAATCGCAATAATAATTATTACTTGGAATTATGAATTATGATGGTGATGATGTTGATAACGATAACGTTAAGCTAGGATCACTGTCATTCATTCATTATTTTAAAATAAACTATAATAAAACTAAATTCATCAAAAAAACTTTGTTTTGTTTTAAATTTGATACATATCATTACTATTAAATAATGTTGTTCAATTAGTAAGAATACTAAAAATGTTTGCATAAAGCAGTACGGTTTGATTCCTTGTCTAGTCAGAAACGTGAAATGTTGACTGAATAACTATGTGCGAAACAATAGGTAATCAGCGGAATTTTGTGCTGGTTTGCTCACCGTTTAGTTGCAATCGCAAAATTTAACTTGAACGGGTGAAAAGGTTGAATGTTCAAAGTTAACATGAATTACTAGAAAAATAATTTTTTCCTTTTTCACGAGTTGAATGAAAAAAGTTTTATTAATTTTTTTTAAAACACACTATCATTTGAATGCAGTAAAAAATAAAACAAATTGTAAACAGGAAAGCGTGGGGCGCTTTCCTTTGCACTAATACGATCGCAACAATTGCGTCACACGCTTTCCCGTTTACAATTTATTTTAACCATTTTACTGGATTTAAATGAAAGCGTGTTTAGAAAAAATTTTCTTAATAATATCAATTTTAACTTTTTAGTCTTTGATTTTTGCGATTGACTTTTAAGGACCAAAACGCTTAGTAAAAGAAAAACATGTAAAAATACAGATCTCTTATACATTTCTACAGATAATTACAAAATCATATAATTAAGCAAATTTTAAGTTATATATTTATTAATGTACGTTTTATTTAAATTTTCTATATATGTATTGGGGACGTAAATAACGTTGGATTATATCCCCCATATTATACATTTTATTTTTATTAAACATTTTTTTGATATTTATAATATTGCATTGTCGCCGATAATACATTTCTATTTCAAGTTTCAGCTAAATTGGATAAAGGTATGTCATCTAAAAAACGATTTAAAAATACAAACTATTAAACATACAACAAACAGATGAAGTTAGAGAAAATAAATTATTATGACAGTGACAATAGCTTGTTCATGTAACGTTAATTACAAGATTATTATGTGAATCAATGAGATTATTAGATGATTTTTCTATGAAAGCATCAGGGTGATATCCATAGCAGTGCATATACACAAAGACAATAGAATATAAAAAATAATAAACTAAAAACAATGATTGGAAGTTACAGCTCCAACACTTCTCTGAGATTCCACGTATTATTGTTACTCAAACGTTTAATTTATTTTGACAAATATTTTTTATTACGATTTTAACTTCATTTAGAAACAAATTTTAAACCCTCAGCTTTGGGACAAAAACGTACATTTTGTCCTGCTTTATGCTATCGTGAACTGAGAGCGTGTGCCAAGAAGGACCAAGGAAGCGTTCGATTCAGAACACGGCTGCATCCCACCGACGGTCGCAGTCACATCACCGCACTTGCATTGATTGCACGCTCCGATATAACAATCCGATAATGCCGCTCGCCTTGCAAAAGAATGGGGATGTCTTCGGGTCATTCCAGATGAACGGCCGTACGTAATTTCAAGAAACAAATCATAACCAACCCAAACGATGCTAGAAAAAACGAAAACAAAGGAAAGCACTTTTATGACTGTACTACACTTCCAATGGCTGGAAAATAGCTATTTCAATAATAAACCAGCATAATAATAGGCTGAAAAATTGCTATTTTAATAATAAGAAAAAAAGAATGAGATAACTACGCTACTGCTTATGTCGTCTAAAATAAGTTCAAAACTAATAGAATCTGCAAGGAGGAATCCTATCGTAACTACGATGCTCAATTTATTTCTCTTTTATGATTTCAAATCCTCCAGCGTCTGAATGTCAATCCATGACATGCTACCGGTCGGCAGTACATGAAATACCATCACGTGATGTATTAAAACACCGTTAAACAGTTAATCACTTGCAATTTTCATAGTTACAAGACATGATTGGTTTCAAACATGCACGATTGGACAGTACAAGTTAGCAGCAGCCCGGGCTGAGCAGAAAGCAGCAGGTAATTCAGCTTAACTGGTTGACGAAATATTTATTGATCTCTTGATAAAAAACTTGTTTCAATTTCAAAACTAACTATTATTTTTTAATAAAACATTTATATGTTTAGCAATCAAAAAATTGAAAATAAAAATAATTTAGACTTCCGATCACTTGCTTTTAATTGTAGATAAAAATTAATAAAAATAAAATAAAAATTGCTGTTTTCTAAAACTCATTTAATAAAATGTTTATTTGTTTTTTATGTTCATGGAATTCAACGTTTTAATAACAGAGTTTAAATGTGTTTTTATATGACATTGTATTATCATTATAGCAATTAAGTTATATAATTTTAAATTTGTTTTAGTTTTAAATTGTGAGCTAAAATCATTTATAATTAAATAATTTTTCCAGATATTATTCTGGTCAGTCAACATACAGAACGATTCAAGATTATAATTTTTCGATGTTATACCACTGCAAGACGGACATCCGGTACATCTCCAACGGTACGGAAAAGTAAATATTTACATTAATTAAGTAATCTCACTTTGAAATCAATTTTTCCACTGTTGTCTGAATCGAATGTCCTGAAAACGTGCTCGCAGAACTTGTCCGCTTCGCCTTGTGGAAAGAAACTCGAGTAAACCTCTAAGAACTTTTCTCTCGTTAGCTGACCGTTCGGACAATCTTTCTGGAAATAAATATAAAAAATGATTCAATGTTTTGTCTTGAGTATATGTTTGTGTTTGGTTTTGATTTGTAAATATCTACACGAATCCAGTTTCGTATTTTTTAAAAGACATTCCACTTTTATAATTGTTCTGTAAATGATAATCGTTTAAAAAGTGAATTTATTTTCTCGTTTTGAAAAACTCCAGAAACTTTTCTGGTTATTTTTTTATTTTAAAGACACGAAAAAAATAATTCGGCCCTAAGGACATTCAAGGTGCGTTTAAAGCAGCAAATTTCGATTTGAACACAGTGCAGACACCGTACGAGGAAGATTTAACTGTCAAATATTCAAAACGCTGGCTAATCCGTTTTTGCAAAACGGTTTGGATGAACTGAAGATTATTTTTTAAAAACAAAAACAAACATATAAACAGAACGCTTGACTGGCGTTTTCAATGAGATAAATATAACATCGTAAAGTTTTAGTACTTTATTGCAAAGATTAAACTTTTACAAAGTCAAAAACATTAAAAAAATCTCTTCATATCCTTTTGTCTACTTTAGAGAGTATGAAGATTAGGTTTCTACATCGATTTTCCTATTGCCACAACTTTTATAAATTACTAGCGGCGTGGTTTTTAAGAGGTTTTTCTATCGGGTTTCTTTCTCTTTTCTTTTCTTTTTTGTTTTTTATCTTCTCATTCTCTAGTTTTTTTTCTTTCCCGTTTGCTCTCCCGTTCTCGGTTGCTTTCCAGCTTGCTGTCCCGTTCCCGTTCACTTTTCCAATCCTGCTCGCTCTTTCGCTCTCGCTTTCTTTCTTTCTTTCTTATTTTTCTTTACCTCCTAACTTCATTTTGTTCATAAAACGTAAAATAGACTTGTTAAAAGTTGCTTGAAACTTTTTTCAAACTTTGTCATGTTAAGTAATTTGAATTTTGTTACGCAATAACCTTTGATGTTTGTACATAAGCCTGGAAGGTTTTTTAACCATAAAATTTCAATTTTATTTCTATTTTGCATCTACAAAATATATTTCATTTATCTTTATAAATTATTTTGTTTTAAAACTTTCATGCATTTTATTAATCTTTCAATACATTTTTTTAAAATTATTTTTTAAACTTAAAAAACGTCAAATGTCTCATCCAGACAACCAATTTTAGTTTTTAAAATCTGTAAATGTTTGCTATTGTTCCTGAGTTTTTTTAAACTTGCTGAACTTAAAAAAAAACATGTTTCTAATGTATGGGCAGATTTTTCAGAGAAAACGACTCCTATATCATATAATGGCGGAATAAAATTATTAGGAACAAATTTATGTTTACATGATATAATCTTTAACATAATACAATGTACAACATAATATAAAGTACAACATAATACGATTACAACATAATACGATGTACAAGATAAAATGTACAACAGATTACAATAATAAAATGTACAACAAGATACAATTCAAAACATAATGCAATAAACAACATGATACAATGTACAACATAATACGATGTACAACACAATACAATGTACAACATGATACAATATACAACATAACACAATGTACAACGTGATACAATGTACAACATGATACAATGTACAACATGATAACATAAAAAACTTTTAAAATACGTTAGAATGAATATTTTTAACAATTCCTTGTAAACTATTTTTCAATGATATTAAGTCTATACAATAGAAAAACATTGACCGCATGCAGGCTTTACAAGAGGGGGAAGTGCAACCGATGCGCCTCACCGGGGCATATTTACAAAGCCGGACCGGTTCGCAACAGGCCACGCCCCTTTATTCACCCATTTGGCTGCAGCGTAGTTAATTTGTGCTGGTGACTTAGATTTAAGGCATGTTGTTGTATTTAATTATTTAATAAAAATAAGTATAAGTAAAAAACAATGTTTTATAAACAACACTTTTAAGATTTAATTAAGTAATGAATACATATTTTTTTAATTTCTACTTTTTTATATTTATTTTAAATTTTTTAAATTTTATAATCACAGATCGACATTTCAGTATTTAGTTTTAGGTCCTTTACCAGACTTGCAATTTTTTAGGCACCTTATATTATAGCGGCGACGTATTTTAAAGCCAATCATTTAATTGATTCGTGTATTGTCTTTAAGAGTATACGTTTATATGCATGGCCGTCTTTAACCTATTGGAGGCCCTGGGCATATTAGGATAATGGGGCCCCTATGACTTTGACAGAGCACTATTTTGTTAGAATAGACAAAGAAAGTAGACAAACAAGGTTAACTATTTATTTTTATTAACAAAAAAATCACATGAAAGGAATAAATAAATGTAATATAGTCCACAAAAATAACTCTTTTAGCGTTTACAGGTTAGTGCTTAAAAATCTAAGTTATTTGAAGAGATATAAAGAGATATAAACAGCGTTGCATTGACTAATTATTAAAAAATAATAAATGTAATTTAGGTTCGATTTCTTCGTATTATATAAGTATCTTGGTAATAAATATTGGTTATCGTTTGGTGATCTGACAGAAAATAGGAACGTTATATTTGATTTGAGGGGAGGGGAGGGGGACTATAAGTCGCGGAGACCTGGGCATGTGCCCAGTGTGCCCATTGGAAAAGAGGGGCCTGTTTATATGCAAAATTTGAAGTCAAAAGCGTTGTAATAGTTGAGTCGTTCATTCTTCAGTGAAGACGATCCAATAAAAAATATCAGAATGAAGTCAATGAACATTAACTTCAATAATGTACAGAAGAATAACAAAACTTAGTTACTTAAAAAAATTAAAAAACTAAACTATGAGTATTGCCTTTACACAAACAAGTGACTCAAAGTTTTAATACAAATTGGCTTTGGACGGTCAATTTAGCATCTTTTGGTCTTTTAATCACATATACTTATTTTTATTGAATAAACAAGAACAGCAGCGTGTTTAAATTTAATTCACCAGCATATATTAACTACGCTGCAGGCAGATGGGTGAACGAAGGGGCGTGGCCTGTTGCGAACCGGCCCGGCTTTGTAAATATGCCACCGGGGCCTATGAGCAGTAGATAGAACAAATAACTGCTGTTTCAGATTGAAAAGAGAGGCCCAGAAAAACGTCTTGTACCGACACATTTAATATCTCTTTAGGGCCCTGATCAGAGTTTTCTAAATACTTGATATGTAAAATATGCGAGGAATGAAAATATCAGAAACTTTCGAAACAATATGGAATAAAAAGGTCCTTTATTATAAATTTAAAAATTTAAAAATTAAATAACGTTTTTTTTAAAAATAAACTCAAAACTAATGGTTTATTTCTCTACAGAAAATTTCAATTTTTTATTTTTAAAATTTTTATTAATTTTATTCAATTTTTTTCCAATCAATCTGAAAGTTAAATCAAATGTGAATTCTTATAAAAAAATAAACTCACTAAATTTCAGTCTAATTGAATGAGGGAAAGTTGATTTTTTAAGGGCCCTAATGTATGGCTCAAACAAGCAAACTTTAGCCAAGTTAATTAATAGCAAACAAAGCAAAATAGGGTCAATGCAAAGAAGTGCTACAGAAACTTTTTCAATAATGGCAAAAAAGTTCGAATCGTCACGACAAAGGCTTTGCTTTGATTCATTGATGATATTTATTAATGGAGATATTTAAGAGTTGGTTCACTGGACTGAAAAGAAAAAGCCGACAAAAACAACAGTCAATAATCATGTTCACTTTGTAAGGCTGTAGACTGGATTTACTAGATGGCATCCGCGTTAGCACTATAAATCAAGATCCAGTGTATTTCTACTTTTTGTTTTTTATAGCTGAATTTACAGTTAAAATACATGCATCTGAATTTAATAAAAACACCGTAGGTACTCTCCACTCACAACGAAATCGGTTATATCGAGCTTTCAGTTTATAATGTGCGAAATTCGCTATAACAGAATATGCTGTAAGCCTAATCCGTTATATTCGACGTCAAGACTTGAGTACACTGTAGATAAACAGCGGCATAGGCATAAGCAGCTTTTAAAAATATATGTTATAGAAATTTAGTCTTAGATTTAAGTAAATAAAATTTTACATTGTTTTAAAAATTTAGTCTCAAAGTTTATTTCATTTTTATTCTATTTTAAAAACTTTTACTTTTATATTATTAATAAAATAACGTCAACCATTTTAATTTCATAAAGTTTCAAGAAAAAAAACATGAAAAGTAAAACAAAAAAAACATATTTTACATTGATTTTCGTGCAACTTAAATTGGAGAGCATGATCATCATTAAAAAATTCATAGTTTGCTTAGAAAGTTTATGCCGGTTGTCCTTTTAACTATACGTCCATTCACAAAATGATCAAATTATCAACAGACATCAAAGCATCATGTTTCCAAAGCATCATGTTTCCAATAATTGCTATAAAACGACATATTTTTTTTCTCTCTCTTTTCTCCCCTTTTGCTTTTTCTCATTTTTCTCATTTTTCCCTTTTTTTTATTTTCTCATTTTTCCTATTTTTTTCTTTTCTCATTTTCATTTCTTTTTTTCAACATTTTTTCTCATTTTCACCCACTGGCAACCTCATTTAGAGAATTCGATTTGTAGTGCGGTTCAATATTAAGGAGTGAACAATACAAAGCTGATGACCTTCATGCAGAAAGTAATGCGTTCATCCCATTGTGTCGGCAAATAAGGAAATATTTTTCCCGACTTGCTATTTTATTTATTTTGGTTTTTTGTTTATTTCTTTATATAGTTTTTATGGAATTTTTTAAAAATATTAAACTAATAAATTGAAGCAATTTTTTCTTTATAACAATCTGTGATTATTGTTAGCTTATAAAGTTTGACATGAATAAACATATGAAATGAAATGAATAAATAAATAAAAAAAAAATTTTTATGAACATCTAAACAATAAATAATGAGTTTTTAACAGAATTAAAAAATTATTTTGCTGATATAAAATACTGATTGGAAAAAGTAAGAAACTTTGTTGAAAAAAATAAGTTTTTATTAAAAATTAATATTTAATACAAGTAAAAACATGACAAAATTGAACAAAATTTTATTTTTAAATAAATAGAAAAACAGACTAAGAAAAAAATTAAAGAAATAGAATAGATTTCCATAAGCAAAATGAAGAAACATTAATGCTACAAGGAAGTCAAAACATTTCGGAATGAGAACAAACATTCTTGAGAAAGTGATGATAATGATACGGTTACTTGATAGCAAAGTTTTCGGTTAAGAAATGATTGGTTTAAGTTTTCCAAAACAAATTTGATTATGATGAACTAAAAAAGTGTTGTAAGGCTCTGTGTATTAAACACGTTTTTTTTAATTATTTAAAATTATCATTACGAATAAACGATTTTTAAACTAATTATCAATAAAACTTTAGCAGCCTAGATTATTTTAAATGCAGCTAGTTTTTTCAACAATTAACAAGCAGACTGGTTAAAATAAGCAGCGATTCAAAGAAACTTGCGAAGTTTTAATTGGCCGGAGAAGTGGCGCCAGTCGCACGACTATAAAAGACGCTAACTATTGGCATGCTAAGGCACATGCGGCTGAGTAATTAAATAAAAACAGGAAAAAACAAAGTTATCAGCTAAGTAAATTAATGTTTAGTAATATGAAGTAACTAGCAGTGCCCGTAGCGGCTTCGCTCGCTTGAAATTAGAGAATATGAACCGTGCATACATAGTAGAGTACTGCACGGATCAATTTTTTACGGCCCGGCCCTTTGACAACTCGACCCGATTCGTTTCATAAGCTAAAACTTTAGGCCAGGCTAGAAACGTTTTTAGATGCCTAAAATCTTGGTCCAAACCGTCTGAAGACCCTAAAATCACGGCCTGGCCCAGCTCATGCAGTACTCTAACCCATAGGTTTCAAAACGGCTTTTTGAGACCTAATCATTTTATAGACAGAAATTCCAAGACTGGCTTTTTTAGGCACTCATTTTTAGACCCGAAGCAGTCCGTTTCGTAAGCACAAAAGTCGAGGCCTGGCCAGGTCCGTGCTGAAATGGACTCAACCAGTTTTATCGGGCACAAAACCTCAAAGCTCGGAAACCAATTAAAAAACAAAAAATAGTGAAGCACATATCTTATTATTTTTTTTAAAGAAAACCCTGAATTCTGAATTTTAATGTTTTCAAATTTCCAGTTATTTTGTTTCAAACAATTAATCTTTTTTCCACCCTGTATTTGTAGTTCCGGAAACTAATATATAAAAAAATGGTAAAACATGTGTAACTTTGTTTTCTGAGTATTATCTAAATATTAATTTTTATTTCCGTAGTATTTTCAGCTTCTGAGCGGCAGTTATTCTATAAAAAAAAAACATATAACTATTTCTCACCCTACCTCTGAGTTTACAAAAATTAAATTTTCCGAAAATGATGAAACTCGTATCTTTTTATTTTTTAAAATATAAATGCTGAATTTGATATTTTTGACATAATTAGGTTTTGAGTTTTTAAGCAAATAATTTGTTTCCACAATTAACGATTTTTAAACTAATTATAACAAATGGTAGAGACGTTAGAGTTTTAAATGATTAGAAGCTTTAGTATGAGAGTGAAACAATTGTTTTCATTAAAGTTTTAATAAATTAAATAACTGATTAATTAATTAATAGTCAATTTATGTTTAAATTAAGTTTCTTGAAAAATTGTGCAAAGCACATGTTCTCCGAGAAAGCAATCATTACTGAACTAATATTTTTTTTAGCTTTTATTCAATTAAACCACATCAACTGAGACAATGGACTTTGAATTACCTCAATTGTTTTTCTTCAAAACGGCACATTAAAAACTGGATATACCAACGAGTAAAAAATGACATTTTAACACGACCTCTGTTTTAATTGGATCAGCAGCATCGTCAGACGAACATGTTCTCCGAGAAAGCAATCATTCTTTCTTCGATGACAGAATAATAAGCTGTTTTTTTGTATAAAGAACTAATTACATTTTAGACATTGTAGGAAACAATTCAAAAGTCGATAATGAATTTACTTCCATTGTTATTTTTAGTTCACTGTGGTGAATGAACATTCATCAGTTAATACGTTCGAAAAATAATTTTTTTAATGCAAATTATATTAAAAAAATTCTAGTGTTATAATTTACAAAACTTGCACTGGATTATTATTAGATAAGAAGAATACAAATGTGAACTGTGCTGTGTGTACGAGATTTGCGAGTTTGACTTGACTACTTTTATTTATCGGTAGGTCGATGAACTTGAATACCTGATCTTGATCGTTGGTGTTTTAGAAGCAAGTGTAGCAGAAGTTTCGAAAAAGAATTTTCATTTATCGACAGCCTTAAATTTAAAATTTCTAAGCAGGAAAAAAGATTTGATTGAATTTTGTTCCACAGTTTACAAAACATACATCATACAAATTATGTGTGACGTGTTGGTCTAGTTGTGTAGACACCAGCTTTGAGAGTCGGAGAACCTGGGTTCGATTCCTGGTCCGGGCACGTAATTTCCTTGAGCAAGAAACTCACTAAATGACATGTGCTCACGTCAACTCAGCGTTTCATCCTTAAGTGGTCGATAAATGACTACCGGTCATTTCGGTTGGGGGTGAAAGTCCTTCGTGCCCTTGTGGAGCTATCGAGTAGTATGCGGGTCTGCCAGTGGCGTCGTAAAACACCGCATACGCCGTTAGTCTTATCTGCAAGTTGCCAACATTGTAAAGTGGCCTTAAAGCGGCTTCTGCTGCATACGGCGCTATATAAATTGTCGTATAGAAACAAATTTAAATTAAATTAAATGCGTTTTCAATTAGTTAGGGAATCGCTAGTAAAACGTTGAAATGGGTG
Organism: Erpobdella octoculata; assembly: GCA_963978895.1. Lineage (NCBI taxonomy): Eukaryota > Metazoa > Annelida > Clitellata > Hirudinida > Erpobdellidae > Erpobdella > Erpobdella octoculata. The sequence goes on from OZ022239.1 coordinate 36,623,483, forward strand.
TCAAAACAACGTTCACGCAGCGCTAAGGCAGAAGTGAGTGGGCGTGAACTTAACAAATATTATAGAACTTAATTTTTTTATAATGTTCTGGGGGTGCATATTCAACCCAGCATTCTTCTTAGTTATGTCGCTGGTTATCAGTATGACATTTCAATTACCAACGTGACGCTTCGTTTAAAAATTTGACATATCAGTTATCAACATGACATTTAGGTTAATTGCTAGACTTATATATGAATATCAATGATTTTGGAAAAAAAATTATCTGTTACCAATATAAAATGTATGTTGTCAACATTTAAGTAAGTTATCAGTATAACATTCCAGATATCATTGTGACGCCAATATAATATTTTAGATATCAATGTGATAATTCAGCGACCAATATGATAATTCAGATATCAATGTGATATTTTAAATATCAATGCAATAGTTCAGTTTTCATTAAGATTATGTTTTGAAAATGAAAAATTCAGCTATCAGTATGATGTTTCAGTTACCGATATCAGTATCGAAATCTTGTAAATCTGCGCATTGTGTCGATGCAAAACAAAGTGAAACAAGAAGGCCAACACACCAGGAAATAACTTGAAACAATTGGATTCATTTGTATGCGTATAATAAAAATAATCAGAACATATTATCAGAATTAATCAAAACACGTCCGCAGTCTATAAACGTTCAATCATTTGCATTAGCCATAAAACGGTTCAGTAGTGCAAATGGTCTACAACAGCGTTATGCTGATCAATTATTATTTTATTTAATTATATGCAATACGTCGAAATATTGTTTTATCGTTTGTTTGCTTGGTTGGTTATTTAGTAAAGAGATAATAAATTCTGCTTTATTAATTTGATTTATTATTTAAAAGTTCAGACTAGCATCTATTACGAGTTACATCAACTCTTTAGATTCGCTTATCGCTTGAACCTGTAAAAAACAAGTTTTTTGTTTTACAAGTGCAATAACCTGTGAGCGTAATTATTTTCTTTATGGTAATTTTTATTATTAGAAATATCGTTGTTGGCTGATTTTTATTCAATAAAAACAATAATCATATTATTATTACTATTATTATTATTATTATTGTAATTTATAGCTAGTTGTTTGTTTGTGTTGTGTGAACTTGATGAGTTCAAAGATGATATTGCATGTTGCAGTGGCTGCACTTGAACTGAGATATGAAAGATATTTCCTGCTTTTGTTGATAAGTGATTGAGCACGTTATTTCTGGTAATCCATCACTTCACTATATATATATATATATATATATATATATATATATATATATATTGTTTTATAATATCGCCTAAATCGTATACGGGGTTCTCTGGAAAGATTTTTTAGTTTATTTGAAAATAATGAATAAAACTTTTTAAGTATTCTTATACCTTCTATAAATTAACGTTTTGATTTTGTAAATTTAACGCGGTAATTGATAATAAAAACTTTCACTACCCCCTTCTTAATTCTGTTCGTCCCGAACCGCTTAGTCGCATTGAAAAATACGACACGGCCAATAACACAAAATAACTTCATCTTCACTCGTGGCCTTGACTGCAATTAGCAAACAACATGGTCAAGTCTTTTGACTGTTTGATGCAGTTTCTTCCAGTCTTGCCAAAGCCTGTGTGATCTTCCGATTTGGCGTTGTGGGCATGAATATCACATCAAATCGCTACATTACAATCTCCTCACACACGACTGTCGATCACAGCCGTCCCATACCAGGCCACCGACGGCTATACGCAACCGAAGCCGCAACTGCACGACACAGTCAGTTTCCGACCTTCCACCGCTCCTCAAACCCCCAAACACAAGATTGTCGTCAATGCAGAACTGTCCGACCCTCCTAAGCTCCAGCTCCACTACTGCGAGCCACCACCAAAACACAAAATTGTTAGCCAAACCGCTCTCAGCTGAGGTATTGCATCCATAGAAACACTTTCAAACTATTCCGCAACACCCGGGGCAGCAATTTCCTTAGTTGACTCATTCGTGGAAGCATCACTCACACAGGCGCTCCGATCAGCAGACATTACCTGGAGCCCCGCTGAATCTATTCCAAAATTATTTTTCTTCAAGTCCAAACCCACACCAATGTCCCGGAAAAGACGACCACCCAACAAATCCGGTCCGCCATGCAAAAACCGTGAAACACCCTGTCCACACGCCGCATCACAGGAGTCATCGCCACACACCTCACCAAACACAAAACTGTCGAAAATCTTTTCTACAACGGTAATGTCTCTGGCAACCTTGATCAAGCAATCCTCCGAAAGCTCTCTGGCGGATCCCACAATTTTTTCAAAATCCGTCAGAGGACAGCAACACTCAGCTACAGGGCCAACTCTGGCGGCGCCCCACCTCAAAACTGGACCATTTCTCTTTCATTGTTTTTCTCACGACCCACCTGATCTGTGCAGTCTGTACGCCATCATCTGTTACATGTTTTAAGACACAGCTGGTAGACTCCAGTTCAAACTGGGTTTTGCTGCAGCAACACACATCATTTTTTCCACCAGCAACACGCTGGTCCAGAACCGTGTCCACCACTGTCTCAGCCGTCTCTGTGACTAAACTTTTAACAGTCCACACTCAAGCAAGCCAATGCCAGAAACACTCCCGTTTTTATCTATTTGTTTGCTGTTCACTGGTAGGATTGCCGTATCAGCCGCTGTTACTCTGTTTTCAAGTTCGACCTGACTGCCAAGAATCAATTTTTGTATTCCTTGTTGTGCTGTTTGGTTTTCCTTTCTTTTCAGGTTGATGGCTGTTTTGTAATTTTTCTGTGCCGCTCTGTTTTCTTCTATCATCTTGTTCAGAGCTTTTTTCAATTCTTCTTCTGTATCAAACTCGTATTCTTTTGGGCCTAACCCACTGTCCTCCAATGACGTCCGGAGGCGGTCCACAAGCTCAGACTTTTTTTTCTTATCATTGAGTTCTCGTTTTTTATGTTCCCGTCTCAACTCAAGTATCAAAAGCTCATCCAATGCTTTCAAAACATTCTTTTAATCCCACTTCTTACACCGATTGCTATAATATCACCTAATTCATATACGGGGTTCTCTGGAATCGATTTGTAGTTTATTGGAAAATATTGAACAAAGTTTTTTAAGTTTTTTTATACCTTCTATAAAGTGAAGTTTTGATTTTGTTAAGTCAACGCGAGGTACTTGATAAAAAAATATTTTTTTTAAAACAACGCTTGTATATTAATGTACTAAAATGTTAAAAATAATATTAAAGTTTGTATATTACAATTTTTATTATTATTAAACGATTCTTTTGGAAGATTATAGCGTTGGGCGATAGTTGGTTATAGGTATTAGAAAGATAACAACGCCCAACGCTTTAATCTAACAAACGAATTGTTTAATTATAATGCAAATTTTAATACATACACTTTAATATTATTTTTAACATTTTAGTTCATTGGTTTTTATTTTTTACTGTTAAAATTTTTTAATTATTTGCACTCGATGGCCTTATTCGAACTCGCTGTGCTTATTCGCACTCGACGTTTCGCTGAAACAAACAAATTGCAAAAAACAATGTCGTTGCGCTTATTCGCACTCGGCGATGAAACAAACAAACAACGTTGCAAGTTAATATAAGCGTTGTAAAAAAACAGCGATAAATATTTCATTTTTGATGGATTTTTAAAAAAATTTCATTGTTTATTATTTTATTTTACGATTGCAGAACGTTTTGGTAAACAAATGTATTAATTCAAATCTTGCCTAACACCTTTAATATTCTTTTCACAGAAGACTTTTATTCATGGATGAGTTGCATTGATAAATTGTTTGGATGAGTTGCACTGATAATTTGCAATGATAAATTATTTGGATGAGTTGCATAGATAATTTGCATTGATAAATTGTTTGGATGAGTTGCATAGATAATTTGCATTGATAAATTGTTTGGATGAGTGGCATAGATAATTTGCATTGATAAATAGTTTGGATGAGTTGCATAGATAATTTGCATTGATAAATTGTTTGGATGAGTTGCATGGATAATTTGCATTGATAAATTGTTTAGATGAGTTGCATAGATAAAAAACATAGATAGGTTGCATGATGATTTCAAAAAAGAATTATTGCAGAGATAATAATAAAAAAAGTTAAACACTTTTTATAACGCTAGACGATTTGTGGCATTAAAAATGAAAGCAGAAACAATTTCAAAATTAATCCATAATTTTTTTATTAAGCAGAAATAAATTTAGACGTTGAAAATTAAAGCAAAATCTGTTAAATGGATGAAAAAGTTGAAGTTTTTTCAGAAAATGTTTGAAAATTAAGATAAATGAGCAAAATTTGAAACATTCTGATTTTTTAAACTTTTCTTGGTTGTGTTTGAGCAATTATGTTCAGTATAAATTCCTGAAATTTTTGCGTTTAAAATAGTTCTTTTAGAAAACATTTTCCAAGATGTACCGGATATACGACATAAACGGATGTTGCAATGTCCGACGTTAACAGGAAACAAATATCGTTTCTCTATAGTTGATAAATTTTTAAAAATTGTTTTATCTCTACAAAATAATGTTTTAACTTAATTAACTTTAAAAAAAAGTTTTTATTGGGATTCAGAAGTGTTTTGTTGTGAATTTTTTACTCACCTCAATTTCTGAAATACAACAATTTTTACACACTTTTAGTTCAACTTCAATTCTCAAATTTATTTGTTTGTGGGTGTGTTTTTATGTGTGCAAATCTTGCAAGTAAAATTTAACCAGCTTTTTGACTAGCTAGGAAGCTGAAGGTTGCAGTATAGCTTTATATTGGATGACAATACAGGATTCAATTAATTTCGACCTAATTTTTTATAATAAATTTAGTGGTATTTAAAAAAAACCGAAACACTAAATTTGAATATTTTTTGTTTTTCTAAATTGAGTGCATTTGAAAAAAGTGTGTGTTGAAAAATTCGTTTTTCCTTCACTTGTTCCAAAATTTTATTATACCTGTGTTATACTTCTGTAACTAATTATGCATTAAATAAAACAAAACATAAGAAAGTTATTAAATTAAATAAAATATTTTAGGTTTTACCGATATAAAAATTTTAAATAAGTGTTAAGCTTTATAAACGTGACAGCCGATATTGTAAGAAACGTTTTAATGTTGCTTTTTTCTCAACAAAACCGAATCAATCACTTTGTTTAAGGGTTTTCAACAAAAATCAAAAATGTTTTGATGAAAGCAAGCAACAAAATAGATGCATCTTACAGTCTCTCAGGATAGGCAGAAAACATTTTGTAATTCTTGTAAACCACATTTGGTTCTTTTCAGTCCGGTTTTATAATTTACCTTTTAAAAAAAGTTTTTAATGTTTTTATTGTTATTTATATTATTCCTAAAAGCAAAGTTTAAACTTGTTAATGTTAGGGAAACATACGTAGCAGAATTGTTTTTCATTAATGTCTCTAAATTGAAGTAAATTACGATTAAACAATGGCTACAATTATTTCAATTGGGTATTGTTTAATTGAAATAAATGTGACTAAGAAGATTATTGTTCTAAAGAAAACGCTTATTGAAGTTGCACACATTTCTTTATGAGTTATGATGGAAAAAAAGTTGAAGCTGAAATGTCATTGAACTACAAATTTCAAATTAATTATAAATTAAATCCTACAACAAAATAATACATAATTACGGTTGATTTTTTTTTTTTTTTAATGAATTAAATTTCATATAAAATAACTGAACAAGAACCATACGCGTTGCTTCACCTTTGAACTAGGGCTGCGCAGGTATACCCGTACCCGACCCGTATTTGCTGGTACGGGTCGGGTAGGGTAAGTCCGCACCGGGTATGGGCCGGGTAGGGGTAAGCCATCAACGGCTACGGGCTTACCCGTATATCTGTATAATTTTTAATCTTTTTAAGGTTTTTTCGTAAATAATTGCAAACGACTATTATAAATGGTTAAATTATTATATGAACAGGACACATGTTTTGCCATTACTGTTCTTCCTTATTCATTTGACGAAGTTACAATTAAACTGATGACAACTGGCAACCTAGCTTATCTTACCAGTAGTAAACGTACAACTTTGCCGTCTGTTTACAAACTATGGAAGCGCTTTGATGATGCAACATAAAAATAGTGTAAACGATAAAGACACACAGCATACCGGTTCTGCATGAACGGCACATTTGCAAAAGAAAGACCAGAAGTACAGAAATGACAATGAAACTGAGATGTTTTCACTGTTTAGAGAGCTGGCAAAAGGTATGAAAAACAAGTGCCTTTTGAAGTTGAACTGATACCACTGTGCTGCAACTGTTCTGTATCCGTCATATTTATTTCATTCCAGCCATCCTGTCATAGCAACAGTTGATACAATGATTGAAATTATTAAGCAGCCTGGTACACAGTGAAGAAACCTCAAAATGTTTTGCCAGATCCAGATTCAGAGGATTCAGAGGGTGCTAAAAAATATAATGGCAGAGATGCCAGTACTGTTGATGAAATAGGCCAGTAATTTAACCTAACGGTCGAAATATACAAAATAAGCCCATTATAGATTTAGAAAACGCAGGCTTCAAACAAAAAAACTCTAGACTGGTGAAAATAGCTCACAGTTTAATTACTATTCTAGAACAGAAGCGAGCGTGCTTTCAGTGCTGCAAGTTATTTCTCATTTCTAAGTTATTTTTAGTAGAAAATTAGATAAAAAAAACTTAAAAAAGTAAATGAGAACAAGTTATAGTGTCACCTTTCATTTGGATTTATTTCCTAAAACGTCCAGATAATTCGCTGGTTCAGTTGAAAAAGAATTTCAGCTAAAGTTTTCGAACTTTTAAGACCGAAAAATTGCAAACTTTTGAGCTTCTCTGTAGCTCTAAATTAAGCCGGGAGCCTGGATAAATAACACTAGACTTCAAAATTACATTTAACCAAAGAGTTTAAAACTTTAAAAAAAATTCTAGGTCATGGTGATTTTTTTTAAATGCTCCTGAAAACTGGCGAGTAATTGGTTAGTGGCCAGCATTTGGTCAGTTTACCCTATACAATGCGTAATCTGTTTGTATTGAAACGAGTCGGGGGTGGGTAAAATGCAGACCGCGGACTTATAATTAAATAAATGTTAACGAAAAATTTAGAAATTTTTTTAATTTTATTTATTAATAATTTTATATTAATACATATTTACAACTAAAATTCAACCGAATATGTTGTTTACTGAATCTTCCTTATTTATTTTTAATAGTTAAATAGTTTCGGGGGTGCGTAATAAAATTTTAATCGGTAATTGCGTAATAAAACTAAAATTCAGTTTACGTAACAACGTTTGAAGGCTTCAAGCAAGATTTAGCCAGTTTTAGCAAATCTATTTTACGTTTTATGAGCTAAAAGAAGTTAGGAAAGAATGAAAAAGAGAAAATGAGCGCGAGCGAGAACGGGAATGGGAGAGCAAGCTTGAGCGAGAACGGAAGAGCAAGCGTAAGCGGGAACGGGGAAGCGACCGGGAACGGAAAGGCGACCGGGAACGGGAAAGCAACCGGGAACAAGAGAGCAAACGGGAGCGGAAAAACGACCGAAAGCGGGAAAGCGGCCGGGAACGGGAAAGCAAACGGGAGCGGGGAAGGAAACCTGAGCGAAAGAGACAAACATTAGAAAATCCTCTAAAATCCCCGGGCAACATATTTACAACTAAAATTCAATCAAATACGTTGTTTACTGAATCTTGGTTATTTTTTTTCATAATAGTTTATAGTCCTTTACACCAAGTGTTTTAAGACTGAAACGGCTGTGTCAGAAGCACCTAAGTACTTCCAGTCGTGGATCATAATTTGATCCTTTTAACTTTTCCCTCCTCCTTTCTCCAGGCTTGGGACTGGCTTGCAAAAGCAAGGTGGAGTGATCTTGGTTATTTATTTTTAATAGTTGAATAGTTTCGGTTGCTAAGGTGACGAGTTTTTTTCATGTATGAAACACATCGGGGGTGCGTAATAAAATTCAAAATCGGTATTTGAGTAATAAAATTCAAATTTATGTTACATAACAACGTTTGAAGGCTTCAAGCAAGATTTAACCATTTTTAGCAAATCTATTTCATGTTTTATGGGCTAAAAGAAGTTAGGAAAGAATGAAAAAGAGAAAATGAGCGCGAACGAGAACGTGAATGGGAAAACAAACATGAGCGAGAACGTGAATGGGAGAGCAAACATGAGCGAGAACGGGAGAGCAAGCGGGAGCGGAAACGGGAAAGCGACCGGGAACGGAAAGGCGACCGGAAACGGGAAAGCGACCGGGAACGGGAGAGCAAACGGGAGCGGAAAAGCGACCGGAAACGAGAAAGCGGTCAGGAAGGGAAAGCGACCGAGAACGGGAAAGCAAACGGGAGCGGGAAAGCAAGCGGAGAAGGAAACCTGAGCGAGAGAGACAAACATTAGAAAAACCTCTAAAAACCCCGGGTAACGCGGGCACCCCGCTAGTATATATATATATATATATATATATATATATATATATATTCTCCAAGTTTAGAGATCAGCAGAATATATTTTAACTTCAACACAACATTTTTCAACCTAAAGATGGGCACATCTCCCCACGCCCAGGAATACTCGTGCAAAGCAGAGGCACCTTGGCATGGCTCTCTTCGGCAGTCTTCCTGCGACTGAATCACAGGTGAGAGGATATGAAAGGAGTGAGAAAAATAAATCGTCAAAAACTCATTAAATTTTCTTTCAACGTTGAAATTTAAATTTCTTTGATGCTGACATCTTTTGAAATGCTCAGAAATAAACAAGTTGTAGTAGTTAAAAGTGAAAATTTAATGCAACGAGTTTGAAGTCTAGTTTATAATTTGTTTATATTATAATACTAGCAGTGCCCGTAGCGGCTTCGCTCGCATGAAATTAGAGAGTTTGAACCGTGCATCCATAGTAGAGATCATTTTTTTAGGTCTCGGCACGGCCCGTCGACAAATTAGACCAGCACGTTTTAAAAACCCAAACTCCTGGCCCGGCACAGCCCGTCTGAATTAGGCCCAGCCCATTTTTACAGGCCTAGAAGTTCTATATACTTGATGATAAACTTTGGCCCGTCCCACCTTGACCTCAGGTTTGGCCCGGCCAAACTGAAGACCCTAAAATCACTAAAATATCTATATACTTAGTGAAAAGCCTCGGCCCGTCCCACTTTGATTTAAGGTTTGGCCTGGCCCGTGTGAAGACTCTAAAATAACGGCTTGGCCCGGCCGATGATAAACTGGACTTAGCTACTTTTAACCGGCCCAAAACTTCAAAATACTAATTTTTACATTTGTAGCATTTACAGTTTGTGAGTAGCAGTTATTTTGAAATCAAATAACCCTTATTTCCACCCCACATTTGAGGTCCTGGAAACCAAATTTTCAAAAAATGCTAAAACACGTATTTCATTATTTTTGGAGTAGAAACTAAATACTAATTTTTACTTCTGTAGCATTAACAGTTTTTGAGTAGCAGCTACTTTAAAAACCAAATAACCCAAAAAAATGATGAAACACGTATATCTTTTTTTTTGAGTAGATACTAAGTATTAATTTTTACATCTGTAGCAATTACAGTTGTTGAGTAGCAGTTACTTTAAAAACCAAATAACCCTATTTTCCACCCCACATTTGAAGTCCTGGAAACCAAATTTTCAATAAATTGTGAAACCAGTATATCATTATTTTTAGAGTAGAAACTAAATACTAATTTTTACTTTTGTAACATTAACAGTTTTTGAGTAGAAGCTACTTTAAAAACCAAAGAACCCAATTTTCCAACCCACATTTGAGGTCCGGGAAACCAAATTTGTAAAAAATGGTGAAGCACGTATATCTTTATTTTTAGAAAAGAAACTAAATAATAATTTTTACATCTGTGGTATTTACTGTTTTTGAGTAGCAGTTACTATAAAAGACAATTAGCCCTATTTTCCACCCCACATTTGAAGTCCTGGAAACCAAATTTTCAAAAAATGCTAAAACACGTGTTTCATTATTTTTGGAGTAGAAACTAAATACTAATTTTTACTCCTGTAGCAGTAACAGTTTTTGAGTAAAAGCTACTTTAAAAACCAAATAACCCAATTTTCCAACCCACATTTGAGGTCCGGGAAACCGAATTTTCAAAAAATGGTGAAACACGTATCTTTTTATTTTTCAAAAAGAATCTATATACCAAATTTCAAAATCTCTTCATTTTTGGTTTTCGAGATATACATTGTTTTAGAAAAAAGTTTGTTTTCCAGTTTTTTCCCTCAGGAGCAAAATTTTCAACATTCCTTTCTTAGCGGATGTTTACGCTATAAAAGTAATATAAGTTCCAAATTTCACGTTCCTAGGATGAGGCGTTTGAGCTCGGCGTTGATTATCAGTCAGTCATCTGTCAGTCAGTCAGTCAGTCAGTCAGTCAGTCAGTCAGTCAGTCAGTCAGGACATGTTCTTTTATATATATAGATGTTCATATCATAATATTTATATTGTAATTGGTTTGTATAATAAGCTGTTAATATCATAATTTTTTTTACATCAAAATTGTTTATAACATAATTTGTTTATATAATAATTATTTATATAATCTGTTTATATTATAATTTGCTTATATCATAAGTTGTTTATATAATTAGTTGTTTATATAATACTTTATTTATTTTATAGATAGTTTTTATCATAATTAGTTTTTATATTATAAAATTTTTATGATTTTTTTAGCTGTCCGTCCTTCAGAGAGGTTGACGTTTGGTAAGTGGGGCTTATCAGGTCGAGTGAATCCATCCAGTGATCATCAACGCTTGGTTGAATTTGAATGTGAAGAGGAAAGCTATGTGGCCGTTCCATATTATGACCCCACGGGCATCATTCGTACCATTTTTCGTTTTCCATTTTTTTGCGGCGTGTTTGTTTGTTTATCTGTGTTCATATCTGTGCGTGTGTTTGCATGCATGTGCCTGGATTTTTATGTCTACTTCTATGTATGTCAGAAAAGCGAAATATAAGGGTTTCTGATGTATGATGCGTTCAGAGTCAAAACATGAGACAGCGTGTCCAGATTTACATCAATTTTTGATTGAAAAATTTTTTTTACATGACCGGCGGAAAGTTCTAGTAGCGATGTTGGTGATGATGATGATGAGGTTGGTGATGATGATGATGGTGATGTTGATGATGATGATGATGATGATGATGATGATGATGATGATGATGATGATGATGTTGGTGATGATGATGATGATGGCGACGACGACGATGATGATGATGGTTATGGTGATGATGAAGGAGGTGGTGATTGTGATAAGTGTGTGATAAGTGTGTTATAATGCTAATAAAGCTGTAGTGATGATGATCAGTGTAGTTCTACAAGGAGTTACCATTTAGAGACCATGCTATGACTTCTTGGAAGTAAATGAAACACGTATCTATTATTCACTATATCATTATTTGGTAGAATCACGATTTATGTGATATAATATTTGATTTCGTATAACTTAAAATTTTATAAGTTGAAATAAATTACTAAACTGAAAGTCATAATAAATTCTAATAAACTTTTGGTATATTTACCTAATATTAACTTTTGATAAATGGTAATAACTCAGAGTAAACTGAACCAGACCTGTTTCGCTTTGGTGACATTTGATCTCAACATGAATGTACACACTTTAAGAGTCATTCAATTTTTCTGTTACTGGATTGCTTCCCACAGTAACAGAAGAAAGCTTGTTTTCAGTAAGAGTTGATAGAAGGAACAAGTAAAGTAAAAACGAGTTTATCAACATAAACACAAACAGAGATTGTAACCTAAATAAAAGTTTGTAAAAATACAGGTTGTTACGCTTATCTGTAACAAAATGTCAGTCGTAAATAAGTAAGTATTCAACACGCATAATTTCCTATGTATTTATGCATGCATATATGTATGTATGTATGTATGTATGTATGTATGTATGTATGTATGTATGTATGTATGTATGTATGTATGTATGTATGTATGTATGTATGTATGTATGTATGTATGTATGTATGTATGTATGTATGTAAGTATGTATGTATGTAAGTATGTATGTATGTATGTATGTATGTATGTATGTATGTATGTATGTATGTATGTATGTATGTATGTATGTATGTATGTATGTATGTATGTATGTATGTATGTATGTATGTATGTATGTATGTATGTATGTATGTATGTATGTATGTATGTATGTATGTATGTATGTATGTATGTATGTATGTATGTATGTATGTATGTATGTATGTATGTATGTATGTATGTATGTATGTATGTATGTATGTATGTATGTATGTATGTATGTATGTATGTATGTATGTATGTATGTATGTATGTATGTATGTATGTATGTATGTATGTATGTATGTATGTATGTATGTATGTATGTATGTATGTATGTATGTATGTATGTATGTATGTATGTATGTATGTATGTATGTATGTATGTATGTATGTATGTATGTATGTATGTATGTATGTATGTATGTATGTATGTATGTATGTATGTATGTATGTATGTATGTATGTATGTATGTATGTATGTATGTATGTATGTATGTATGTATGTATGTATGTATGTATGTATGTATGTATGTATGTATGTATCTATGTATGTATCTATGTATGTATGTATGTATGTATGTATGTATGTATGTATGTATGTATGTATGTATGTATGTATGTATGTATGTATGTATGTATGTATGTATGTATGTATGTATGTATGTATGTATGTATGCATTTTTTTTGTTTAATAAGCCTAACGATTCTCAATTTTGCACAAAAATAAAATATTATGAACAAATTTGTTAAACTGATTATGTTGAAGAAAATAAATAATTTAAGTTTTATTTACTTTTTACGCCGAATTAAATAATAAAATTTAATTTGCAAAACATTTCTATAATTTTGTTTCACTCTCTTGCACAGAGGTACATATAATATAATATAGCAGCAGCGCAATCTGCCTGAGGTTTATCACTGTTAGGAGTGCGTTTGTGTTTGTACGTGTTTGTGTGTGTGGGTCTGTCTGTAGTTTTTTCTAATGTCATAAACATTTGTATACGATAAAATTGTATTTAAAAAAAAAAATTTCGAAAAAATCTTGTTTTTTTTTTTTTTTAAATTTCAAATTATAAAATGAAACTTTCAAAATCTGACCGCCCAACCTCTTTGACACAAGACCAACACGCACAGCAACAAACATCTTCGTCGCCATCGCCTGCGTCATTTTTTTTTACTACTAGACCTTACGAATTGCAAGGAAAACAATCTTTACTACATATATAAGCGCAACAAATCGTGTTTCGAGGTTTTAATTTAAAATAAAACTTTTGATGCTAGAAGAACGTTTCAAGTCAGAACGTTTCTCTTAATTTATAAAAGTTTTCCATCTGGCGGCCTAGCAAGGAGGAGTATTACGAAAGCTTTACGAGCTAGGTGTATGGGAACGGACATTAAAACAGATCTATAAATAGCTTCCTGCCAGCGCTGTAGTATGGATATCCGGCTGAGATGGCCATTCTTTAAAGAAAATGTCTGCAGAAGCGGTCGGACGAAATTCATGAGTTTCTCTTGTGAGGGGAGAATAAGTTTTGTAAACAAGGAATAAGGTAACGTACTAATTTACTGAAAAAAAATTTATTTCCGGTGTGCCATCCTAACCAACACGCAAGCAAAAAATGTGATAGGCTGTCAAAAAGTAGGTGACCTACATTTGAGAGAGTCTCAGGGAGAACACGTCAACAAAAGGTTTAACGCTGCAAAAAAAGCAACTTACATATAAACATCGTGAGAGCGATTACTGATCAAACTTGAGAAAGCAGCAAATATTACAGCTGATTTGTTAATAATTACTCATTGTTCATTTGACTGAAGGACAATTTTCTGAATTTTCCTTTTCCCGAATATTTCCGCTCGGAAGTTTATCCCGAATGCTTCCCGGATATTTCTTCTCGGTGATAAAATTTGATAACAAAATATTGCGGAATCTATCAGTGGAAACGTTAAGGTGAAATATATTATCGAGAATGTTATCCAGGAAGGATATATAAAAGAAGAAATATCTGGAGAGGAAAGTTGAGTAAAAATGTGATGAGTGAGTTTAAGGCGCTGCTGGCAGAGCGGTAGAGAGTTCGCCTGTCGATCGTTAGGTCGGCAGTTCAAGCCTCACCGGCGTCACCAGCGTAACTCCCTTAAGCAAGGAGTTCCCTCGCATTGCTAAAGGGGTAGGCGCCTATAAATGGCTGCCTCTGCAATGAACCCTTTCTTCGTGGCCTAAGTCTAACGAATAACGCCACGTTAAACATTGTCAAAAAAAATACTGTAAAACTGGTTCTTGCTTGGTAGAGCCATAGAAAAACTCATCCGTCAGATGAGCTTTTAATGATGATACTGGAGAAAAACAATAAATAACTAAAAAATTAAATTTTGCATAATTGAATAATTTGTGATCATTTGAAAAAAACCCATAATTATTTTTAAATATTCAGTTAAAGCGTTCATGTCTGAAGTCCTGTGGTGATGGATGGCCATTTAATGAATTGCGTATCTTTTGGGTTTCTTTTAAACCGGCATTCTCTTTTACAAACAACTTTTTTTATGAAATAAAAATGTTTTTTTTATCATCGAATAAATATTAATTTTTAGTTATGTTTTTATTTAAAATAATTTTCTCGTTTGGGGCTTGAATATGTCAAGGTTCACATTTTTAATCAGTCACACCTAGGGTTGTTACAGTTTTGGAAAAAGATTCAGTTTCAGTTAAAGTAACTGAGACATTACAAAGATTCAGTTTCAGTAACAGTTAGATTCAATTTTTTTCCAATTTTTTAGCTAAAGTACCAAGAAGAAATTTACAATAAAAACACTTTGCAACACAGACATGGTTAAAAACATTATTTAACTTAAGATTTTTTTGTTGAATTTAAAAAAAAATAATCAGCTTCCAGCTGGTCATCACCCATATTATGCCGACATCTGCGAAGAGCAAAGCCGGGAATGAAGGTACATATACAGCTATATTGTATACTTTTGGATCTTGTGTAGATTCCTGTTCTGTTAGCAGATTACAATGAGATGTTATTTCTACATCTATTGTAGCAACTCCTTCATTTGGTGTTTCTAAAAGCTTTTTTGCTCAATTTTCGCACGAGCAGCAGCCAAAATATCAAACGTATCTGGCGTGTTTTTCTTTTCTTGATTTGAATCGTAGTCTACATTTTAATAGGATGAGGCGTTTTAGCTCTGCGTTGATTATCAGTTTATCAGTCAGTCAGTCAGTAAGGACAGGACATGTTCTTATATCCTCTCCTCTCCTCTCCTCTCCTCTCCTCTCCTCTCCTCTCCTCTCCTCTCCTCTCCTCTCCTCTCCTCTCCTCTCCTCTCCTCTCCTCTCCTCTCCTCTCCTCTCCTCTCCTCTCCTCTCCTCTCCTCTCCTCTCCTCTCCTCTCCTCTCCTCTCCTCTCCTCTCCTCTCCTCTCCTCTCCTCTCCTCTCCTCTCCTCTCCTCTCCTCTCCTCTCCTCTCCTCTCCTCTCCTCTCCTCTCCTCTCCTCTCCTCTCCTCTCCTCTC
Source organism: Erpobdella octoculata (assembly GCA_963978895.1). Lineage (NCBI taxonomy): Eukaryota > Metazoa > Annelida > Clitellata > Hirudinida > Erpobdellidae > Erpobdella > Erpobdella octoculata. The sequence goes on from OZ022239.1 coordinate 36,639,070, forward strand.
CTCTCCTCTCCTCTCCTCTCCTCTCCTCTCCTCTCCTCTCCTCTCCTCTCCTCTCCTCTCCTCTCCTCTCCTCTCCTCTCCTCTCCTCTCCTCTCCTCTCCTCTCCTCTCCTCTCCTCTCCTCTCCTCTCCTCTCCTCTCCTCTCCTCTCCTCTCCTCTCCTCTCCTCTCCTCTCCTCTCCTCTCCTCTCCTCTCCTCTCCTCTCCTCTCCTCTCCTCTCCTCTCCTCTCCTCTCCTCTCCTCTCCTCTCCTCTCCTCTCCTCTCCTCTCCTCTCCTCTCCTCTCTTATTTTCTTATCATGTCATTTATTCAATTTTTATAATTTGTTCACCACACAAATAAAATCGATGATTGCATTACATTAAATGGTGCTGGGAAAAACTATCTCGAGTTGAATTATCGTACCGGGTTGACGTCGTACACCATGCAATAAAACATGACTGGTGAGCCTCTTTCGTGAGATAAGTCCTTCATAACTGGCTAATTTAGCAGCTCACGTTTTCTGATCATTCTGTCAAACTCAACAATAGAATTATTTTCGCTTTCTTTTTTTGCAATTTTTTCACACGTTTGAAAATTTTATAAAGGTCATACATCAATTGTTATCTGCTAATTTGCTTCTGCCTCTTCTCAATTTTGAGCGTTTCTGTTTAATACATGAATTTTTTATCTATCCAACTTATTAGTTTTCATATACTTATTTTATTTGTATACTATTTTCAACTCGTGAAAATTACAGAAATAAATAAGTTCTACGGCAGCGCCAGTTAACACCGTAACGCGAATTTCTAACATTCGTACAAATGTAACATGTATAAATACAAACAGTCAAGTAGAGTGCATTAGGTGTCTTAATGTAGCTATGCTTTTTACTGAAATCATACCATGTAAAAGCCATGATTAGAAAACATAATGTTATTTAGTTCCATTAACTTTTTAAAAAAATTTCGAAAGTTGTCATGAGAAACACAAATATTTTATGCCTAAATACTTTGCAGTTTACACGTTTCTAATTCCTGGCTACGTCTTATTTAGCGGACTCTATTTTGGTATTCAATTCATTGAAATTAAAATCTTGGTTTAGAAAAAACTTCTGTGTACTTGAGAGGGTGGAGAGAACTAGTCACTATGTACCCGACTGTACCCGCCTATACCCGCATCTCTGTTCAACTTCTATTATGAGTTAATGACATTTACGATAATGCTGAAAGGGGGGTGTTAAGCACATAACCAATGCTCATCATAGATTTTCGTATGATAATGGTGATCACATGGTAACATTGTTTACCATGGACTTTTCAAGATGGCGGTGAAATGTTTTGTCATAGTTGTGATGTTCGAGCTTTTGAACTCTATTATTGTCTTGAACCTTTAGGGTTATATCCTTAAGGTCCTAATGTACATGAATTTCGTTATTAAAGAATCACTGCAAAAGTGCAAGCAAATGGCCTAGGAGTTGAAATTAAAAAGTTACAGCAAGCAGCAGCAGCATGCTGGAATAACAAGTCACATTTAAAGCTCATCTCTAATTAATTTCTATTTCTATTTCTATTTGATTGATTATGGCAACTTCATGTCTATGTTTTTGGGAACAATGAAGTATAATTCTGTGTAAGGTTCCCATAAATCGTTGAATTAAATAATGAATCCGTACATTTTGAATGTCGACGCTTTGTAAGTGTAATGTCCAAAGACAAAAGACCCGAGTGGCCGCATGTTATATGCTGCAGTGGTGGCGGTCGCAATGATAACAAAACGGACAGTTACGGTAGTACTTATATCAATGTGATAAAAAATAATTAATTAATAAAAAATACATTTAAAAAAAACAAAGTTTTTCTTGCGCCCTAAAAAGTATAAAATAATATTCCTATAAATTCATATACAACGAAAAACCTTGCAGGAGCATTATTTTTTATAACCATTTGTTTTATTAAAGTTGTTGATGTTGTACCCGTAACCTATAATGTGCCAACAACGTTTTCCGTTGCATATGAATTATAGGAATATTATTTTATACTTTTTAGGGCGCAAGAAAAACGTTGTTTTTAAAAAAAATGTGTTTTTTATTAATTAATTATTTTCTACTTTTTTATTTTTGATGGGTGAAATTGTATAAGAATTTGAGCTTTTAGAATAAATGTATTCAATATACATAAATATTCAATATAGATATGTTATAGATTAATGTTTATAGAATATAAACCAAGTTTGAGAATCCAGTGCCAACTAATAAATAAGTTCCGTGCAAACGAAAACATCACTCACCTCACAAAGCGAAATAGGAAGAAGTCCGAATTTCGATCTCCTATTTATAGGTATCGGTAGAAAGCCGCACATCTCCATCCGCGGATTACACACTGTGCGACAAGTTCATTCATATTCATGATTATTTACAGCATGCAGGCTCATCGAACTTTCTCCTACTATTCCTTTTCCTCCTGTCGCATCTTCATTCAAGTTTATTCATATTCATGATTATTCGTCGTTACAGCATGCATGCTTATCGAAGTTCCTCTAACTCATCATCGAAACTCCGCCTCGCTAATTGCGAGCCAGTCCCAAGCCTGGATAAAGGAGGAGGGACAGTTGAAAAAATCAATTATGATCTACGACAGGAAGTACGTAGGTGCTTCTACACAGCCATTTCAGTCTTAAAACACCTGGTGTAAAAGACTATAAACTATTATAAAAAAAAATTAACTCATCATCGAGTTGTTTCGTCTTCCCCCTTTTCTCACTCTTTCACTTTCGCTCATGGCATCTATGCCAGAGAGAGAGAGAGAGAGAGAGAGAGAGAGAGAGAGAGAGAGAGAGTGAGAGTGAGAGAAAGAGAAAAAGAAAAAGAAGGAGAAAGCGAGAAGTAGTTAGTTATGATTTACATAATAAAACTATGAATACGTCTCTCAGAGTGTACTTACTATTATGATTTTTGGATATGTTTTTTTGGATATTTTTGTTATATTTTTGGATATTTTTTAGAATGGTTTGCCAAAGATCTCAAACACACAAACAACTTTGTGACCTAATAAAAACGTTGTAAAATGGTAGTGCTTGTTAATGGTGACAACAAGATGGTAGTACTTATATATGATGACAACAAAGATGGTAGTAGTTAAATATGCTTAGAAAAAGATGGTTGTACTTATATGTGGTGACAGCAAAAATTGTGTTGTTTATTATTAGTGGCAATAAAGATAGGAACAAAGAAAACGATTTTGTAATGAAAGCATAAAACAGCTGAATGAAAAGCATCCACTAACTAACTATTTTGCGGTAAGTTGAAGTAAGAATGGTGGTTATAATAATGATGCTGGTAATGAGTTTGTATTATTCTTAAATTAAGTTTTTCGTACAACTAATGACGGATATCTCTGGCTTGAATAGTACTGCTATTACCAGTGATAGGTAAATTGCAATTGATAATAAACAGAAATTATAAAGCTTTTAAGATAGCTAAATTTACGTTTTTTTGAAAAATTAATGAGTTTAATAGATTAACATACTAAAAACTATTACTAAATTATTGATGAAACCATAAAAAATCACGGTTCACTTAGAAAGAACAAACCAAACATGCGCACTCTCCTCTTTCTACAAACCCATCCCCACCGTACTTCAATGGCTGTAATGACACACTAAAATCAACTCGGACTCCGTAACGACGTGCAAATTGACAGCTGAAAATAAACAGAAGAAATAGATTTTTTTGCTACTCAAAAATACTGCAAAGAAAAACAAGTAGAATTTTCTTAGAAATATTTTTTAGAAAGTTTTTAAAGCTGAAGAAAAAAAGCTTGTCTTGTTTTTCAATACGACAACTTCCAGTTTATTCAAAAATTCTGATTTTAAAACTCAAACTGTCAACGTCTTCAAAACTCCAGTTATTTATAGGCCTGCTGGGACCACTTGATGACACCTTTTTTATTTTAACGAGCCGTTGCCTTTGCTCTTAAAATAGAATCCTCAATTCACAGAAAAATTATTTTTATCTGGTTTTTCATTAAAAAAAACAACAGAATTCATTTTCGCATAACTTTTTTAGGCAATAATTAAAATTGTGTTGAAGACACGGCAAGTTTTTCAATTCATTTGACGTCGATGAAAACAAATGAAAGATCGATCAGTTTGAAAACTTTACAGAAATTAACTTTTATTTTATACTGCGCTTTCTTTCAAGCTTAACAAGTGCAATGATCCGTGGACAACGAACTTTATTTCATTTTTGTAAAAAAACGTTTCAAGAGCTGACAAATTATTTCGTTGTGCATTTTTGTTATTGTGTACGCCGTATGCACTTCTGCTTGGGTTTTTAGGTTCAATAACTGAATTAAAAAGTCATGACCAAATTGTAAGAAATTTTAAGAGATACTTGGTCAATAACGGTTAGAGTGTTTCTTCTAAAAAAATAATGTTTTATGTCATATTTTATTACTTTCATACTGAAAAAGTTGGATATTTTAAATATAAAGTAGGTAGTATTATTTTTACAAAAACAACATCTTTTCAGTTACAAAATTCGTGTAGTTTTTAGGCTTTTAAAAACATTGCTGCTGTAATTTAATGCAAGTGGTGAATGTGCTTGCAATCTGTTGGTTGGGTGGTTCGAACCCTGCGCGCGTGTGTAATAGGAATTATTTTGTTTATATCAAATTAAATATACATCTGTTTTGTTTCAGTATATATATTACTCCGTTACATTAGTAATGTTTACATTTTGTATGATACATTTTATATTGCATAATATATTTTATTTTCCGATTTAAAAAAAGACCGCGTTGGATTTCAACAGCGTTGTGTTCCTTCATACGCAACTGGAACACTGGGTCGCATTAGGTAAAACGGAGTAACCTTGAAAGCACCTTTTGACCTATACGTTATTTTGCTTGAAAGTTCACAGTGGGTCATTAAACAGAAAAAAGCTGAACTTGTCTTAGAGATATTACGTAGCCTTTAGTTTTTATGCTACGAGCTCCAGCAGCTTTTTACAATCCTGTTAAAAATAGAAAACAATGTTTTAGCTTTTTAAGCGGAGCCGTCAATTCAAATAGTCTTTTGAATGACTATTATAAAACTCATTATTAGGTGAAATAAAAAAACGGTTAACATTTAAAAATACATAGCTTGCTGTCCCATTGTGCCGTTGTTTTGCATGTGGGTTATAAACTATTTAAAGAGAGGTTGAGTGTAGCTCTACGAAGGAATGTTCAGAAAAAATGGCGTTACAAGTCATGCATGAAACATGACATGAAAATGCTTTCTAAATAATGAAAAAGAGATTAAATTGAAAATTTGGGTAAATTGTATAATTAGCTGTCACACATCTAATATACATACATACATACATACATACATATATCTATCTATATATATAAAAATGAATGTTTGTATATATGTATATATGTATGTTAATGTCCTTTATGCATTGCTACACCATTCATCCGATCGTAATGAAATTTTCACACAACCTTGAGAGTCAAGGGGAGTCAAATAAAAAAAAAAAATTTGAAATCCGTCACAAAATGAGCGGAGCGGAGCGGGTGAGCGAGCGGGAACTATATATATATATATGTGCGTATGTATGTGTGTATGTATGTATGTGTATGTGCATGTATGTGTGTCTGTGTGTGTTTATGTATGTACTAGCGGAGATACCCGGCGTTGCCCGGGTTTTTTAGAGGTTTTTCTAATGTTTGTCTCTTTCTCTCCCGTTTCCTTTCCCACTCCCGTTCGCTTTCCCGTTTTCGGTCGTTTTCCCGCTCCCGGTCGCTTTACCACTCCCGGTCGCTTTCCCGCTCACGTTTGCTCTCCCATTCCCGCTCACGCTTGCTTTTCCGTTCCCGCTCGCTGTCCGTTCCGGGTCGCTTTCCCGTTTCTATAATAGACAAACTAACCCACAAACATTCATATATATATATATATATATATAGTCTTAGCAAATCTATTTTACGTTTTATAGGCTAACAGAAGTTATGAAAGAATGGAAAAGAAAAAATGAGCGTGAACGGGAGAGCAACCGTGACCGGGAATGGGAGAGCAAGCATGACCGGGAACGGGAGAGCAAGCGTGAGCGGGAACGGGAAAGCGACCGGGAACGGGAAAGCGACCGGGAACGGGAAAGCGACCGGGAACGGGAAAGCGACCGGGAACGGGAAAGCGACCGGGAACGGAAAAGCCACCGGGAACGGGAAAGCGACCGGGAACGGGAAAGCGACCGGGAACGGGAAAGCGACCGGGAACGCGGAAAGCGACCGGGAACGCGGAAAGCGACTGGAATCGGGAGAACAAGCTTGGAAGGAAACGCGAGCAAAAGAGAAAATCGATAACAAAACTTCTGAGCGGGAAAGCGAACGGAAGCTGGAAAACGACCGAGAGCGGAAAAGCGACCGGGAACGCGACGAAAACGGGAAAGTGGAGAAGGAAACGGGAGCGAGAGAGACAAACATTAGAAAAACCTCTAAAAAACCCCGGCAACGCCGGGTAACCCCGCTAGTATATATATATAAATGAATGTTTGTATGTATGTATGTATGTATGTATGTATGTATGGATATATGTATGTTCTTTATGCATTGCTACACCATTCATCCGATCGTAATGAAATTTTCACACGTAGCTCGGGGGTTTTTAGAGTTTTTTTATTGTTTTTCTCTAGCTCCCGTTTTCTCTCTCGCTCCCGGTCGCTTTCCCGTTCCCACTTGCTCTCCCACTCCCGGTCGCTTTCCCGCTCCAGGTCACTTTCCCGATTCCGGTCGCTTTCCCGCCCCATCTATCTCTTAATTATAATTTGTAATAATGCGCAATCGGTCACATTATGCAAGACTGGGAAGCAATTCATGGACTTCTTAATATTAAGAAGTCCTTTAGCAAGTAATGCCTGTTACGCAATTGTAAACAGTGCTTCGAAAACTTATGCAATATCATGTATAGGCACTTTTGACCCGGAAGGTTTTTTGGCCCTCTGAGCCGGGGGATCGGAGAAGGAGTCCAAACCTTCTTAACTTTTTCCCCTTCTTAATTTTCCAGGCCAAAAGTTCCTATGTACGACCATCGAAGGTAATTGCGTAAGAAAATCCAATTTTGTTTACGTAACAACATTTGAAGGCTTCAAGCTACTTTTAGCAAATCTATTTTACGTTTGATGGGCTAAAATAAGTTATGAAAGAGTGGAAAAGAAAAAATGAGCGCGAGCGGCAACGGAAACGGGAGAGCAAGCGGGAACGGAAACGGGAGAGCAAGCGGGGATGGAAACGGGAGCCAGAGAGAAAAATGATAAAAAAAACCTCTGAAAACCCCGAGCAACGCCGGGTAACCCCGCTAGTATATATATATAAATTGTATAATTAGCTGTCACACATCTAATATACATATCTATATATATAAAAATGAATGTTTGTATGTATGTATGTATATATGTATGTCCTTTATGCATTGCTACACCATTCATCCGATCGTAATGAAATTTTCACACAACCTTGAGAGTCAAGGGGAATCAAATATAGAAAAAAATTGAAATCCGTCACAAAATGAGCGGAGCGGGTGAGCGAGCGGGAACTATATATATATATATATATATATATATATATATATATATATATATATATATATATATATATATATATATATATATATATATATATATATATATATATATATATATATATATATATGTATATATATATATATATATATATATATATATATATATATATATATATATATATATATGTATATATATATATATATATATATATATATATATATATATTCGGGGGTGAGTAATAAAATTCAAAATCGGTAATTGCGTAATAAAATTCAAATTTGAGTTACGTACCAACGTTTGAAAGCTTCAACAAGATTTAGACAAATCTATTTTATGTTGTATGGGCTAAAAGAAGTTAGGAAAGAATGAAAAAGAGAAAATGAGCGCGTGCGAGAACAGGAATGAGAGAGCAAGCATGAGCGAGAACGAGAGAGCAAGCGGGAGCGGGAACGGGAAAGCGACCGGGAACGGGAGAGCAAACGGGAGCGGAAAAGCGACGGGAAGCGGGAAAGCGGCCAGGAACGAAAAGCGACCTAGAACGGGATAGCAAACGGAAGCGGGAAAGCAACCGGAGAAGGAAACCTGAGCGAGAGAGACAAACACTAGAAAAACTTCTAAAAACCCCGGGCAACGCCGGGCACTCCGCTTGTATATATATATATATATATATATATATATATATATATATATATATATATATATATATATATATATATATATATATATATATATATATATATATGTAACGGGTACGACTTTTTGACTTTTTCGATTTCGGGTTTGAGACTTTCCAAAAACCGGGTTCGGGTCGGGTCGGGTTCATGTCGGGTTCGGGTCAGTTTCCGTTCGGGTTCGGGTTCGGGTCGAGTTTGAATTAGTACTATTTATATATTTTTTTAGAAATACGTCTGAGAGTGAATTTTGGGCTATATAATATTTAGAATTGAGCGAAATAATTGGGAAATTCTGTGATTACAATAATAAACAACATATGAACTACAGTATATATTTATGCTGTTTATCTTGGTTGGAATTTAAATTTTGAAAAGGCTATTCTGGTAACAGGGAGTTCTTGTTATATAAAAGTAATCTTGAGTTATATTTGGGTTTCTAGATAAGTTATTATAAAGAAATTACAAAATTTAAATTCACGGATTAGTACTGTCGCAAATCGGCTCCGCCGGCTAATCTGGCGACTTATTGGTCTAGCTCATACAGGTACCAATGAAGTGGCCTATGAGCGTAATATGTTAAGGAAAAAGTGATTTTACAAGATTTGTATAGTTCGCGTTTTAATTATTCCGTAAAATAAATGGATATATCAAAATACATCCAAATTATAGATTGTTGAGATCGCTATGTTACGCAAAAATGAACTTGCCTGAAATCGGTTCCTAATGTCATTTAATACTAATAAACTTATCTATATTTGAAAACTTTGTGTTCGCTTTGCAATTTACTCAAACATTCAAGTTGAAGATCGGGTTTTAATTTTTGAAAATTTCGGGTTCGGGTTTTGACTTTGTAAAAGTTCGAGTTTCAAATTTCTAATAGTTCGGGTTTCAATTTTTTTTAAATTTCGGGTTCGGGTATCAAAAAAAGACCGGGTAGTAACGAACTTCGGGTTCGTGTCAGGTGCCCGTGACATCCCTTATATATATATATATATATATATATATATATATATATATATATATATATATATATATATATATATATATATATATATATATATATATATATATATATATATATATATATATATATATATATATATATATATATATATATATATATATATTGTTACGATATCACCAAATCGTATACCGGGCTCAATAGAATCGTTTTGCAGTTTATTGGAAAATAATAAATGAAGGCTTTGTTAAGGCTATTTATACCTTCTGGTCTATTAATAAATAAATAACTTAAATCCCTAGTAAATATTTTGAATCCGTTAAGGTTTATCAATAGGAAGTTGATCATTAAATCAGTGATTTTACATTATTACCCCCTTCTCAATTCTGTTCGTCCCGAACAGCATAGTCGCTTTTGAGAAATGCAACTCGGCCACGAACACCAAAATACCTTGATCTTTACTCGTGGCTTTGACCGCAATTCGCAAACAACATGGTCATGTCCCTTGACCGTTTGATGCAGTTTATTCCAGTCCTTCTTTGGCTCATCAACAAAGTCTTTCTTTGGCTCATCGTCGCCATATCTGCATGGTTCATCACAGTCTTTCTTGCATGCATCGTCCTGAACATCTTTGCACGGTTTATCGGAACTGTCTGCTTTTTCTTCTTCCTTCACATCTTTTAGATCTTTCTCAAGAAACTCTTCAAAAGATTTTTCAAAAACACGTTCCATAAATCCAATAAATCCCTTCATCAAACTGTTATTTGATTTTACAATGACTCTTAGTCTATCTTATCTAGAATCCTCTGTGGATTCATCTGATATAGAACTCTCGGTACCGTTCTCTGTTCTTGGCTCATCTTTTTCAGAGTTTTTGCTTGCTGCATTGCTATTGTTGTTTTGGAGAAGTTCATCGCCGTCATGTTTGTTTTCTTCCAAGCTACAATCGAACGTTTTCTTTTCACATTCCAACTCGGCTCTTTCGTCGGTGTCAACTTTCGTATCGTCCAGCGGATCTTTCTTCAAATTATCGCCATCGTCTCTCAAATCAGTGTCTTCTTTTTTTGTCAAGTTAACTTTGACGTATTTTTCCATTGGAGTTTTTTCCGTTTCTAAATCCTCGGTCAGATTCGTCACTAAAATCTGACCCTGAATATTCTGTGCCGTCGTCTGTTATGGAGGCTTCCGTTTCAGAACCGTCGCTGTATGGGTAAAAGCCATAGTTGTTATTGTCATTATTATAATCATCATCGTCACTTTCATCCTCATCATTTTGCATTTCGTTTTGAACATTCTTCTCATCTTCTTAAGTTTTGTTTTCGACGTCCAAATATATATATATATATATATATATATATATATATATATATATATATATATATATATATATATATATATATATATATATATATATATATATATATATATATATATATATATATATATATATATATATATATATATATATATATATATATATATATATATATATATATATATATATATATATATATATATATATATATATATATATATATATATATATATATATATATATATATATATATATATATATATATATATATATATATATATATATATATATTGTTACCATATCGCCAAACGTATACAAGTTTCTCTGGAATGGTTTGTAGTTTATTGAAAAATAAGAATGAAGCTTTGATAAGTTTTTTCATACTTGCTATTATGTGGCCTAAAATAACGTGTTAAATTCTATAAAGTCAATCGTGCGGAAATTGATAATAAAATCAGCGATAATTATCTCATTACACCATTCTTTATTCTGATAGTCCGGAATAGCATAGTCGCCATTGAAAAATGCGACACGGCCATGAACAAAGAATACCTTCATCTTCACACGTGGCCTTGACCGCATTTTGCAAACAACATGGTCAAGTCTTTTGACTGTTTGACGCAGTTTCTTCCAGTCTCGCTGGAGCCTGTGTGATCTTCCTATTCGGATTTGTGGGCTTGAATACCATGTCAAATCATTACTTTTCAATTTCTTCATATATGACTGTCGATCACAGCGGGCCCCCATTAGGTTACCGACGGTTCCACACAACCGTACGATTCAGTCAGTTTCCGATCTTACACTACTTTTCAATTTTAAAAAAAGAATTGTCGTCAATGCAGAACTGTCCGGCCCACTTAAGCTCTAGCTCCATTCCCGCGAGTCGCCATCAAAACACAAAACCTTCAACCAAACCGCCCTGGGTCTCATTTTCACTAGTATCTGTAAAAGCACCTTCAAACTGTTCTGCAACATCCGGGGCAGCAAGGTTCTCAGCCGACTCATTCGTGGTAGCATCATTCACACAGGCGCTCCGATCAGCAGACATCAGCTGGAACTTTGCTCCATCTATCCCAAAATTACTTTTCTCCAAGTCCAACTCTACCCCAATGTTCTGGAACTTAGGACCACCCAACAAATCCGGCCCGCCATGCAAAAACTGTGAAACACCCAGTCCAGACGCCGCACCACAGGCGTCATGGCCACACACTTCACTCAAGCCACAGCGACCAAACACAAAATTGTCCAAAACTTTTTCTGCAACAGGAACATCTCTGGCAACCTTGATCAAGCAATCTTCCAAGACCTCTCCGACAAATCCGACGACCTCCTCAAAATCTGTCAAAGTCCAGCAACACTCAGCCACAAGGTCAATTCTAGCGACGTACCGCCACAAAACTGGACCACTTCTCTTTTCACTGCCCTCCTCAAGACTCATTTGATCTGTGCAGTCTGTACGGCTGTCATCTGTCACATGTTCTGAGACACAGCTGGTGGACTCCAGTTCAAACTGGGTTTCGCCGCAGCAACCCACATCATTTTCTTCACCAGCAACGCGCTGGTCCAAAACCGTGTCCACCACCGCCTCAGCTGTCCTTGCGACCAAACTCTCAACAGTCGTACCGTTCAGAACACAACCAGGCAAACCAATGTCAGAAACACTCCCATTATCATCCTCTTTGTTTTTGTTTTTGACAGCAACGCCGGACCGGCTGTTGCTACTCTGTTTTCGGGCCCGATCTGACCACCAACAATCAATTTTTCTCCTGTCCTCCCCAGTGCTACCATGTTTTCTCTCGTTTGTTGTCTTTCCTGCTCTGACAATTTTCTTTTTTAACTTTCTCCGCTTAACCACAACTTGTTCGTCAATATTGAATTCATACTCATCATCCTCAGGCACATAGCCTTCATTCACTAACGCGGCTAGGAGGCGTCCCCTATTCGTTCTTTTTACCTTTATCGCTTAGGTTACGTTTCTCCAGTTCGTCTCTCAACTCACTCATCAAAAGCTCATCCAATGCTTTCAAAACCATTTCCAAAAGTATTCGGCTTCTGACACCAATGTTACGATATCGCCAAATCGTATACTGGGTTCTTTGGAATGGTTTTGTAGTTTATTGGAAAATAAGAATGAAGCTTTGATAAGTCATTTTTATACCTACTATTATGTTCCCTAAAATAACGTGTTAAATTCTGTAAAGTCAATCGTGCGGTAATTGATAATAAAATCAGCAGTAATTATCTCAATATATAGATAAATTTATTAATATGAAATAATATGTACATCTGATTGTTTGTAATTATATATATAACTAAATAACAATAATACAACTCTTAATAAACCTTCATTTCTTTATGACAAAGCAGGTCTATGTCTATATACATCATCCTTGGGCTACGTGGTTACCTTCTAGATCTCCAAATTGCAAGAAACTGTTCTGGCTCTTGGTGACAACATTTTAAGGCATTCACAGATTTAAAGACTAAAATACGCTGGCAAATTGAATATCTCTTTTCAAAAACATTGTGTTAGTTGTCGCGAACTGTTAAAAGTAGAATAGTTTGATCGGCGCAAGTGCTTATCTTCTTAAGACATTTAGGCTATATAATTATTAAATAAATAAATAACAACCCACGCTGTATCTTTGAATTTACCCAATAATCAACAGGTGAGCTTCAACACACTACACGCACGGATGCACACATATACATGTCTATTGTGTTAACAACTTACCTACAGGCAAGTTACATACGCATGCTGCATACTCACTCCCCCCCCCACACACCCACATGTTTTCTTTTCACATTATGAGGATCCCCTTGATTAAAAATTCTAGATGCACGTGTAGATATGATGCTTTATGATACAAAAGGATGGGCTCAAACGTCTATCGTAAAATCAAGAAAATTGCACGCAAGCCTACTAAATACTAAAACATTTTTGACATTTTTTTTAAATAAAATTGAAAATTTTGAAGGTGTGACATTTTTTTATTTTAATTTTATTAATACAGCCACGGAAATAAAATTAAAATAAAAAATTCTAAACAACGTAAATAACAATGAATAACAGCATCGAAAGTTATTCGCCACAGGCCTTAAAATGCATAAGGATAGGCTTAATAAACGTAGACTTCGTTAATCTACATGATCAGCTTTCCAGAACAAGTGGTTGAATGTTTTGGGAAATTATATAAATAGATGAGTAATTAAAAAATTGAATACTTGAAAAGAGAAAATAGATATTTAAATAAAACTCAAAAACCTGTTCCTAGAAGCATTTCAATTGATACAATTTTTATTTGAAACATTTAACAGTCTTCTAGGGCTTTCAACTAAAAACTTTGCTGTTCTAAAAAATTTAAATAATTTCAACGGAAATATAATTTTTTTTTCCAAGACAAGTTCAGGTGAGTTTTAGATTTTATTTTTTCAAAAATAATTTATTTAAATTTATTTGAAAACAAAAGAAAATTTTGTTGAGAAAAGAAATAATTTTTTTAGTTTTTTTCTCTAAACAAACCCAGGTGTTCGAGAAAATGGTCAAAACGTCAATTTATTGGCTTCCTGTCAGAAGGGCAGGTTTAATTTGTGCATCAGATTTACTTAAGTATTCATTCATATATACAGGTATATATACATCAATATATATATATATATATATAAATGTGTTTATATATGTTATATATGTTATAAATAATTATATATATATATGTATGTATATATATTGTATATATATATATATATATATATATATATATATATATATATATATATATATATATATATATATATATATATATTATGTATATTTATATATGTATATATATATATTAAATATATCTGTTAAATATTTCTATATATATAATTATTTCTTTCTCCCTGGTGATCTTAACGTCGTGAAATATACCTGTTTCCTTTTTTGTCAATATTTTTTTCTTTCTCACTCTTTTTCTCTTTTTCTCCCTTTTCCCATGTTTCTTTCTCTCCCACACTATTTCTCTTTTTTTTGTTCCAAGACTTGTTTTATGATTTTTTAAATTTTTTACAACCTTTCTGCATTTCAAACACTTTTTGTCCTGCTTCATCATCCTCTTTATCTTTTTCGTCATTTTTACAAACTTTTATCTCATCTCTGTTTCTGTGTGTGTGTGTCTTTCTCTGTACGCAAATCTTGCAAGTAAAATTTAACCAGCTTTTTGACTAGCTAGAAAGCTGAAACTTTCAGCATATCTTTATATTGGATGACAATACATAATTCAATTAATAAAAAACTTAATTTAAACATCTTTCGTAAATCTAAATCGAGTGTATTTGAAATTAAAGTTTTTGTTGACAAATTTGTTTTCTCCATTACTTGTTCTTTTTTTGTAATAAAATAAAATCTAATCGCACAAAAGAACAATGAAAGAAATTTTTTTCTTAATTTAACCTAAATTTATAGTTTTTAATAATTTTCTTTGAAGATTTTCTTTGTTAGAGGTGTTGATAACTTTATAGAAGTGCAAACAAAAAAACTTCGGTATTGTGTGTTAAGTTTTACGGTTTTGTTAATAAAGTTTTTTGAGATTAATCAAAAATGATAGAATTTCAAAATTTCAAAAAACTTTAAAATTTAAATAAAATTAAAAAAATGTAATGTATTTTTGAGAAAATATTTTTAAAACCATGAAACACCTGCTCTTATAAATACATCAAAGGAAAATGTTCACGCTATGATACAATAGAAAGTTGTCAGAAGTTTTTCTGTTACCACTCTTGCGACAATGTTATTGATGATGATGATGGTGGTGGTGGTGATGATGTTGATGTTGATGTTGATGATGATGTTGATGATGATGATGATGATGATGATGATGACGATGACGATGCCGATGACGATGACGATGACGATGACGATGACGATGACGATGACGATGACGATGACGATGACCATGACGATGACGATGATGATGATGATGGTAGAGGTGTTGGTTGTGATGATGATGATGATTATGATGATTCTGATACCGATGATGGTGATGACGATGACGACTATAACAATTGCCATGAGAATAGCGAATGTGTTTGTGATGATGATATTTGTGAAAACGGCACAGAAGATAATGTTAATAATGATCATTATAAAATGATTCCAATCATTACGCCCAGAATGATGAATAGGAAAAACCATTATGAAAATTAATATTTTTTATCTTGAAGCACTTTTATTTCTGCTCTAATGATTAAACAGTATTTTTTAAACAATCAGGTTGTTATATCTTCACTCATACTTAAGTTTCAACGTATTTATATATATATATATATATATATATATATATATATATATATATATATATATATATATATATATATATATATATATATACACGTTTGTGTGACTGTGTGTCTGTGTATTTATGTTCATTTACACCACACTCACACCCACAAACACGAAGAACAACACGCAAACATGCAAGATGGAGATACAGCTTGCCAGGCACAGCATGCAAATTTGTGGCTTCTTGCACCGATCAATAACTCTATTTCTCGCATCTTCCACACTGACTTTCTCAGTTCCAGCACGTGCTTCCATGTCCGTACGTGTACGCTTGCTGTGTTTATGCGTGTGTGTGTGTGTGTATGCATGTGTGCGTGTATGCATAGTGTTGTTTGTATTTGTTTAGATGTTGATGCTGTATAAGTTTGTTATTGTCAGTATGTTTGTATCAGACATAGCGTATCAGTGATTGTTTCTTATGTCTTGCGTGATTATCTACCCGTTTGT
>OZ022239.1:36660329-36680329 GCA_963978895.1 Erpobdella octoculata
CTAAAATATTTACAGCCCGTGCATTCGAAGCCACGTGTTATAATATGCATGTTGTAATCAAAAAATCGATATTACCTCTGAAGCACGACATAAGCAATTCATCTAACAACCAGCCATGCAAAGGCCTACTTTCATTTTTTTATTTAGAAACATTTTTTCGTTGTTTCAGCTCAACTATAACTATTAAAAGCATTCAAAACGTGGTTTCTTCTATTCAATTATTGAACGATATTTTTTATCTCGAAAGATCACATTACAGAACAGCACGAGAGTCTGAATTTGTTTCACACATCTACGAAACTTAGAATAGTCATTGGTTTTCAACATTATTTCTGGATTGTTACTTTCTCAGATTGTTTTTTTTTTTAAACTCTGCACCACGAAAGCATTTAGACACGTCCAGTGACGCATGACTTAACACCGGAACAAGCAAATTCTCCGACCCGAACTTTCTCGAGAGACCAAAAACCACAGTTAGGCAATTCAATTTTTTTCTCAAAGCTGAAATCTTCTTAATTTCAGAAGAAGCAAAAAAGCAACAAATGTTTATGAATTTAACCAGCCTGTTTTAACAGCTCACGTTTGCGATAGTCTCAAAATAAAACCCTTCTAGAAAGAAGACAGGATGGTGAGAAAGGTTTATTTGAGGAGAAAACCTTTTTCTTTTTTATTCATACATCGACAAACTGTCCATGAAAGAATTACTCGGAGTAGTGTGTGTTTTTATTCCATGGAAACCGCACAAATGCTTCGTCAAAGAAACAAAAATAAACATCACGTGATGACAGATTACGAAATGATGACCGGGGTAGTGGTTAGTTGAACCTTTACGGTGTTTTATTTCTTTTTGATTACGTACTTGTCAATAATAGCATGATAAAGATTCAGAAAAAAAAGAGTTGATAGTGACAGGTGAAGCAAAAGAGAAACAACACCATGATATATTAGTTGCATATGAAAAAAGTAAAAATGCATAAAAAAATGCTGCTTAATAAAATGTGTGAATCAAAAAAATGTGAAAAATGAGTGAATTACAATGAATAGTAAGAAAATATTAAATTAGAATAAATGGTAAAAAATGAGTGAATTACTATGAAATGTAAAAATGAGTAAACAACAATGAATTGTAAAAAATGAATAAAATCTAATAAAATGTAAAAAATTAGTGAATTAAAATAAAATAACAACACAGGTGAATTGCAATAAATTGTAAAAAATAAGTAAATTACAATAAAATGTAAAAATGAGTAAATTACAGTGATATTTAAAAAATGAACAAATTATAAACAAAATGTACGAGTGAATTACAAGGAAATGGAAGAAACGAGTGCATTACAATAAAATGTAAAAATGAGTGAATTACATGAATTTTAAGAAATGAATTACAATGAAATGTAACAAATGAGTAAATTATAATGAAATGTGAAAAATGAACGAATTACATAGAAATGTAAAAATTGAGTAAATTACAATAAAATGTAAAAATGGGTAAATTACTTTATAATGTAACAATGAGTAAATTACAATGAAATGTAAAAAGTGAATGAATTATGATCAAATATAAGAGATAAGTAAATTACAATAAAATGTAGGAAATGAGTGAGTTACTATAAAATGTAAAAATTGATTGAATTACATTAAAATGTAAAAAAATGAATTACAATGAAAAATAAAATATGAGATAAAAAGAAAATGAAAAGATTAGAAAGATTTTCTCGGTCGTTTGCTGATGGATTGCTTGAACATGTAAAGCCACGTTGTCGAATCAAAGCTCTTTGTCATTTCCGTTACTTTATTCTTGATATTTTCATAGTTTTTGATAACATAATAAAAATTATTGCTGAAATAAAATTATTTTGTAATAATGTTTTTAATGTAATAGTTTCAAACCACTTATTTTTTATTTTTAACCAAATGGTCCGAAAGTCCGGATAAAATTTAAAAGAAACTCAATTATATAACTTTATAAATGTATGAAAATGATGCACTTTGATAAAACAGTTTACAGTTTTTTTTCACAAATTGTATTAAAAATGATCACGGTCCCTAGCACAAACCCTAACACGAACCCCATCACGAACCCTAAGACAAACCCTAATACGGGCCACGTCACGAACCTTGCCGAGCCTCTTTTTGAAGCATGTTATGAACTAGCTCAAAACAACGTGAAAAATAAGATAGTAAGTTGAAAATTTAGTTCCGCCTCTTTTTTTTTGTTCTAGAAGTCTGTCGGTTTTGCAGTCTTTTCACTGATTTTGTCAATTAAAACTGCTTTACCATGCTTAATGTAGAGATTTGCATTGGTTAGACTGAAAACGTTTTAGATTGGTAAATAAGTATAAAATTTATGTTCTATGTAAACTATAACATGAAACTGATTTCATATCAAGTTTTCTTCATGCATTCTTTAGGCAGAAATAAATGATTAATTTTCACAACATATAAAAAAACAGCACGTTATTATTTTACCAAAAAAAGTCAGTATTTATTTTTAAATACGGACATAATAAGATAAGAACCACGTCAAAGAGTGATTACTTTGTCCTGTCTTTGAATTTCCATTAATATAACTACTTTGAATTTCCATTAATATAACTACTTTGAATTTCCATTAATATAACTACTTTGAATTTCCATTAATATAACTACTTTGACATTTCCATTAATATAACTACTTTGAATTTCCATTAATATAACTACTTTGAATTTCCATTAATATAACTACTTTGAATTTCCATTAATATAACTACTTTGACATTTCCATTAATATAACTACTTTGAATTTCCATTAATATAACTACTTTGAATTTCCATTAATATAACTACTTTGAATTTCCATTAATATAACTACTTTGAATTTCCATTAATATAACTACTTTGAATTTCCATTAATATAACTACTTTGAATTTCCATTAATATAACTACTTTGAATTTCCATTAATATAACTACTTTGACATTTCCATTAATATAACTACTTTGAATTTCCATTAATATAACTACTTTGAATTTCCATTAATATAACTACTTTGAATTTCCATTAATATAACTACTTTGAATTTCCATTAATATAACTACTTTGAATTTCCATTAATATAACTACTTTGAATTTCCATTAATATAACTACTTTGACATTTCCATTAATATAACTACTTTGAATTTCCATTAATATAACTACTTTGAATTTCCATTAATATAACTACTTTGAATTTCCATTAATATAACTACTTTGAATTTCCATTAATATAACTACTTTGACATTTCCATTAATATAACTACTTTGAATTTCCATTAATATAACTACTTTGACATTTCCATTAATATAACTACTTTGAATTTCTACTTTGAATTTCCATTAATATAACTACTTTGAATTTCCATTAATATAACTACTTTGAATTTCCATTAATATAACTACTTTGAATTTCCATTAATATAACTACTTTGAATTTCCATTAATATAACTACTTTGAATTTCCATTAATATAACTACTTTGACATTTCCATTAATATAACTACTTTGAATTTCCATTAATATAACTACTTTGAATTTCCATTAATATAACTACTTTGACATTTCCATTAATATAACTACTTTGACATTTTTATTAATATAACTACTTTGAATTTCCATTAATATAACTACTTTGAATTTCCATTAATATAACTACTTTGAATTTCCATTAATATAACTACTTTGACATTTCCATTAATATAACTACTTTGAATTTCCATTAATATAACTACTTTGACATTTCCATTAATATAACTACTTTGAATTTCCATTAATATAACTACTTTGAATTTCCATTAATATAACTACTTTGACATTTCCATTAATATAACTACTTTGACATTTTTATTAATATAACTACTTTGAATTTCCATTAATATAACTACTTTGAATTTCCATTAATATAACTACTTTGAATTTCCATTAATATAACTACTTTGACATTTCCATTAATATAACTACTTTGAATTTCCATTAATATAACTACTTTGAATTTCCATTAATATAACTACTTTGAATTTCCATTAATATAACTACTTTGAATTTCCATTAATATAACTACTTTGACATTTTTATTTCCATCAGTTTGAAAGTTTCTATTTTTAATCACAGCAAGTTTTTTTAAAATAATTTTCAATCTTATTGAGTTTATATTAAGTGTTACAAACCTGATATTTTAAATTTTTATTAAATAATATAAACCTAACGTTTTAAATTTATATTAAATGATATATTCCCAATATTTTGAATTTATCTATCTATCTATATATATGAAAATTTCGTGACGGTGTTTGTGTCCAAACTCCTCCGAAACGGCTAAACCGATTTTTATGAACTTTTTTGGGTACGCTTGGTAGTTCTGAGGATAGGTACACAAATGAAAATGTCTTATTAAAAGAAATAAACATTTTGAATGTTTTAGAAAACTAATTTTTAAAAATATTTTCGTCTATGCTATTATGTTGCGTGTAAGGGCTAAGTTTTCGTACCGCGCTGTCTTTTTTATTCCATTGTCTTACGCTGTTGACGGTTTCAATTTCTTGAAATCAAAAGTGTGAGTGTGCCAAAGCTACTATTGTTATTTTCTTTATTTTTTCAATTTTTATTACTATGTATCGTTCAAATGTTTTTGAATTTTTTAAAAACTTATTTTTTTTTAAATATTTTTGCTATTATATCGCAGTGTAGGGTAGCGAGCTAAATTTTGTTTTTATTCAATTGCTGTTGATCGTCTCGATTTCTCAAAATCAAAGTAATTTAAAATTGAGTGCTAAGCTACTATTGTTATTTTCTTAAATTTTTTAATTGATATTTTTGTGTATCTATTAAATTGTTTCGTTTGTTGCGTGTCAGATTATCATTATCGTACTAACTCTAACCTCTAACAGATATTATTTTTTGCTTTACAGGCTTAAAAAAACTAAAAATTTATTGTTTGTAATTTTATGTTATTTTAATTTATTTCATTTTATTTATTTTGTAATGCATTAAAAAAACTTTCCCTTTTATAAAAAGTGTATATTATTTTTGTTTTTCTACGTAAATTTGAGCTGCCGCACGCCTTGTTCAGGAAACAGACAAGGTGCGGAGTTCAAGACAACAAATTAAAAAAAACTAGGTAATTTATATACACAACAAAATTTAAAGTGTTTATAAAACGTAAAAATTAGATGTTAAAACTTTTTTAGTTTAAGATATGCCACAACAAGATCTAATGAAACAGAAGATGATGCAATAGCCAGATTAAATGTCAGAAGTAAGAGCTATGCTTTTTTCAGAACTACAAGCCAGATTCGATACTTCAAATTAAGATTTCAGTACAATCCAGAAGAAAAATTTCATTAGTATCTTCAAATTCAAATTGGAAAAATGGATGTGGTCTGTGGAAAGGATAGCCTCCAGGTATGCCATGCAACAATGGCAAGGTATCTCTTCCGTTTCATCAGTCATCAATGGATTCTCTCCAGTCTCTGATGTCTAGTGATAATCCTCTAAGCATTTTTTTAACAACCTCAAGAAGTACAACGCTTGCTTTCACTGGACTGGTCATATTTTCTTCCAGCTTTTGTACAGTAGTGTCTTCAGTTTAAGAATTTTTAGCCAAGGTTTTTCTAAGTATTCTACAAAACTTTATCAACCCACAGTGGCTGTGTGAATTTGCCATTTTGGCTCCTAAAAATGACAGTGTGGCGAAAATTAATTTAGAAATCGAAATCCTCTTACCTGCTGAAGGAAAAATCAACAAATTGATTGAAACTGTCTTGAACACAGCAGAAGCAGTTAACTACCCATTTAAGTTTCTCAACTCATTGGAGCCAGCTGGCCTCCCACCGCACAATTTTGTGCTAAAAACTGGAGCACTAACCTTGTTTTTGCGTAACTTAGAACCTACAAAGTGTTGTTTTTTTGTTTTATATATTGCTTATTTTCATGAGCTAATAATAATAATAATAATAATAATAATAATAATAATAATAATAATAATAATAATAATAATAATAATAATAATAATAATAATAATAATAATAATAATAATAATAATAATAATAATAATAATAATAATAATAACAATAATAATAATAATAATAATAATAATAATAATAATAATAATAATAATAATAATAATAATAATAATAATACAACTTATAGGTTATGCAATGGTAACAGATTAACTATCAAGGCGCTGACCAACAACCTCATCGAAGCAGCAATCTTCACTGGCTGTGCCCAAGGTAAAATTGTTTTCATTCCCAGGATACCGCTCATTCCGAGTGATTTGCCATTCACTTTCAAGCACCTGGAGTTCCCTGTGCGTCTGGCCTTTGCCATGTCCATCAACAAAGCTCAAGGCCAATCGCTGAAAGTGGCTGGCATTAACTTGGAGACCTTTTGCTTCTCAGAGGGTTAGTTGTATGTGACATGTTCCCGTGATGGAAACCCGAAAAATGTGTACATATATGTACCGTATGGAAAAACAAAAAACATTGTGTATCAGAAAGCTTTACAATAAAATTAGTGTATGTGTTTGTATTTAATTAACTTAAAAACCAAATAGATCTGCATGCAAGTTTCAATAGATGCAAAGATGCCCGGGCAGCGCCGGGTTACCCAGCTAGTATTAAATAATATAAACCTAATAATTTAAATTTATTGAATCAATAATAAATGAAAACAAAATGGAAATCACAGTACTTTTTGCTTCCGTTGATCACAAAAAGGTTAAAATTTCAACAAAAACAATATTTGATTTTTTTACTTATTATCAAAAAGATTAAAATAAAATAGAATAAAATGTTGTTCCTAAATAAAAATGATTTATTTAATACATTTATATTATCATATTTGGTTTTCATTATTGCGAAATAAGAAAAATGCTAAAAAATCTATTTCATGGAAGAAAATTGTAAAACAAAGATTCGAATTTCTAATTTGAAGACCACAGACGATAAATAAGGTGAAAAACTAAAAAAAATCAAATAAAAATCATAAATAATAATTTATTTAAAACAGTAAAAAACGTTAAAATTTTTTTTTTAAGTTGTTCATGCCAAGAAAAATAAATGAATTTTATTGCTTTACTGGCTCCTTCGTGCGCGCTTTGCAAAAAGAAATATAACTCGCAATCAATCCTTTCCAGATAAGTATCAAATTATGTAAATATAAATCTAAAAATAAAAATAAATTTTATAAATATAATTTGGTAATTGAGTTTACAATACTTATGCAAATAAAATGTGTTATATAAATAAATGATCCGCTTTCAAATAAATTTAACTAAACATAAAATCAGTTATGGAAAGTTTAACAAACAGAAATTTTCAAAGGATGATATTATCATTAAAAAAAATTCAAAACATTGTTTCATTTAAGACACAGTTCTTTAAAAAAAACTTTGATTTGACAAAATATGTTATCGGAAAAATAAACAAACTTTTTCAATGTGAAAAACTTTACTTCATTGAATATTTCTTATTTCATTCAAGATTCAAATTACCACCTGCTTATTTATAACCAACATCTTTTTTTTAGCAAAATCAAAGGGTTACAACTTTAACCTCGTAAACCGCATTGGAGGTTAAAACTTCCCAAATCACAACCTCTCAAATCACACGGGACTATAGCCTCCCAAACCACATGGGATCTCAAATTTCTCACACATTCTACGTTTAATGTCATTTTTTCTGTGCTCCTCTCATTGGAATTTTCTGTTTTAATAACATACACGCGAAAAAAGTAGGAAAACCTCCCGAAAATAATCAAGTTATAAAATCCTGATATCAATATTATAATGAGCTCAATTAATTCATTACTATTCAATATGGCCCTGCATACGATACGATCTCTATAATGCATATTATGCATAGGGTTTCTACGATGCACGCGATGTACACGATTCATACGTTGCATACGATGCATATTATGTATTTAGGGCATACTTTGCATACGATGCATACGATGTATTCGATGAATACGCTGCATACTGTGGATACGGTGCCTAAGATGTAACGGTACTAAATATCTTTGTCTGCACGTCATCAAATGTTACTACTTTGTAACCCCTCCATTTCCTGTTTTTCTATTTATTTCTTTTCTTTTTTCTTACTTTGCTGGTCTCTTTGTCTGTTTTTGTTTTTTTTGTCCTGAATCTCTGTATAAAATATATTTTATCTCTCTTGAGTTTCAACTTCACTTCAAAACGTTTTTTCATCTGATTTTCCATAAATCTCTCATGTTTTTTTAATTAATTTTAAATGTTTCTATTCCTCATCTATCTGGGCTTGTTATTTTGTTCAGTTTTTGCACAAAAAATAAAAAATTAATGAACAGCAAGAAACCCGTAAAAAACTTTGTTGTTTTAAAATAATTTATAATATGAAAACATTGATCACAGTCTTCTAATTACTCAATATTTGAAATATTTGAGGATTGAAAATTTAAGAAACTTTTGAATCAGCATGGAATAAACATGGAATAAACATAAGTTTTGTTTGAAAATTAAATGTTGTTTTTTTAAATAAACTAAAAATTTAAAGTTTGTTTCTCTACATAGAATTTGTAATTTTCAAAATTTTCAAAATTTGATTGCTTTTATTTTATAATTCCCTTTTTCAATCAATCTGAAAATTATTTAAAATGTGAAGTCTGCAACAGCAAATAAACCCCCCAAATTTTAAATCGATTGTAGACATTAAAAATATAAGCTATTTTTGAATCAATAGGCATAACATCAAACTAATATTGGCTTATTATCACAATATTATCTTCATAATATCAAAAGATTTTCTGCATAATATCGAAAAACTATCTGCATTATTTCACATAAAAATCTACTTAATATCAAGATGTCATCTGAGATAGAAAAACATTGATGTTTCATGCCAACTGCTATTTTGCATGAAAACACCTGGTGCAGAAATCTATAAAGTATACTAATGATAAAAATGTTGTTAAAAATGTTGTAATGAATGAAGACTTGTCACCACTTTCAGAGACAGGTATAATTTTAATCTATTTTCAAACTATCTGGAAATATTCCAGACAAGAGAGAACAATTTATTTAGCACACCTGTAATAAAACGTGGATAGAAAAACAGTAATGAGAGAACAAACATTGTCTGCTTTAATTCTACAAGAGCGTTTTACAGTTTCATTTGAGTTTTTGCATTGTGGATGTGTATGAATCTATAAATGTCTGCGTGTATTATACGACTATCAAAGTTTCTCAAGGAATCCAGAAAAAGAGAACGAACACGATTGATACTTCGCTTAAGAGATTGTAGGGTAACATTAAAAAAATACTTCAAATACTTTTTTGCACAGAGTAACAAAAGTATTTAAAGTGGTAAGAAGACCGTGTCAAAAATGATAAAAAAGTAAACCGTACAAAACGTCGTTACTACTAATTTTCTGCAAATTTGCAAATTTTTTTTATGATTATAAAACTATAAATTAGAAAAAAAAACATTGAATACAGTATTCTAAATAGTTGGTATGTGGAGATTGAAAATATAAGAAACTTTTGAACCTACACGGAAAAATCGAATTTTTTGTTATAGTTTTTTGATTTGAAAAATTAATTATCGTTTTTGAATTAATTTATTGTCGGTTAAATTTCCGAAAAAAAATTTCAAGTTTTTCACAATTTTTTACATTTTCATTTACTTTTTATATTTCATTTAAGTTTTAATAAATTTGAAAATTTATTGAAAAGCATGTCTCTGATGACAATTATTTTAGCTGTGTATGCAAATAAGGCGTCAATTGTTACACAGTCATAAACAGTGCATGGAAGTTATCTGCAAGGATGCACACGACTTCAGTTTAGATATCTGAGCCATAAATAATATTTCTCATAGTTTTATTTTAATTATAATCATTCATTCTATACATTTATAATGTTTTTTTTTATATTTTTATTCCTGATTTCAAACTTGCTAAACCTTATTTTTTGCTCTTAATGTTATTAAATGGCATTTCAAAACCGAATTCCATTCACGCAAATTCAATTTTCTCCACGACGAAGTACCTACGAACCACTTCAGCGTTACCTCTGCAGTCGGCGCATCCTCGAGTGTGCGGTCCACAGCAACGTCATGAAAAATACGTCAAATACGTTGAACAATCTAGAACTAACCATGAATCCTTTGTACCATGCTTTGATTTGACTTTTCGTGAAACTCGTGTTGTCAATGAGGAAGTTCATGTCATCTTTTGAAAGTTTTTTGCTACTTTTTGAGCCCATGTTGGGTTTTCCTGTGTTGTTGGTGTTGTTGTGATGATGTTGAAATTGCTGAAATTTTTGTTGTAATCAACAAAAATATTGTTGAAAAAGAAATCAGAGTTTTCCTGATGGTTCTTGAAAAAATCTGCAAATGTTTAAAAAGACTACTTGTAAAAATGAATATTCATCAATAAACAAGGTACAACCCATCAACTCTAAATGAATATTCATCAATAAACAAGGTACAACCCATCAACTCTAAATGAATATTCATCAATAAACAAGGTACAACCCATCAACACATTTTCACCTTTTAATTATAATTTTCATTTTTAAGTTAGCAACGATTGCAGTAAAACTTCATCAATAGAAAAACTTCAACAGAAACTTTTTGCAACCAATCACATTCAATCTCCTTCAAACTTTATTAATATTTATTTTTAGCAACAATATAAACAACACATTGCATGCTCATAAATTCATTAAATACTATTCATCATTCAAGCACAACACTAAACTGGATCAACAACACACCAGCGTAGTTCATTTTAATAATAATAATACAATAAATTCAAGTATCTTCTATCAGCAAGTCTTTCTTATCAAGTATCGATTAACGGATAAGTTATCTTTCGTCGTCTTCTTTTTATCATGCAATCTTTTATTTCTATTCTTTTATATATTAAGTCAACATAATGATTGCCTGGCATTTCTTTTAATTATTCAATCATGATCACGTGGTGTTTCTATTATTTATTGAATCACTACAGGGGTACCCGGCGTTGCCCTGGGTTTTTAGAGGTTTTCTATCGTTTTTCTCTCTCAGTCCCGTTTACTTCCCGGCTGGCTTTCCCGTTCTCGGTTCTTCCCTGTTTCGTTTCCTTTTCCCGCTCGCTCTTTCGCTCAGGGTTGCTTTTTCGTTCACGCTTGCTCACCCGTTCCCATTTCTTTTCGCTTTCCCGTTCCCGTTTCCGCTCGCTCTCCCACTCCAGCTCAGCACACTTTGTGACCGATCAAAAATTTTTCTCACAAAAATCCTTCCACTATTGACTCTCAAAGTTATGTGAAAACTTCATTACGATCGGATGACTAGTGTCGCAATGCATAAAGAACATACATACATACATGCAGTCATTTATATAGATAATTCTATTATTATTCAATGATGATCACGTGGTGTTTCTAATAATTATTCAATCATGATCACGTGATGTTTCTAATAATTATTCACTCATGATCACGTGATGTTTCTAATAATTATTCAATCATGATCACGTGATGTTTCTAATAATTATTCAATCATGATCACGTGATGTTTATGATTATTTTTATTTGCTCCAAATTGTTTGTTTTGGTCTGAGATAGCTGAACGTGATGAGAAATATAAGACACGTCTGCTTTAAAGTTCTTGCTTAAAATATTTGTCTAAATATAAAATCCGAATAGATAACAACAGTTTAGATATTTCAAACGACGCTGAGCCTGATAACGAATAGTTGGTGGTGATGATGATAATGATGGTGATGATGATGATGATGATGATGATGATGATGATGATGATGATGATGATGATGATGATGATGATGATGATGATGATGATGATGATGATGATGATGATGATGATGATGATGATGATGATGATGATGATGATGGTAATGGTGATGGTGATGGTGGTGGTGGTGGTCGTGGTCGTGTGATGGTGATGGTGCTGGTGCTGGTGCTGACGATGACGGTGACGGTGACGGTGACGGTTACGGTGACGGTGACGATGACGATGATGATAACAATAGTTGATGCAGCAGGGATGATGATGATAACAAGAAAGACAAAGATAATAATCACGATTAAGCTGTGTGCACTGGAAAGAAGTCGTGTGGAGATTCGGATCAATTCGGATCATTCAGTAGATTTAAATGGTTCTTGGTGGTTCCGAAAAAAGTTTGCTTGGATGCTTGGAGGTTTGAAAATCTGGACTAATAAATCATGAACTTATTTTCTGGTTGCAATAAAAAAAGTTATAGTTGGATACGAATGTTATTGTATAAAGTAGATTATTAACTCAAGTAATGGTTCGTTATTTGGGCTGAGCACTCGAGGACTTTTGCACTGTTTTTTTATTATATCTGTGGCGGTCTTCCTATCAGATTATATCGGATAATTATTTTAATGAAGTGTAAAAATAATGAATTTGAAAATCAAAGAATTTTTTGGTTGTCACGACAACAGTTAGAAAAATTAAAAATTCTAGAAAGTCTACGCAAAATTTAGTTTTTTTTCAGTCAATAACAATGAAGGATAAACAAATTATTATTGGCATAATATTATTTAATTGATCTCAGTTTATCATTTTAATGCAAACGTTTTCAATTTGCTTAGAAATTTTTCATTTCAATTATTTGAAAACAAACTTTGATAACAGCTTCTTACAAATTCTTGAATTTCTTTCGTGCATCTCATCTAAACAAAAATTTATGAAATGTTTGATGATGACGATGAGTTTATTTATGATGATGATAATTGTGGTAATGATGGTGTTAGTGGTGGTGGCGATAATAATGGTTGTAGTGACGATTACGACGATGATGATAAAGTTGATGATGACTGGTAGTGATGATGAAGTTGGTGATGATGATAATGGCGATTGTAGTGATAATGATGAAGTTAATGATGATAATGGTGGTGGTGGTGATGATGATGATTATGGTGGTGGTAGTAATGATGATGATTAGGACGACGATGAGGTTGATGATGATGATGATAATAGTTATAACAATGGTGGTGGCAATTAAAATATTCAGGACAAAAATGATCAAAAAAAACTTTCCACAATTTCCACCTGAACCTTTGAATGAGGTTCACAACCTCTTAGAGAAGACGAAAAATAATTTTTCTAATTGAATGACATTTTCAAACTTTTTTACCGTTTTCAGCAATATTATCTCGCTTTGTTTGCCCCTACCTGCTTCAATTTGTTCCTATTTATCTGGCCAGACTGAGAGGAATAAATGTTTTCAGTGCATATCTTGTTAGCTTAGCGATTTCACGTGATATCACCGTGATAACGACGCGAAAGTCTCAACCAAGAAATAACCTCTTAAACACAAATCGAACTTCTTAAAACTAAAAATTTCATAAACTCACGAAATGTGCAATCGACCGACTTTTTTTCATAATCAAATGAATAATTTAAAAAATTATGCAAATTCAAAGTTCTTAAAGCGATTTTATGAAATCTTAAATAAGATCGATAAGATACATACTAACGTATTCCTCTCAAACGAACGACACTGGTCTAATAAAAGATTAACTCAACAGCTCAAGAAATCCCAAATAAATCCAACTAGGTACAGCTCTTTCTCGGAGCAACAATGCGTACTTGAATACAAAATGCGACCACGAAATGACGATAGACGTTCAGACCCAGAATCCTTCGTACCAATTAACCTCAACTACATCATCAACAACAACAACGCTCTATAAAAAAATATTTGCTTTTGATTTGCATCTACAAAGCTGATATTACGAAAAAAATACATTTTACGTTAAGTTTTGCGACATGAAGGAAAGTTAGACTAGATATTATTATTGTACACGTCATTCGTCAGCAAATCATTTTATAGTATTCTAACTAATAAACAAAAGCTCACTAAACAACCACCATTCACGGTTGTAGAGCGTACAATAACTCATAAGCGAATTTCGATTTATGTAATTTTTGGCTCTTGTCAATCAGGAAGGGATTGTGGCTAAGAGAGAAGTGTTTCGTAAATATCTGAAGTGATTCGTATGTTGCCGTATTGTAACAGGATGAATCATCATGAACTGATATCGTCATTATCTCGTATAGCTATATAGCGAGCACCTAGCTGTCATCAATTTTGTAAATCTTGATTAAATTATTTTAAAAAGTTATTTTTAAAAAACAAAAGACAAACAGACAGAAAAATAGAATCTATTTCTCATTATACAAGCTGTATTCACACAATTCATATTTCGGGAAAACGACCAGGAATGGGAAAGCGACCGGTAGGTAGAGGGAGCGCAACCGGGAGCGGGAAAACGACAGGGAGCGGAAAAGCGACCGTGAGAGGGAAAGCGACCGGAAGCAGGGAAACGACCGAGAACGGGAAAGTGACATTAAACTTTTATATATATACATATATATATATATATATATACATATATATATATTGCATATTAAGTACATAAGTTTATATGTCAGGTGTTGATACATAAGTACATATCAGGTATGTAAATACATATTAGGTAAGGATGTATATCAGGTACATTTCGCATATCTGTTACATATCGCACAACCGGGACATATCAAGATTGGTTACCATTGTTTCAAAATCAGAATCAACTGAAATTTAGAGCTTTATAACCCTTTCATAAAATATGGGATGTACGTTCTGTTGTAATTTTTCGCTTCTAAAATTGCTAGACTTTGAACAAACATTTCGTGGAATCCTTCGGAAATTCGGAAAATCTTTTTTTTAATTTGTTACAAATACAAATCCGATAATTGACATCAACATTAATTACAAATTAAGTTTTAAAAATTTTGATTAAAAGAATGTAGCCCCTAGATGGTAGGGTCACCGAAAAAATATATACTGGACCCCGGTACCACAAAAGAGTGGCAAGGCCATTATAAATGGGAACATGATCTTGTTCAATTAGACTGCGCAAATGCTGAATTATGAAGAATAATAATTATTTTATTTTTATAAACAACTAGCGGGTTACCCGGTGTGGCCCGGGGTTTTTAGAGGTTTTTCTAATGGTGTTCTCTCTCGCTCCCGTTTCCTTCCCGCTTGTTTTCCCGCTCCTGCTTGCACTCTTGTTCCCAGTCGCTTTCTCGTTCCAGGTCGCCTTCCCGTTTCCGATCGTTTTCTTTTTTCCCAATGCTTTTATCTACTCGTCATCTCTGTTTGTTTCTCTGTCTGTCTGTTTGTTTCTCTGTCTGTCTGTTTGTTTCTCTGTCTGTCTGTTTGTTTCTCTGTCTGTTTCAAATCTTGCAATCAATTTTTGAGTCACTTCCTGATGATAGATTTTTTCCCAATGCTTTAATCTACTCGTCGTCTCTGTTTGTTTCTCTGTCTGTCTGTTTGTTTCTCTGTCTGTTTCAAATCTTGCAATCAATTTTTGAGTCACTTCCTGATGATAGATTTTTTTCAAATTTTGCATACATGCTCAAAATAGAAGACAATGCAATATTCAATTATTAGTTTAACAATAAACAAGAAACCGCAAATTGAATAAAATTTTTCTCATGGGAAGTTAGCTAAGTTGTTTATTTAACATGATGTGGTAGTCTGGAAGTTTGCCAAGGGAATTGTGAAGCTAGTCAAGTAAAGCTGTTTGTTTATTCAACTCAATATTAGGTGCTTAATATAAACCTTAATATAAAATAAAAGAGTAATATAAGAAAAAATTGATTGCAAAATTTGTGTTTTAATTACATATAAAAGCATTGGGTTTTAAAAATTCGTTTTTAATTTACTTGTTTCATGCTAGCTCTTTCGATTTCGGTCGCTTGGTTGCCCGGGGTTTTTAGATGTGTTTTAGAATGATTGTTTCTCTCATTCCCGTTTTTTTCTCCGCTCCCGGTCGCTTCCTCGTTCCTGGTCGCATTCGCGCTCGTTCTTTTGCTCTCAGTTGCTTTTCCGTTCCCGATTGCTTTCCCGTTTCCGCTCATATATATATATATATATATATATATATATATATATATATATATATATATATATATATATATATATATATATATATATATATATATATATATATATATATATATATATATATATATATATATATATATATATATATATATATATATATATATATATATATATATATATATATATATATATATAATGAATCAACATATACATCAGCAATGATATTAATACTTTTTTGATACAAAGTTTCCAACAGTCATAATTGATATTCTGCTGAACGTATGTGCTCTTTGTCTTTAAAATTTCAAACAGCACCATGAAAATCATTCATTTTTGCAAAACCAGACTCAATATTGTACTGAGTCTTGCTTATCAACAAGTTGACTTTTTAACATTGAGAATGTCCCAGTCAATGTTTTATGTTTTATTGTAAGTAACTACTGTTTTATTAACCACCGTTTATAATGCTAAGTCTTAGAAGAGTTATTTTTTAGAATGGAAATTTGATAATCTTTTAAATCTGTCAGAAAAATAAATTTAAATATCTTACAGTATTTTTCAAAATAATTTTCGATTTTATAATAGCAAAGTTTGAAAAAAATTCAAGCGAAAGAGGAAAATAAAGAGATCGGAAACCTTCCTATGTAAATTCATCAACAGGTTCAATCCATTCCAGCAGTAACCCACTTTCTGCAATTTCAGCGAGAAAACTCAAAGCTAAAGAACATCAAAGCAGCGAGGAATAACAAACGAACGCAATTATTAATTGCTACTTTGTTTACTTTCAGTTTTTCTTCGGAGTAAGCCTTCTATAATAAACATTTACAGTTTTGTTGTCTGCCGATGTTGACTAACTTGACAGTTCTGTAATATGATTACATGTTACCGCATTGCTAGTACATAGCTGTAACATTCTTATGTGCGGTAAATGTGTAACGTGTGACAGTATGATTACAGGCTGTAGTATGATTATATTGTTATCATATTGCAATTGCATAGCTGTAACATTTTTGTATTCGGTGATATGCCAACAAGCTGCAATATGATTACATGATGTAGATACATTGGTGTTGTGAAAAACTCAAAATTTCAATTCCCACCCACCCATTCCTACAGATGTTTTTACCATTCCCATCCCATCCCATTTCCATGATTTCAACTTGTTCCCGTTGTCATCTTTTTCCAAGCACCCATTCCCATCTTCCTATTCCCATGCCCCCACAGCTCAGCAATGTTTTTCTTTTCATTCAAAATTTTAGAACAATACGTACTAAATCTAGTAGAATTTTCCAGATGTTTTCAAAAGTCATTAATATTACTATGTAACAAGTAAAAGAAAAACGAGTTTTTTAACACAAACTTTTATTTCAAATACATTCGATTTAGAAATACGAAAGATGTTCAAATTAAGTTTTTTTTAATTGAATCATGTATTGTCATCCAATATAAACTATGCTGAAAGTTTCAGCTTCCTAGCTTGTCAAAAAGCTGGTTAAATTTTACTTGCAAGATTTGCGTACAGAGAAAACCACACACACACACACAAACAGAGATTGTAACCTAAATAAAAGTTTTTAAAAATAGTAAGCTATTAACACTTTTAGGCAATAATGATGTCCTACGCTTATCAAGTAGGCGTCCAGCTGATCTAAATCCTTTTTTAACTAGCTGCGATGATGTTGGTATACACAAAACCCGTCGTCTATACAGAATTGTAATAGATTAGCATTCCTGTTGAATCTCATGTTGACATATTTTGCCAATTCAGTTTTTTTCTTGCCAACATTTTCAGGATTGCACAAATCCTTATATTTATCAAGTCTGATTCTTTTAGATAGAGATTTCTCATCTTTTGTTATTGACCAGTTGCTGTATAAATTGCCTATTTATATCCATTGATACACAAACAAAATCTCAAGACTAAATATTGATATATAATTTCAAGATAGATATACAAATATTACAACTTGGAAAAATAACCGGCATTGTTTTATTAAATCAAAGAACTACGCAAAATTACTAAATACAAAATTATCGTCAAAATATCATTGAATTTTTCATTGAGCGTTACAATATAGAGAAAGTGAGCAAAATATTACTGACATCCTGGCAACCACTTACTCGCAACAACCTAACAAACTATTCGAAAAACCCGGAGGGTTGGCCGAGACATTTTTTCCAATAGAGATTTTCCCAATTCTTATTACGTTGATTCTCAATCCCATGACAACAATGGCAAATCCCATGGAATTCCGATAAAATTTTCAGTGATTGTTCCCATTCCCGTGGGATTCCCATACGTCCCATGAGATCCCATGGGAATAGAATCCCAGTCACGCCTCTAATGCACATGTTGTATTATGATAACATGTTGTAACATGATTGATTTCTGTAATTTGGTTACATGCTATATTATTGAAATTTATTATATGATTACATGTTATAACGTGATTATATCGTGTACTAGCAGTACCTGTCGCGGCTTCGTACTCTTGAAATGAGAGTATTTGAACCATGGATCATAGAGCCCTGCACGACTTTTTGAGACTTGGTCCAACTCATTTTATTATCAAGTAATTCCAGAGCCGGGCACGTTTCACAGGCACAGATATCCAGACCCAAACCGACCTGTTTCATAATCCATTTTTCCAGCTACCATTTGAGGTTCCAAAAGCCAAATTATCAAAAATTGGTGATGCACGTGTAACTTAATTTTTTTAAGTAGAATATAAATAATAAGTTTCATACATTTTAGTTTCTAAATGGCTCTTATCTTGAAAGAAAAAACTTATAACCCTTATTTCCATCCCACGTTTGAGAAACCAAATTTTCACAAAATGGTGTAGCACGTATTTTTTATTTAAAAAAGCTATATACTAAATTTAAACACGTTGAAATTTTTAATTTTTGAGTTTTTGAACAAACCAGCGTTTTTTCCACCTCTCATTTGAGTTCCCGGAAGCTATATTATCAAAAATAGTAAAATACATGTATCTTTATTTTTAAAGTAGAATCTAAATATTAATGTTCACATCCCTAGCATTCTCAGTTAAAATATAATCCTAGTTTCCACCTCACGTTTGTGGTCCGTAAACCAAATTTTCGAAAAATGGTAAAACACCTATTTTTTTATTTTTAAAGAAGAATCTAGATACCAAATTTTAAAACTTTCACATTTTTCTATTAAGAGAAAAATTTTTTTTCTGTTTTATATTTTCAGAAGCTAAATTTTTAAATAACTTTTCTTAGTGGATGCTCAAGCAATAGATTATAGAAGTAACAAGTTCCAAATTTCTTGTTTCTAGAATGAGGCGTTTTAGCTCAGCGTTGATCATCAGTCAGTCAGGACATGTCCTCTGATATATATAGAATATTATTACATGTAATAATAAGATTATAAATTGTAATTTGATAGTATGTTTTACATGACCCTTTGTTGTTTTTATTTAGTATATTGTTACATTTATACTTTTGTAATGTTAATAAAGGGTGCAAAATGACCATAATATGTAATACAAATACTGTTTGGATTATCATGCAGCAAGATCAGGTGAGATAAATACAGCTTGAAACCTGACCACAGCTTTTGACTAGAAAAATTCTATCATTATAGAAAACCTTCTTTTAAGAGCTAAAAGAGCAAATATAACAAAACAATTGATAGTAGTGGTTTTAAAATAACAAAACAAAACAAACTAAAATTGCACCCAAGAAATTTAAAAAAACCAACTTTTTAAACTTTTTTCATAATGTTGTAACTTTATTTTTGCCGTGCCCCTACTATAACATCTTTTAATTCTTACTTTAACACCCCTCAATTCCTACTATAATACCCCTCATTTCCTAATATAACACCCCTCAATTCCTAATATAACATTTCTCAATTCCTAATATAACATTCCTCAATTCCTAATAAAACACCCCTCAATTCCTAATATAACATCCCTCAATTCCTAATAAAACATCCCTCAATTCCTACTATAACATCCCTCAATTCAAACTATGACACCACCCTAGTCCTACTGATTATTCACTCAATTTTTTATCTCACCCACCTTTTCAATCACTATCCTATCTT
>OZ022239.1:36685329-36730329 GCA_963978895.1 Erpobdella octoculata
A
This sequence comes from Erpobdella octoculata, assembly GCA_963978895.1. Lineage (NCBI taxonomy): Eukaryota > Metazoa > Annelida > Clitellata > Hirudinida > Erpobdellidae > Erpobdella > Erpobdella octoculata. Next base: position 36,685,331 of record OZ022239.1, read on the forward strand.
ATAATAATTAGAAGAAATAATAATTTGTATTTAAAAAATTAGAATAAGATTGATCTTGCTAATATTATTATGATAACTAATTTTATAATAACTAGAGGTTTGCTATTTTAACATTATAATGAACATATATTTAATTAATTGAAGTTGTTTAAACAATTTGTTTGTTATTTATTTATTTATAAAAAAATATTAAATTAATTTGCCATAGATACCAAAGCGTCTTACACAGAGTCATGCTGGGCTACTAAATCAAATAAAAGAGCAAATGTGATATTTTCGATTAAAAAAATGTTCAATTTTTTTAATTAAAGCAGGCTATTTAAATAAATTGTTAGTTTTATGGTTTTTATATAATTTTTTATTTGCCATATAATAAAACAAATTTTCAATTTTTTGAATTAATTTAAGTTATTTAAATATTTTGCTCTTTATACAATTGTTTTATATGATTTATTTTTTCGCCATTTAATATAACTAACTTTTAATTTGTTGAGTTGATTTAGGTTATTTTAATAACTTTATATTTATTTAATTTCTTTATTTGCCAATTTCTTTGTCATATATGTTAATAATAAAGCGTCTCGCACAAAACGTCTTACACAGAGTCATGATGAGCTAGTGGTTTGAAAGAACGGATGCTTTAACATTACGATGATCATACGAATAGAAATGGACCAATTGCAATGAAGAAAAAACTCTGGATAATTTTTTTAAATTATTCAATGGTTTTATTTTAGGGTTTTGAAAAAATCTAGCGATAGACATTATTTTGCGTTGATGTCTTATTTTTCAAGAGATTTCCATATATATGAAAATCTTTAATGAAAATTTGCAAATGATGAGGATTGGTTTAACTTGACAGGGCTATAAAATGTAGAAGAGAAAACACTGGTTCGTTTAAATAAATTATCGATGAAGTGGATTGTTTTATTGCAAAAACAACCTATGTGGCAGATTTACAAACACAATTGTCTGAGTGGTCACTATTGCTTTCTTTTACCACCAAAATTAAAAGATTTGAAAAGCAAATACACTTTTTCACAAATTGAGTAGCTCTCAGTTGAAACTCCTTGACGCAGGAAGCAGTGGACGCATGTTCGGTGAATGCTTTCAGAGATCAACTTGCTCTGCTTTGTTGCAGTATGACTCGTCGGCCTGATGCAGCACCTCTTCATCAATCATAAATTTTACATATTTTTTTAAATTTATTTATTGAAAAAATTCCAGAAGGGCTAATAAGCCACTAACACTAGCATAAGAAAAAAACAATAAAAAAATCACAGAATCCTTAGTCTACAAGGAACCAGAAACCATCAAGAAGTGACAAGAAAACCGCCTAGATATTACAGAATAGCAGAAAAGTAAAAAATAACTCTAGCTATAGGATAAGAAAGTGTCCAAGTTAACTGATTTCAATGATAATTTAAATGAATAAACGCTGGAACAATTTACAACATCGGCGGGGAAAAAGTTCCAAACCGCAACTATTCTGTATATTATTATACATATCATACATTATAATGACTATCTATTTGTTCTTGTTTCTTTTTTCTGACATTTTTGTGATTTTATATGTATGTATGCGTTGATAACTGAATAAACAAACTCAAATCCCAAACGCAGACAAAACGGAAGACACATATAAATGTAACTTGCAATCCACTGTCAGCAAAGGTGGAATTCAGAACGTAAGTCCATCAGTATAACTGGACGGTTGGTTAACTCAGGTTGCCACGTTGTCTTCTTAAGACGGCTGGTAAAATTGTTTGTAGCAGCAGTCTTAGATGAAACATTTGATCGTATTTCACAAAAATCTTAAACATTTTAAAAAAAATTTAGTTTCCTAATATATGTTAGGGGTAAAGTTTTTAGAAAACGATATAAGTAGAATCTGAAAATTGTGTTTTATCGTGCATACTCACTCCAAATCAAATGAGATAGCAAACAATATATTTTTAATAGAATAGATTAGAACGTTACTAATTTTAAAAGTTTTTGAAATAATTCAAGTTTTTTATTCCTTTATTAGCGGGGTACCCGGGGTTGTCCGGGGTTTTTAGAGGTGTTTTTATCGTTTTTCTTTCTCGCTCCCGTTTCCTTCCCCGTTTGCTCTCACGCTACCGGCCGCTTTCCCGTTTCCACTTGCGCTCCCGTTCCCGTCGCTTTCCCGCTCCCGGTCACTACCCCGCTCTTGGTCGCTTTCCAGCTCTCGCTTGCTCTCCCGTTCCTGCCGTTTTCTCTTTCCCGCTCGCTCTTTTGCTCTCGGTCGCTTTTCTGTTTCCGCTTGCTTTCCCGTTCCGCTTATTTTCTAGTTCCCGTTTCCGCTCGCTCTCCTGCTCCCGCTCCGCTCATTTTGTGACCGATCTTAATTTATTTTTACAAAAACGTTCCGCCATTGACTCTCAAGGTTGTGTGAACATTTCATTAGGATCGGATGAATGGTGTAGCAATGCATAAAGGATGCACAGACAGTCATTTTTATTTATGTAGATTTAGTTATTTAATAAATTAAGTGAATTAATTTGCTATAGATTCCAGATTGTTTTGCACAAAAAAGATAACAGAGTGATGTTGGGCTATTATATTATTTATAACATTAAAGATTGAAATAATTTGCTATAGCTACCAGAGCGTTTTGCACAAAAGGTTAGCAGAGTTCCCGTCGCGGCTTCGCTTGCATGAAATTAGAGAATTTGAATTGTGAATCCATAGTAGAATACTGCACGGGCCGGCCCGTCGACAACTTGGCCCGGCCCGTTTCATAAGCCAAATTCCAGGCCCGGTCCGTCTAATTTGGGCTCGGTCGGTTTTTTCAGGCCTACAATTTTTATTTACTTGGAGTAGGTCTTGCTCCGTCCTACTTTGACTTAAGTTTTGGCCCGGCCCGTCTGTAAACTTTAAAATCACTGCCTGACCCGGTCCGCGCAGTACTCTAATTTATTGAGCTTTAAGTTAATTTTTTTAGAGCCGATCCGGTTTATTGTATAGATAGAAAATTCTAAGCCTGGCATGTTATTTAGGCCCAAACTGGCCCGTTTCGTAAGCACAAAATTTGAGGCCTGGCTTGGTCCGTGATGAACTAGACTCAGCCAGTTTTAACAGGCACAAAACCTCAAAGCTTGGAAACACGTATCTTATTTTTTTTAAATCTAAATACTGAATTTTAATGTTTTTACATTTTTAGTTATTAAGTTTGCAAGCAGATAATCCTTTTCTCCACCCTACATTAGTAGTCCTGGAAGCTAAAACATTAAAAAAAATTGTTAAAGCATGTGTAACTTTATTTTTTAATTAGTATCTAAATACTAATATTTATATCTGCAGTATTTTCAGTTTCAGACTGGCAGTTATTCTAAACAAAATATAACCATATTTTCCACCCCACGATTGAAGTCCTAGAAACCATGTTTTCAAAAAGTATTAAAACATGTATTTTGTTATTTTGTAAAAATAATTTTGGTATTTAATTGCAAAACTCTCACATTTTTAGTGTTTGGAGTTTTTAATCAAATATTCCTTTTTTCCATTTCACATATGAGGTCCTGGAAACCAAATTATCAAAATTGGTAAAACAGGTATAGGTATCTTTATTTCTCGAATTGATACAAATCACTAAGTTTTACAACTCTAGAACTTACGGTTTTTGAGTATCAATTATCCTAAAAAACAAATAACCATAATTTCTACCCCACATTTGGGGTCCTGAAAACCAAATTTTCAAAAAAATGGTAAAACACATATCTTTTTATTTCTTGAAATGAATCTAGATACCAAATTTCAAAACCTTCTCATTTTTGGTTTGTGAGATATGCGTTGTTTTAGAAAAACGTTTGTTTTTTTTATCCCCTTAGTAGTAACATTTTCAAAAACCCTTTCTTATTGGGCTCTTGCGCTATAATAGTAATATAAGTTCCAAATTTCACATTTTTAAGATGAGGCGTTTTAGCTCGGCGTTGATCATCAGTCAGTCAGGACATGTTTTATATATATATATATACTAGCGGGGTTACCCGGCGTTGCACGGGGTTTTTAGAGGTTTTTCTAATGTTTGTCCCTCTCGCTACCGTTTCCTTCTCCACTTTCCCGTTTTTGTCGCGTTCCCGGTCGCTTTTCCGCTCTCGGTCGTTTTCCAGCTACCGGTCGCTTTCCGCTCAGAAGTTTTGTTATCGATTTTCTCTCTTGCTCGCGTTTCCTTCCAAGCTTGCTCTCCCGATTCCAGTCGCTTTCCGCGTTCCCGGTCGCTTTCCGCGTTCCCGGTCGCTTTCCCGTTCCCAGTCGCTTTCCCGTTCCCGGTCGCTTTCCCGTTCCCGGTCGCTTTCCCGTTCCCGGTCGCTTTCCCGTTCCCGGTCGCTTTCCCGTTCCCGGTCGCTTTCCCGTTCCCGGTCGCTTTCCCGTTCCCGGTCGCTTTCCCGTTCCCGGTCGCTTTCCCGTTCCCGGTCGCTTTCCGTTCCCGGTCGCTTTCCCGTTCCCGATCACGCTTGCTCTCCCGTTCCCGGTCATGCTAGCTCTCCCATTCCCGGTCACGGTTGCTCTTCCGTTCCCGTCCGCGTTCACGCTCATTTTCTCTTTTCCATTCTTTCATAACTTCTGTTAGCCTATAAAACGTAAAATAGATTTGCTAAGACTATATATATATATATATATATATATATATGAATGTTTGTGGGTTAGTTTGTCTATTATAGAAACGTGAAAGCGACCCGGAACGGACAGCGAGTGGGAGCGGGAATGCGACACGGAACGGACAGCAAGCGGGAGCGGGAATGTGACCGGCAGCGGGAAAACGACCGAAAACGGGAAAGCGAACAGGAGTGGGAAAACAGGTGGGAAAGGAAACGGGAGAGAAAGAGACAAACATTAGAAAAACCTCTAAAAAACCCGGGCAACGCCGGGTATCTCCGCTAGTCTATATATATAAAAGAACATGTCCTGACTGACTGACTGACTGACTGACTGACTGACTGACTGACTGACTGACTGACTGATAATCAACGCCGAGCTTAAACGCCTCATCCTAGGAACGTGAAATTTGGAAATTATATTACTTTTATAGCCTAAACATCCGCTAAGAAAGGAATTTTAAAAATTTTGCTCCTGAGGGGAAAAAACTAGAAAACAAACTTTTTTCTAAAACAATGTATATCTCGAAAACCAAAAATGAGGAGATTTTGAAATTTGGTATATAGATTCTTTTTGAAAAATAAAAAAATACGTATTTCACCATTTTTTAAAAATTCGGTTTCCCGGACCTCAAATGTGGGTTGGAAAATTGGGTTATTTGGTTTTTAAAGTAGCTTCTACTCAAAAACTGTTAATTCTACAGGAGTAAAAATTAGTATTTAGTTTCTACTCCAAAAATGATGAAATACGTGTTTTAGCATTATTTGAAAATTTGGTTTCCAGGACTTCAAATGTGGGGTGGAAAATAGGGCTAATTGTCTTTTATAGTAACTGCTACTCAAAAACAGTAAATACCACAGATGTAAAAATCATTATTTAGTTTCTTTTCTAAAAATAAAGATATACGTGTTTCACCATTTTTTACAAAATTGGTTTTCCGGACCTCAAATGTGGGTTGGAAAATTGGGTTATTTGGTTTTTAAAGTAAATGAAATGAAAATGAAATGAGTTTATTTATATAGCGCCAGATAAGTCAGAGGCGCTTACGAAGGTTCCTTTGGAATAGGAAACTTCGAAGAACACGCTATTTTCATAGACATGAGAAGTTAACCATAGATAACGCTGAGTTTATGTGAGCACATGTGAGTTAGTTTCTTGCTCAAGGAAATTACGTGCCTGGACCGGGAATCGAACCCGGGTCCTACGACTCTCAAAGCCGGTATCTATACCACTAGACCAGTAAAAAAAGTAAAGTAGCTTCTACTCAAAAACTGCTAATGCTACAAAAGAAAAAATTAGTATTTAGTTTCTACTCTAAAAATAAAGATATACGGGTTTCACAATTTTTTGAAAATTGGGTTTCCAGGACTTCAAATGTGGGGTGGAAAAAAGGGTTATTTGGTTTTTAAAGTAACTGCTGCTCAAAAACTGTAAATACCACAGATGTAAAAATTAGTATTTAGTTTCTACTCCAAAAATAATGAAATACGTGTTTTAGCATTTTTTGAAAATTTGGTTTCCAGGACTTCAAATGTGGGGTGGAAAATAGGGCTAATTGTCTTTTATAGTAACTGCTACTCAAAAACAGTAAATACCACAGATGTAAAAATTATTATTTAGTTTCTTTTCTAAAAATAAAGATATACGTGTTTCACCATTTTTTACAAATTTGGTTTCCCGGACCTCAAATGTGGGTTGGAAAATTAGGTTATTTGGTTTTTAAAGTAGCTTCTACTCAAAAACTGTTAATGCTACATAAGTAAAAATTAGTATTTAGTTTCTACTCTAAAAATAATGATATACGGGTTTCACAATTTTTTGAAAATTTGGTTTCCAGGACTTCAAATGTGGGGTGGAAAATAGAGTTATTTGGTTTTTAAAGTAACTGCTGCTCAAAAACTGTAAATACCACAGATGTAAAAATTAATATTTAGTTTCTATTCTAAAAATAAAGATATACGTATTTTACCATTTTTTAACATTTGGTTTCCAGGACTTCAAATGTGGGGTGGAAAATAAGGTTATTTGGTTTTTAATGTAACTGCTACTCAAAACTGTAGATGTAACAGGAGTAAAAATTAGTATTTGGTTTCTACTCCAAAAATAATGATATACGTGTTTTACCATTTTTTGAAAATTTGGTTTCCAGGAATTCAAATATGGGGTGGAAAATAGGGTTACTTGGTTTTTAAAGTAACTGCTACTCAAAAACCGTAAATGCTACAAAAGTAAAATTAGTATTTAGTTTCTACTCTAAAAATAACGATACACGTGTTTCACCATTTCTTGAAAATTTGGTTTCCAGGACCTCAAAGTTAAGTGGAAAAAGGGTTATTTGATTTTAAAATAACTGCTACTCAAAAACTGTAAGTGCTACAGATGTGAAAATTAGTATTTTGAGGTTTTGTGCCGGTTGAAAGTAGATGAGTTCAGTTTATCACCGGACAGACGGGCCAAGCCGTTATTTTAGGGTCTTCATACGGCCCTGCTCAAACCTTAAATAAAGGTGGGACGGGCCGAGATTTTTAACCAAGTATATAGACATTTTAGTGATTTTAGGGTGTTCAGACGGGCCGGGTTAAACCTGAAGTCATGGTGGGACGGGCCGAAGTTTTTTTATCAAGTATATAGAACTTCTTGGCCTGTAAAAACGGGCCGGGCCCATATTAGATGGGCCGTGCCGGGCCAGGAATTTCGGTTTTTGAAACAGGCTGGGCCAAGTTGTCGACGGGCCGAGCCGAGACCTAAAAAATTGATCCGTGCAATACACTACTATGTATGCACGATTTAAATTCTCTAATTTCATGCGAGCGAAGTCGCTACGGGCACTGCTAGTACATACATAAACACAGACACAGACACACATACATGCACATACACATACATACATACACACATACATACGCACATACATATATATATAGTTCCCGCTCGCTCACCCGCTCCGCTCCGCTCATTTTGTGACGGATTTCAAAAATTTTTTCTCTATATTTGATTCCCCTTGACTCTCAAGATTGTGTGAAAATTTCATTACGATCGGATGAATGGTGTAGCAATGCATAAACGCCATTAACATATATACATATATACAAACATTCACTTTTATATATATAGATATATATATATATATATATATATATATATATATGTTTAATATATGTTTAAATTATTAGTCTTAAAAAATATATCATACGTGCGATTTTATAAGTATAACTAAAAAATTCTAACATGGCATCATTTGAAATAATAATAATATTTCAAGTATTTATATAATGTCTGATAAATAATTTGAATACTACCAATTCAAATAGTTATATTTTAAATTTATTTATGTTTATTTTAATTATCCAGTTATTGTATCAATCATTTTTAAGTGTTTATTTTTCTACAAATGTATCTAGATTAATCGGAATAAAATATGGATTTTAAAATAATTTAAAGATGTTTTTGAGTTATAAAGCTATGGAATCAATCTCACAGACATCGATGCAAGCAAGTAGACAAACAGACAAACGGACGGACACAGACAGCGAACAAATGAAAGCACAGACACATGTAAATGTTGGCGTTCATCAAATTATCGAAGCCTTGTTTGACGCGAACGGCAAGCAATTTCTCTTATTTAATGAAAGCATTTCATCGTGCCGTGCAGCCATTCAACGCGCGCACGAGACGAGCGGTGCAATAACGTCGGTTCGAAACCGATTGAGCTTAACGGAATGCCGACAACCAGTCATCCGACAACCAGTCACCCGACAACCAGTCGCCCGACAAACAGTCACCCGACAAACAGTCAACCGCCACCCACGTCGTTTTTCCAAATCGCAATCCATTCTTGTTAATCCGTTCTGCGTTAAATCGTTAATCCACCAAATTTGCTAAGTCGCTATAATTTAGCTGGAACGAAGTGTGGCGGATTACAAAGTTGGCATTGAAAACTGTTGATAATACTGCTGTGTTTGTTGCTGATGATTATGGTGTTGATGACGATTTTCTTGTTGTTGACGATGATGATGATGATGATTATGATGATGATGATGATTATGATGATGATGATGATGATGATGAGGATGATGATGATGATGATGATGATGATGATGATGGTGATGATGATTATGATAATGATGATTATGATGATGATGATGATGATGATGATGGTGATGATGATGATGATGATGATGATGGTGATGATGAAGGTGGTGGTGGTGGTGGTGATGGTGATGATGATTATGATGATGATGATGATGATGATGATGACAACGACGGTGATGACGACGACGATGATGATGATGATGACGACTACGACGACGATGATGACAAAGGTGACAATGATGCTGATGAGGATGATGATGATCCTTATTATCAACTACAACATAAATAACCAACAACTTAGAACACATACAGAAATACACGATACAAATACAATCAGACACCATGCAAATGTTCTCAGACATACCTACATAAAAAAATATCTTCCCCATTATGCATGGCTTTGCACCATCAAACACGTCAATACCGCTATTAGGAGAGAAATATATAAAAAAAATATTTTATTCGCTTGGTTGATTCGTTGACGTGTGTACGTGATCGTGTACGGATGTGATCATTTTCGTGTGCGCGTTTCAGTTTGTGTGTGTTGGAAAAATTTTAATTAACGTTTTAATGTTTGCCAGCCAGCCTCTGTATCCTTGACAGCAACGTCGACTAATGCTTTCGTGTAGTAATTCATCGAGCCATCATTTAAGACGTCCATGTTCATTTCATGTTCTGCAAGTCTGCAACACATGTAAATTTACGATAACTGAATTATTAAAATTAAAAAAAAATTTCAGCCTCAATTGAGATGCTCAGAACAGTGTTCAAAAATTCAGCCGATATCTTATTCAAGACAGTGTTTGCCTGGTTTCACCAACGTTTGTATCTGTCTATGAAGATAACTATGACGATATGTTCTCTTGAGCATTCTCTGTCACATTTATGAGGCGCGAAACAACAGTGCGTGTATTAATTTTTGGTTTCGGGGGCTAGTCAGTCAGGGGGTGGTGCAATACTGGTCTGGCCCGCTGAGTGGCACTTCCGCATAATCATCGTGTTGGATAAACCAGATTAGTTTTGTACGAATTATGAATCATGCAATTTCCTAAATTCTATCAATGCCTCAACGATGTCATGCGTCACAAAACATGCTGTAATCAACTGACTGATTTGATTGATTGATTGATTGATTGATTGATTGATTGATTGATTGATTGATTGATTGATTGATTGATTGATTGATTGATTGATTGATTGATTGATTGATTGATTGATTGATTGATTGATTGATTGATTGATTGATTGATTGATTGATTGATTGATTGATTGATTGATTGATTGATTGATTGATTGATTGATTGATTGATTGATTGATTGATTGATTGATTGATTGATTGATTGATTGATTGATTGATTGATTGATTGATTGATTGATTGATTGATTGATTGATTGATTGATTGATTGATTGATTGATTGATTGATTGATTGATTGATTGATTGATTGATTGATTGATTGATTGATTGATTGATTGATTGATTGATTGATTGATTGATTGATTGATTGATTGATTGATTGATTGATTGATTGATTGATTGATTGATTGATTGATTGATTGATTGATTGATTGATTGATTGATTGATTGATTGATTGATTGATTGATTGATTGATTGATTGATTGATTGATTGATTGATTGATTGATTGATTGATTGATTGATTGATTGATTGATTGATTGATTGATTGATTGATTGATTGATTGATTGATTGATTGATTGATTGATTGATTGATTGATTGATTGATTGATTGATTGATTGATTGATTGATTGATTGATTGATTGATTGATTGATTGATTGATTGATTGATTGATTGATTGATTGATTGATTGATTGATTGATTGATTGATTGATTGATTGATTGATTGATTGATTGATTGATTGATTGATTGATTGATTGATTGATTGATTGATTGATTGATTGATTGATTGATTGATTGATTGATTGATTGATTGATTGATTGATTGATTGATTGATTGATTGATTGATTGATTGATTGATTGATTGATTGATTGATTGATTGATTGATTGATTGATTGATTGATTGATTGATTGATTGATTGATTGATTGATTGATTGATTGATTGATTGATTGATTGATTGATTGATTGATTGATTGATTGATTGATTGTAGTAAAATGAATTTGAGTAAAGGTTGTTGTAATTATTGTTATTGTTATTATTGTACTTATAACAAGTCCAAGATGAAACAAACACACACTTTATATTTTTACATTATGATTATCAATTTCTAAAGGCAATAATAGTTTTACCATTGTTTATTGTAAGACTTTTTGACATAGTCATGATTACTTACAAGTTTATTTAATTGACGCAAGCGTCATCTAGTGAATAATTTTAAATTCGTTACAAAATAAATATTGAAATTATTTGATATGATCAAATCACATCGGAAAATATTGAATATTGTTTTGGCGGGTGGCTAAAATCTATGCTGAAAGTTTCAAAGTTCTAACTTATCCGAATTTGTCTAAAAGTTGTTAGAAAATCAATTCAAAAAATTTGAGCACAGACAGAGACAGAAAACATTTCACCACAGATAGATAGACAGAGAAGTCAAGTTAAATAAAAGTGTGTAAAAATGAATAAGTGTGAGAGATTCAGATAGGCAAGAAGAGAGACTAAATGATAAGAAGACTTAGAATACGAGAGAAATGGAGAGATACAGGATAATGCAGACTGAGAAAACTACTGAGAGATCTAGAAAAAAATCAGATAAATAGGAAAAAATAATAGAAAAAATTTCTAAAAAAAGCAACTTCTTGAAAGAAATTTTGTATTGTCAAAAACCTGCCAAAAAGTAAAAAATAACTTCTGATCACACCCTTTATATTGACAGAAAAGTTGCTTCAGGATTGTGTTTAAAAATGACCAATTGTGATAGAAAGAATAAATTTCCTCCATCATATACCACACATCTACATGTACCACAAAAAACAATTCTGAAGCAACTTTCCTGTCAATATAAAGGGTGTGATCAGAAGTTATTTTCTAGTTTTTGGCAGGTTTTTGACAATACAAAATTTCTTTCAAGAAGCTGCCTGTTTTTACAAATGTTTTCTATTATTTTATTTTCAACTTTTTGGCACTCGTTTCAAAGAAATTTTGTCGAAAACAGAATGTTAGATTAGGCGACTGGGATTTAGATTGCAATTTTTTGCCGCTCACCCACTCCCTCCCATTTCGCTCCTTTTAAGTATTTATTTTGGTTATCCACCCTTTTCTTCCCACAATATAAGCAAATTTTACAGATTGCTAAAATGGAAACAAATTGTTTTACAACCACTTTTAAAATAGACAAGCAAAACTGGATTCACCAGTTCATGTGCAAGGTTAATGATAATTGTTTCTGTATATTCTGAGTCGTCAATAGACAATTTTAGATGTTAAAAACTAACCCATAAAAACAAAGTTTTTATTATAAATCCTTTATAAACGATCCTAGATTTTTAATTACTAATTCCTTTTACAGCCCAGAGCCAAATTCAAAAATTAATAATCCGTTAAAATTTGGTGTTTTTTGAAAAACTTAATTATACAATATCCGATCAAACTGAAATTTTGATAGATTCAATTGTCTCGCAGCCCATGTCGATGTGCCAAATTTCAGCTCGATCGGATAATGGGAAGTGAGTTAATTTTGAGACTCAAAGTTTGTGACCGACAGGAAGACAGACAATCGAAAATAATATAAAGGATTTAAAAATTACTAAAAATAGACTTAAAGATTTAGAAACCCCCTTACAGTTCGTTCGTATATCATGTGATGAGTGATAAAATGGCGGCAGATTTCGTACAACATTTCTTATGCACGTGTGATATTCGATTCATCGAACACAAACTCAGATTGACTTGTTCGGTCGTTTATTAATTGCGTTCTCTCGACTATCGCCGTACTTATAATAATATACAGCAAAGATCGTTTACAGAAAAGATAATATTATAAATCAAATAGATAATAATTAAATCAAATAGAGCTCAAATTTTAATAGAAGCTGTTGTCTTCCGACTTGGGACTGCGTGCAAAATTTTAGCTCGTTTCGATATCAGAAAGTTAGTGAAATTAACGATAGCAGATTTTGCCTTATACCGATAGTAGCGAGCTAATAAGGAAGTTCCTTCAAAAAGGGAGAAAGAGAAAGAGAGCGAGAGAGAAAGAAATAGAGAAAGAGAGAGAAAGTGAAGAAGAGAGAAACCGATAAAGATAGATAGAGAAAATATAGAAATAGGATAAAAAGATATATGCGTGAAAAACAAAAATTAAAAAAAAATAAGAAGAGACAGAGGAAAAAAACGTATTAGAGATAAAAAAAGAGAAACAGGTAGAATGAAAACATGAAAAGACGAAATGAAGATGCTGCAAACAAGAACAAGCACTCTATGGAAGTTATGTAACAACGTAATGGAGTTGACGTGGTGATTGTACATTGATCACCGATTGATTAACACTTTGACTCGTGACATGTCAGGTGGGATGGTGTTGAGTGTTCGTGTAATACAGGTATGTTGTGATGAGTCGTGTTTGGCAGGGACGCAACCAGCAGAAAATGCTGGGGAGGCCCAAGTGTGAAAAAGTGAAGAAAGCCAGCCGCAGACGAAAAATATTTTTGACTATCTTTAGTCTGCAGTCTATTTTTGGTATCTTTAAGAATTTATTAATGAAAGAAAATAAAGACTACAAACTGAAGATAGTCAAAATCAGTCTCAAACCAGTTAAAGCAATTGTAAAAAAAATAAGTTTACGAATAAATGTAGCACTCCCCCACCTCCCTTACCCAAAAAAAAACTCGGGGGAAAAATTGGAAAAATTGCAGGACCCTCCGATTTGGCCGGGGGTGGTGGTGGTGATAAAGATGACGAGGACGAGGACGATGATGAGGATGATGATGATGGCGACGATGACAACGACGATGAAATGATAACATGGTGGTGGTGGGAGTAGTAGTAGTAGTAGTAGTAGTAGTAGTAGTAGTAGTAGTAGTAGTAGTAGTAGTAGTAGTAGTAGTAGTAGTAGTAGTAGTAGTAGTAGTAGTAGTAGTAGTAGTAGTAGTAGTAGTAGTAGTAGTAGTAGTAGTAGTAGTAGTAGTAGTAGTAGTAGTAGTAGTAGTAGTAGTAGTAGTAGTAGTAGTAGTAGTAGTAGTAGTAGTAGTAGTAGTAGTAGTAGTAGTAGTAGTAGTAGTAGTAGTAGTAGTAGTAGTAGTAGTAGTAGTAGTAGTAGTAGTAGTAGTAGTAGTAGTAGTAGTAGTAGTAGTAGTAGTAGTAGTAGTAGTAGTAGTAGTAGTAGTAGTAGTAGTAGTAGTAGTAGTAGTAGTAGTAGTAGTAGTAGTAGTAGTAGTAGTAGTAGTAGTAGTAGTAGTAGTAGTAGTAGTAGTAGTAGTAGTAGTAGTAGTAGTAGTAGTAGTAGTAGTAGTACTAGTAGTAGTAGTAGTAGTAGTAGAGAATTTGTAAGGTGCACTCTAGTGTTGTGAAACCTCAGAGGCGCCGGGATCGGCTGGTGCATATGGGATCACACAGTTTCCTGCCACCCGCACGTGTATCGTAATCGGGATGTACCGAACACTATTGTGAAAACGAGTTTCAAAAAGTGAAATTATTATGGTGGTAATATTGGTTATTATAAGAATAGTGATGGTTTTAAATAGAAGCATTTGTCTATTTAGGAATCAATCTTTTCAAATTTCGAATTTGAAAATAAAATTGGTGATAAAAATAGAAAATTATTTAAATTGAAAAATAAATTTTTTTCTAAAAAATCCGTGTTTCCCTAATGGAGCCAAAAATACATTTTTTGATCAAAACAAAAAAAATAAATAAAATATTGAAAGCATTGTGAAGGAAAATTAATAAATTCATCGGAAGCCGGATTTAGAGATTAATGGATAGATGGATGGACGGGCAGATAGATGAATGGGAGTGGGATTTGAGACAGATGCGTTCTAGTTCTAGCGTACAAAGTAAATTAAACTAATAAAAACAAAAGAGCATATTCAAGTCATTTTTTTCAAACTTGAACTCTCTAACTAATTGAGTGCACGAGTACACAGCGTGCGGTACAAAAGTCCTTAAATCAGTGCTGACATGCCTAATTCCTAATTACTTGGACGCATCTGAAACTAGTTCCGAGGCTGTTTCGAGATATAAATTATATGGACTAAGATAAAAATAAGAAAAAAACCTGAACCTGAACAAATACAAGAAAAATGTTAAATAAAAAAAATTAAATTAAAAAGAGAAAGAAAAGTTTAAAACACATAGTTAATAATAAATATGTAGATTAACATTAAAATACAAAAACAAATTAAAACATCATCATTTAATTAAAATTGGTGATACATAGAAATGCAACAACGTCTGCACAAACGGAGAATGAACTACATCAGGAGAAGTTACCACACCAAAAAAACAACTATCAACTTAGCAGCTATCAATTATGTTACTAATAAATTAATAACTATCGTGCATGCAAATATCAACTAAGTTACTTTCAAATGCAAATCTATCAACTAAACAACTATAAAAAAGGCAGTTATCAAATAGTGACAAATAATCAAATCAATTATTTTTTAAGCAACTAGCCTATGTGCAGCTATTACTAAGTAGCTTTCAATTAAGCAACAATAGTATAAAACTATTCTTATTGTTCATATTATGCAGCAATTTATGCAACTATTCATTAGCTGAGCAACTATTAAATATGCATATATTAAATATGCGACTATCTAACATGGAGCTGAACTCACTTATTTGGTCAAACATATCACAATATTATATTTTTCCCAAAAAAATGTAAATTTACTTCTTTTAAGGTCAAAGGTTAAAGATTCATATTCTTGACCTGTTGTTTCATCAAGGAATAAAACGTTTTATTGACAACGAAATTGCACGGTTTTCTTCTACTTTAAAACATTCCTCCCGCCATGCCTTACCTCCAAATTAAAAAACATTTGTGTAAGACTTTTCCCTTTGATAAAAATTATTTTTTCTCGTGTAATGACAATTAGGCCCGGACTGGGTCTTCTGGCTAATTAGCCAAAGCACTAAGCCAAAGTTTTTGGTAGGCCAAAACTTTAAAAGTAGAATTGATTTAAAATTTATCCCTTCTCCCAAGTTTCAACTTCTTGGGAGTTAATGTCGATAAGTCCCTCCCTACCCCCGATCATGGATTTGTATTGGAAAAAAGTACCAACTCTGGTTATTACCTTTTCTTAAGAAAAAATATTATTTGAATAATCCGAAATAGGCAACTTTGGTACATCAATTATTAGATACTTATTAACAGTAACCAAAAAACTCATTAACCAGCCAGCATCAACCAGCCGGCCAGCCATTAAGCCAACCGATCATCACCAGCCACTCATGCCCCATCTCAATGATCAAGCCATATAAGAAATTATCAGTGCGTGAAATTCTTAAATTGTATGCTTAACTTATAATTATAAAAATGTATTTTTAACAATTTCTTGTGAATTTTATTTTAATAACTTATTCCCAAAATTGTAAATTATTCATTGCAGATAAAATTTCCAGGAAGCACGTCTGCCATGCCATGTTACATTGTCACATAATGCAGATTGTCTCATAAGTCAAGTACATGCTGGCTTGTTCCTTTCATAAAATTGAGCGATATTACAGCAGCCGCTTTTTTATGCCTCACAAAACCTACCTGAAAAGATAAAACAGCTTTTTTATTTAGTTGCTGAGACTATTGCTTTTTTGTTATTACTAATGCTGTCTGAAGGTTAAAATTATTTTTAGCATCTACTTTTAATATAAATTTAATTCAAGATTAGGTCAGTATCATACAACTGTTTACTTGGTTGAAATTTAATATTAATTGCAAATTACACTTCTAATCTTTCATTTTCTTACTTAAATATCTTAATACTTTCAGTATGTTTTTCTCACGATACGTTTTTTTTATGGTTTACGTTTTTATTTTTGAAAAAAAAATTCTTAAAGTAAATACTTTTTGTTATTAACTGTCTAAGTTATCTAAAAAAGGAAAAAAACAAATTAGAAAAACTTCAAAAAAAATTTGTCAAGCCCGAGGCCAAATTTTCTTTAAAAAGCCAAACTGTAATTTAACTGTGTGTACTGTTAGACATTCTATTCAACCCGAGGCAAAATTGGTTAACAGGAAAAGGCCAGCCAATGAACATTTAATTTTATAAGTCTACTGCCATTTTTATTTTAAATATTTTTGTCGATTTTGTTTATTATTTTATCAATGAGAAATTTAATAATACGTTTTTATCTGTAACGTTCACAATCCACTTTTATTCCCTATTGCTTTCTTTTTCTTTTTTCTTTTTCCCCTTTTTCTTTTTTTTTAGAATGTAAACTCCCTTTGATGGCAATGAATTCACTCAAATTTTAAATATCATCCGATTTTCACAAACTTTCCCTTTTGCGGCGGATCCAAATATTGTTTAAGGGAAGAATGATTTTTTTATTTATTTAAAATTTTGATTACTGTCGCTAAATATCTTGAATTTTTATTTTCTTTTTCTTTTTGTTACCTCTTTTTTCCATCGTGCAGTGGAGTTTTAGGTCATCAAACATTTCAAAGCTGAAAATGATTTTTAAGCTGCAGTATTAAATACTAGGATAGTCTCAATTTGACGGAAAAAAGTTATCACTTATTAGTAGGGATGTCACGGGTACCCGAACCCGAACCCGAGTTCGGTACTACCCGGTCTTTTTCTGATAACCGAACCCAAACTCGAACCCGAAAGTGTGAAAATTTGATACCCGAACCCGAAAATGTGAAAACTTGATACCCGAACCCGAAAATGAGAAAACTTGATACCCGAACCCGAACTCGAACCCGAAAATGTGAAAACTTGATACCCGAACCCGAATCCGAAAATTTATAAGCCTAATACCCGAACTCGGAGTTGTGAACAAATAAATCTTTATAAAAGCTGTTTCTTAGAGATTAATAAATTACGAGTTTTGTTGACGTAACATATTATACTAATCGCGAGCGTAGAAGTTTTGTACATGGACGTCTATATAATAGTATCTGGACAGTTGCCAATAATAGCCTTGTACCCAGTTGGTCCCATGACTGCGCAATGCTTCATATACGCATTATAAGTTTGATTTATAGCTAAATCATGTGGAGTGAAAAACACAACGCTGTTTTGAGATAAAACAAATATATTTTACTTAATCAAAATCCATAAAAAGTAAAAATCATAAAAAAATAAAGAAAAAGTAAACTTAAGAATTTTAAATTATAACAATTATAGTTATTTATTAGTAGTAAAGTCAAAGTTATTAGAAAATTTTCAATATTTTAACATTGTGATAATTAAAACAGTAAAAATTGTATGTTTTCAGTTCTGAGTTGAGATTCAAAGGTGTGCAATCAATTATTTTGCAGAAAAGTACTCTGTGACTCGATGACAATGACGACAGAAATAATTTTGCCAGTTCTGGTGATGCCTTGATTTCTTTAAAAACTTCTGATGGTCGTGTCAAATCTTCCTGCTGCTGCTATCAAGGATCTGTTTTACAGAAATTAAATAGCAAGCACCAAATTATCGAGCCCATACATTTCATCAAGACATTTGATGATCTTTTTCAAAATGCTGGTCAATGGAATAGTTACCTAACTCGATTATCTTAAAGTGTTATAAGCTGCTGGACTTTCTGCATGAATCGTATATATGACATGATTGTGAGCCCTGGTGAGTAATGACAATGAAACTTGCTTTTTGTAAGCAGTTTGGCTTGTTCTGAAACAAATTCAAGTTTGCGTTGTTTTTCACTTTCTGGACTGCATTCTGTTAAGATGTTTATTCTTTCTTTTAAAATGCTAACAGCCATTTTTGTGAATGACGGACAGGTTTTTAAATTTTCTGACCAAGTCTTCATTCGAGCTGCCAAATTAATAAGCTGAGACGTTGTCGTAACTAATCCGTTTGTTAACAAATCTTTGAATGTGTTGGCTGGAACATTTACATTAACCACACTGACAACCGTTGACAGATTTTCTGCCACCGAGATGCAAACAGCCACTTTAACTTTACCAGCTTCTACTTTAAAACAATAAATTAACAAAATGCCATCAATTGTGGTAATAGTAAAGTTTGTTGGCAAAGTCATTTCATTCTTCTACCGTTCTGCCAAAACGTTAGGTGTTTGATTTGCTAAACAATCACTTTTGAAAAAATTCTTCTCCATCTCAACATTTCTTTTTATTTCGTACTCGTAGCGAATTGAAACTGTAGCACAAACAGTAGATCTTGACGGTACTCTACAAGTTGAGCAGTATTTTGGACCACCAGGAAAAATACTAGGTACTGCACCTTTTTTCAGTCGACGTTGAAAAAGCTGTCCGGACTCTAATTTTAGTTTTTTCCTTCTTTGATGCTGATTTGTATCGACACAGCTGGATTCAAAGTCTACTTCATTGAAAAAATTGAGCAAATTTTTGAACTGGCAGTTGGTTTCCAGTCTTTTCGAGGATTTGCTTTAATTATATTTCTGTAGAAGTATATTGTCATTTATATTATAGGAACGCTATGAATTGTTGGTTTATTTTCGCCCGCCGATAGTCCCGGAACACTTTTGTAGTTGGTTTTGCAACGATATGCCTGGCCCTTGTGTGGCATTTTTAGCAATAAAAACTTTTATAATACAGAAATAAATCCAATTGTTCAAAATAGTAGCAATCCCAACTGTTTCCAAACGTCAATCAAGTCAAACTTACGATAGCGTAAAGCTAAAAATAGCTATATTTAAATAAACAAGTGTTGAGCGCAGTCACTAAACTAAAGCGTAATTTCAACAATAAATATTATTATATTTCAATGTTATAAACATTTTCAATGTTAAAAGTAACCAGTACAGGCTTTATAACTATAAATCCAAACGCAGACCGAACAACTCGAATACGAACAGCTAAATAGATATGGGACCAACTGGGTACAACACAACAGCTCAAAATGATTTGGCTCATTGTCCAGTTGCTATTATATAGACGTCCATGTTTTGTATTATCACCTTTGCGTAACAAATAACACAAATACGTCATTTTATTAGTGATTGTGTAAACTAAACCACTAATCCGTTTGATTATCAGGCCGGACCGAGCCGCGAACGAACTAAAATAATTAAGCCTCCTTCCGTCGAAGAAATCGCGGATAGCCATGACTCTAAACTTTTTACTTCAGTTATATAACCTTATATTTATTCATTCATATACTCAAAGTTTTTCTGATATAACAAAGACCCTTTGTTATAAAGATAATCTTGCATAATCCTAAACTTTAACTAGCAAAGTCTATAAATGATCTATGCGCCACAGTTATTTTATTGGCAAATGTGTAAGCTAGGACACTAATCCGCCTGATTACCCGACCGGACTGAGCCG
Organism: Erpobdella octoculata; assembly: GCA_963978895.1. Taxonomy (NCBI): domain Eukaryota; kingdom Metazoa; phylum Annelida; class Clitellata; order Hirudinida; family Erpobdellidae; genus Erpobdella; species Erpobdella octoculata. Next base: position 36,705,448 of record OZ022239.1, read on the forward strand.
CGAAAAAAATTAATAAATTACAATAATTTAAGAGGTAACGTATTATACTAATCGCAAGCCCTGAAAGTTTTGTATTATCACCTTTGCGTAACAAATAACACAAATAGGTCATTTTATTGGTGAGTGTGTAAGCTAGACCACTAATCCGCCTGATTATCTGGCCGGACCGAGCCACGAATGAACTAAAATAATTAAGCCTCCTTCGGCCAAAGAAATCACATTATTTGGAAAGCTAAAAAAAATAACTTGTTAGAGTTTATTCAATACGTGTAATGTCCAGTGGATGAATTGATCGCTCTCGTTTGTATATGTATATACACTAGGTAAATTTGAAATCAATCCAGGAATTTGAAATCATAAGCCAGTACCCGAACCCGAACCCGAACCCGGTTTTTGGAAAACTACAAACCCGAACCCGAAAACCTGAGTTTCACAAACCCGAACCCAAACCCGAAAACTTGAGTTTTACACACCCGAACCCGAAAACTCTAGTTTCACAAACCCGAACCCGAAAACTCCAAAAAGTACTACCCGTGACATCCCTACTTATTAGAGATGGCAAATATTTTTTTTCCAAGAGAATGGTTTTTTATGACGTTTTGTTGGAGTGTCTAAACGATACTCTTTCATGTGTTAACTTCTAGCCTCGAACGGTTCAAGATTTTTTATGGCTACAAGGATAACTTTGAACAGTTTTACTTATTTTGAAAAATTGTCTTCTTTCCTAAACCGTACTTTTAACTGGTTGATGAAATGGCCTGAGAATAAAATGAAAATTTTTTCTGTACTATTCTGGACCACCCGCAAAAACATTTGCATTGTAATTTTTTTCTCAAATCATCGGAGTTATATTTTGCTGATGTTTATGCATTTTCAGATAATCTAATAAAAACTCAATAGCATTTTCGATCCAAACTACTTTTTTGTCTTCAAAAACCCTTCGAATAGACATCACCTGCGCTAACATTTTCAATATATTGCGGGAAACCCTATATAATCCTGCTGAAAAAACCGTTTGGCCAGTCAGTTTTTCAATATTTGCAGAGATTTAGGAACTTATAAAACGACTCCGCCTTGCTTTTGCAAACCAGTCTCAAGCCTGGATAAAGGGGTTAAAAAGATCAAATATCTATGACAGGAGGTACATATACACATTCAGTTTTAAAACATCTGGTGTAAAGAACTATAAACTATTTATATAATTGCTTTGTGTATGTGTCAGTGAACTTGTTCAATATTTTTTACACGCTTTCAAGAAGAAAGAATATAATTACAAAGTCCGTTTGTACGTCTGAACATTTGAACATATTCCTGATTGTCGGATCATTACAGCTCTTGGAGCCAGCTAAGTTTATGTGGTAGTTAAAGCCAATTATTGAATAAATAGTTAATATCTGATGAATGCTTTACACCCATTGAACCTGCCCATTAGAGCTGTTAAAAAGTTAAAGTACATTCCTTTTTGAGTGCAACTTATAGAACAGACCAGCGGCCACTTTACAATGTCGGCAGCTGTAATGAATTTTGAATTTGAATTTGAATTTGTTTATTATCAGAACCAAAAATATAAAAAACAAGTCTATAGAATCAAGCCATAAAAAATTAATGTCTGAAAGTAATATTTTTGATGAAGAGGAGCTACATTAATATTTTTGATGAAGAGGAGCTACATCAGGCTCCTCTATACTGACAGAAGCTGGAGGACTCGCGACTCCTAAGAGATGCGGTCCTTGAAAGCGTTTACTGTCGGGGCGTCAATTGTGTATTGCGTAAGCGCATTCCATGGAGCGACAATCCGGTTTGTGAAAAAATTGTATCGCTCTTCGCAACCTCTGACATATTGGCGCTCTAATTTGCAGTTGTGGCCACGCAGGTTGTATGCCGTGTGGCCGGCTGCTCGAGTTTGCGGAACGGAAAAGCTGACGTCGTCGATGTTGTGGGCGATTTTGAACTGCTCGATCAGGTCACCTCTCGAACGGCGGCCTTGTAGCGTTGTGATCCCAAGCTGTTGCAGACGATGTTCATAGGGCTGATGTTTTATTGTTGCAATGATTTTTGTTGCCCGACGTTGGACCTGCTCAAGAAGGTTAATATCGCCCTTTTGATAAGGCGACCAAGATTGAACAGCAAATTCAAGATGTGGGCGGACGTAGGAGAGGTAAAGTGTACGCCACAGTATGAGGCTGCGGCTGCGGAAAGCTTTTCTGAGTCGGCTGAGCATATGATTGGCTGATGACGCTGCTTTTTCGACCTGTGCTCGGACCTTTAGATCATCTGAGACGAGAACACCAAGATCACGTTCGATTTTTGTGACTTCGAGTGGTCGCCGCGTGCCGTCAATATGTCTCATAGAGTATTGCTGGGTTATTCTGTGTGAGCGACCGACATGCATGATTTTGCATTTCTCGACATTGAAGTGCATTAACCAAGTGAATGACCACTCAACTGCACGGTCAATGTCAGCCTGGAGAGATGAAATGTCGGAAGCTGACTTGATGATGCCGATGATTTTGCTGTCGTCTGCGTACATTTTGATTTGGTGTGTGATAGTGTCCGGTAAGTCGTTAATATATAACACAAAAAGTAGTGGACCAAGAACAGAGCCTTGAGGAACGCCACTTGTCGCATTCTTCCACTCGGACTCGCAGCCTTCAATCAAAACGCGCTGCTTCCTATCTTTCAGCCACGCTTCGATCCATGTCAGTAGCATACCACGGATGCCATAAGCTTTTAGTTTATGCAGTAAGCGTTTGTGAGGTACTCTGTCGAATGCTTTGGCAAAAATCTGTATATACTACGTCAGCCACATAGCCGCAATGAACAGCTTCAGTGAGTATGTCGCGAGTTTCAAGTAGATTTGTCAAGCAGCTTTTTTTCTTGAGAAAAACCATGTTGATGTTTGCTGATTAAGCCGTTGACGACGCAGTGCTGCATGATGTGTTCATGTAGAATGCCTTCCATTACTTTACAGGGCACAGGAGTGGGAAAGACAGGCCTGTAGTTAGAAGGCTTGAGCTTGCTGCCTTTTTTGAAGATAGGGGAAACATTTGATTTTCTCCATGTGTCCGGTATAACTCCGGACATGAAGGAGCGCTTGTAGATGAGAGCCAGGGGTGTGGCAAAGGCAGCTGCGCAGTTGCTGAGAACGCGTGGGTGCAAACCGTCAAGACCCATCGATTTAGTTTTGTCTAAGTTGTGGAGTCTTTTTTGAAGAATAGCTGCAGAAAAACAACTTTCATTTACATCGCAGATTGATTCGGTGCGATCTGTAAAAGCAGGCATGTAACCCTCAGGTTCGATGACAAAAACAGATTGAAAATAGTCATTGAGTGAAGAACAGATTTTTTCACGGTCCGCAGATATGGTGCCGTCGGCTGTCTGAATAGAGTTGATGTCGTCTTTGACAAACTGCTTGCTACGGACATGTGAATGAAGAAGTTTTGGATTGGATTTGGAAGCGCTGACTAGTTGTTCCTCATACATGAGAATTGCCGACTTGACTGTTTTAGCTACACGCTTGCAAGCCTCTCGATGAGATTCTCGTAGAATAACTGCAGAGTCGCGCCCCGATGCGATGTATTTAGCCCAGACCTGGCGCTTGACTCTGGCTGCTTTTATAACTTCGGGTGTTACCCAAGGTTCTTTTTTCCAGACAAATGGAGTTGTTGTAGATGGGATGTGTAGTGCAACCGCTTCGTTGTATCGGTCGATAAGAAGCTGATAAGTGTCAGGTACTGAAAGGCCATCAAATAAGTTTTCCCAGTCGGTGTTTGAAATACGAGATGACAGCGCATTGTAGTCAGCTTTGCTCCATATAAAACGTTTGTGCGACGGAGAAACACGTGAATTGTTCAGACCGGCCACAGCGAACCGACCGGTTATAAAACAATGGGATTGGCCCATGGGCGTGTATCCAAGTGAGTCAGCTTCAAGTATCTCGATAGCTCGGTCGGGGTCGTTGGTAATAATGAGGTCAAGAGTGCTGCTAGGTGTAACATAACGATTACAGCGGTACGTGGGAAACGTGACAAGCTGTGTAAGGTGCCAGTCGTTGAGGCACTCTTGAAATCTAATGTCACTAGGATGTTCGTTACCTATATGGGCAACTGTTGCCACGCCACCACCCACGTCGATTGGAGCATATTTTGTGTGAGAGAAATTATAATCGCCATAGAGCAACATAAATGAGCAGCTCAAGGCGGAAAGTGAGCTACGAGCTGTTGTGACTGAAGCAATACATTGTGTGAGATAGTCGTCGTTCAAGTCATGAGGGCGATATAAACAACCAACGAGGAAAGTTTCTCCACCGAAACAAATGACTCGCCAGACTTGTTCAATAGCTGGAGAGTTGAGCGGAGGAATGCCGGTCTCACTGGTCACAACTTTATCCACAACGTAGATCGCAACACCTCCTCCAGCGCTCCTCTCTCTGTCTTTACGGTGCAGTAGATAGCCAGCTATGGAGGTGTCTGAGGATTCGTTAAACCATGTTTCCACAAAAAACATGGCATGTGGTCTAAGCGATTGGTCGAGGGCTGCTATTCTTGCTGTTAGCTCATCGCGTTTATCTTTATTGAGCGAGCATGGGTTGTTAGACCAAAACCGAAAGTGTTTTAGAGACGAGGTAGGTGAAGAGGATTTGTTGTTGAGCTGTAATACTTTGGACTTCAGTAATAGTCTACGGTTAGACCAAGAGATCTAAAAAAAACAGTCAAAAGTGGGGTAATCGTTAAATCAGGTCCAAAAAAGCAATTCAAGAGTTATAGTTATAGTTAAATCAGTGGCATAAAGAAATCCGGCAGCATTGTTAGTTTCGTTTATTTTGTAAATGATTACTACTGTAGAAACTTGCTGTTAAGTCCTCTAAAATTATTAAGAACAAGTAAAGGAAAAAACGAGTTTTTTAAAACACACTTTAATTTCAAATACACTCGATTTAGACATACGAAAGATGTTCAAATTAATTTTTTTTATTAAGTGAATCATGTATTGTCATCCAATATAAAGCTATGCTGAAAGTTTCAGCTTTCTAGCTAGTTAAAAAGCTGGTTAAATTTTACTTGCAAGATTTGCGCACAGAGAAAGCCACACACACACACAGATTGTAACCTATATAAAAGTTTGTAAAAAGGTGAGTGTAATTTTTAGGTTTTCTTGGCTGGACTTCTCGGTTTTTTTAATTATGTTTTGAAATATATTTTGCGTCGAATTGGTTTTTAAAAGGCCCTAAATTCTTAAATATCTGCCAAATATCAGAATATTGAGGGTCGAGAGGTGCATTTAGTGAAGATGAAGCTTCAGGATACAAACAAACAGCAAGCTAAGTAAAAAATTAAAGTTCAAATTTTTTGTTAAAACCTCTTGGGGCTTGCCCTCCTGAGTCCGCTGCTGTTTTCCCTAATCGTTTGAATATTTTTTGTAATGAAATATTTCTGGAATAGTTTATTGAATTTTCATCAAAATGATTGAGTCTGAATAACCAAAAAAATCTATAAGAAGCCACAACTCACAGTAAATGACACATGTACGTACATAATAAGGCACGAGTAATTGAAAGATTAATTTATATAAATATTGACATTTCTGTGGTGGTTCAAAGCAGGAAAGAAGTCCTACTGACAACCAGCTGCTAAAAAAGTAATGCAATTAAATTTTGTTGAACTCAACTCAGTGAAAGTTTATAATAGTTGTCAACAAATCTTTTACGAAAAGTTTAGAGAACGTTTTATGGTTTCAATAAATGTGTACGTTTGATCTCTCTTAAAGTTAGATACTCAGAAGTATTGAAACAATTTTTATTTATAAACTGCTGTCAATTTGTGTTAGGACAGAAATAGAACAAAATGACAAAGTGGTCTGATTTTCTACACACCATTATTTAAAAGTTTAATTAATATTCTTTTGATTTAAGTCATTTTGATTAATTTTGCTTCGTTGAAAAACGCAGTCATAACACATTTTAATTTGTGGAGCAAAGTGATGTATATTTGCTTCAGGTGCCACTTTTGACTATAATAGCAGTGACTACTAAGAAGAGCTAAAATTTCCAGTTACAAGATAGACTTTCTATAAACTAAACATAAATAAAAAAAAGTAATTCATCATAAATTGTGTTAATTAATTTTGTTTGGAGACACCAGGATGGCCGAGTGGTTAAGGCGTTGGACTTAAGATCCAATGGACATCTGTCCGCGTGGGTTCGAACCCCACTTCTGGTAAACTTTTTTAAAGTACATTTTCGCTAATTCTGAAAGAATAAATAAATATTACAATAAAAATTTATTAGTTTCGGCTTTGCAAGCATACTTCCCCCGGAATCCAAAATCTTTGGTTTCCCTGAGGCTGCCCGCGGGGTCATAGAAGGACACTCCCGCGGATCGCCAGTCGACATCGTTTATGGTGAGAACTACGACGGTATCTGATCGTCTTCGAACCTTTGACTTTCGTTCTTGATTAATGAAAACATTCTCGGCGAATGCTTTCGCAGTAGTTCGTCTTACGGCGATCCAAGAATTTCACCCTCTTAATCATTACCTCGAATTCCGTAAACCAACAAAATAGATAATTCAGATAATTTTTATTAAGATTAGGTGCTTAAAAGAAAATTAAGATAATTTTTATTAAAATTAGGCGCTTAAAAACAATGTGCCCAGGGTGAGGATCGAACTCACGACCTTCAGATTACTCTAAGCTGGATTATGAGACTGACGCGCTGCCTACTGCGCCACCTAGGCACTGACTAAACGCTGAATTAATAATTATGTACTAGATAACTTTGAACAATAAAGTCAAATAAATTATCAATATATATTGCGTAATAAAATTCAAATTTAGTTTACGTTTGAAGATTTCAAGCAACTTTTAGCAAATATATTTTACGTTTTATGGACTAAAACAAGTTACGAAGGAGTGGGAACAAATGAACGGGAAAGTGACCGAAAGCGGGGAGGGAAACGGGAGGAAGAGAAAAAAGCGATAAAAAAAACCTTTGAAAAACTCGAGCAAGGCCGGGTAACTACGCTAGTTTTAAATATTTTATCTGCTGCATGACAAACAAAACGTTTCTAATAATAAAGAATACATTCAAAACTTTTTTTTGTTTTAGCAGAGCGTGGTTTCGATCCACGGACCTCTGGGTTATGGGCCCAGCACGCTTCCACTGCGCCACTCTGCTGACATTGCCAATGATCTTGACAAGTTTGGAAACTAATTATTTCGATCTAACACTAGCTGAAATAACGCCATTGCTTGAATATATAACGATAAATGGCAGATTTTTTCGCAAAGTAGATACCCATCTCTGATCATGTTTCTCCTGTTTATAGCAAATTTTAATGTAAAGGATTCTGGTGCTTAGATTTGATGCCGATAGATACATACAAACACTGGCGGATTCAGCCAACTTTGGAGGAGGGCCAACAAACCATCAAACAAACAAACAGAGAGACGAGTGAAGTTAAATAAAAGCATTTAATAAAATATGTGTTAAATAGGGTTGGACCGGCGCAAGCGCCTGTCTTATTTTAAAATCTTGGGTACATAATTATAAACTAATTAACCAACACCCAAGCTGTCTCTTTGAACCTATCAATATTTAACAGGTAAGCTTCTACCTGAATACACATTACACATACACATACTCACCTTTACTGTGCACACCTCTACTGATTTAAACAAAACGAAATTTTTTAAACCCGAAAATCTTCACAAAGTTTTGGTATGCTTTGTCAGTTTTAAAATCGGTTACTAAATACAGATAAGTTAGAAATTCTATTACTTTAAATTGCTCGATCATAAAATTTTGATAGTAATTCAAAGTTTAAAAAGGCTATGAATTTCAAATACTTTTAGAAAATTTCGCGGCACCTCTAAAGATTTTCGTGTACAGTGACACACCGGTTGAAAATCGTTGCACTACCGCAGTTTTTCTTAACCTTTATTTCCCGCGCGCCCCTTTGGACAATCTGGATTTGACTGCACCCCATACTTTTGCATATCAAAAAATAATACGTAAAATGTAAATGATTCGCACAAAGTTTTTTATTTAAAAAACTAGGTAAGAGGCGATCAGGATTAGTTTGTCAAAAATTGATCACAATCCTTGCTGCGGTGTCACACCAAGCTCTTTTCTGTTTAAGAACGACAATCGATTCGGAATTGTCGGAATGCACTGCGCTGAAATGCTCTTTTATCGCGTTGGGTTTTACATTTTCATTTACATGACTTTGTCAAATAAAAAACGATTTGGTCGTTCGTTGTGTGTCGTCTTTGTCAGTTTGTCAGTAATAAAAGTGAAACCCTACTGAACACATTCTTCTGAATATATCCGTTGTTTTGATACCTTTCAGTTTTTAAATGCCACCAGAGTATCAAAATTAAATTTTTTTGGCTAGAATACCTGGTTTTTGAAAAATGACTGTTGTTGAAAGTAAAATTACTAAAAAAATACCTACGACTACCCCCCCCCCCCCGATCATTAACTTTTTCGGAAAGAAAAAGTGGAAGTTGGTCAAATTTCTTTTGAAAAATACCCCTCCCTAAATTTGGAATTGCATCCCCCCACCAGGAATTTAATTTAATAGAATACAAAGTCGACAGCAACAAATAAGCCCACCTAATTTCAACTCGATTGGATAACGGGAAGTTGGTTTTTTTAGTAGTAAACTTATATAGTTCAAGCAAGCAAACAAACAAACACAGTGAAGTTGAAATGAATGATTTAAAAATACACGCATTGCCAAAATTAAAATTTTTCTAATTCTCCGCAAAAATTAAATCTTTATATAATATTTGTTTCAAATTTAAAAATTTCATTTTTTAAACTTTTATTTTTCTTACCCCTAAACTAGAACGGCACCCCCTTTGGGGGGTGTACACAATTGGGTAAGAGCCCCTGAACTATATTGTGGTTTATACTTTTATTTTTACGTTTTTTAGTCCCGGAAAATCTGTTTCGTAGCAGTTTAGTAAAATTCACTCAATTTGTCATCAAACTTTAATACAAGTTAAGTTACTTATAACACAACTCAACAGTTTGCTTACAACAAGTTTGCGCAACCAGGTGCGCAGCCAAAATATTTTTCGGCGGGAGCGGCGGGGAGAAACTGATTTGTAAAAAGTTTTACTGAGAAATTTGCTACCCACAAAAGTCAAGGTTTAACAAAAATTTCAGCAATATTTTAGTAATAACAAACTGTTAAACATTCAATTTGGAACAGTGAATTACAATATGAAATTCAGCTGACTTTTTTTGTGAAATATGTCGATGACGGTTTCTTCAGTAATGTTAAGGTCGCAATTGATGGTCATCTGGGCAAGCCCATTTAGCATATTTGAATTTGCGCATAGTTGAAAAAGATATCTCGGCTGTCGCGGAAGAAAGGGGAAACGTGATGAAAAGTTTCAGCAGCGCATTTATCTGCGGGTAGATGGAATCTTGACAATGTTGCAGAACATCTACTGCTGTATGTGGACGCTCTGCCAATCACACATTCGACCATTTGGCTTTCCAATGGAAGTTTTCAATACGTACAGCAGATATGTGACCAAGGTTGCAGGCGTAATACTTGAGTGTCTCCTCTAGGTCAATGAAGGATCCTTTTTAAAGAAACCATGGAATCTGAAAGCAGACTCACTCATTTGAGGGAAATCGTTTTTTAAGCTGGTTGACTATGCTTTTGGGTCAGGTACAAAACATGTGGAACGGGTCGGGTCATAAAATGAAAAACAAATATAGGTCGGGTCGGGTCTTCAAAATTTGACCCATGGACAACTCTGACCCTAACATTTTTGATAACTTGATAAATAATTAAATTGTAAAATAATTGTCAACTCAAATATGTCTCCATATATACGGCACGTGCGTCACTTCAAAATCAACATAGGCAAGCTTTCAGGGGCCCGCGCCCCCGCCTCCTCTGGTTGCGTCACCGTGCGTAACCTAATCGCAACTTACCCTAACGAGCTAATTTAGTTGTGAAATAATAAAAACAGATTGACTTATCTTCTAATATTGTCAGAGTTCGCCCGTTTAACTTAGCCATCAATTAACAGGTAAGCCATCACAGGCATACTCACATACACACATCTCTATTTTTTACAATAACCAGCAAAAAATGGCGATCTATTACAAAATATGCAATTTTTTATTAGGAAATTTTTAAGGTTGTCTTGTGTTAAACTAATCTCAGCCTTAGCATCAAAAATAAGCGTTTGACGCTCAAAAATCCCGCGAGACGGAGTCGAACCGCCGACCTAAGGATGACCATTTCGTAACACACTACAGTCCTCCGCTCTACCAACTGAGCTATCAAGGGAATACGGTTATTAAATGGTTATTAAATGTTATAGTGCAGTCCTGCTAAATTCCCACAAAAAACGGATCCAGAAATATTTTAATTTATGCGCGTCTAGATTCTGTTGCCAGTTTTATTCGGCCGATGCGTGTTCTATTTTATTCCAGAACTAGTTGAGAAAACTCACGCTCTGATTGGATGATTGGTTTGTTTATTTAAAACAATAGAAATTACGATGGAGTGGGCCGATAGGAAATTGCTTCAAGTGACCATTCATCAATCTTTTCAAAAAAATCGTGTCTTTATGAGAAAAAATTCATCAACATACATAGTTCCTGATGTCTGTGTGTTTTTCGTGACAAGCACTCCAGATTGTGGTGCCGAACGATTGATAGTAACAATGAAAACTAGTCAGTGTGTACTAGGCTTTAGGCTGCTAGTTGACCTCTGGATAAAAGCATACTAACATTTGAAGATATATGTCCGGCGAACTAGCTCACACGGTAGAGCCCTCGCTTTGGATGGGAGAGGTACAGAGATCGATACCCCGGTTCTCCATTAACAATTTATAAGGCTCTGGTATTGTGGCATTGCGTAAAAAGTTTGCCTGTTGGCTCACCGGCGTCCGTAGGCCGTAGGGTGTCTGGGGAAGCAAGCACCACAAACAACTGGCTCTAGTTGTTCTAGTGTTTCCATCTCGCAATCTTAGTCGTTATTCTGAAAATTTAGCGTATATGTACTAAATTTTGAATCTTCCTATGACTACACCCCCGGTCATGAACTATTTTGGAAAAAAAGTTAGGCATTTAGTAATCTATTTCAAACGCCTGTGTGTTTAAAAAATTTGTTAAGGTCGTGTTGGGTCGGGTCTAGTCAGGTCGAAGTGAGTCGGGTCAGGCTGAAGTGGGTCAGGTCGGGTTGGGTCACAACATTTAGAGCAATGATGGGTCGGGTTGGGTCATGAAACTTAGAGCGGTGATGGGTCGGGTCCGCTTTACTGACGGGTTGGGTTGTGTCCTGAGAATTTGACTCATGGACCCATAATGTACCAGTATGAGCATTCCGCGCAGACACTCGTTGAAAACGAACCCATAAAACTCTGATAGTAAACAGTGCATCTTTTTTTTTGTTGGTTTATAGTCTTTTACACCAGGTGTTTTAAGACTTTAATGGCTGTATGTAGGAAGCACTTAAGTACTTCCTGTCGTGGGTTAGAATTTGATCCTTCAATCAATCAATCAATCAATCAATCAATCAATTCGTATTTATATAGCGCTATTTACGCAGTGTTCAATAGCGCTCGGTCATGAAATTATTAAACAGATGTGTTTTAAATCCACGCCGGCAAGCTGTGAGAGAAGTAGAGTTAGTAAGAGAAGAAAAAAAAGAGTTCCAGAGACAGGGACCAGAGTAGGAGAAAGAGGGTTTAGCAAAAGAATGCTTAATAGTGAAGATGCGAAAGTGACTAAGAGAAGAAGAACGAAGACCAGACTTAGGAGGGATATGTATTAAATTAGTTAAGTAGAGAGGAGAAAGACAATTTTTTTATTTTATACATTATTAAACAGATTTAAAAAATCACCCTATATCTGAGAGGAAGCCAATGGAGAAGAACAAGAGATGGAGAAATGTGAGAGAAGTAGGAGGTGCGAAAAACTAAGCGCGCAGCCGAGTTGAAGGCTTTAGAGAGAATATAAAGGGTACTGTCAGGAAGACCATAATATAGTGAATTGCAGTAATCAATTCGAGTTAGAACAAGAGAAGAGACTAGAAGTTGTAGAGAAGGGTCATCCAGAAGTGGACGAAGCTGCTTAATGCGGCGAATATGGAAGTAACAAGATTTATTAACAGATGTAATTTGAGGGGTTAGAGACAAGTTGGAGTCAAAGAGAAAACCTAAGCTACGAATCAAAAGAGAAGGAAAAATGGAAAGAGAAGATGGTGGTGGCAAAACCAAAGGAAAAGGATTTAGAGATTTAGATGACTTATTGAAGTAGATTAGTTCAAACTTGTCAGGATTAAGTTTGAGACACATATAAGAACTCCAGGATATAATAGATTGAAGGCAGCCAGTTATTTGATTAAGAACAGACTCAAGAGAAGAGTTAGAGAAAGTTGAATAGACATAAGAGTCATCAGCATACAAGAAAAAATCCTTTTTACTCTTCCCTCCTCCTTTCTCCAGGCTTGGGACTGGCTCGCAATTAGCGAGGCGGAGTTAACAGTGCATCTTATAATTTTCCGAATTAACTATGTAGAATCGGAAAAAACTTCAATATGCTGCTTATTTGGTAAAATTATTTATAGCGTATCAAGCAGGTCATGTTTTCGTAGAACACATCGCGACAGCAGCCACGCAGATTCCCTCTCTCTTTTATGTGGACAGCTTCTTGTGAAACAAGTAAACATACTAACTTCTATTAAGTCCCTCAATTTTGTTCTCACACTCTACCTACGGGTAGCCTATTTGACTAGCCTTATAATTTCTTCAGCCGCTTCACCCATGTTTCTTAGAAAAGGAACGGATAAAAAAATGTACACTGAACTTATATAGCTTACATAAAAAAGCTAAAAAAAAACTTGCTTAAAGACTAAAAAGAGTTAAATAAAAATAAATAAAAAACATTTTAATGACACACTTTTACTTATAAACTTATTAAAAAAAAATAATTTTTTGTGTTATCAAATTATATCTTTTAAATAGTTCAACAAAATACAACAAATGTGGGAAGTTCATTTTACATGTTTCTATGACTGAAAAGGTTTGTAAAAACTGACCGTTTCACACTTTTATTTTTGTCAAACTATTAAAGAGATAAAATTAATTTTTTCTTTTTAGTGCATTTAAAAATAAAATTTAACATTTATAACTAAAATGTATTTTTAAAATGTTTGTACATATTATTTAATTATTCCCTCACATTTGGAGCAGGATATCTCCACCGCATACTCACGAAACTTGATGCAATAAAAACAAGAGTAGAAATACGGCAGTCAATTTGTTACAAAATGTCTGAAGCTAAAAAAAAGATTGAGTATAAAAATTCCAGAGTTATCGATAGGGGATGGCCGTATCTGCGTGCCCCTTATACCCGCAACTGGCTACACGAAAAACAAAACAACTTAAACAATGCAAAATACATCAAGGACAAAATAATCCTGATAGCAGAGCGTGGTTTCGATCCACAGACCTCTGGGTTATGGGCCCAGCACGCTTCCGCTGCGCCACTATGCAAGACGTTTTGACAAGTTTAAAAGCTAATTCTTAACATCCAGTATATATGTATATATTAAAATTATTGTTTGTCTATCTGTCTGTTTTCCATGCAAATCGCAACCGCTGGACCAATTTTAACGAAATTTGGCAGGGAGGTAGATCTCAAAGAGTAGAAGGACATAGGGTAATTTATAGAATTTAAAGTTTATTTTTAAATTATTTATGATCAAAAATCTTTCTAGACCAAAAGTTCGCTTCTTTTTTGGCGTTGTCGTTTCGTGCTCTGAAAATTTTTCTTTTTAGAGAGCACGTTAAATAATAATAATTTGGGCAAGTGGTTCCCAGCCTTTTTTCAGGTGGCGACCCCTTTTTATAAAATTCAAGTGACCCGCCACCCCAAAACAATTAGAAATGTATTTTTAAAACACCAAATAAAGTTTTTTTTAGTTTTATTTCTTTTAGTTATGTTTAATAAATAATTTTATGTGATGGATACAATTGCAGGATATTAACAAATCTTAAAATTCGCGGCTCAGTTTTTGTTAATGCCAATCTCACGCCATTCTTAAGATTTTATTTATTTATTTCTCTTGTTTTCAAACTAAGAAAAGTTGAAAATCCACTCTCGCAGAGATATGTTGACACAAATGCAACTAAAACTCAAAAGGCAGGCATCGTCACATTTAGGTATGAATGATACATATACCACACCAGAATTGTGTGAGCAGTTTTTCATTAAACAAGTTACCTGCTGAAGAATCATTCCGCAAATCCAAAATTTATTTTGTAATTCATCGGGAATGCTGGCTACATCAAGAGAAGCAGAGAATGGATTTCGTGTCAATGTAGTTTTTTCTTCTTTCAACTCAGGGAAGTAACGCCGGAGTTTGTTTTCAATGGATTCGAGATGCCCAGTAATCTCCTCTTTTACATTTTTATTCATTTCACCTTCAGATTCATCTACCACACTGCAGAATTTTTCAAACATGGCAATGTTTCTAAGATTTATTTTTCTTCGCCAGTTTTGCAATAATATTAGACAATATTGGATTTCTTTCTCTGAAGTTTCAGGTTAAGCCTATTTGGCTCTAATATATCTGCTAGATATGATAGTCTTAACAATCACGCTTTGTGGTTAAAGTATACCAAAAGATCATATTTTCTTTGCACTTCTAGGAACAACTTGATTTCATCTTTCAATTTAAAGACACGATTAACAACATTTTCTTCCAACAACCAGCGTACTGCAGTGTAGAAAAAAAGAACCTCGTGATCAAAATCCATGTCTTTGCACAGTTCTCTAAGTTCAATAACTTCAAGAAACAAATTAAAAACTGCTTTATAGTAAATATTTTTTGTTTTTGACTGTATAAGTTGGCGACCCTACAGAAAACACGTCGCGACCCCCTTGGATGCTTCAGAGAGACCTTCCAGATGCGTCCAACAAGCGGAAATGTACCAAAAGGAGTCTTACTGGGTAAGAGAAACGTGTTTATTGCTTACTAATGAATGTATTTTAGATTAAAAAAACAAGTTCTGCTACGCATTTATAAATAAATTTGTACCTATTTCTTTATGACTCGAAGATAGCCCAAAAAACGCCTTTTTCATTTTAAAATTTCGCGTTTAAAAAAAACCTGACGGTCTAAAATTTGTTGAGTATTTTTATCGTTTTCTGCACGACTATACACATAGAAATCAGTCAAAAACAATCCAGACAGCGTTTTTGTACAAATTTGTATATTACTCCAAAATACCCCTAAAAACGACATTTTTGCAACTTCAAGAGCGTTTTGCAAAAACACCTGACGTGCTGGAAAAAATGAAAGTCATTTTTAGAATCAGCACACTCAAAAATATAAAAATCATTCAACAAAACCAAAACAGCTTTTAACTTCTATTTTTTGGTTGACCTGTGTAATTATTGAAACCTGATAACAATTATATTTTACAGCTCTTTTTATAAAAATCAAACAAATGGCTGACCATATCATGAAAATAAACAACCTACTTAAGCCACAGATAAGCAGAATATTTGTTATTAATAAAATACTTTTGTCTTGAGGTAAAAGAACACAATATAATA
The DNA here is from genome assembly GCA_963978895.1 of Erpobdella octoculata. Classification (NCBI taxonomy): domain Eukaryota; kingdom Metazoa; phylum Annelida; class Clitellata; order Hirudinida; family Erpobdellidae; genus Erpobdella; species Erpobdella octoculata. The sequence continues at coordinate 36,721,046 of OZ022239.1, forward strand.
TAATTGTCCTTTAGAGACACGTCCAATCAAATCTTATTAGTTCTGGTCGAAGGCGAGTTTCTTGAATTAATTTATATTACGGTAATGTGGCTTTGCGCCAAAAATATAACTTTTGATTTTTAATTGTAAATTATTTAATATTACAAGTAAAGACTTATAATTCTGTTTGATTAATAAGATTTATTTAGAAATTTCTCTCTGAAAAGGTTTATTAGTTGAGCGCTTCAATTCAAGAAAAAAATATACATGACGTCAAAGTTTATTTTAACATTTTTCTTTGTATACCTTCTAGCGATTAAAAATTTTCTTAAATACAAATTGTTTTTCTTAAAGGTATTTAAATTTATTTAAAGTTCTATGTCGACAGGAATGCTAGTTTTATATTTTTCTTGGCCACTACTGATAAGTAAACACACGTTTTTATTGAGTTTCAATTGTATTATTAGTTGCTGGGTTAAAATGAAAAAAGTTCCTTAGCTCAATACAAAAATTTGTTTTTGTAAAATAAACTGGATTGCTGCTGAATTTATGTTCAAACGAGTAAGCAGAAATTTATTTTTCTGACGATCCCTCCTCAATTTCGCTATTTACAGCCGTTTCTAAGAATCAAATTATTCCAAAATGAAAAGCTGTTTCTATTTTCTCTGATGAAATATTTCTAAAATCTAACAGTATGTCTGGTTTTTTCCTTGTTTAAACTTCTCTATTAGTTTTATTGTCACTGCGGAGAATACAGAGTGACTGGTTTTCTGAATCTCCTGTATTACTGTTGTGGTCGCTAGAGCTTCGTCTTGCTGAAGCACCTTCCCGAACGTTCCCTACAAAACGATTTCCGGCTTGGTTTTCTGTTAACAAAATAACATAAGCTGGTTGTTCAACGAAGTCAGTTCGAGCCTTTTCACAAATATGTTACTTTGTAATTCAATTGATAATTCATACGCAAACGTTTTACATCTGATATTGAACTGGCGATGTTGCCCAGTGTCCAACAACCAATTCTGCTCCATATCGGATCTCGCTCATTACAGAATCGCTCAAGTGGTTTTAGTTTTAACAGGCGCGATGGGACAGCGGTAAAAGTCTTTGACTTTTTAGCTTGGGGTCCTGGGTTCAAGTTCCAGGTATGCAAAATCCCACATCACGTAACTTCCTTGAGCAAGGAGTTCACTCTGAATTCAGTCGATCTTAATGCACAGGTCAACTCAGCCTTTCATCTTCATGTTGTAGTCAAATGAGTACCGGTGGTTTCACTGGGGATAAATAAATCGATTGAGGCGTTGAATACGGCTGCCTGCATCGTAATGGTCTTGAAATCGATTCGTCGGTATAACACCACTATAATATCATTGGAATCTTTATCTTTATCTTTTATTTTTTGTGCAAATTTCAAGATCGTTTCGGCCAGTGGCGACTCTAATGCACAATCCAAAAAAAACAAAACAAACAATGTTAAAAAATTTAGGCACCAGTGTACACGACTTGAAGATCACGATCTGCTGAGCCAAGACTGATGACGTTATTTGATATTTTGAAACAGAAAATGAATTATACTGCTGATTTCATCGCAGACCGCGGTTTCTTTGAAAAATAACAGTACAGTGTAGAGGAGTGGGCAGAAACTATTTTTTGTTTCCATCTCTTCACGTATAACTCTTATTCCCAATCATCTCCATAGTTAATCTTGCCCAACTGCCACATAGCTTGAAAGTCCAAATCAGTCCGCAATATTTTTAATATTTCTCTCCAGCCATTTCCGCAGTCTTTCATCTCCATCTCCATCCATTCCTGCAGTTTTTAACGTACATACTCAACTATCCCTGCAGCAGTTGGAATTGATTTCCATTTCTATCTTCAACTTTTATGTGAGTCCATACCGGTTAAAAATGATTTTATTGTTTAACTCAAAAACTTCTAGATAAGTGCTACCATTACTAACCGCTAGAGGTATTATTGTGTTTAGATATTGTCCTTTCTGAATATGTATTAGTCGCAGACACACCAAACATGTTTTTTGCCACATAAAACAGTTGAAGCCTTATTTCAGTCTTTTTTTCCAAAAATCCAACAAATCTGCTTGTGCACTTTTTTCCAAAGCGATCAGCTATTTAATAGTTATTGACGATGGAATTTTTCATTGTCTTGTTTCTCATGAGCTGAAAACTAATAAATAACATTAAACTCGCGGAACTATGAATAATGTTTACGTTAACGTTTATTTTAAATACTACTCGTAACAAGTAAAGATAAAAAATAAATTTTTTAAAGAAATGCTTTTGAGTTGAGCCGTTTATATCTCGATAATTCAGGCGCTTGCTCTCCCGATCTCGCTCACGCTTGCTCTCCCATTCCCATTCCCGATCTCGCTCATTTTTTCTTTTTAATTCTTTCCTAACTTCTTTTAGCCCATAAAACGTAAAATAGATTTCTCAAACCTGCTTGAAGCCTTCAAACGTTGTTACGTAAACTAAATTTGAATTTTATTACGCAAATACCGATTTGAATTTTATTACGCACCCCGACGCGTTTCATACATGAAAAAAACTCGTCCCCTTAGCAACCGAAACTATTGAACTATTAAAAAAATAACCAAGATTCATTGAATAACGTATTCGGTTGAATGTATCTATAATAAACTAGCAGTGCCCGTAGCGGCTTCGCTCGCATGAAATTAGAGAATTTGAACCGTGCATTAGCAGAGTACTGCACGGATCGATTTTTTAGGTCTCGGCTCGGCTCGTCGACAAATTGGCCCAGCCCGTTTCAAAAACCGAAATTCCTGGCCCGGCACGGCCCGTCTAATATGGGCCCGGTCCGTTTTTACAGGCCTAGAAGTTCTATATACTTGATGAAAAACTCCGGTCCGTCCCACCTAGACTTCAGGTTTAGTCCGGCCCGTCTGAACACCCTAAAATCACTAAAATGTCTATATACTTGGTTAAAAATCTCTGCCCGTCCCACCTTGATTTAATGTTTGGGCAGGGCCGTATGAAGACCATAAAATAACGGCTTGGCCCGTCCGTCCGGTGATAAACTGAACTCATCTACTTTTAACCGGCACAAAACCTCAAAATACTAATTTTCACATCTGTAGTACTTACAGTTTTTGAGTAGCAGTTATTTTAAAATCAAATAACCCTTTTCCACTTCACATTTGAGGTCCTGGAAACCAAATTTTCAAAAAATGGTGAAACACGTATATCATTATTTTTAGAGTAGAAACTAAATACTAATTTTACTTTTGTAGCATTTACAGTTTTTGAGTAGCAGTTACTTTAAAAACTAAGTAACCCTATTTTCCACCCCATATTTGAAGTCCTGGAAACCAAATTTTCAAAAAATGGTAAAACACGTATATCATAATTTCTGGAGTAGAAACCAAATACTAATTTTTATTCCTGTAGCATCTACAGTTTTCGAGTAGCAGTTACATTAAAACCCAAATAACCTTATTTTCCACCCCACATTTGAGGTCCTGGAAACTAAATTTTCAAAAATAGTAAAACACGTATATCTTTACATTTAGAATAGAAACTAAATACCAATTTTTACATCTGTGGTATTTACAGTTTTTGAGTAGCAGTTACTTTAAAAAACAAATAACCCTATTTTCCATCTCACATTTGAAGTCCTGGAGACCAAATTTTTAAAAAATGCTAAAACACGTATTTCATTATTTTTGGAATAGAAACTAAATACTAATTTTTACTCCTGTAGCATTAACAGTTTTTGAGTAGCAGCTACTTTAAAAACCAAATAACTTAATTTTCCAACCCACATTTGAGGTCCGGGAAACCGAATTTTCAAAAAATGGTGAAACACGTTTCTTTTTATTTTTCAAGAAAAATCCATATACCAAAGTTCAAAATCCCCTCATTTTTGGTTTTCGAGATATACATTGTTTTAGAAAAAAGTTTGTTTTCCAGTTTCTTCCCCTAAGAAGCAAAATTTTTAAAAATCCTTTCTTAGTGGATGTTTACGCAATAAAAGTAATATAAGTTCCAAATTTCACGTTCCTATATATATTGTTAATAAATAAAATATAAAATTTTATAAATTTTTCGGTAACATTTAATTCATATAATGAAAAAAACTCGTAACCTTAGCAACCGAAACTATTCGGCTTAATAAATAACCAAGATTCAGTAAATAACGTATTTGGTTGAATTTCAGTTGTAATTATTATTAATAAATAAAACAACAACAAAATTCTAAATTTTTCGTTAACATTTATTTAAATATAAGTCCGCGGTCTGCATTTTACCCACCCATGACGCGTTTCAATATACGTTTTGTTACGCATTGTATATTCTTCGAAATAAAGCGATCCAGGCCGAATTTTTCAAAACCCTTTCTTAATGAGCACCTAAAACTAAAATATACCTAAAAAGACACCTAAAAAATATGTCCCATATTTCATTACAATCCGTTCAGTGGTTTTTGCGATTTCGTGATCAGTCAGTCAGTGGTGTTTGAGTTATATTGTTATATAAATATATATATATTATTCACCCTCTCTCTTCTCTCTCCCCTCTTTTTTCAACGCTTTCTAACATTTGATCCCCACAGACAAACAAGAAACAGAGAAACGAGTGAAGTTAAATGAAAGCATTTAAAAATGGCTTTTATTCGTTTGAAAGGAAGCAGTTTGAACTGGTTGGTATACAAGCTTGCAAAAAAGTTGTTCTCGAATGATGTTCATTTGATTGGTGGACGTTCTGATAAATCAGTTTGTGATTTTATAAATGAGCTTGTTTAACACTCTGCTTAGTACTCAGCCAGATTAATTTTTTTTCGACCATTCTACGACCATACGTGATTATTCAGCGATTGAGTCAAATCTGAAAAATATTGTAGTGACCGAACAGAAGTTAAATGAGTGATATGGTATTTTTAAAACAACCTGGAGTTAAGAAAAAATGCTAGTTTTAAACTTAGAAAAAAGGAAAAAAGAAGGTCTTTGCAGTTTGCAACGGTTCCGCTGGGCATTGATGTAGATTTTAAGTGGTTTCACCTCAGAATATCTTAGATTTGCAAAAAAGAAAACGTTAAAATTAGTGTAAAGAAATTTTTCTGTCTAAACGAGTGAGTTGGATGAAGTGATTCGTGGCTTAGAAGTCTAACGATTAACGCCACGTTAAACATTGTCAAACTTTACATTGACTTACTGATGAAAAAGATTGAAGCAGTTGCAACAAACAGAGCAAGATTCAACAGATTCGTTTTGCACGAGTGTTTAGTTTTAAGCTGACTCAGGCTGGCTGCTCAAATATTCAATAGCAAACTATTATTAATTATTTTAAACCCAATCAAATATTGTTATTGATTGTTTATTTATTAATATTGTTAGCTAAGTACTTAAAACAAAAGTGTTTTTATACTATTTTTTGCTTATTTATCAACAGAATGCTTGACAGTCGAGTTTGTGAGAGACGAAACTCTGGCGAGTGAAAGAAAAACATTGAATAAGGAACAAAAAATTGAACCACTGACCATCATTGAACAGGATGATAGCAGCAAGTTTGAAAAAAACCAAACAAACAATGAAACCTACATTTACAATGTTTCACTTGCCGACGGTCATCCATCTACTGCTGAAAATTTAGATGCTGTGATGATTTCAGATATTAAGCATACAATAAACAAAAGAGCAGGTTCAAAAAAAAAGAATTCAAAAAACACCAATACTAACAATGCAAATTCTGAAGATGAAAACTCGGATTATGAAAACACTGAAGATAAATTGGATCATGAATTAGACGATGATGATTATGAGAGGTACAATATAAATAGTGATGCTGAAAATTCTGGAGAAAAAGGTTAATATTCTAATGGTAGAGCATTTTTTTTCTTGATTTTGTAGCAAGAAAATTTAATTGTCAAAAAATAACAACTATTATAAACATTATATAAAAATCATTCATGTAAGGTCTCTTGTAAGAGTAATAAAATAAATGCGTTGATTTCAATATTGCCCAAATGTGTTTGTCATGTGGAAAAACTCATTATGGTAAAATTTATTGCAAAATATTTATATTAACTGGTAGCTCAACGAGGAGATAAAGATTTACAATAAGTGACAATTTGTTATGCTTTATTACAATACCAGCACTTGACGCACGCTTCGCGCGAGAAGCGTGTGAGTATTTACATATTAATAAAAGGTAGTCGCATTCATATCGCACTATAAGCTCAAAAACTACACCAATGCTTTACGCACGCCTCGCAAACGAAGCGTGTGACTATTTTAGCCAGTAGCAGATGATTTTTTATTTGAACATGTTTTGGAATGGTCTTCTCTTTGATTGGATGATTTTGGAAAAACGACCTAAAAAAACCTTTAATAGGCGATAATGGGAAAAACAGCCTACGAAAAAAAACCACATTTATTGGGTGATAGTGAAAAAACCGCCTACAAAAACACAACTTTAAATGGTTGATAATAAAGAAACCGCCTACGAAAAAAAACTTTGTTGACGGACATGTGAATAAACCGCCTATGAAAAACAACCTTCAATAGCAGTTATTGACAAAACCCCCAAACAAAAAACCCAACATTTAATGGCTGATAATAAAAAAAAAACCCACGAAAAAACCAATTTAAAAGCGTGTGAGGTTTTTCAGCCAGGCGCAAATGCTTAAGCACGTTTTGGACCGCCCTTCTTAAAAACCAACCTTTAATGGCTTATATAGAAACGACCTACAAAAGAACAACTTTTAATCGCTGATATTGAAAAAACCACCAACGAAAAAAGTAATAATGGAAAATATTGAAAAAACCCGCCTACTAATAAACACTCTTTAAAAAACAGCATTTAATGGCTGATATTGAAAATCCACCTATGAAAAAACAACCCTGTAATGGCTTATATCTTAAAAAAATCCGCCTACGAAAAAAATTCACCTTCAATGGCTGATAATGAGAAAACCCCCTACGAAAAAAACCAACCTTCAATGGCGGAGAATGAAAAACGCCAACCGTCTGCTTTATTTATTTTCAACTTGTTTATATTGAGTGATGACGTATTCTCATTTTTGGGAAAACCCGCTTCGAAAAATATTGGAAAAACCCGCCGGCCGTCTACTTCGGTGATTTGTTTATTTTCAATTTGTTTATAATGTGTGATGACGTAATCCCAAAATTAGGAAAACACCGCCGAAGTAGTATACTTCGGTGATTTGTTTATTTTCAACTTGTTTAAATTTAGTGATGACGTACGATGCATTATATATATCCGCAAAGCGTTAAGCCACCTCTATTTATTTTCAACTTGTTTATATTGCGTGATGACGTAATCTCAAAATTATTGGAAAAACACGCCTTCGGTGATTTATTTATTTTCAACTTGTTTATGTTAAAAGATGACGTACGATGCGTTAAACTTTCGCGGCTAATAACTTTTTATTTAAACATTTTAACAAAAAAGTGCCCTAACAAACCGTGTTCAGCGTCTCATAATCTATCAACGTGAGTTTTTTCAGACCTGCAGATGCTATTTGGGTGACATACATAATACATAATACATAATACATAATACATAATACATAATACATAATACATGATACATAATACATAATACATAATACATAATACATAATACATAATACATAATACATAATACATAATACATAATACATAATACATAATACATAATACATAATACATAATACATAATACATAATACATAATACATAATACATAATACATAATACATAATACATAATACATAATACATAATACATAATACATAATACATAATACATAATACATAATACATAATACATAATACATAATACATAATACATAATACATAATACATAATACATAATACATAATACATAATACATAATACATAATACATAATACATAATACATAATACATAATACATAATACATAATACATAATACATAATACATAATACATAATACATAATACATAATACATAATACATAATACATAATACATAATACATAATACATAATACATAATACATAATACATAATACATAATACATAATACATAATACATAATACATAATACATAATACATAATACATAATACATAATACATAATACATAATACATAATACATAATACATAATACATAATACATAATACATAATACATAATACATAATACATAATACATAATACATAATACATAATACATAATACATAATACATAATACATAATACATAATACATAATACATAATACATAATACATAATACATAATACATAATACATAATACATAATACATAATACATAATACATAATACATAATACATAATACATAATACATAATACATAATACATAATACATAATACATAATACATAATACATAATACATAATACATAATACATAATACATAATACATAATACATAATACATAATACATAATACATAATACATAATACATAATACATAATACATAATACATAATACATAATACATAATACATAATACATAATACATAATACATAATACATAATACATAATACATAATACATAATACATAATACATAATACATAATACATAATACATAATACATAATACATAATACATAATACATAATACATAATACATAATACATAATACATACATCATTGCGCTTTTATGTTGGGAATTTATTATTACCACCAAGATAAAAAAAACAGAATCTAGTATGTTAGTATCTTACCAGTTGACCAAATAAACATTCAAAATAGTTATTTTATTCCAGTTGCGTAACAACTGTATTTTAGTTAATTATTGATTTAACATAAAATTTTCTAGAATGACGCCTTTGCGGCAGAAGTTAGGTTGCGTTTTAAGGGTTTGGAAAGAAATGGTGATTTAAACTTTCTGCTGACCAGCAATATAGCCATTTTCTTCATCTCACACACCAAGAATGATGGTCATGAAGTGTTCAAGTATACCTAAAATTGTTAAAATGATGCTCGATGTGTTGTGATACAAATTCACAACTCTTGTGAGAAGTATGCATTAAGGAGAATGTGTTATTATTTCTTCAATTGTGCTGAAACCATTGTTTACTTTTTGTCAAGTGGCAAATTTTGGTAAAAAAGTGCTAAATAAGCTAAAACTAATTCTACGTACTACTGGTGTCAAAAGAATAATTTTATTGCTACATTAGCAATCGTTTTTTCTTGTTGCTTTTTAACCAGTTTAGGACCAAAACTTTATAGATTATATATTATATAATAGCCCACGTCTGTGTAAGACGTTTTTACGTGACGATTTGTTATCTATGGCAAATTAATTTATATCTAACTAGCGGGGT